>CM032876.1:40799779-41399779 GCA_019176425.1 Megalops atlanticus
TATGACAGCAGCTAAAATGCATATCCTGTAAATAAGATGTATCCACCCCATTTGGCCTCCAACAGCCTGTCACTTGCAATGCCAATCTCAATGATAACCCCTGGATCATTTTAAATTTGACTAAACCCGCAATGGTCAAAATCAATCTGCCATTTGTTGGCTTGGAAGAAAATCACTTGCACAGTTTGATGAACCGCTTGTGCATCCCTTCAGCAATCCTTAATGTTCTGTCTCTCAATCCCCCCCAATCCATCCTCCTAACAGTTCTCCTTTATGTTATTTTACCCTTTTGTTTGGACTTCAGGTAATAAGAAATGGCACTGACCCTTCTGAACCTTGCGATTACCTTTGTGAAGCATGAACTCAGTATTAAATCACACATCAGGAAATTCACTGTAATTATTTTGCAATGCCATCAGCATGGATCAATCACGCGGGGAGCCCAGTGGTGGAATGCACCTTGCAGCTATGGACGTGGCCAGTAGCGTCTCACTTGACTGACAGCTTTGGTAATTAAGTGATTGTATAAACCTCTCCAACTATTATAACAGCCTTGTCAGGGCCAGTATGTGGACAGAACAAGCCAAATCAATGTGTTCTCTGCTCCTTGAGCATTTCTGATCATGTACTCAGAATGAATATAAAAAATACAAAAAAGCCCAAGGAAAGCAAGCCTTCCTCTGGTTAGCATAACACATTGCCCATCCAAATCCAAACTATGCAGCTATCCAAATTATGCAATTAACAAGTTAATTACAAAACCAAATAAATATAGATATATGTTCTCTCTCTTTCTCTCTCTCTCTCTCTCTCTCTCTCTCTCTCTCTCTCTCTCATGCATAGTAGACACACACACCATATGTGACACATCTAGTATATTCATATATATATATATATATATATATATATATATATATATATATATATATATATATATATATATATATATATAAAACGCATTAGATTAAAATGCCACTAGATGTGTCATTCAAGAATCCTGGTCCAATTATGTTCTCTTTCTGTTTTAATATGTCTGTCTGATTGTGTGTTTTAAATTAATACTGGGCCACATTTCATATTAAACTTGAATGTCATATGTTTTATTACAGTGTAAATTCATGGAGAAAAAAACTGCTTCATGAAAAGTATGATATTATGATCTTGAAAGGCACAATTGTAAATGTCATATTGCACTGAAAGCGGCAACCTTTAATATCAGAGTTCCTTAATATGGTCTAATGTTGAATTTTGACTCATGTAACAATTTCTTGTTACCCTTCTCCTTTCTGCACAAATGGAAGATGTTATACATTCATAGTAAGTAGTAAAAGTAATTTGTCCCTAGTTTGGCTTCCCTAATCTGATCACTTTCTACCTTATAGTGCCATAATATCTATGCAGATATGCTAACTGTTAGCTCATATGACATTTACCATGCTGGCAAATCAAATAAGTATACAAGCCTAATCAATGTAAACGTTGTATTTACTAACAAGCAATTAGATACATTAGCAAGTAAGTAAGCATGATGTGAAACTTTGTTGAAAAAGCATACACTGAAATATACATATGTTAATCAGTAATTAATAAATATGATTATAGCACATTAGTTTGATATCCAGTCTTAACAATTAAATACAAACTCTTATATATTTTTCTTTATCCACAAACATGAAAATAAACATGTGTCTGTCAATAAATCTTATACAATCTCACACATCTAAGAAGTGATATAGTTCGACACAATTCAACAAAGAACAGCGAAACAGAAATACAAATATGTTATAATATACACTGTACTATTTTAATAAAACAATCAATTAATTGCAAAAAATATATAAGTTATGTAATGTGTAGCAAAATCACAAACAACAATGTAGCACAGACATCAGAAGACACAGTAGTGAATATTCTTGGATTACTCCATGGATGAACACACACAAATACTACCTAGGTCTTTGTGTCTGGGGGTCTTTGGAAATGGGCTGTATAATTGCCGCATCGCTGCTCGGCCTTACTTTAGTTTATGTAGTTAAATAAATCACATCCATTTCCAGATAATGTGTGTACATAAAGCAAACTTGTGCACAACATGCCAATGTTGAAAACAGTCTTCTCCACTCAAGCAGTCAAAGCTTTCAAAAGCACTTGTCAAGCAGCAGTTGTTGTTGTCATTTATCCAGAAAATGCTCAGCGATAACTTTCAGCCCTTATATTAGACTAGTCAACAGTATTTGCCAGTCTGATGTCATTATAAGGGCAAAGGTTTCTGTAGCGTTTCATTATGTGCGTGTTTTCATGATGCCTTTTGGAATTCACCTTTTTGACTTTACAGGGTAGGGGTCTCAGATAAATATAGCTGTCCTCTAAAGCACATTATGCAATCATCGTCATGATTATGCTGAAATAATCCTTACAATGTTATCTGAGTTGTGTTTTTATGGATCTTTTATGGTCTAAGAGCTGAAAAGCATTGTTTACGGGCTAAATAGTGGCTTATACATACATCACTTATATAAAATGACTAAACCAAAATTAGCTATTGAATCATTTGTAATTCAATCAAATGGCCACCCTCACCTTAGATTGCTTATATTTATAAGAATAATGCGTTTTGGAAAACCATTAAAAACAGTGTGAACTTCTTTTAGAAGAGCCCTGTGCAGCGTATATCAACTTTAAAATTTCTCTTTTGCAATCAGTGTAAGGTTTTATATTTAGACTGAACTAGCAACTTCTCTTTCTTAAGGAGGTTGATAAAAGGAACTTAAGTTGCTTAGAAACTAGATATTTGTGAAAGGACTTCATCGCACAATGCAAAGACTCCATGCACACAAACATAAACACACAGACACACAGACACACACAGAAAACACACTTTTTTCTGGACATTTGACTTTCATTGTTGATATGGTGGACTGAAATTTTACTCGCATGCCAAGTGACTTTTTTCATTAAGATTGTATCCTACGAGCAACTTAAAGCCAAAGATCTATAGAATTTGGTGGGAAGGTCTGGGAAGTGCTGACAGAATTGTATATAATCACAGCTCTGTATTTAAAAAAATATATATATGAAAGTTGGTATTTTAAAGTTGAGTTCTTCAAATGTATGCAAGAATGCAGTTGAACCTAACACAATTACATCTGCCATATGATTAAAACAGTTCAATCATTGTTTCTAACTGGAGCGGAGAAGGTGTTGAAAGGAATAGTGCGGAATTATTTAAAAGACCCTTCAACACACAGGTATAAATGAGTAAGTACATGAGCTCTCAAAACATTCCCATACTTCATAGGGAGAAGGTACTCATTATGGACAATTAACCTGCGTTTGATTTTATTTATGTATGCAAATCACCTCCATTAAATGACTCAAATAAAGGGAGAAGACACAACCCTTAAAACATTTTGTTTATATGATGTATTTTTCTATAAACCTCCCCCTTGTCTACATAGAGAGGGTACAAAGTAATAATTCACATGCATCCTTATCGCTAGCTGTGTGTATACACAAATAACATATCAACATATCAAGAAAAAAAAATTGCATCCATGTTAGTGAACTACATTAGGACAATATTTGTAATACGAGGCCTTCGTGTTTAAAGTGATTGCCAGAATGATGTTGTTCATTTCTGTATCAAGACGCGCAGAGGTCGTCTGTCTTTAATATCCCGCTACAGGATGACAGCTTCGCGTAAAGCCGAGAAAGAATCAATTGGTGCAAACTACTCTTTCACTGTCCTATCATCGACCATGAGCGAGGGCTAATAACATGATACTTTAACTGGTAACATTCAATTTGTTCCAACAGCAACCCTACACCTAATAAGCCAATTGATTATAGCTCAAAGAGCTGTTTCAATTAGAAGAATGTTAATGAAGTTGTTAAATTACTTTCACGGCATTGACTGGCATGTTTAGCCATTGCTTTGATTTTTTTCCCTGGGATTCTGGTAACAGACAATAGAGTGGAAAAAAGTAAACAGAAAAATAAATTATATATAGATTGTTCTCTCAGACACAGGCTGTAAAAATAATTGTCATTCTAAACGTATCTAATCAACGTAAAGACAAATGTCGCTTAATGACTCACGCATTGATTTGTGCATTTGACACAGCACTGCAGAGATGATTCACCATATTATGTACCATAAATTTAAGTTTATAAAATAAACAAACGGATAAAAATGTGACAAAATGTGATAAACGGATAAAAGATGAATTGAAGATCTAATCAACATGTACAGCAGGAGTGCTGTTCTACGTAGCTTCTTTCAACACGACGTTTCGATATAAACATTTCGATGTCATTTACATGGGCCTATAGCTCATTGTTACAGCCTACTGATTGGATTACCTGTGTTTGTTGACGGGAAAAGTTTGAATGTTTTAAGTATCATTCTGTAGTTGTGCCTACATTGCCAACAGGTTGTAAGTTATATATGACCAATTTAACAATTTTAGATATTTCTTTTGAAAGAGTAGCGTTGCCGAGTAAAATGGGTGGTGGGTCGCAACAAAATCGTTGTCGCCGCCGTGTGGTAAAAGTAGGCTACATATCACTGTGCGAACGCGGGTTACATGCAAACGATGTATTGGCTCGTCATTTAATCTTTTGCAATAAAATGTATTATTTCTTTCTTTCTTTTCAAATATAATAGTAGTTGTTTCAAACAATTTATCTGTTTCGACTATAGAATGAATACAACATGTTGCTAAATTCATGGGTTTGCGTTGCGTTATACAAAGTCCTTGATATAAACGAAGGTATTTCTAGTGTATATCCCCACAAACTATATTATAACTTGTTTTCAGTTTTGAATGTCTGTTTAGCCACACATACATGTTCTGACGTATATACATACAAACTGCCATACTGTACAACATACCAAGCTACCATTAAATCAGCTGAGGACAGCAACTGAACTGCACCAATTCAGAGAGAAATAGAAACATAACATATTCCATTAATACTCAGACACTAAATAATACACTGTTGTGCTAAAAGACACAAGACTTACTGTTATTTGAAAAATAAAAACGGTACATCTCCTTGTCAAATGTGTCGATATCCTGTCTGCCGTTTACTTACTGAAAAGCATGTGTTGAGTTCTCTTGACAACTTGCATCATCTATGTTTTTTGTCAGTAATACACCTAAACAGCAAATGTGATCAATTCTCTCAGACCAAACTGAGTTCACCTCTAAAAGGACTGAAAATAAAGAAGATATTTTATTAATAATTCATAGAGAATTTGAATCATTGATTTCCAGGATCCATTACCATTAGCAACACATGTTTCACTATTAAAGTCCTTATTTAAACTGGTATCGTATTGTACAGTTGCTCACTGATAATAATAATAATAATAATAATAATAATAATAATAATAATAATAATAATAATAATAATAATAATAATAATAATAATATCGTTGGTATGCTATATATTCTGCACAGAAACGAAAATTAAAATGACACATTCCATCTGATCAAGAAGAACACAAAACATACAAAATGTTAATTAAAAGCCAATACAGGACATGCGTAGCAGTCTCTTAAAATGAAGCAAACTATTCTTAGAATTTCTCAGAAAATATTGTAAATTTAATTCACCTTGTATTTCCATGCAGAGACCCCAAGCAAATTCCAAAACACAAACCAAAGAAGTGTCCCACGCCGGTCTATCAGAAACAGTAAGTCTCCGCTTGACTTACGGCAGAATATTGCAAGGGAAGTCTGGCAGTCACGGCAAGGTCCACGGGAAAATGCTATCACAACAAACCTGCAGGAGAGAAGGCGCAAGTCTGCGAGAGACGAAGGGCATTCGGTCTACTCAGACACAGGTGATATCTGTCGGTCTGTCTATAATAATACATTTTTAAATTATTATTTTAGAGTATGAAATTGATATAGCATCTCTAGTACAGTAGGCTACAGCTGTGCCTGCCATATTGATGACAATAGAATGGGCTACAGTAGCAGCATACGGATGTAGAATTTAGGGAATTGGTTTAATGAATTTTTACCACTAAAATGAAGGACACGGACCCAAAAGATCCAATGCCCCTCAAAAAGTATAATGAGACATAACTTTTCGTCTATATGTGTACTCAGATTTGTAAACTCGAATGACAGCCAAATAACATTGAATCATTAATTAGCACCTCATAAATACCGCGCTAATTCGACATGGTAGTTAATCAGGAGTCCGACACTATCACGTCAGTGTATTACTCCGACATTCAACAAGAGACAGACTCCAGTACTGCTCCAGCAAGTCCATGCAAGTTGATATCTGTGTATCACCACTAATATTTTCGCTTTCCTTAACTTTTTCCATATTTGACTCCATTAGCGTTTGACATGTCTCTATTTAAAAATAACTGGAAAGAACAGGCTACCCGCTGTTTGTCGGAAAAAAGTGTTTTCAAACGAGTGACATTTCATACAATTTCCCCTCATTTTATCGTACACTTAACGGGCATGCATATGACAGCACAAACACTAGCACGTCATTTTTTCCACAAATCTAATTCTAGTTTTTTGTTATAAAATGTAGATTTCTTTGGTTTTATTACACATGTTGATGGTATTAACGACTGAGCAAACGAAGAATCTAGTTTATTATATTTTGCGGCAGAATTAATGCCTAAGTAAAGCGTTCTAATTTGAGAGTGTTCTATGTATGTTTGCAAGGAAACAAAATAAAACAACACAGACGAAAGTAGTCTTCATAAAAAACTAAAGAGCGATAATATAATTGATTCTTATCACTCTGATTAATTCGAACTTGCAACGATATGTTTTGCCGTATCGTTTCCACTCTAAACCACAATATTAACACCTTTTTCATAACTATTTCCCCTTATCTTGGATACTATTTAAGACGGCAGCATGAGTTGTGCTAAAAAGAGCATCCAGAATTCAATGGCTGGCTGGAAATTGACAAGATAAAGTCACATCTGCTTGATTGGTTAAGTGCGTGCAGCGTCACGGTGTAACCAATGGCAAGAGAGGAGGATAAAACGGGCAGTGTGTTATAATAAAAGAGAAAATATGAGTTCCCTTTGCAATGGATATGACGTCAGTGTAGGAAGTCATTGTAGAGCAACACTAGAACGATTACAAGCAAAAAGGGAGCGTGGTGTCGAGCAGTTAGCCTTCCGAATCTCTCTACACCCCAACTTTGAGAGAAAGTTCAATAACCTGAACACAAGGACGAGGACTACACAGAATCAGTTCTTTCCTAATTTTACATTGATTGTAACAAAGTCTTGGAGCGTATTTTGTGCCGCCTTGTAAAATCCAAAAAGGAAATTTTGCTGTTTGAATTCTTTATTATTTTGTATAATTATTTATATTTTCATAGTCTACGCAAGGTTGGTATATGGGTGTCTGTGTTTGAATGATATATTTTTTCCTCTTTTTACACTTGAAATGTATGGAGAAGTTTAGTTTCATAAAGTTTGTTATGAAGAACACTTAACATTTTTTCTTACTATGGAAGGATCCAGCGGGTCAAATTTTGGAATAGACACTATTTTATCAAACACACCCAATTCTGGTAGCCCGGCGCTAATGAACGGAGATTTTCGTCTTGGTGACAGCAGGAGCGCGGATTTTAGGAGCCAGGCCACCCCATCACCATGCTCGGAGATAGACACGGTAGGAACAGCCCCCTCGTCCCCTATTTCGGTTACCATGGAGCACGCCGATCCGCATCTGGTCCAAGACAGCCTTCAGCATCACCACCATCATCACAATCAACAGCAAAGTTTGCAGCTCTCGCCTCAGCCACAACAGCTCGGAGCAGCCGGCTCTGCCCCGAGGACAGCCACATCCTCCTTCTTAATCAAAGACATTTTGGGCGACAGCAAACCACTGGCAGCGTGCGCACCGTACAGCACCAGTGTGCCATCACCCCATCACACCCCGAAACCAGAGAGCGCCACTGCAACGGACGGCTTCAGGCCGAAACTAGAGCAAGATGAAACTAGGAGTAAGCTGGACAAACGAGATGATATCCAAAGCGATATGAAGTGTAACGGTAAGCAAACAAATATGTATTTCCTGGAAATCCGGTAATTTAGAGACAGGATTCAGAAATGAGCGAAAAGTCGGCTGGTATAGTGTGTACAGGCTATTACCTGCAAAAATAAAAACACTCTACATGTATAATTATAAACATGCACGATTTGTGAATTCGGTGCTGTTGAATAAGTATGAACACACATTTTATTTTGAGGTCGGCTAATAGACAAAAACAATAATACGTATTAAAATTATTATTAGTAGTAGGAGTAACATGTATGTATTTATGTATGTATAATAATAACAAACAGCTATAACAATTATAAAGGTTTGTATATGTTTGCTTAGTCCATAGTTTGCTTCTCGCTCTGCAAAGTCAAAATGTACTTTCCACACCAATTCCTCTCAATAAATTGTCATTCCATAGCGCTAGAAACCTGACGCAAAAATGTTTGCGTCCAGATTCGTGTATTCCTGTATTTTACTTTTAATGGGAGCATTTTCCATAAATAATGTCTATATGCTTATTATTTTAGGGTCTTGTATTAGCATGACAGAACCGAACACAGATGTAGAGCCAGGCGATTTTCCCCGCACGCCAGCCTCCCTAGTGGGTCAATTAGAGAGATTATTGTTCTTCCTACAGGGGAGATCATGGAGCGCCGCAAAAACTGCTACAAATAGAGATGGATTGACATATCGATTTCCAAGCTTTTCTGCGAAAAAACTTAAATTGACAAATACAATCTGGATTTCTTATCAGTGTCCTTAACGCGCTTTGTAATCTCAGTCACAGAATACATATGAAATCGATCTGTTTACCTTCATCATTGAAATCTTTCTTTATAATTACTCCCACTTAATTATGTGACAGTATTGTCAGACCACTCGAGTAAATTCCACATACTTTCCTGTATCTTCCGTATTGTGCTCCGAATAATGCTGCACGTATTCAGTGGCATTTGAATATATAAAGACACAGTGTGATTGTAATACGTTATTTATACGTTGATTTAATATAATTACAAAAACAGTGAATTTTGACAATTAATGTAACATTATGTTAATTTATTTTGTTTCGTTATTTAGCCTAATTTCTACAAAATGTCACGCAGTGGTCCAAGCGTTACATACGTGATGTTAGATGATTTGTTTGCACTAACAAAATTATATATGCAGTAAGAGTTTATACCTCTTTTTCATTTAGGAACAAAAGAGGAGGGAGACCGAGAGATCTCAAGCAGCAGAGACAGTCCTCCCGTTCGTTCTAAAAAACCTCGAAAAGCTCGGACGGCTTTTTCCGACCATCAGCTCAACCAGCTGGAGCGCAGTTTCGAACGGCAGAAATACCTCAGTGTGCAGGATCGCATGGACCTGGCCGCAGCGCTTAATCTGACCGATACACAGGTGAAAACCTGGTATCAAAATCGACGGTAAGGAACGGCTACTTTTCTAAAAAAATATATACATCATCGTTTTTATTATTACCATTATTCATAATACTTAGCATTGCTATGAGCACCATTATTATTATTAGCATTGCGATTAGGAACAGAGCCTGTATACAGTCCGCGCATTATAACACCACAGTGTCATTGCAATTATTTACAGTGCAACCATGCGAGCATAAAAATGCATATTCACAAGACAATTGTATGAACATGAGAAACTGCGTTTCGGCATTTTATTTGGCATTACTTTGTGATTTATTTATTTCTGTGCATCGAGATGTTGGGCAACACTGTTGGTATTACATTCAATTAGGCCTATGTAAATTCCAGCCACTTCGACTGTGCGGAGTTCAATAATTATATACGGCGAACGTAAATAATTACAACTAAAACTA
The DNA here is from genome assembly GCA_019176425.1 of Megalops atlanticus. Lineage (NCBI taxonomy): Eukaryota > Metazoa > Chordata > Actinopteri > Elopiformes > Megalopidae > Megalops > Megalops atlanticus. The sequence continues at coordinate 40,809,665 of CM032876.1, forward strand.
AACAAGCAGAAAATAATTATTTTGAACGGGTCTTAGAGGACATTTCAGTCATGTCGACTTAAAACAAAAATTAAGCATTTCATCTCGTTTGGTGGCCAGTACCTTGCCAGGATTTAGATTTAGATTTTTTACAAGATAAATAACGCTGAGATAAATTAGGTTAAGCATGATACAAATAGGCTACATACGCACCTAAGCATATATTTTAACTAAATTCATATGAAAATATTCAAATGCATTTTACTCACTGCAATGCTGTTACATACATTCCTCAATATTTCAGATAAGATTTGTTTTAAATGTGTCCCTGTTCGTCACGATGCTGTCAGACATTACTGGTGATTCTTCTATTCACACCTCTGTTCACCATTTACAAAGACTTGCAAAAGCTATATTTTAATTTACACAATATCTGTTTGTTAATTGACTAAAATATGGTGCATCTTAGCTTAAATCAAGATAGTGAACATAGAAATAAAAATATCTTACTTATATAACAAACATCCGCCACATTAGCCGTTGGCTTGTTGATAAAGTTTATATGAGAATAAACGCTGAATTAAAAACAACATATTAAATACATGTTCTAATTCGCAAATGCATTATTTTTCTTTTGGTTTAAGATATAACAATTTGATATGCTATCGTGCGTACTCCTTTTAATTGAGTTTTTAATTATTATTATTTTTTAGTCAAAGCAATGCACTGAAATTTATGTTTCAAGTGATGAAGCCCATCTAATTAAAAGGGTGTTAAGGGAATTCATGGATTCTCAACCGGTTAAATAATTGATTTGTTGTATTTTGATCTGATTTCAGGACCAAGTGGAAAAGGCAGACCGCTGTCGGATTAGAGCTACTGGCTGAAGCTGGAAATTATTCTGCATTACAAAGAATGTTCCCATCTCCATATTTCTATCATCCGAGCTTGCTGGGCACCATGGACAGCACGACAGCAGCCGCCGCAGCCGCCGCAATGTACAGCAGTATGTACCGGACTCCGTCAGCGCCGCACCCAGGCCTCCAGAGGCCCCTGGTCCCGAGGGTTCTCATCCACGGCCTTGGGCCGGGGGGACAACCAGCCTTAAATCCACTGGCTAACCCCATTCCAGGCACGCCGCATCCTCGGTAAACAAATCCAAACAACAACAACAACAAAAGCCCATTAAACACATGAGATGTGAGGAGCTGATGCGAACTAAAAGACTTTTCAAACGACAAGACAGAGACAATTCTATTGAAGAACAAATGGAAGTGATATTTAATATGAACTAGCTCTAATAAAACAATGAACTTTAAACGACAGCCCTTAACGAAAAGGGGACTGTTCAAATGTTTGTTTGTTTTTTATTACTATTTTTTGTACAAATACACTTATACTAACAAATAAACTTCTAAAGTTTACACGGTGGAAAGAAAGGGTCGAATAAAGAAGTGACACAAAGTGAATCTCAAAGACTTCCCTATTTCAGAGACTCACGGCAGCAACGGCCTGAGAACTTGGCACTCTTTCTCGAAGTCTTTTTTATTCTTGTATTCTGAAGAGGCATGCAGCGTTAATATAAAGTGTACTGAGTGAGATATTTATTATATGTCGTCAGAGAGATCCACTTATATAAAACAAGCAGATTTGTTTCCTTCATTTGTTTAAATTCGAAATTAGGTAAAAAACGAATGAAAAACAGCATTAGTTCTTATTTGTGCTTGATTGACATCATGTTATGACGGGGTCCTCTACCAATACCATTCTGTAACAACAATAAAAACTTCAATTTTTTACAAGCACTGAAACCTGTGATCAATTATTTTTTCTTTGATAAACCTCAAGTAGTCCTCGTAATGGAAGCTATGTCTGACTTTAAACAGGGACCATACATTGATCTATGTTTATGTTGAATGATAGCCGTTTTATTGCTAGCAACAATAGGCTACAATGGTTTAGTGCGATGCATTCGGCTGCAACTTAAGGGGGTTCTTTACATTTTCTCCTTCGCTAAAATCTCAGATGGTTTGAATGGCTGCATATGTATTCAAATAAGACGAGGATTCCATGTGCATATTTAGCAGCTTTCTGACGGTGAGAATAAATGGTTTGGTGAGCTGAGAGTCCGGCATGGGAAACGGGAAGCTGGTCTCAGCCTGGCAGCTGTTCCGTGGCAGCAGAGCGCTTTAGACAACTGGTTAGGACAGACAGCAGGCGCGAGGCTTCTCAGCGTGAGCAATCAAAGGGACCAAAAGAATAAAAGAAAAATTAAACATAAACAATTAAAAAAGAAAATGATAAATGAAAATCCCCGAGATTTTCATTTATCAACCACATTAAACGATGCTCTAATCCGGACGACTAATTCCAGTATTGAAAATAAAATTAGCCTGATTAGTGTTTGTCCGTTTATAATAGCGATGAATATGCCATAATTTCATCGAAATGTCTCTCCTTATTTTGCATTATGCCAATCGCGTAATAAATTGGGTTCCAAATAACAGAATGCAAATAGTATACAGAACGATGCGGTTCTTTTAAAAACGTTTAGTTAAATTAAATCATAGCAGAATATAAAGTAGGCAATGCAGCCAAGCAAAGACAAGAAACCCAATGTACGCGCAAAATACAGTAAAATAAATGAGCCTTTCTGCTCCCATCACCACTGCGGTACTTTTAATAAATCAAGAAGGACGTGCTTTTCCAGTATATCTGTGGTGTTTATAATATTTAAGATAGTCTCTGCAAACGGATCACCGTGTTGCTTATCGGGGACAGAGGTAAACCAATAAAAAGCGCTTTAACAGAGACCACAATTAAATGAACATTAAAATACTTTCTTTTTTAAGCACGATCAGGTCCCCTGGAGGATTGTGGTAAGGGGGCGCTTTCATGTGAATTGACTCTGGAATGGAAGCGCCTCAGGGCACGTTTGTTTGGGCTTCCCTAATTGGAGAATCGTTTGCTGATTTCTATGTTATTAAATTCTTGTTAAAGCCAAGATGACCTTTGCTATGGTCTATAAAAAAACAGAAATAAATGACGCGGGGAACTCCTGTCGCTGCCTTCAGCTCTCACATATTTAGCGAGGGTGAGGAAAAAGAATAATATAAAATTCTTTATTAAAGCTTTACAACATTATTTCAAGTATATTGCGATGAATTTCAAAGACTAGAGTCTCCTCCAGACTGAATCTTAAACAGCAGGCAACCATATGTGCTTTCGAAATAATATTGTCGCATATAAGCTGTAAGTACTAACATTACGGCAAAAGGTGACATTATCTAAAATTGTGAGCTCTTTTGAAATTGAAGAAGCCTGTTGCATGCATATTAGTAATAACACACGTACAGTATTAATAAGATACTTGATTGTTAAGCCTTGATAATAATCTTAAAATAAAATAAACAAAAGCGATTCTACATTTTGCTAGGGAGCATGCTATGTATCTTAGGAACACTGACCCGAATCTCAAATATGAACAAAAAAAGAAGTAGTAAATTAATAATTTAAAGGACGTTAGGCCGTCAAATAAGCGACGGGGCACATAAACAAAACAAATACAAAATTTCCTGAAACGTGCTTTTAATAGGCTAGGTTTTAATGAACTTTAACAACGTGGTTTTCATCATGTTCACACTACGCTCTCATTTGATAAAATCAAAACCTGTTACTTCCGCAATTGGTGATTTGCTCATTTAAATACTAAATGCAGATAAAATAATGTGCACTCCCTCAGGCTACAGAACTGAAGAGATAATTGCGCGAACACCAATATTGTACTTTGACGATTGAAATGCACTAGCAAAAGTCATTTATTCCATCAATATTACCTTAAGAAATTGATTCATTTAAAATGATTTTGGATCACATAAGAATTTTTAGCGAAAGAGAAAAATAATTTCGAAAACGTTTAGAAGTTGAATCATTTGAGTAAATTCATTCCAGATTTAATTGGTCCCGTCAATGAATCAAAAACAGTGACACATTTGTAATCTTATAATAATGCACGTTCGGCTCAGGGATAAATGAATCCTATTCAGTGTGTGAACGCTACAGCATGTTTATAATGAGACGATAGAACGCGATGGAATGGACAGAAACCTTGGATCACAGGCAAACAATTCACCGTTGCGATACGTCTCAAAGACCACTACGCGCTTTCTTCCAGTTCATAATCACCTGAAAATATGACCCGCCTTTTTACATATGGCATTTATAGAAAATGAGTTCATGTTATTTTTTATTTCGGTGTTTCGGTGTCAGGGTGTTTGTAGATGAGTTTATCGAATGAAAACAGTGGCCTGTATGGGATTGTAAGCAATGTGACTTCCACTGGTGAGAGTATGATACTGGTTGAGACACTTGCGTAAGAATGTCACATACCGTAGGATAAACACCTCACTCTACACGAGAAATAGTCATAATTCCGAAGTAGTACCTATAGGCTCAATATTGTATCGCATGTTTGCCTTCTAAGCATAACTTATTTAGTGTTGAGCAGAGGATGGCTGTGTGGTTCGAATTAATTAATAATAATTGGTTCAGGTATAGTAAATTGCTACTTAGGCATCTCGTGATCCCCGAATTATCAAGTAGCAGTACATCTGCTTTTAAGTAAATGTTTACAAAACATGTCGCTTTGAAACAAAAAGCTTCTAAGTAAATAAAGTTATCAGCCTACCTTAAACGGGTCGCGAACAACTTATTTCCAAATAAGTTTACAAACCTAAACAACAGAACGACTTATTCCATTTTACCAATACACTGATCATTTAATTCACTGATCAGTAATTTAACCATTAATAACGCATAGATCAGACGTGTTTGTTCAAAGAAGAACAATACCTCAACAGCACTTCAGAAACAAGGCCCATAAAGCTCAATTTAAAGAATTTCAAGAGCATGACTTGGTTCACTTATGAGCATTTTTTTATTAATTAATTACTTAATTTATTTATTTTTATCAGACCCGGCGAATAAAATCGCATTAATGAAAGACTCAACCGTTGTATTTATTGATCAATGATAGTCTAATAATAATGATAATATAAACATAATAAACATTAATAATTAATACATTAATCTCATGTTTACGCAAAGAAGGCCTACGTTGATTTGATGTTTTCAGGCTTATACGAAGAGTCAAATTAAAATATGTATACTACTGATTCATAACGCTTTTGGGTTTACACAACGAGTGTTGTCCCTGATGCTTTAGACTATTCAACGACAAAGTACAGATGTCAGGCAAATTACACACAAACGAGCATACTATTGACCCCACGCTGAATCTTATGTCACATGATGGGTCAGTTTTCACATACCAAATACTTAAATAGACATCCCTGTCATTAAAATACCTTTGGTGTTATTTGATTTAGATGTAAGTTAGCCTCTTTGCCATAGTCATGTAGTCTGTTAAAGATATGGTCAGGCTAGCTCTTTCACATTTTACAAGCACTCTTTTGAAGAAAAGAATGAGTTGAGAAATGAAGGGGAAGGGGTGTAAAATTAAACGAAGATGTTCGGTCCTTTCATTTACATGACACGCATTAGCCGGAACACGCAGGCTTCAGAGAATTGGATTGTTCTCGTGCCTCCAGGAGCGCGTGTAGGGTTCTTTAATTGCCACATTTTCAAACTGATGTAATGGTGGGGCTGTCTTAGTCATTACTCTAATGAGGTAACACTTTCCCTCTCCTCGGCCTACTCATTATCACGCCTCTTACTCCACTTTCAAATATGAAGATGTATTTTTTTCAATACAAGCGCATCTTCCATATTTAGGCGAAGAAGACACAAGCTCAATTGCTGAAAAAAGTTGGGGCAAATAAATGTAATAGTTTACATTAACTATAAACACAAGAATTACACGTATTTTTATAAACAGAAAAGGAAGTGGCGCATTAAGCATCCCGGTGTGCTTTAATTATTGTTGGTTGGATCCTTAATCTTGCCCCGTGGTGATGGCGAGGTGTCAAAGTGATGAATTTTAAGATGGTGGGCTGTGAACATGTGCTTTTTCAAAGCTGGTGGATTTGGGAAATAGTTATAACAAGGTTAGCTTCATGTAAAGTGTGAATTGGGATTTCTGCAAAGAGACTGCGATTGCTGGCAGGCATTGTGATTTACCCTTTGCATAATTTTTAACCATACAATTACTGCATGTGGTGTGAAATGGACCGATATTACAGGCATCTAAAATAGCACTTTTGAAACGGACTGCCTTCAGATCTATAGGATAGATTATACACGAACCTTCTCCTCGTAATTTAGCATTTGATGCAAAAGGATACAGGGGTGTTTCGTACTGTTCAACAGGTATGAGACTGTTCCTCAGGATTCTCCGATTTGTGCATCTTTTAAGTCAAGATTTAACATATTTACTGTGCATTGTTTCCGTCGGTACATGAAATGGCAGTTCTAGTTCGCCGCAGTATAATAATATAGGGTACTTATAATAGTTGTTGTTGTTGTGATGCTAGCCAGAGTCGTTCAAAATCCCTTCTCTGAAACCAGATTTGTGCCAGTTTCAGCTGACGCATCAATGAAAGTGAAGCTCTTACGTGTTTGGAGGATTGCAAACTGATGTTAAACTTGAATTATGGACGTTGTCATCTCCCTGTAGTCATAATTTACAAGGCACGTCAAAACAGGATTGTGTAGACGCAGTTGCGTGTCCTTTATTCAGTCTTTTGAACCTCATTAAAATACCTATTTTTAATATTCATTGGGTTATTTCAAATACTCTGTTCCAATTGTTTAACGGTCGTCTTTAAATGAAACTAAGGGATCCATGCTTAAATTGCCTGGCATTGTCTTTGTTCTACTCAGCCAGAAGAACACCCTGACTTGGGCAAGTCTTGAGCTAATGTGAAGTGACATGTAAGTTTTATAACGGTGTAAAAATACCACGCGCATTACCATATGCATGCTTCCACTAATAAACGTTTAGTATTAACATCCACATCAAACCGCAAGCAGCCTGTCTATATATGAGTGAGGGGCGAGCTGTTCTAATGCGCTCACAGAAGTACTCCGCAAACGTAACCGTCCATTGTGTGTCAGTTGGCATCGCATGTCTTGATATTTGCAGGCTTTCAATTGTATGTGCACCCAACGCTGAATATATTTGGTAGTTTTGAGGTAAGGGTCGATGTGACTAGTTTGTTAGCATGTTTGACCCAGCAACGACAAGAAAACATCCAGAGAGCTGAGAGAGGAATGGAGGAAATACAGTTCACGTCAGTCATTGCGCCCTACTCGTTCAAGTTAACGTGGCCATTGTGAAACTAAAGAAACCAAATTAACCTTTTAAGTAGGAAAAAAAGCTACAGTAGAATTTTCGGACCTTGCCCACTTGGTGCTTGGCAGCACTTCACTGAAATCTAATTTCCTATATTAACTTCCCGTGCATGTGGAGAAGACAATTAGTTTCCCGGTCTCTCTTGTCAGATAAAGGCTTTAAATTATTAAGTTATAATCTGAAGCGTGAAAAAGAGAATCGCGGATTAGCTGTATCTGAAAGGTAGACCTACATCTATAAGCGTAGAAAGCGTTCACCGGGAGGTTAGTAAATTCTCTAGAATTTTGTTTACATCAGGGCCCCGGTTCCTTCCAGCTAAGTTTAGCGCAAGTGAACCGTTACATCACTTGCACGCTGCATATCCCACTAAGGGGGAGTTTCTTAAAACCTAAGTAATTCACGTAGCGTGTAAAACGGTCTTTAACTTACGCGTGGACCACTCGTAGAAGATTAAAGTGCGTTGTTAGGTGAAGCCAAGCATTTTGAACGCTTCAGAGTAGCAACTTACCCGGAAGAATCTTCGTTAAACACAGAATTGACGCGATTGTCATTGCCTGGCAGCTCGGAGAGATAAAATGTAACAAATACACATATGATTCAAAATGCTTATTATTAATTTATTAGCTAATAAATTCTGTTCAGTCAGTTGGTGAAAATCATAACAACATACACAATTTTATTGATTTCATTGACATTGACAAGTTTATTTCTGTCCATTGATTTGACTTACTAATGCAATCATACAATACTAAACAGTTGTATTGTGTCCAGTGCACTCACAGCAAGAACCAATGTATGTAAATTCACATTATTTGCATGAGTCTTTGCAAGTGCAGTTTGTGCAGTAGCTGTTCATATTTGTTTTATACCTCATTCATTACATCCTTATTCCATATATGTGTCCTACACAACAGTTGTTGTTTGTTATATCACTACTCTTGTTTGGTATTTGTTGTTGTCACCTTGATGTTTTATGAAAGTACTACAAGAGACATTGGAACCAGAGTCAAATTCCTTGTATGTGTGGAAGCATGCTTGGCCAATAAAATCTGATTCGGAATTTGATATCAATGATTTTAATTTTATATATTTATGATTGACTGTAAGCAGCAAAGAATAGAGCACTACCCCTAATGATGCACTTAGGAATCCCTCATGGAGAAACATATGAACCTTGGATGCTCCCAGCTACAATCATTCAAAATAACTTTTTTTTTTTTTAATTTCATTGTTAACTGAAAATAGGGCCCAGATTAATGCAATATAGATATCCCTTTAAATGTATTTCTACATCTTACTTTTGCTTTTGCAGTTTGCATACATATGGGGTGGTAAGTGTAGCTGTATGCTGCTAATAATTTGAATGTAGTTAAATTTAATATAATGGAATACTTTGCATGGGCCTTGTAAGTAATAATATACTGTACATTCATTTATGTTGTGATATTAACACAAACATTACTGAATATTTTTCAGTATCACTTAATTTTTAGTTAACTGTCATTACTTGGCTGAAAACTGCCTTACAGTTTTTGAGTGGTCTAATGTTTATTCTCAATTTTTGGCAATTTAATTTGAGTTTTGGTCAACTAGGGTGTCTCCAAACCATCAGTTGGCTGCTCCAGGTCAACTCCTTGTCGTCTTTCACTGTCTTATATGGACTCTTGGAAGCTGAATCCCATCACAGCCTAAACGGTCTCATCATTTCAGAGAACCCAGATGTTTTTGTAAAGCGATGGGATAGCGGAGGGGTTCCACTACCTGTCAAGTTCAAACCAGACAGCATCATGTGTGGGTACAGTACATGAAAAACCAGCCTGTCAGCAGTGATGTCAAAAGCTTCCATTTTTACAGAGCAATTAGGGATTTCATCACCACTGAGTGATGTCAAGATTCATTATGATTCAACAACAGCTAATTGCTTCAAGGTTAAAATAACAGATCTGACGAAATGATATATTAAGTGACAGACTCTAGTTCTGCTGGAGCATAATAGAGCAATACATTGACATTAAGTGAGAGGAAAAAAGGCTGTAGAGAGCATGAAATTACCACACATGAAAAGTGTGATTGACTTTATTCTAATTTTCAAGAAAATACCTATTTGGTTCTTGTAAAGAGGAAAATGCATAACTGTTTCCTCCTTTCTCCCTAGCCCAGTTGCATTCATTTATATGCTTCCTTGTTTCTAAGCACTAATGGCCATTAAATGCAGACACAGTATTGGAATTAATTACTAAAAGCCTGAGCTAATTATGGCAAAGACTCCATGCCCCCAGGGCCTGGTGTACTTCAGTCGGTCAGTACCTTCGATAGCTTGCAGGATCATTATTATGGGCTGCATTAAAACCACTGGAGATATCTGCCATTGTTGCAGTGGTCAGTATAGGTTGCATTTGTCTGATTTTTAAGGCACAAGGGCTCAGTCATAGGCCCTCCTTGAAATTAGAATTCAATTTAAGGGGAGGATTTGGCCATTTTAGTGCAAAATTGGAGCATTCATGCTGGGGAGCTGCTAGAATCATTTCTTTCAAGTGAGCAGTTGTTTACCCTCCTTTTTTGAATGTGGAATACCTGATCCTTTGAACTGATTGTTTGTTTAACCACTGTTGGGAACAGAGGATCCCTGAGGTCTGTACAAGTGTTGATCTAAGATTGGATTTAAAATCGCCTAATGAGGAGCTCCTTGGATAATTAGTGATGGCTGAAATGCTTATGTATAATTAGGATAGCATGCCATGTGGTTGGAGTGGGATGCTGAAAAAATAGACCAGGGTTAATGTAAATTATATAACTGGCCACAGCAGATACTGTTCACTACTGTTTGTTTCATCCCCTGGTTTCTGGCTGCATGATTATGAGAGTAACAGAACAATTAATTTTTCAGTTCATAGCACGGATAGGATGCAGGCGAGAAAAGCCTTGGTTGTGGGTTTAAACTACTCTGCAGTAATTAGACTCTTGGAGGTGTCTGATGGTGAAGTCCAGCAGGAAATGAGAGCCTGCCCATCAACCCCTGGGAAGACAACAAATCACCCCCTCCTGGCTCACTCAGCAGTAGCCAGGAGACTAAAAGCAAGAGCTGTGGCCAATTTTGATAATCATACAAGTTCCAACTGGCCCTTTGTGTACTAGCAGTAATTTAGGAAACAAGATTTCAGAGATCAGTCCACCCAAAGTCACTGTGAAGATGCACACCCTGAGCTGGCTACTGCCAAAGGGTTTTATAAGTTTACATGGGAATATTGTTGCATGCCCTGTTTTCTGCCTGCTCATTATTATGCATCATTAGGCACCAGAATGTTAGTGGAATGATGCCTATTAGAAGGACGACCGCTTGTTTGTGTTGTTAAGGACTAAGTAACCACTGTAGTTGTGGCACATTTTAAAAAGCACAACATGAGAAGCTTCACTATTTATGGAGTTCCCCCCATCCTTGTTTGTTGTCCAAAAAAGCAAAAGGAGCGGCGAGCGCGGCCTTGCAGAAGCACGTGTCATGTCAGAGTTAATTACGTTTTTAAATTGAGGGTGTCTTCAGGCTGGCTTCTGGGGAGTGACAAGCCACGCCATTAAGTGCAATGAGGGTGTGAAGAAATCGGCCAAGATGAGTTAGCAGATACCTGTGAGGTACAAGCTCAGACCTGCAGTGTGGCAGAAATCTGATTAAAATCTGGTGTTGAGCATTAGTGGCCCTTTCCTATCTCTGCTGTGGGTACCGAGGTAGAAAGCAAGTTGTTGATTGCTGCTGAATCTTCAGCTTTTTCATGGCATGCAACGACTGAGGCCTGTGAGGACAAGTAGATGGTCTGTTTTTTGTTTTTGTAAAAATAAATCTTGGATATGTCTCTCTCGCAACAGTATGGAAGGATGAGGCAGTGAATCTGAGTGAGGTCCTCATGGTGTAGAAAACAGATGGAGTTGTGATTGCCCAGCAATGATGTCTTCTGGACATTCTGTTTCTGCCCCAGTGTCAGCTTGTCATTTTTATAAGGCTCAAAACTGAAGACTAATATGGCCTCATCAAATAATCTCCATTTGTGACCCTGTTTCTGGTGGTGGTGGTTTTTACTCTGGAGGGAAGAGTACCATTGGTCTACAAGTGGTTGGGAGATGAAGCAGCCAAACAAAACTGAACAATTTCTCCTGAGATGCACAACCATGGAGCTGATTTTTTATGGACATATTATTCTTTTTAGCCCCACAAAGCAGCCTGTCTTCTTCCTTCAAACAATTTGCCATTAACAATGCTTCAGCTTAACCAGCTAGGTCAGATCAGGTGTATGTATGTATATATGTATGTGTGCAGTGCTTTGAAAAAGTATTCAACCCCGAATACTGTTTTCACAATTTATTGTCTCAGATTCCAAATTTAAAATATATTAAAGTAAGTTCTTGTCCAGCTGATCTACACAGTATTGTAAATCATGACAAATAAAAAGAAACATCCAAAAGCTTTCAAAAATTTAGAAAAAAACTAAAACTTTCAGATTTAAAAAGTATTCATACCTTTTGTAATTATAAGGAAAACAGGATATTGTCTTATAAACTCATTCAATTTGTTGATGGTCTCCACCAGTCCATCATACAGAAGGGGAAGAAATATGGAACTACAGCCACACTGCCTAAGGCAGGCCACCCCCCTAAACTTAGTCGCCGAACAAGAATGGCACCAGTCAGAGAGGCTACTATGATGCCAACTGTCACTCTATCCAAGCTACAGAAGTCAGTGGCTGCAACTGAAAATGATGTCCATGAGTCAACAATCTCCAAGCTATTGCACAAAAAGGACCTTTATGGAAGAGTGGCAAGGAAGAAACCCATTGCTGAAAAAGAAACACATGCTTGCCCATAAAGACTTTGCAAAATGTCACTTGAAGATACTGCAAAGATATGGCAGAAGGTCTTGTGGTCTTATGAGACTAAAGTGGAACTTTTTGGCTCAAACTTTAAGCGGTATTAGTGGCGTTAAGCTAACACGGCACATCAGCCAGGAGACACCATCTCCACAGTGAAATATGTTGGTGGTAGCATCATGTTATGGGGTACTTTTCAGCAGCAGGGACTGGCAATCTGGTCAAGGGGAAGATGAATGCTGTGCAATACATGGAAATTCTGGATACAAACCTACTCCCCTCTGCCAGAAAGTGGAAACTACAGAGGAAGTTTGTGTTTCAGCAGGACAATGATCCAAAGCACACTTCCAGAGCAACACTGGGTTGGCTTAAAATGAAGAAAATTGACATCCTTGAGTGGCCCAGTCAGAGTCCTGACCTTAACCCCATTGAACATCTGTGGAAAGACCTCAAATCACAGGATGTGGAAATCATTTGTGTGAAAAAAGGATTGGGGGCTGAATACTTTTTCAAAGCACTATACACACACTATACACAAAACACTATACTACTATATACTATTTTCATTAGCCACCCCGACAGTAGATCATTTTTTTGTCTTTCTGCAAGTGTGACCTACAGCATGCACAGAATGTCATGAAAGACACAAACCATTCCGAGGGAAATCCTCTAAACTTTATCTAAAATACCACAAACAAAAGTTTTCTTTTTATTACTGGGTTTACTGGGAATTGTGTGAGTAGCGTTTTCACTGGAAAATAGATATTGGAAAAATTGGCCAACCAACAGTTTCTGAGATGAGAATATGTATGATCTTTCACCATTGCCCATTAACCCAAATCAAAAGTACAAGTAGTAGAACTGCAATACACCAAATCATTATAAAAGTTTGAATAACTGTAGCAGCCCTAAATGCAGCAATTACGAAAATTACTGAACAAAAAAATCAAGAAGCATGAAAGATACACCACGTTTTCAAATTTGTTGGCTAGAGTTAAGGGCAAAGTATAATGGTAAAATTGAAACACCCCCAACTTGGGCAAATGGTTCAATGTGTGTTTCTATGCTTATGTGATATAGGTGACAAAAATGTTATCATGGACAGCACAACCATAGTTGTAATACCCTAAAGTATCTTCTGCCATCTACTCAACTCCAGGAGAATGTTCTTGCTTCTGTCAACATATTGGCAATAGAGGGGAGATGCACAAATCTTTATAATAGTCATATGTATGCACAATGAATGATGCAATGATTCAATTACTTGCACCAGCAAGGTGAGAGATGCTGAATGTGGTTCTGTGCATTGCTGTCCTGGTCTATGTCAATAAGCCCAATTACAGACCTAGTATAGTGGTAATAGGGAGGTAATTGCTGGTTGTCAGCAATATCTACATCAGGCTCAGTAGCTGGAGGGAACGGGCAATACACCTCTCCCATGTAGAGAACAAAGAATACCACTGAGCTCCCTCATCTTCTTGTCATACTCACTCCAGTCCCCACTCCTGAGAGCACTGCACAATAAACCATGTGGGGAGAGAACACACAAACAAACCACACACACACACACACACACACACACACACACACACACACACACACACACACACACACACACACATGTGCACCCAACCAAGCAAACAGCATAGATGTGTTCACAGCAAAAAAAAATGCAGGAATATACAAGATGAACATCTGATTTGTCACATTTGAAATACTTATGTTTAAACCAAAAGGAAGAGCACACAGTATTGTGTTCATTCATCTGCATAAACACCACCTGTCCCGTTACAGACAGCTCTTCAAGCAGCAAAAGTTTGTAGCAGCCAGTGTGAGAGCCAATCAGTGGTGGCCCAGCTGCGATTTCATGAAAGTACATTGTTTTCAAGTGTCAGAAATTGTTCTGAATGCCGGTGGAGAGAACACTTTAATTTCATGTCATCAACAGTGAGACGAAGAGGCAACACAACAAGAAACAAAAGCAGGCCACGCAACTGCAATCGGCATCCAAAGGTAATTTATGCTGTCCCCATATATACACAAGCACATTCAATATACATCCTCCCAATTCTGCCTGAAGGGTAATTTGGAAATTGTTTGGCATCTTGAAGGCTTCTCACTTAAAAAAAGAAACAATTCCATTCTTTGTCATATGTATATACACTGAAGTTGCAACAACATTGATCAATATGGCTGCATCAGTACTGCATTTTACTGCTAGGGACCTCTTTTATTGTTTTTATGCTGAAGATGGAATAATTGTTATATTTTCTGCTTAAATGAAATCCAACATTCATATGTCCCTCATGTTATGTTTCTATTGAAACTGGCGATTGTTTCCAGTTTCTCATGATTACAATCAAAACGCTCAGTTCAATTGTTCTTATTGACTATGGCTATCCTGGAATGTTGATAGTAATTGGACTCCCAATGAATGGATGTGAAAGGCCAAATGAGAAAGTCTGTGCATGTGTGGTGCATTAAAAAACACCATGCAATACCTGTGGGAAAAAACAGCTATTGATTCCATTGCATACATTACTCTATGAACAGGTGCAATTAAAGCTAACATCTGAATTCATGTTTGCAAAGCATCAGACACAGCCAAATGAACCTTTTTTTTTTTATAGAATAATGCATTTCTGATTTTTCCTTATGATCTTCTGAAATATACAGTCTATATAATTTCTAGTATATAGAATGTTTATTCCACATTTACCACTTGCAGGTGATGGTCATTCCTCTCAATCTTGAATCAGATTGTACCTCACTGCAGGGTTCTGTGTTGCCATTGTCCTTTACAGACAAATGCCATGATGTTTAAAGACAGTGATGCCTCCTAGCCTCATTACAGTACATTGCATTTTAGCACTGCTATCCCACTTTCTTGGGTCTTCAAAGACACAAAATTAATTGCATGTTGCCTTTGATAGTAACAATGCCGGGAAATCATCTACTGCTGTTTATTTTATTTCTGTTGTTGGACAAGTATACTTTCGGAAATGGCCACTGCTTTCAAGTGGAGTCCCAGCATAGACTTTCATGGGAGGCTTTTAAAGGTAGAATTACGGGTAAGTCACCCTGCTATGGTGAAAAACATAGGAGCAATCTGTGCAGAAGAAAGGGCCAATTAGAGATCATTTGGTAAAGAAGCCTTCTATTGCTTTCACTCCAGAGGCTTTTGTCTTTTGTTGACCCTTTTTAAAGCAGCCATTCTTGGGGATCTCAGAGTGGAGCACGCTGCCCGTCTTTAATCTAGGAGCGATGTAAGAGCAGGGCTGCCAAGGTCCATGGACCACTTTAATCAACTTAATGCAACTCGCAGGACTGTGAGCTCAGGGGGCACTACAAAGAGGTCCATAGATGACTGGTCCGGAGTGGCTGCTTTCACTGGGAGCTTCCACCGAAAAGGGTGAGGAAATGAACTGCACAGCGCACGGGAAGAGGGCAGCAAGACATACGGGCGACACTCCGGCAGGCCGTCGGTTAGGACATGCTGGTGAAAGCCAGCTGATCCCCCCCCTCTTTGGCATCCTTGTCTGTGCATGGCTACAAGGCACTCCTGATATGAAGTACTGGTGATGGACCTTTGTGTAGTTCAAAGGTTTATACCTCTTTATTCCAAAGTCCCTTTGTGGATTCACATGCCTTGAAATATGTATCACTGTCCCTTTTATTTCAGCCATCTGAGAGAAAATCAAAGCACAAAGTTTCTCCAAAAGTCAGTGTGAAATTGTAAGTCCATACAGTGTCATGTGCTAACCCACTGCCCATAATGGGAAGGTGGAAAAACAGCTTTCAAAGGATGGAGAAGGGTAGGAATCCTCCCTCACAAGGAGGGACCGCTATACTGTACACTGGAAGTTGGCAGTTGATACACACCTTTGCATTATGAATTGAGGAAAGTACACTCGGCCTGCACATATAGTAGTCAGATGGAATTTCAATGCTTAAATGTGCTGTTCCAGTCTAGACCCGTGTTTTGTGCTCTGAGTGCACACAGCTGTAGCTTTTTTCTTTGGAAATTAAATGTTCTCTCAAACTAAAGGAATGGCACTGTACTGTACTCATGGGAACTTGGCAAGAAACAAATTCTCAGAGCAAGATAAACTGTAATATGCACCTCAGCCACACAATCATACCCTTACTTTATACTGGCCACTAGGCTGCCATTGTCATATTTTCACACTGACTGAATTCACATTTCATTTTTCAATGGGATAACATGGAATTCAAATAGCAAAATGTTGCTTGCTTACATAATTTCAAAGTAGTAACATAACAAATAAAATACCTCATTGCTGTGCTCACTATTATGCATCAAATAAAAACAACAATTGTGTTTGAATCATGGATGATTATGCCAAAGAGACAGCAATGGCTTGCTTGAGGGGACAAGCAAATACACAGATTGTGGAAAGCTGGTGTAAAGCAAACTTAAGTGTGTCAGAGAAACATGCTACTATTTTACTCTTCAATATCAAAACCTAAACAAAAACATACCTGTGTTTTTATTCAACTGAAAAAAGGGTTATATCAGCTCTCCCCCTAAAGTAGGGATTCCCAAACTGAGATGGTCACCAGAGTGCATAGTAGCAGTAAGGAATGTGTGCAAAGAATCACTAATCATGAATAATCACTAAAGCATTGAAACAGACTGCTCATGATTGATGTTTGAAATAATCACATTCATTAAAAGTGCATGCTGCTTTCATATACAATTTTGTACCATCTACTATGTCTAGTGTGGTAGCAAATTTGAGTATTAGCTAACATTGTGAAACTGTTGTAAAAATGGATTGTTATGAAAATATACTATATGCAAAAATGATGTGGAAAAGATGAGAAACTTTCCATAATATACTCATTTCTAGAAATGAGTTTCACATTAATTTTTCCAATGGACAACCAGGCAAATGGTATGTTAAAGTGTTTGAAGCATTAAGTATGAAGCCCTGAAGTGGCATCTGGAGGGTAAACACCCCACATTGAAACACAAATTATGTGTCATTTGTTTCTTTTAGATACCATCAATTTTTTGTGGGGACAGAAGTAGAAGATGAGCTGAACTTCATTACAATATGATTGAACTACACAGATAAGTGGGGTGGTGGTGGTGGTGGAGAGGGGTACATATACTCTGAATCAAAACACATGAAGCAGGCTGAGAGACCAGTGAAAATGTCTTTTCATTGCTATTGTTTGAGCAAAAGTCCCTGAGGGAGATAAAGACACATCCTCATTATAAATAGATTGACCACAGCATTTGACAGGATGGGTTATGACAAAAATGTACAGTGTAAGTAATTTTATATAGCAAGTTTGTACATTTACATCAGTATACATCTTCCGCTATTTGCCAAAATAGTACTATCATGAGGCTTTTCTTGGTCTTGGCAGAAGAGAAAGTATTACCATTGGATACAGTAAGGTGGGTTGTAAATGTTAGCAGACCTTGAAAGAGTTTGAAATGACTTCATAACCTAACTACCCAGCAATATTCTCTTTGTTCAGTAACATAAAGTAGCTAGTTCACTGTAATAAGAAACAATAGCTAGACTGAGGATGTTTTTGAGGAATGCTAGCCGTCTATTTAAGCTATGGGTGACAAAGCCAATCCATCTCTGACAGGAGCTAAGGGAAGCAATCAGTTTAACACAACAGAGGTAGTCTTATTTTAACATACAATTATTGTTTTATCAGCTCGGCCTGGATGTGAAAAGCCTTTAGTGTGTGTATTTAAGGCACTGGTGAATATGTGCATGCCCTGACAAGGGCAAATGCTTCTTCTTCTTCCTTTGAAATGAATTGGCAGATAGGACACCAGTGCTGGTGCATTGGTGCCATTCAGTCAGACTTCTGGTATAGTCTCTAAAATAATGAGATGGAGGTGGAGCCAGGAGGAGAAGCTGATCAAAAACACACTATTATTTTCATGTTTCATGACAAAAGATGGAAATACTGCAGTATTCTCAGTTTTATTTTGGCATATGCATATTATTGTATGCAACTATATATTGTACGGAGGCAGAGCGGAAACAGTTATTTAATATACTTCCCTGAATCCTGTGTATATAACATCAAACAAGCTATGTAAATAGGATGACTTTGCTTCATCATTTCAAGCATGTCTGGATTAGGAATGACTTGTGCACAATGCACAATAATGTCAGGGTTTTTTTATGCCAAGCATAAATTTTGGTAGGAAGGTAGATTCTATTGAAAATTTTCCTTTATTTGTTTTCCACATACATAGGAGGGCATTAACAGTTTAAATACTATGTTAATCATGTCCTGACAATTTGAAACATCAACAGCATGTCACATGGAATCCCTCAAATTTCATCAATTGGGATGGAAAACTGCTGTTTTGCTCATTAGAGGTAGTTAGCTGGTAAACTAATGACCTTGCATAACTTCAATTTCTGTGTTACCAAGTTTACTAACTGGTAGCAGTACAGACTTATCAAAGCAACTGAATAACAATGACTGCTTAGAAATAGTGGATCTATTTCAATTCAAATAATATTGAAGCAATTCAAAATGATCAAAACAAATTAATTGCTCACTAAGTGCCTTCTTAATCCTATCTGTGGAACTGATCTACAGTGACTATATTTGATATACCCTATCAAAAAAGTGATGGCCTACTTTTTCACTTTACAAAGTCATATAACGATATGTAGCTAATATAGGTCATTCATAAGCATTATGGTATCTTTTATTGGGAGTCATAACCCATTTCTCAGTATTCTTGCATAGATATTTTAAACAATGCACATTGTGTATATTAACACTTGTGGAAAGGGAAGTATTTTGACTGGGTAAGACCAAAAACTACAGGGAGGTAGGTAGGGCACTGAGATGGTGCAAGTGAACTAATGGCTATCTTAGCCTTAGTTAGAGCTGTGTTTAATCATATTTATTTTTTTAAAGTACAGCTGTTGTTACAGAAACTCTGTGATGATTATACAGTATTTTATGCTTCTGTGGTTGTGTTCCTTTTTTGTTTGGGTGGGGGAGGGAGTGATTCATGGTCTTATTTTTAGGTCTAAAAATTTTGTAAATGGAAATTATGTCTAAAATGTATCACATACCTTTTACATCTGCATGAGAATGTGTGATTAAATCAATGTCTCCTGCCTATGATCAAACATTGGTGCTTTGTCAGTGCCACACACACATACACTGTTTATCTGTCTTTATATATACTGGGGTGAAAAACCCTCACTTCAGACTCCTTTCCAACTTGCTGTGGACCACTGTATGGAATAAACGTTCATTTCTGGTTGGACTGCTGAGTTTCCTGGTCATTTCTTCAGAAAAGCTAACAAACCTTCCAATTAGAACAGATATAAGACAAATCAAAGATCATTCTGATCTTTCTTTCTTTTCTGTGCAACTTTAACAATATATTTGGCTAAATATTGATCATATTTAATTTCCATGTGATTAAAAAATCTGCTATTTTAGACAAGTAAAACTAAACAACAAAATCTAATACCGATTGTTTGTATAAAATTAGGCAAAATTTAACAGTGATTTTAATCCCACAGTAGTGCCAAAATTTTCTGCATGAGTCTATATGAGTTACATGAATTTCTCTTTCTGTGTTAGACAGCACATGTGGGGAAGACTGGGTTTGCTGTGTAAAAGAACATCCTATCCTCCTGTTGTTCACAGGACCCTCGCTGGCCAATGCCCTGTGTGCATCTGTGATCTAATAATGTTGGGGAGGGGCAGGTGGGATTAGTAGACAGGTCCCAGTGTCCCTGATGGATGTATTCATGAGGATTCTCCCATGCACTTTCAAATATTACTTAAAAGAACGGTACCTCTATCAACATGGACCATGCCCAGTATTGCTGTTGCCAGTTCCACACAAAGATTGTGTGTATTTCCAAAAACAATATTTCATGACTGAAGAACCATCATGCAAGATGGCATCCACCTAGTTAATTAATTGAACGGAGCAATGAGTGTGAAGCTGAGAATATAATTAGATGTACGGGAGGCACCACTGCGTCCTACATAATGTGATGAATTGACCCTCCCGACACAAGAATTGATTGAAGCACTGGTGTGTTTTTATTTACAGGATAGGATTTATTAGAATTTTATGCCTGATTACCCAAAGATTTTTTTTTTTTCAAGCAGCTCATTGACTACTTTTATATAAATTCATTTTAATTACATATTGGTCAATTACATATTGACCTTTGGCCTGCAATTTTTGAATTTTATTTTCAAGAATAACCTATTGAACCAGAAATATTTGTGCTCAGTTTCCATGTTGATGATGCTTTACATGCAGCAGTGTAGTGTAGTGGCAGTGAGCAGGGATAGTAACCAAAAGGTTTCTGGTTCGATTCCCTGCTGTGGCACTGATGTTGTACCCTTGGGCAAGGTACTTAAGGTACTTAACCCACAATTGCACAATTAGTAAATATTCAGGTGTATAAATGAATAAAAAATTGCAAACTAGCGTCTGATAAATGACAGTAATATAATGTAACATTTAATTGCTAGGAGTTTGGTGCTTATTATTTATGTGTCTTTTTATTTTACTGGCCTTAAGTAATTACTTTAAGAATTTATCAAGTTTCCCTTAGTCTATGAATAAAGGTTGTGGTGTTGTTTTTTTAAAGCAATGAAAAATAGTGAATTGGTTTTGAAAGAAAATATCTTTTGATTTAGCTTGTGAAAAATGTACACCCAATTGTTGTGTATGCAATATCAGAAATGTCAATGACATCTGGTGAAAATTTAAAACTGTTTGCTGTTGATGATGAAACAGTATGAAAATGAAAACCCTGTTCATGATCAAATCCTGAATATAGATTAAAAAGAAGTCCCTTAATGTAAAATGCTCCATCAATGTAGATACCGTCTGTTAGCAAATGGGGAGGAATGGCAGAGTGTTTTGTAAGTTGTACAAATCCAGGTCAATGTCATGATTATTTATGAGTGATGTGATGTTTGAACCTGTATTTTCTAAAACTGCAATTCTGACAACATTTGCTCTGATGAAAAATTCAGGAATTCCAAGACTTTATACAGTGTAAATCACTTTTCTGCCTACCTGCAAAATGCTGGAACGTGATGGGGTGTGTAACAAGACAAAATGTGGTTCTTATAAAAAGTGCAAATTGGCCATAGAGCTACCAGGAAAGTGCTGTAGCTCCCATTCCATCATCTGCTGTGAATTAGACGGATGATTTAATTGAGTGGTGTATAGTTGCAGTGGAAAGGGCAGACAGCAGAGCTGCTCCAAGGCATGACATTGTTTTTGACTTAGCAAAGTGCTGAGCTCTGCAGCTCTTCAGGAGGAACTTGAGGGAGTGTGGTGCTTGCAGGACCTCCTCCACCTGCCCATTAAGATTCCAAATGATTTGACCGAAGATCCACTGGCCAGGTCATTTTACAATATATCCATATCACCCTTCAACTATATCTCCGAGATAATCTGGAAAAGAATGAAAAAAGATGTACTATAATCTTTCAACAAGATCTTTCAACATTTATGCCCAACCGTTGCTTAAAATTAATTTTTAAGTCCAGAGTAAAAAGAAACCATGGATTTAAAAGTAAAACCCAGGGATAGTTAGCCACAGGGGAAATATATCAAGAGGTTTTTCAAGCACTGAGAATGCTTAGTTCAAGCTTCAGATGTACCCCTTGTTGCCTCTGAAAGACGTCCTGGGTTTAATTTTTAGTTACATGTATACACAATCTCTTACAGTGCTTGAGATCAATTGCAAGCATCAATTGGATATGTGTGTTCCAAGGTTTTAACAAGGATGACTTTTTTACACTTTCTCAGGAGCAACTCGAGGTGTGCTTTAAATTGGTCAACACTCTCACAAGGGTCAAATAACAGATTAATAGGTTCCATAATGAGTTCCCAGGAGCTACAACTGCACTCTTCACATTTCCCCTTCCCCCATTATTTTCTTTTGTGATGGGTAGTGGCAAATATCATTCACACATTGCAGGGCAGAAATGACAACGCTTTGATTTGTAAAGAGACACAGCAGCATTTGTGCTGTAGTCTTTTTTGTTGGCATCTATATTTGTCTCCTGTTCGGCAGCCAGTGCTGCTGTTTGTGTGTTCTCTGTTTGCACTGCTATGTGTCATGATAGCAAGAAAACTTTGTGGTGACTTGTTAGCTGGTTTTTCCTGACGTGATCGAAACATTTAAGTTTCATATTTGCTGGATCCCTCTTGTAGTCCTGCAGAATAACTGTGTCACTTGAAGAACTGATTCAGAGTCCAGTACAATAACTATGCAAAATGAAGAACTGATTATCCCACCCCTTCTAGCATTAGCTGCATGTACATACAGTATTACACATTCTTAATGTGTTTTAAAAGCTTCATGCATTAAGTGCACCAGGCTTTCCACATTGTTGATTTTCCATTTTAATGCTCTTTTTGTGGCAAATAGTTACAATTACTGAGGTAAAAATCAAGTTGGGCTCCACTGTTTATAAATCATTTCAAAAGAAACAAGGCAATGTTTTGATTTTTCAACAATGATTTACATAAGCACTTGTGGTTTACACTATTGACTCAAATTAACATTTTACCTCCCAGCATAAAAAATATTCAAAGACAAAAAAGTGAGAAAAGTTTTGTTTTGGTATACTAGACATCACTTGCTGTTGAAGTAAACAAATAAACAACAACAACAAAACCTCCACATCCCTGTTCTGCTCTTTCTACTGTTGACCTATATTTAGACTTCATACTAAGAGCATTCTGCACTCAAAGACAAGTAATTAAGAAAATCTTATTTTTTGGTTTGTGGCAGAAATACATAAGAGGGAAGTGTCTGAGCACTGTAGAAAATCAATAACATAAAGGGCACAAAGTAAAGATAGACATCAATATATTGACACTCTGTACTTACATCTGAGTGATGAAGAAATTAAATCCCCACAATGAAGCTAGGGCTAATATCTCATTAACAAGTGTTATGAATGGCTCAGCCTAATTTCATTGCTAAATAAGAGATGAAGAACAGCACATAATCAACAGACATAAGCTTGTGTAGTCAAGCAGTTCGGTTCCCAATCATTAGCTGACCTTACATGTAGAAGGAAGATCCACGGGGGAGGGAGATGTTCATTCGATAAATAGGGAAAATGATGTGAAGTGATTACTTTAAGCTTGTGTTATGGAGCAGTGTTAACGACTACTTTGAAAGTACATCAATGGTCTTAGAACACTTCATATGGTGGACACGCTCTGAAGACATTTTCCACCACTTTGCAATGATTGTAGACTGAAAACATGATTAAAGATGTTAGTAGAACCATATGAATGCATTAATACTTCAGCTGCCTGTAGGAATTGTCAACCAAGACATCAGACATTTTCCCTTCACTTAGCTTCCCAGTAACACATTTCAAAACTCCATAATAATGGAGGCATAAATAGCACATTTAAATTGAAATTAATATTATTACAGGAGTGTTGAATTTATACAAAGCAGATTAAAACTGAGGCCCCTCTTATGGCCATGTACTGTCTGCATGTATGAACTCGTATTAATCTCCTTATGAGATCCTGAAGACATGGGTCTCTTCAGGGTCCTCTGCATGTGACATCTGTGCCAGATGAACCAGCACATCACTGGGTGGAAATTAGCCATAGTCTAAGGGTAATATAATTCCCTGGTAAGACGTATACAATTATTAATTTAGTCTGTTCCTGTCTCAAAGCCCTAGGTGTCTTTTGCAAATGCCCCATCAGGCTTAGTCCTACTTTTCGATGTATGAAGTAAGCTGATTGGCTACAGAGCAAATCGCATTTCCTCTAGCCAGGGAAAAAGAGAGTGCACACCAAGAGAAATTTATTAATGGACATCTTTCTCGCTGTATGAAGTGGGGACTAAGCATAAGGCTAAATTGTTTGTTTTATACTCTGAGCTGATCTCTTCATTATGTGACCATGGGAGGATTATTCCAGGATTGGGAACATCTTTAAAACTTGCATTTTATTAAGTGAATGTAATTTCTCTTTCCTTACCGTTCCATATTTCAAGTGTTATTAGAGAATTGAAATGAGTGGCTTTGAGATATTGAAGTTTCAAATGACTTATTTCATTTCAATTATTTACACTCTCTCTAACATCTTGACATTGACAGGGTCTTGTAAGTAATAATAATAAGTAATACTAAATGACAGTATTGAAGCTAAAAGCATGTTCAATATACAAATATATGGATTAAGCTGATAAAGGGGTTTTTGTTGTTGTTTTGCTAGAAGATTTCAGTAAACCACCATGACAGTCCATGATGACAAAACATTTAAATAAAAAAAATAATAATAATTAAAAAATAAATAAATAATAATAATAATTCTATTGATATGAGAATGATAGTTATGGTATCAACGACATATTTTTATAGTGATCAGGTACCGCAAATTAACTTTACACAGTTTTCTCTCTCTGCTTATTGTGTTTATGGATAGATGTTTTTTCTTCAATAATAACTGCCCTTGTGCTCACAAAGCCATCTAACCCAAATTAACCAAAAATATCACAATATTATCTACGTGCCATTTCACCACATTCATGTCAAGTGGGGCCACAACTTGGGTTTATGTGAGCTGACCACAAAGATGCTCCACCAGCAGTTGTGTCAGGAAGCTTCTGTACGCACAGTGAGGAACTGGCCCTGGGGGCAAACTGACCCCAACATTTCACAGAACCGATCGCCCCCACAATTCCTTGGGTTAATAGTTCCAGACCATCCCTGCATTTGCACATTTGCAAAACTCAAGTGATATTAAGGGCTGGCTTTTAAAGTGCTGTTTTCATCAAATATTTTTCATAAATATATAACTGCACATCAGTTTTCAGATGGGTTTTGATTTTGATTTCATCATGTGAAATTTGAGTTTTCTTAAAAACCTCAAATAGTGATTGATAAACCTTTGACTAATTGGATTTAAGGTCTGCTCTGGAAGTTTATTAGCAAGGGTTTTCTTTCTTTTTTTGAAGGCGCATGGAGAAGCAACACATTTTTTGCCTCTCTATGGCGGGCAGCAGCAGTTAAATGGCCACTATGTGATCCCTGCATCGTTAGCAGATCCAGCCTGGGGAAGTATCGCCTTTGAAATCGGTGCTCAGTCTTAGAGCTCTGTTCCTTTTCTCCTCTCAGCTTCCCCTTGAAGTTTGCAGCTGAAAAGGGAGCAGATTCATGCTTAAAGTTCAGGGGTTTTAATCTGGGGAATGAGTGCCTCGCCATGCAGCCCAGCTCAAGCCTGAGTGCCTACCAGGACCAGGCCGAGTATTAATATTTAAATTCTGATCCAGATAATCAATAGAAGGGGCTACTTCTGTGTGCTGTTACCCTCATACTGAAGGCTATAATAAGGAGAAAACCTCCTGATTAGCCTCCAGAGTAGTCCTCTACACTGTGTAGTGCTCAATACTTTAGCACTGATTATAACCTATTGAGGCAGAAAACTTGATCGAATATAACCTCTTTGAATTCCTTGTTCTCTCAATAGCATGTCAAAAAGAGCATTCAACGGTTCATGTAGCAAAATCGCCGCCTGGCTAAATTGTTCCCATTTCTGCTTTGCATATGGTGCACAAGAATTTTTTCAGTACCCTTTCTGTGGCAACATAATGCTTTGATATGGGTGCCATTGCCATAACAGACTGCAATAGGGAACTTATATTTTATTCTTCTTTTCAGTGTACATAAAAAATCCCAGCTTAGTCCTTTTTGTCTTTTGAATGCTTTGAACTCTTTTCAGCTTTTAGGGGACTTTTTGTGCTTTAGACTGTGGTGTGCATTCACTGTAAAAGCACTCAATGCCGCAATAAGACCACAAGCAAAACTGCGAGTGTCTTAAGCAGGACCACACATCTCTTGTGAGGCATTTGCATATTTTAGGGGAAAAAAAAGGAAAAAAACCTAGTTCATTTCAAATGAAAAGTGACGAGGTTGCATACCTCTCCCAGCCGTTTGGTTAACAAGCGCAGTTTCAGTCCAATGAGTCAACGAACAACATGTCTGGAACCAAACTTTTTAGGCATTGCATTTTATTTTCCCAGCTTAGTTAAAGTGTCTTAGATCAAAAAGAACATACTTAGTGGGCAGTGTGAGCTCCAAGGATAATATCTTGTTTGAAGGGCCAGCAGAGTGAAAGCAGCCTGGATGAAGTAGTCATCACAAATCTCAAAGAGAGCAAGGCCAAAGCTGAACTGCTCAGTTCATTTTCCAGCTCACTGGCTGTAGTAATCCATCCCGGCCAGCTGCTAACAAGATTGGGTCTGAAGTTTACCTACACAATGAGATAATCAGATTAGTAGCCACAAAGATCAAATAATGACCTAGGCTTGGGGCAAGTTCACCAGGTCCTTGATTGCAATGTGTGGTCCTTGAAGTTTATTAAAAAAAATTAAGTGAGGCTAAAGCAACTAAAAATGTATGAAAGGTTTGTGTTAGTGTGAATACTTTAAAACCTTTTAAATGACTGTGCATTTTTAAGGTTCATGTTGTTATTTTTTTCATCATGAGAAATGGTTGCATGCATTTGCAGCATGTAATCGCTCTTAAGTCTAGCTTTAAATAAAGAATGGAGGATTTCTTAAAATTTGGTCTTAATGAAGGATAAGGGCTTAGAATGATTACTGCACCACAATTTTAGCACTGATGTGCGGATTTTACAAAATATGACAGAGAAAAAGATATTGAGTAACGCAAAGCAGAGGTTAAATTTCTTAAAGTGCAATACGATTTGGAAATTCTCTCTTTTTTGTTTTGATTGCTTTTTTCCATCCTTATGGCAGTAACGGGATTATTCCGAGAGGCATACAAATGTGATTGTCTCACAGCAGATGGTGCGCACTGCTTCATCTTTGAGAAAAAGTTAATTAAGCCCACCATATTGCACCAATCCAAGGGAAAATGTAGATGAATATTGAGCAATCAAACTTGCTGTCTCCTTTTCATGCCTATGTGCTGGGACAGAGGGGTCCATTTATGGAGAATTGTGTACAGAATCAGATTAATTCACATCCAGTCCTGGCCTCTTCCCACTCTTCCCACGTTTTGACAGGGCAGGATACTAGGCCCTCCCAGTCACTAGCCCCCAATAAATGAACCACGCCATGGTGTCCACTAATTTAAACAAATCAGTGCAGAAAAATCTCTTGTGAGATATTAAAAGGGACGAAGATTACTTCTTTCAAATCACCCCCAAAGCCTTTCCCTTTTGGCTCCATTTACAAAGTACAGTACAAAAAAGGCAACAAACTCCTTTTTTCCCTTTTGTGCCATTTTAGACAGGATCACTGCAGAAATTACCACACATCTTCAGATTGGAGTCATATCCTGGGGGAAGTCCTATAATGTTGACAGCAAATGTTACAGTACTAGGGACTAAACATTAGTCATGGAGACCCTTTCTGGCTGTCTCTCACAATGTCCATGTTTCTTCTGTTGGCTCATAATGTTTATTGTGGTGGGTATATAGTCATTCAAAGTTTTGTGTTTTTTTTTTTTTTTTCCCAGGAGGGGCCGGCTCTGGATTAAGGAAGCAAGCAAAGTCAGAACAACAAAATACTGTTCAAAGTGCACAACATGCAAGTGAAAGCCTGCTGAGTGCAATATAAGAGTTGGGGTTAAGCTTATTGTAAACTCCCTCTGCTACGTTCCAAAGGTAGATGTTACATATGATTAGACGGCCTCCACTGTGGAGACCCTGTAGCGGTGCTTCCGTTCCAGTTGAGCATTGCTAATTTCTTAAACCCCTGACCACAGCCAGTCACTGGTATGCGTGGCCTGCCTTGTTCTACCCTTTTTTGTTGAGAAAGATGATTCAATGCTAAGCACCCACCTGAATTTGAAATGGTTTCCCCTAATGTTTAATCCTGCTTAGCAAATACAAATGTTTAATGAAATTCTGATTTGTCACGAGTACTTGTGTTTAAGTGTGATTAAAAAGAATCTGCTGACTTCTTCTTTTCAAACTCAAAACACATCCTTCAATTCTCCACAGTAAAAGTAAGAAGAAATTTGTTAAAGTTCTAATTTCTTTTTTGTTGTGCAAGACCTCAGTTATAAAGACGATAGGACATTTTCCTTATGTCTGTGCTCAGTGTTTCACACTCCATACAACAAGGCTGTTTTGAGACTTCTTTGAAAGTAAAAAAATCTTTTTTGTATCTTTTACTATAGTGATGGACCCTGCATGCATTTTTTGGGTCTGCTTGAGAGAAAAGATGGACAATGATATTATCACTGTAGTTTGTAAAATTTCTCAAACAATTGGTGCCTTCCGTTCACAGCTGCTGTCACTCTAGTGTGTGTTTGTGTGTGTTAGTCATGTTAACTAAGCCACTTGTGTGTTCATTAAATACTCTTTGTCCACTGAAATTGTTGGGAAAGGCTGTGTGGTGTTCATGCGGCTTTTGACTGTTTACATGAAAGATTCAGCTCTGACAAGTGTGGCCTCTTCCCTCAGAGACAACTGACAGTGTGCTATTGATTCTGGCTGCAGGGACAGCTAGCATCAGAAATAAAAGTAAGTCTCACTAATCACTCAGTCACCAGAGCATTTCAAGTCCCATGGAGGCTTTTTAGAAGATAATTGTCCTTATTTTTTGTTTTTCTTCTCCTTCTCTCCTTGTCTCCGTGTCTCCCTGGTGTGAATGCATTTTCCCCAATACAATCACAATTGCTTTTTCATCTGAGTTTCATTCAGATGAAATGCAAAATGCATTATATATATATGTATATGGGTATATGTATATGTACATATACTATTTTATTTTTTTTTCTGTTCTCAGTTCTTTGTTAATGTTTGGTTCATTGAGAATGAGACTTTTGGGTCTGGATTTGAATTCATTAGTGCTTCCTTAATGTCTCATGTTGTTGGTCATTTTGAGGGACTTCACAATTACAAAATATATACCTAAAATATACTGAAAACATACGGTTGGCAAAAATAAAAGAAGCTCACAAATAAGCATTAATCTAGCATCATGACTGTTGTTGACTACATAAAATATGCAGCAACATTCCTAGTGCAGCAGATGCAAGTGTCCCATGGAGTAGAGAAACTGGATGGTTGAAATGACTGCAAAATCCCTCCGTAGAAGGATAACAGTAACTTTCTTCAAAAGATGCAGGTATGGTGTGGTGCATTAGGGCCTGTTCTGTCCTCCTAAGTCCACCTGTTTGCTTTGTCTCTGTAGTTTCTATTTCTGTCAGCCCTTTTTTCCTGCCTAGCTGTTTGTCCTCATAGTCCTCTCTCACTCAACCATGTTCTTCAACCTGTCCTGCAGGGTCAGCATTTCCATGTCACAGCTGCATTACTTTCTCACTTCACTAAACAGTGTCTTTCATTTGCATATGTTCAAATTCTCTAGTCAGTCTTTATGGAGGTGCACTTTAATGCATGCCCTACAGTTTGAAACCAAAGTTATATCTCACATTTATTAATAGCTATTGCTGGACATGTCAGCTATCATGTGGAGAAGTGTGACCTTTCCATATGTGAAAATTACACCAGACCCTTGGTCTTCCATTGGCTGTTTTTTCCTGTTACTGAATTTTAAAATCCAAATCATACTTTAAGCCTGTGATTGTCTTCAGCTAGAGTATGATGAACCTCATATTACTTCTAGTTTGTTAGAATTGCTAAATTAATTTATTGTTAGGCCATTGATTTCTGAGTGACAAATGAATAAGATTCAGTTTTATTTCCAGTTTTAACAGAGGTTCTGTAAAACCTAACCAAAAACAATTGTAACTGGAATGCAAAAAATGTATTGTTTTAACTGGTCAAACAGTACCCTTTGTTACCATTTACAAACACTTGTCATTTTCCAGAGGCCTTAGAACTATTCAGATTCTGCTTTTTTGGTGTTCTGCATGGGATTAAAAATAGCTATATTTTATATATGATTGTTTTATGACTTTGTGCATGGAATGATGATTCTTTTCCAGTGAGTTATCCTACCTAATTTTTAATTTATATAAACATCAACCAGCAGTCCTTCTTTGCCCATTTTTTTTCAGGAGAACTTCCTATCTGCTTTTGGTTTTGTAGCATTGGCAAATAAGAAAGAGATAAAACCATACACTATACAGTGCAATATACCCCACAAAAAGGTACAGCATATAGCGTCCCTATTGCGTGGGAGGAAAAGGTGAAATTGAAAGGAGATGAAACCTGGGGAACATAGAAGGGACAGATGAAGTGGAAAAGACGGAGAGGTCCTGGTGGGGGAGCAGACGTAAGATGGAGTGTCTTCGCAGTATCTCAAGGCTGTCCAACCGGCACAAGTCAAGCCCTCTGCAGCGCTGGCACTCATTAAAACACTGAAGGCCTACATGGGGGGGAAATGCGATCCAAGGTTAGCCACCGTGCTGCTTCATCAGCAGTAAATTGACAACAAGATTTATCCGAATCCATAATTGTAGTTCTCTTATCCACTGTTATGGTAGTTAATGATGGGGAAAACTTGAAAGGCCTCTCTGGTAGTTTTAATGAGGACTCCTTTTTTAAAGACCACAAAATGCCACCAATTTAAGTTCTGCCAATTTTCTCCACTTCAACTTGAGAACCACCCTGGGAGAAAAAAATCATCACGTTGGTCGGCAGCGGCTGCAGCTAAAGAGGAAGACAGCATGGGTCTCTCTCCTTCGAATGGCGAAGCCTATATTAAAATTCAGGAAATAATGGCTTTCTGTCATGTGCTCATCATGATATCTTTCCAACTTTTAATTAAAAAAGAAAATTGTAACTTTCAGACTGTTCTCTCACTCGGCAGACGGAGGGAACAGGATGACAGGTTTTGCGCGCTTAATTGTAGTTAACAAATGTCACCATTTGTTCTTCCAAACAAAATGTCTCTGCATTTCCTTTTTTAGCATGATATTGTTCACCCTTTCATTCTCTGTTGCCTCTGAGTCCAAAGGAGTATGCTCTTTGTGCTCTTTTACATTTTGATTGAGTCAAGAGAGATGAGAGGTTGAAATTACTGGCATCTGTTGAGTTTGAAAAAGAAGGGGGGATTCTTCAGACAGAAAACTTTTATCTTCTGCCACCCACTGATCTTTTAATATGAAATAAAGTTATAAAAGACAAGGTATTAACTGGATTGTGCAGAAAGCTTTTTTGTGTTTAGATTATTTCCACTGTCTGAAAAGTTGAGCTGTCACAGAAACTTCAACAGAAGTGTTGTTATGACAATATTTTTGTAGGAATGGTGTTGGGGGGTTATTGCATTCTTATGAAGCACAATTTGATTTCTTTTTTGAAGCCATCATATTTACCTTTTCAGTCTCATAAGATATTTTCTCTTTAGTGCAATTTGGGAATATAAAGGGAATATAAAGATTCAAAATGGATTGTGAAACACCCTTTAATTCCAAAGGTTGTAAACTGTGGATTTATGGAACATCTGGAAAATCATGCCCTACCCATCTGAGTATGCTGCACAGCTCCTTGTCCAGGCCCTAGTCATCTCAAGACTGGACTACTGCAATGCTCTCTTGGCTGGCCTTCCTGCATGCACCATTAAACCTCTGTAGTTGATAAAAAATGTGGCTGTGCATCTGGTTTTCAACCAGCCAAAGAGGGCCCATGTTACACCTCTCTTGAGCCGTTTTCTGGTATGAACTCCAGACAATGTCCGGAGAATCAGGTCCGGACATTGTCAGGAGTTGCCCTTTCACAACTGTAACACACAACAAGAGATTGTCCATGTCAGTCGCATTCTCACCTACTGGAAATAGTCCGTTTGGTTTAGGTGAGGGGTGGCAGCTGGGTAGAGCATGCAGGAGGCAGGACATGACGCAAAAAGCACGCTGCGGAAATCACAGTGTTTTGTTTATACGTAGCCGGTTTGTAATTCGGTCATAAACAACAGAGTCTCTTGCTGTTCCTTGAATTTGTCTGACGATTTCGGCATCGGCCCTTAATGACAGAAGTTCCTGAATCTCGTCATCTCTCCAGTTAGACATTTTCGTTGGCGTCTTCGTGTACATGACCCTTCTTCTTCTCACTTGGATGCTTGTATTCTTCTGGTTTCGCGCCAGTTGCATGATAGAAACGTCATCAACACGCCCACTCGCTCACTGTGAATTCTTTGGACAATGACCTGCTCTATTCACACATGGACTCAGTCAGACATTACACGGACTTTGTACTAGGGAGCTGGCAGGGTAAAGTCTGTTTAATGTCCGGTCCAACTGATTTGGACATTTGCGTTTTCACATACAGCTCCTCCAGGTAATGTCTAGATAAGGTCAGGGTTGCAATGCATGTCTGAAAGGGGCTTTGGTCTTGCTCCACTGGCTCCCTGTAGCTGCCTGCCTCAGGTACAAGGCCTTGTTGCTTGTGTTCAGAACAACCAACAAAGCTGCACCTACCTACCTGAATGCGCTACTACAAGCGCATGTTCCCTCCCGACTGCTATGCTCTATTATCAAATGTATCTGTTTTATCTGAATTTATAAAATGGGCATTTATGTTTTAAACATTTTTCTTGTATTTTAATTGTGAAATATCATTAGCTTAATTATTAAAATATGGAACAAAATATTGGAATGTAAAGTATTTTCATAGAATGCTTTACTTAATAAAAGAAAAAATAATGGGACAATGTGACTGTGTGATTTAACAAACTTAATACTGTGACATGGTAAATGCACTTAACAAAACTGTAACAAAAGTGGTCATTTTAGTCACCTTACTAATTTAAGTGTAGGCTACAAAGCAACTCTTCAATCACAGGTGCCCTGCCAGTTCACAATTTTTTCAGTCTCCTTGTTCTCAACAATGTTTTCTCCATGTGTTCCACAGTTGTAGGCAGTATAGGCAGTGGTATGCCCAGTTTCTCAGATGAATCTCTGGTTTGTCTTAAAACTTAAAATTGAAACTTAAAAGGCTCAAGAAGGTGGCATTTTTCATCTCTGGCACATGTTTTTCGATTGGCAGACTTACACTTATCTAAACTGTTAAACTTTTTTTCTCAGACTATTTTATATGTTAGGTGCTTAGATAATTAGTGCAAGACATAAGAGTCCATGTATTCACATTTTTATCGGCTTTTTTTCACATATCATGCACCATTACGCTCAGTTGAATATTGTGGTGCATGCCGTGAAAGAATCCACAGAGTAATATAATCAGCTTCATTCTTGCGAGCTAAGTATACAGCATGTGTATAACAATGTTTTATCAGTGGTCAAAATACTAAGCAGCTATCTATTTTAATTCAATTTAATTTCATTTAAACAATGATAGAGATAGCTATATATCTACACTATCAACAGCAGTAGTAGGTCTTTCTGTGAGCTGATTCTAATTTACAGAGCATGACTGAATTAGTTATATTTAATACAGGCCTTTGAAAAGGGAAGAATTGAATTTGTCTGGGTGGTTACAAATTATAGGTGAATAAATATTTAGTCTTTTAATTTCATAATGTTCTTGACAGATAATACATTCAGGGCTAACGCTCAACTGTGGCTGTACATCCACCCTCTTTGCCATTGTGAATCAGTTTTAATGGCCATTCTTAATGGATGTGTAATTAATATACTGAACGGTAAATGGTCAAAACATGTTTTATGAATTTCATATATACGGAGATCTAAATGTTTGTCTCAGCTGCTGATGATTGGCCTTTCATAAGATTAGTTGAAATGAAAAGACCTGGATCCTGAGACAGTGCCAGTACATAGAGCTGGGGGAGTGTTGGGTGAATCCCTACACCAATCTCAATGCTTTGCACCTGCTTTTCCACTGGTGTGCTGCACTGCACAAGCTGGCTGTGCTCTGTACTGTCCTGCAGTAAGTAGTAGTGTGAGTGAAAGATAAACAATAATTATATCAAGTTTTATAGATTTCCTATGTATCTAAAGCTGTAACTATTGTGCTGAAAATGATTATTATTTGATGATGGTAATGCTTATTGTTATTCTTTGGCAGATACACTGATCCAAGCTGACTTAAAAATGAAATTGTAACCATCACCTAACATTCAAGAAGGCAATGTTTCATGATGCCTATGGAACTATGAGCTGCATATTTTCCTGCACATTCTTGTCTTTTCCTACCTCTCATTGTGTCCAACATGTTCTGTTGACACTGTTTTTATGTAACAAACCCAAAGCTAAATCTTACTTGTAATTATGGAAGCAACTTCACATTCATAATATGGACACTTTGGAGCCAAAATATGGTGAACCAAGCAATTTATTCCAATGTGAAATCTAACAGCTGTACTATATTCTTCTAAATAATGCTGTCTCTTCCTATTGTTTTTGCAGTCAAAATAAAATTTTGTCTATGTAGAGCTGAGACCCACTAAGATGAATCATCATATTTGCTGCATGTGAGCTCTTGTTTAATTGATCTATTTCTGTTATTTTTGTTAGGCAGAATGAAAGTGTTACCAGTATTAAAATAAATTGGGGAGTGGGGATTTACCCTTGCCAGATTTGCCTTTTAAGCCTGCCTTAGTATTCAGCCATGACAGCTGCTCTTCCACCCTAGGCTCTTCTACTGAACAATATAAATAGATTGTTAATTCTCCTGCACAGGCTGGGTCTTATCGTGAAGCAATGTAATACAATAAGTAGGAGAAAGGGGTTCCACAAGGTTCCGTTCTTGTTACCTTTCTGGCAAGCACACCTCACTCTAATCCAGCATGGGCCTGACTGAACCTGAGAGGGGATCAAGACATTATAGCTATCAGGCTTTGTTTCAGATGCACTTATTTATTTTACAGAACGCATGGTTATTTGACTTTTGTTGTTGTTTGTAATTGTGAGGTTTGGCAGCAGAGACAGTTTAACAGATGGTTTCATGAGGAGCTATGTTTTCAGAAACAGAAGACCCCCTATGGTTTAGGGGTAAAGTCTGCTGCTCGGGCTGCTCTTGGCTGACAGGTGGGAGAATATGTTAATGTATCTGAGTGCCACAATGCTGATTATATTTGTGTGATTTTTAAGGCAGAAAATGGAAAGCACAAAATTCAGGCATGTTTAGATTTTTTTTTCTTCTTTTTACAGCAGAAATGGCAAGAGAAGTGTGCATTTGTAGCTTTCAGGTAGTAGTGAGGGTACGGATTGAAGATATCATATATGACTTGTTGTAAGCAGTCTTTATAAATTTCCCAGGGACCAGTCATAATTCCAACACACTCAGGTCTCAGTAATCCTCAGTTTAATCTTCCATTTAGGATGTGAATTTTATTGGTAACAAGGCAGCACAGAGGCACCCTTCCTTGTTTTTGTATTTACAATGTCCTGCAACATTTTGCATGGACATTCTGAAAATCAAAAGTATTAATTTTGTATGACTCATTATTATGAAGATTTGTAAGATCATTTATAATTCCATCTTTACAGAAAGGAATTTAAGTCTGCAGGAAGCTGTGATAACATTTGTCTAACAGTAAATAAGTATTACATAAACATGAGGCATTTTCTAGAAATACCATGTGATGAGTGGGAGCACTCGCCAGTACTTTCATTCATAATTTGCAAATTAGTGATTCTTTTCTATTATGCATTAAAATTATGATCTCTGGTGGCAACCTGGAGTTGGGTTTGATTGTTAAGGTTAAATTACTCACAGTCATGTGACAAGCCAGTCTCATTCACTTCATTTCAAAAATAAAACACACACAGATAAGAGCCCTTTTTAGCTAGTGCATCTCTGGTAAATGTGTATGTGGAAAATCATAGGGAATCAGTGGGAAATCAGTATGCCCTCACCACTGGTGCTAACCTACATTTCACAGCCACACTGAGGCCCCAGATATTTTTAATCGGCTTGCAAAGCAAGGGCTCTCTTTCTGCCTTAGTGGGAAAGGGAAAATCTTTTTGATGTAGTTTGAAGGTGTCTCCTGTTCTGAGGACACAGCCCTATACATGACACTTCGCCAGGCGATCCATGTACGGTGTTTCCAACGGGGGTGGGGTGCAGTCGCAACACTTGGCCTGAGATGTGGTCTTTGGAAGATTGCTGCAAAGACGAACGTCTTCTTCCAGACCCTGGGGCCCATGGGTGCTGACTAAGCCTATGCAGGAGATGCTCAGGCCCTAATACCTCCTGACAGCAAATGTCATCAGAATTTAAATTACAGTGGCTTCTTGCTCTCATAAGCATATGAGTCTCACTCAACCTATACTGGCCACCATGAATATGGGCAGGACAGCCAAAGGGGCATGTTTTTACACCTCAGGATGTCTTTTGGTCAAAATTACCAGCTCAGTATTTCTTGTTGCACATGGACCACAGCTGATCCACCAGGCATACATGCAGCTAATTAGCAGTTTTCAATTAGGGTGATCATTAGCAGTCTGGACAGTTCTGCTGGGCACCCTATCCCATCCCTCCTTCACCCAAGCATAGCAGCATTTATCAAAATGGAAATGCTGATGGAGGAGAAATAGGCAAATGTGGCAGTGGATATCATTTGTTAAAAAAAAATGTAAAAAATTATTTGAAATATACATATGTGTGTGGCTCATATTTTT
Source organism: Megalops atlanticus (assembly GCA_019176425.1). Classification (NCBI taxonomy): domain Eukaryota; kingdom Metazoa; phylum Chordata; class Actinopteri; order Elopiformes; family Megalopidae; genus Megalops; species Megalops atlanticus. The sequence continues at coordinate 40,846,340 of CM032876.1, forward strand.
CCTCCTTTACACAGTTTATTTCATTTTATTTTATTTGAAATTTTTATGTAGTTTATGTCCTTCCTAGAGTTAGGGGTGAAAATATTTTTCAGAAATATGAGCAGGAGATGGTGTTTTCCTTATTATATGAAGACGTCTGCAATCGTTTGCAAGTGTTAATCTCAAAATGGGGAGAAACTCAATGTATAGTCTGTTAGAAGGCTGTGAAGGAGAGTATTGATTTCCACAGATGCTGAAAGAACAGGTGCTGGGGAATGCATTGGAGTGTTGGAGAAAAAAATCAAATTTTGGTTGTGTTTAACACAGACAAGGCCCCCTTAATAAAACACATTAAAGCTTGTTTTGAAAGTGTGGCATGCTGGAATACCAGGGGTGTCCATGCATTCCCCCAGTGGCCAAGGCTAAGCTCTCCCTCCAACAGACGCTTTCATCAGCCGGGGCTGCGGGACTTGACTTTATTGGATAGGGCAGCCCTGCCTGAGGATCTGCACTGTCTTCATGTCTTCAAATTAGATTCCTTTGCTGCTGGTGCGCCCTTTTTATTTCTCTGTTGTTTCTACCTTCTTCTCTTTCTCTCCCGGGCTTCATTTGGTTATTATTTTCTGGCAACATCCAGGTTTCTCCATTCTTTATTCAGATACACTGTGGCCTTGAACAACAAGATTAACAACAACAACAAAGAACTCAAGTGGGGAAATTTATAGTGTTTTTTTTTTACTTGCACTCAGATTAATTTGTTTTCTAACTTGTATTTTCTCTCCTTTAGCTATATGCTTTACTCCCATGTATTCATACTGTATATGAGTTTGTGTATGCGTGTGTTTGTTTATGAATTTATATATGCAGTAGTTCTTAGCTTTATGTCAGTTTTCCTTTCCATATGTGCAGGGGGTAATTGCAGTACCTCACATGAATACACCAGCAAAGATCATGAAATTGTGATTTTATCATTGATAAGGAAAACTGAAATAAAATTGAAATAGTAGGAAACTGATCTCTCGCTTACTACTGATCTTTGTCAGTAGGTCTTTTTCAAAATAAGAGAAGCATTTGACCAAAAGTCTTTTTTTCTTTAATTCACTTTAGACACACAGACACCCACATGTATATAGGCATAAACAGTCATACATGTATATCAAGACACTGGAGACAGTTTGATGTATTTCAGTATAAAACAGAATTAAGTGCCATACAGAAAATTCCACCTCACCAGAGAGCCTTACCATGACCACCACTTTGAGCTCTAAGAAACAGCTGCCAATACTATGCCAGTGTGCTTCCTTCTATGTTGTCTCTAAGAACAAAAAATAAAGGTGTCTTTGAATATACATCAGTGACAGTTTGCCTTGTAAGGCCTTGTAAGGTCTGTTCACTTATTTTGTGCTTGGTGGTACAAACAAACATTTTCATCTGGGTTGTATTTAAATACTTATTTTAAATGCTGGACTTCTTTCCAGAAAACAGAATACATCATCAATGTTCAAGATACATGATAATAATGACAGTAAGATGGAGAGCTGTTTATGTTTCAGACAACAGGCCTAGGTGAGTTCTTCCACATATCTTGTCTGATATTTCAGCTAGGTAACAGCATTGTGGAGAAAAGCTGTACATGAAGAGATTTATACATTGTGATAACAAATAGCAGTAAGATACAAAATTTTGCTCTCATTATAGTGCCATGTGTTCCAGTGTTGTTTCTCATGGCCCTTAAATTCATCTTTGAAAAGAAATCCAAGCCGTTAGCATGACCATATTTGTGGCAGTCTAGAATTAGAGCTCTGTAAGAAAGGCATATTTGCCTGTCTTGTGTTTGCTTGTATTTAAGTTAGCTGTCCCATGGAGGCTGCTGCATTAGTAATGTCAGAAAGTATCTCATAACCTCAGACCACTTAGCTATGATGAAATAGGTTTTGTCCATAACTGTGCATAAAGGCTCTTGTTTTCTCCAGTTTGGAGTAAGAGCAATGTCCAAAGCATTAAACGTAAAGCTCACTTCTCCTTGTATTTGTAATATTCTGTGCAAATATGTGTTTTGTTTACAGAGAAAAAGGCAGTTTATTGGGAATTCAAGCATGAAGTGGAAAAAATATGATTCTGATGGAGTGTGAGTGGTCAGTTAGAGATTTGGATTTTTTCCTCCTACTTATATTATCCTGAGGTCATTTCTTTAATTCTTTTTATTCCTGTTCCTTTTTGTTCCTATTATTTCTTTTCAAGCTCTTCTTTAAGCAGATGCATACAGGGCTATATGGTGAAATTAATAAACAGAATGTGTTTCCTCAGTTTGGCGAGAGAAAGGCTCTCCTCGTGCATTGATGGAGTTTAAAAGGTGATGTAGGAATATGATATAGGAATATACTTTGAAATGTGAAATTAAATGACTGCTTGCAGTGTGCCCCATGATTCAGGGTAATGGCATGTCTTTGGGAAGATGAACATCATGGTAAATGTGGAGCTGCATAGTTCCCTCTCAATAATAACTGAGACCAGACCACCTCATCCCTTGATGGGGACTGCATGCATGTACATTGTCAAATCCCTGTATGAGCCACAGATGGGATTGTCTGTACTTCAAGATAAATCACAATAAATTTCAGAAATATGACAAAATTTGAGACCACAAAAATGTTGACGTCAGAGGAGCATTTAAAGGCCAACATCTGAACTGTTCAGGTTCCCTAAAAGTGTTGTAATCTGTGTTGGATTTCCAACAGAGCAAGGTTTGTATTCTTGTCTCTGCTGATGCCACAGCAGGTACTGTGTTCTTCCTGCCTGATTACCTGAGACCCTGGTACTTCGCAGATAGTAAATGGACTAAACATTTCTGTCCTGCAAGGTGGTGGAGGCCAGACAGGAGCAGAGCAGCGTGCAAACATGCTGTGACAATTCTGCTCCTGTTTTTGGGAGCTTTCACCACCAGCACCCCTCGACAAGGTAATGCCTCCATACAGAATGTCAGATGCAGTGTCTTCTCCCACAGTCATGTGTTTCAGCACTGTGATGCTGCAAAAGCCCTGCTTCCATGGTATCACATGTGTTTCAGCCATGCAACCTTAAAAAAGGAACATTTCACAAAGCTCTTTATCCTCAAAATACAAGTGAGCAGTGTAAAATGCTTGTCTTTTCTTGGAGAAATATACAGACTTTCTTTATGATGAACACAACACAACAGCTGGTCAGATTTGGAAAGGGAGCATCATACTGTTGTTTGACTCCTTGCACCTCTGTTGGACCTGGGCTATTGTTGTTCACTGAATCACCATAATTGCTTCAGAGGTATAATGTGTAATCACCTTCTGGTAAACTCAGCCGCTTTGAACTGGCACAAATGCCCTTCTCATTTAGGAGCATATTGCAGGCTATGACCAGGGTTGAGAGGGTTACTTTTAATGTATTCCACTACTGATTACAGAATACTTGCCCTAAAATGTAATTTGTAACATATTCTGTTAGATTACTCAAGGTAAGTAACATAATCTAAATACTTTGGATTACTTTCTGAACACTGTGTTTTCAATTTTTAAAAGTATGTAAGTAAAAGTGTGAATGTGGCATATACTGGTTGGGTGATTCTCACAAACTGTGTCCAAGTGATGTCAAAATCTAAATAGCTAAACTTGAGTGATTTTTTTAATGTAATACATAAAACACGGTCTATATTTTTTAAATTATGATAACATTTCACATGAAAAAAAAAACATTTAAAGCATTTTATGAAAGTTTTATAAGGACGTGCACCAGTATAATTCTCATTACCAATACAGTTACCGAACGGTTATTTTTAGAATGTTCACTTAGCATTGCTGTGGCTAACATTTTGGCACCCCGATGTTAAGTCTATGGGCGTTTCATTGCAGTTTCTTCAGAATTGTCAATGTTAATTCAAAAACTGTACATTACACAAAAACATGAGTTAGAAAAGGCACGAGCCGCCCTAAATACATTGCGAGTGAGAAAGGAATAGCTTAACAATTTAATGTATAATATGCGTAGTGTAAAATTGTTGGCGTACTCGCAGTTTTGAACATGTGAAATTTCACTTGTTTTGTCACTGTATCTACTCGTTAGCTAGTTAGCTTTAATACTATACCTACTAGCCTACTAGCTATCTGAATAGCTAAACTATGTAAGATAGCTAGCTAGCGATCAATATCAGCTTAAATAATGAAAAAGAGAACTTACTTCAAGATGCTTCTTCAGGCTAGAGGTCAACTCTTTTAAAGCGGATAGCAGTTTGGTTGCTAGCAAGCACAGCTTGCATTGTACTGTTATGTTGCGACCTTTGCCAAATTTGAAAGCAAAATGGTCCCGGTATTTCCAGGACATAAACACGTTGCGCTGGTTGCTTTCTGTCTCATTCTACTGTCTTGTGAGTCAGGCAGGTTGCGTACTTTTTTCTTCTTTTTTTTTTTTTCGTGAGGGGCATATGGGAGATACACCTCGGACTTGCCTATCATTGGATAGATTATCCAACTGAATAAACTTTAAATTAAAAAAAAAAAAAGAAATTAAATGAAAAAAATCCAATGTAATCCATTCAGTTATCTAAATATTTTTAAAATGTAACTGTAATTTGATTACCATCAATTTAAATGGTAACTGTAACGGAATACAATTACTCATATTTTGTATTTTAAATACATGATGTTGTTACATGTATTCCGTTACTCCCCAACCCTGGTTAAGACCCAGACAGATGACATCATTGAAACCCCAACATCACCCCCTTGTGGATGGTGGATTGAAACCCCAAAGGCCCTGTTAGCCTCTCTGGTGAGTGCAGGGGCTTTCATTATTGCAAGGGTGACACTTGTTCAACAGAGAATTTGCAGTTTGTTAAACAGTATCACACCAAGCCATTTGGGAGGAAAATTAAAGCAAGTTGTTGTAGAATGTTCTCCAGGGCCCTCCAGTTCCATTTACCACATGGTTTAAGATGGTTCTAGATCTTACAGCACTACTGGAAGCAAAGGTCCTTTATGTGATGTGCCTGTGCAATTTTTGAGGGAAGGAGTTCAGAGCATTGCCGGTTAAATGCACCTGTTTACACATCCTTCAGACTGTGTACCCTTTAAGTGTAAATGGTCATGTTCTTGTGAGCAGATTTGCTTTGGTTTCTCAATGTAGAAGTAGATCTGTGGTTAAACGGCTGCATCTTCACTGACCATGCACTCACTCACTGTGGTCATTTAATCCACATATGGAATGGTAGTGTACAGAGTGAGATGTTGTTTATACGCTTTGCTGAATGTGAAGTTGCCCAAGAATGTGCATGAGCGATCTGCTTATCAGCATTTTAAAGGATGGCAAATGTATGCAGTTTTGAAATAGTATGAGGCATGAATATTCTGTTATGAAAATCTGGTTTCATAATCATGGCCTTTTTCCCTCATTTAATTGCTGTGATTTTGAAACAAAATGTTAATTGTAACTGAAGCAGCAGGCCCGTTGATCAGAGCGATGTCTTCACTGTCCAGGCAAGAGCCCCCCACTGGGCATTGAGACACATGAGTGGGCGTGAATCACAGAGCACGTCGCTTCAGGAGGTGGAGTGGGATGCTGAGCGAAACACGTCCAATGGGCAGAAAACGATGCCTGATGTGTCAATTATTTCACAGTGCCTGGGTATTAAGCCATAGCCTGTTAAAACCTAGCAGTTTTTCCCCTCTCTTTTAAAGTTGTGAGAGAAACCAAAGAGTTTTCTCCCACAGTTTTTAAGATACGGCCTTTGTCAGTGGTTCAAGTAGTGTTGCCTTTGAGCAATCATTTGAAAGTGAGATTACTTGTATTACCAATCATTGTGATGGAATAGAAGTAGTTTGCTAACTCATACTGGCTCATTTGTAACCTATGTATTTAGCAAAAAAAAAAAAAAAAACTTTTTTAAAAATTAATTTTTAGTTTAACACTTCATGTCTGACTCATACACAGTATGGCACTCAGTCTCCTAGAACCTTACAGAGGTGCAAAGACACTTCATCCTTTCACTACAGTGACATGTATTTTTATAATTTTATAAGTACACAACCTGCCTCTGCAGCACTCACAACAAACCAGTACACACAGGACAAAGTAAATACATTCAAATGTACAGAGTCATGGCAACATGTAGGACAATATATTATTTTATATGATATGATTTGTTTGAAAGTTCAGTTTTTTTTGGTATAGGGTTGATGCTTCAGTGGTCTTTAATTCTGTGCAGTTTGCAAACAGAGAAATATATGCTCGAGCACATACTCTCAGATCTAGTATGATTAGACTGCTTAACAGTTTAGAGGAGGCTTTGAAAGTGAGCTTCCCCCTTTCCTAGCTCATTGTAGTGTTGTTTTCAGGTCCAAAGATTTGGTGCATAATCTGTTTAACTGAAATTTAGTTAGCGGTGTTGACACCTCTGTGCTTTAACACTGGGATTTCATTTGTGTCGGATAGAATCCCCTTTCACATAACTTAATTCGCCATCTTGGTTTCTCAGGGGCAATAATTGAGTTTATGCGAAGTTTAAATAGCTTTAAGGACAAGGACTACAGATGGGCATTTCTCTGATTCACATCAACTCCGACCTAAAGTCTCTGTGTCAGGCGTTGGATTAGAACATTACGAAGAGAATGGCAGAGTTTTGGTACTTTATGCCCTCTCAATAACATTCTTTTACTTATTAAGTTAATTCCACCCTAGGTAGCTACTTTATCATGCAGAAGACCTTAATCCACTGATGTGAGTCTATCTGCCATGGCTTTGATCCCACTCCCTGTTTGTGGGAGCAGCGCAGCTTGTGTAAGACAAAGCACCCGTGACAGAAACAATCACAGGCAGCTCAGCCTGTTTCATCTGTTGAGTAGAGAGGGGTGGCAGAACCCAGAAACCATCCTTTAAAAATGTAAAAACTTCACAACCAATAAAAACTCTGGAGCCGAAGAATATATACTTGCAAAATGAATTGTGGGAAAGAAATATGTCTGTTTTTGTTCCTTTTTATTTTTTTTTTCTGAGAAAGGTCCAGCCCCTACTGATCTCCTTGTACGGCACTTTATCAGAGGGGCACCTTTGACCTCCCACTCAATGGCTCCAGAAGATACGGTGGACGTAAGCCCGTGGTGTTCTTTCACAAGTGGGATTGCCACTATCCCCCTGTGCTGGTTTTAAGCGGCTGTTAGCGTCAGTGGCAAGGTTGTCCCCAGCTTCTGCACTCTCCCTGGGAAAAAGATCAGGGGTCAGTCCCCAGTAGACAGCCACAAAGGGATTCAAGAGTTATGGGATTTTTCAACATCCGAAAAAGATTTTGTGAAATTTGTAAAGATCTGATGTGGCATTACTGGATGTTCTGTGTGCCCTGAGAAGCTAAGAGAGATACATTACAGGGGGGCCGCTGGAGAGAGAAGGAGTTTTAAAGTTTCCACCGCATTTTATTCTTTTCTTATATGGAAAAAACTCTCTATTAACTGACCATTAATTCAGAGTTACAAGTCTTCACAATTTAATGCATTTTCTGAAAACGCAAAAAAAGCTATGTATAATTCTGCAAGTCATTTTTAGAATATCTGAAATCACTTACAGTTGCAGTAAACACAGTTACACAATGAGTGGGCAATGCAACAACTTCGCTACATTGGGAGCAATGAACTCATATCTTGTTAACCAGTTGGCTAGTAAGTGCTACCAGCATTCATGCTTGGTAGATGTATGAGGTAGTGGACAAGGGGTGAGTCTGAATGCAAGTGGTGGCAGATTGTTAACACTGAATTGAAACCGCTCTCTTATTTAGAGCCATGAACATATTAATGAATTCGGTCACCTGTCTGAACTTAAGCTGTCCATTTGATTGTCAGTGCTGCAGAAAGCCGGGGAGGTTTTGTTCCTCCTAGCACTAACAGATGGTTGGTACTGCTCGGGCCAGGCTGGGAATTGCTCCACGGCTGCAGACAGAGAGTAAGGGAAAATCCCCTGTTGCCGGCCCTAAGAAGACCATAAGCTTGAGCAGAGAAAAAGAAAGGGACTGATATTGGTGTTAATTACCCAGAAACCACACAGAAAGTATCCACTGTCACCCAGTGAAGAGGTTTGCATCCCTTCCTCCACAGATAAAAGGCATGGTATGAAAACATTTTGCAGGGGACAAAGGAGGGAAGATTAACATAATCTTGGGTTTGTAGGCTGTCCATGTGTGAGCCTCCCTCTCTCCCTTCTCTACCCTGCTCCCTCTCTTGTTTCTTCCCCTCTAATGTCTAGTTTTAAGGAATGGCGCAGCGAGGATAGGCTTTGTCCCCTCAGCCTGACAGTTGTGTTTTTCTCTCCTTCGTGTGATCATCCCTGTTGATGGTGGGCTGCTGTTGGGGTAATCAGACAATGACAGCAGAAATAATGTGTCATTCTGCTGGCAGAGCCCCTCTTCATGTTGTGCTATTGTTAATCCCAAACCCTCAGCCTGCTCCCTCCGCCACTTTCATCTGAGCAGCCCTTGTGAAGGGGGAATAAATATGCCGGCTTCATATTTCTACATATCAAAGCCCTCCAGAGTGGCTGTTTTCTCCTTAAACGGAGGGGATTGTATACAACTTGGAGCGAGAACTTTAAATGAGGACATCACACGGCAGCGGCTGCGCGCCTTTCCCAGTAACAGGAAGCCAGACCAAAGCTGGTTGAAGCGGCGGAACAGGCGCTCCGGTCGCATCTCATAAACGGCACTTTTTGCGCAGCGAGATCACTCCAGAAGTTTGATCCCTTCACCGCCGTGCTTGCCTCCAAGCGCCTTTTGCAAGCAGCAGCAGGCAGGGTGGCAGTGGAAATTGTTTCAATTAGGGGGAGAGTGATGGGCGCCGCTCCGAATCCCAGTTCTCATCAAGAACAATGACGCATGTGTGAGTCTCCGTTATTCATTATCCCGTCTTTTAAATCTCAAACAAAAAGAGCATGATCCATGTCTGAACTGAAGTATAAATGCTTTCACTTTTAACACAGGCCCTTCTCTCCCTGCTCTGAGCAGGAGACATCCCAAAGTGACAGGCACCAAAAGCAAATGCACATAAAACTTAGTGGAATCTGACGTTTTACAGTGTTTTGGATGCTTTTCCGTCCAGATAGGCGCGTTTGCATTGGAGAGCTTTTTTAGATTGATTTATTCCCCTGTTATCAGAATGAATTCTGTTTGACTACTGAATGTGCAGCCTTTTTGTTTGAAAATACACATTCCATTGCTTGTTTCATCAATAATGTTTTAATGCTGTTAATTCATTGCAATTCATTGCAATTTCACTTTTTATCCAGCAGTTATTCCTGACATCATGCCTCATTTAGAATTTTGATGATTAGTTTCAAGCAGCATTTGCAATGGGTAAGTGAAAAGCATTGATTGTTTTTTCTGTAAATATGTTTCAGAAAAATGTTGCAACATTGCATCCTAGTAGAGTACAAAACCCCTTGTAAAGCACAAATAGCACTTACATAGAATTGTTTCTTCTTTATTTTGCTGAATCAGAAATCACAAATGATGTAAACTTTACTCAGCAAATTTTGTGCCCAGTCCTGCATTTGGATTTGAATGGAGCCAAATTAACCTTTTCATTTGTTTTTTTATTTCTTGCTGCACACTGCACATGTTTTGAAGTGATGTCATGGGTCCAATCCCATTGTGTGGAAGATAAGACATTGCACTTACATTATTTTGACAGTCTCAGTATGAGCCTGACGTATCTGAAGGTAGATGTACAGCTCTCGGTATATAGAGTGTTTACAGAGCCTCTCTGTCAATCCTCAGCTCTGAATGTCCCTGGCGCACAGAACAGCGACAAAGCATCCCTCCCCCTCTCTCTCTTTCCCAGACATGGCATATCCCATAATGCCGGAGTGTGAATGATCCTCAGAGCCTGGGTAGACCAAAGGCCTGTAATGTTCTCTTCATCTGAATGTGGATCTAAAGTAAATGCATGACTCCATTTTCTGGATGGACTATATAATGACCTGTTTGAGGGTGTATTACTTTGTCATTGCAGCATGTAGGATAGAGTATGGCTGTTGTGGTATCAAGCAGATCAAAATGGCTGATGAGTTAACTCTGTGTTTCATGTGTGGGCTCCCATAGAGTACTCCTTTGTGCACTCAAAAGGAAAGTATAAATGTTATGTTATCTATGCCAGTGTCATTATTTAGGTGACAGACCCCTCAAATTCTAATATTATCTTATTTTAATATTATACAAATATAAATTAATATTTTAATACAAATATATGAATACTACAGCAGTACCTACAACAAGAAATTCCTACAACTGGAAAACCAGGAGAGATTTTTAGTCAAAAAGAATAGCTGAGGAATGCTTGCTATCTGTGTGTGTGTGTGTGTGTGTGTGTGTGTGTGTGTGTGTGTGTGTGTGTGTGTGTGTGTGTGTGTGTGTGTGTGTGTGTGTGCATACTTGTGCATGTATGTGTATAGAGAAAGTGGATTTTAACAGTCCTTTATGCTTTATGTGAAAAGCATAAAAAGATCAACCTGCACCAGTTTGTGTTGGCCTTTATCCTCAGGGAACAAGAAGGGATTTTTTTTAGGAACACAGAAGCAGTTGGGATTTTTTGTACCATTGGAGAAGATCACTAAATATTAATCAGGAAAGCTTGGCATGAGTGGGGCTGCATTTGTGAAACAGAAGTCCCTGAGGCAGCTTCTGTTCTCTCGACCACCGGCCAGCATGGAGCCCAGTCCTGCTTCTCCCAAATCAACTACAAGAGAGGGTCACTTTCTGAAGATACTGTATGTAAGACACAGTCACATTCTGTCTATGTTGTACCAAACACTCACTGCTTACATGGACATCCTTAACACTGACTTCTGCAATTCAAGTGTATTTACGTTTAATGCCTTTATCACTGGAACTGCATGGGATTCTGTCAAATTAACATCTCATAGATGCTCATGTGACATACTGCATAGAGGCTGCATTTATTGGTCTTAGATTTGTGCTGTGGGAGATGTCTTATTCAAGCGCTCTTGTGTTTGCCCAGGATTGGTCAGTTAAAAGTAAATATTTGATATTTAATCAAAAACATTGAATGATAGATTTTGGATAATAGACAGTGCTTCTCGTCATATAGCATATAAGACGATTCTACCCATGGGGTTTGTGACATCTTGTAAGGAAATTATGGGGATGCAAATAGTAAGTCCACCGATGTCTATTTTACCCGACTAAAAGAACACTCTCACTATTCCTGCCACACACAGTTTTGGACATAATGAATGTCACTTTAGTATGAAATAAAGCACATCTTGTTGAGAAAGAGAGGGGGGCAAAAAGCTTGTAAATATTTAAAGCTCATTCTGTTGCTGGGGTAACAAAGCTGGCCTTCTCAGGATTATCATCACTAACTCCTGCTTTGCCACTGACATCAAGAAGTTAATTAGTTCTGTCTCACTCTTCGACTGTTCTCAGATCAGACAAAACGTGATTAAACATATCAGCAAAAGGAAGCTCAGGAGCACTTCGGAAGTTTCTCAGGGAAGCACACTGCCATGGGCGAAAATTGCTGTGTAAAGGGTATAAATACAATATACGATATTTTTCATACTTCTTGAACAATAATGGGACCAAACAGAAGTTCAGTGTTTGGTAGAAACTGAATAAATTACACACAGCATCCATAACTGAGAGCAAAATGCATGGAAATGTACGTCACACTTCATTTTAGTGACAAAGCATTACAAAACAATGTGTGCTTTTTGTGCTTCACTCACTAATGCTGCTGTGGCAAATGATTCCATAGCAGAGTTAATCGAATTTATTTACCCACTAACATTTCCCCACTATTTACCATCCAGGGAACTGTCCAAACCATTTTGAGTATGGAACTTGAAAGGTATTTCACAAAGCTCAGGAATGTGAAGTCTTGCCCTTCCAGATAAAATCAACATATGAAAGATGTTTCAAAGACAGTTATCAGCATGATGAAACTGAAACTAATTTGTATTTTTTTTCAAAAGTAGTACATTAGCTTTCATTTTAAGAAGATTGCAGTGCTGTTTTTTTATTCATCTTTATATTTCTAAAAGTACGCATAAAACAACACATCAAGATTGAATGCATGTCTTTCCAACTTTTAAGAACATACAGTGAAAATATTTGTTAATTCAAATTTGCTTAAAAACACAAAGACAAATAAAGACACTGCTAATGTGGGTTAACTCTGTTTAATAATTTGTTTGGTATATACAAGGCACAGGGCAATCTCCTAGTAACTGAGTAACTGAAAATGAGTTTTTGCACCTTTTCTTTGATGGAAATTGTGTTGTAACCCTTTCCCAATTAAATGATCTGTTGTAAATATGCTTGTAAAAGGAAGAGAAATGCATTTACATGCAGCATTGGCTTGTGTAGGTACATGCATACAAAAGAGGAGGAGATTTAATTCCAACAAAAGACAATAAGAAAATGCATTTCTTGGCCTCTAAATCTTCCATCAACAGATGGGGTGTTTTGTTTGATGGAGTATGTCACTTTGTTATAGACAATGATAATGATATAGGCCCAAATCAAAGGGTAACACACAAACTGTCACCCAAGTTTGCTGACTGTCCGAATTCTCTGTAATTAGGCACTCCGTTCTGAAATATGCAGATCTTGACATTTGTGAGTCTCAACCATACTAAACAATAAAAAATATAATGTTTGCATAAAAAATAAATGGATCTCATGAAGCTCTGACACAAGGCTGTTTCTCTGAAAAAAACCTTTTTTAATACATTAACTCGGGTTTCATTACAACGTTCGATTTGTCAAGATCGGAGAATTATTTAAGATCATGGCAGTATGATGTCTTTGAATGCATGTTTCCCATTATCCTAATTAGGTGTGTCTAAACTTTTGACTGGCTTTGTATTTTGTATTAGTATTTGGAAAAGAGCACAAAAACATATTCCATTAATATCTTCAAGCTGTGAGAAGAGGAATAATGTCAGCTAGCATGCATAGTATTGCTTGCTAGCTACCTATTGTCTTTAAAATGCAACACAACACATTTTATTCTGGATTATAGCTTTTCAAGATAAGTCTTCAGCTATTTTAAAACTTCCCCCCTACATTTGCTGCTGTCAATTATCTATTGCCTACACTTTCTTTCAATATCTACAAATTATAAGGTTACTGTAATTACCCAGTGGCATCATAGGGTGAAAAATGCAACTACATGGAAACATTTTCATCTGTGACATTATTGGTGGATAGACTCCAAATGCAACTCCACTTAAATTGGTTTTATTTTTATTGTTAAAATTACTTTACAACACAGTTTAATATTATCAAAAAAGCAGTACAGCTGAAGTCAAGAAGCCATGCCAGTAGCTGTTCCTAAAACTATCCCAGCGAAGAACCATCAAAACTGCACAATCTCATTGTACAGATATAATTTTTATTGCAAGCTGGCTGGTATATTAATGTGAGCTTTGTGCTCCTAAAACCAATCAATTCTTCAGGGGAAATATGAAATTACATTCTTCTTCCAGCTAGCTTTATGTGTCCCATCCTCCTATAGCACTAACAATAATAGCTACTCAGAGTAAGTGTAATGTATGTATCATTGTAATATGTAAAGTTTCGATAGGTGTCAGATCCACATTCCTAGTGTAATGTGTAATGGCACTTTCTCAATTGATTCAGTAGGGGATGACTGGGATGTATGTGCGATGTTCCATTTACATTATATTTTCATTTATTCATTTTTATCCAAAGCAACTTACAAGTGAGGCAGAGTACAACACAAGTAAAAAACCACAAGGAGTCAACAATATTAGAAGTGCTGCATGACCAGGTTTCAATGGTTGACCAGACAATGTATAAGCTAGGTAGTAGAGATAACAAGTGTGTTAAACCATTAGATTACCTTTTATAATAGTTTAATAATGAAACAGTTTTGAGACATGAGAAATTCCTTTAGGGGGCAGTGTTTCAGGTCTCAGGTGAAAGCGGAAGAGCTGTGTCTTCAGATGTTTCTTGAAGACAGAACGGATGAAGTGTGGAAGTTCATTCCACCAGTCACTATACAAAAAATCACTATACAAGTCCTGCATAGTGATTTTACACTGCAATGCAACAGGACCACCAGACGCCATTCAGTAGCAGAGCATAGCGGTTTGGAGGGAACATAGGGTTGCAGCAGTGAGTTCAGGTGGGTAGCTGCAATTTTGTTGGTCGTCCTGTACACAAGCATCAAGGCCTTGAACATGAGGCGGGCAGCTACAGGGAGCCATCGGAGCGAGACAGAGGTGTAATGTCAGCCCTCTTTGGCTGTTTGAAAACCAGACACGCAGCCGCATTCTGTATCAACTGCAGAAACTTAATAGTGCATGCAGAAAGGCCAGCCAAGAGAGCATTACAGTAGTCTAGTCATGAGATGACAAGAGCCTGGACAAGGAGCTACGCAGCATACTCAGATAGGTAGAGCTTGATTTTCCTGATGTTGTACAGTGCAAATCTGCATGGTCTGGCAGTTCCTTGGAGCATTTCCATGTCACACTGTTCCATCACAGAGGACCGAAACAGCTCTCTTAACACTGTTCAGATAGCGCACTTGTGTAAAAATTACAGTAACCCACAAAGCAATAGTGCTTACATTGCAGATAATTGAAGTCTTTTCAGTAGTCTCTGCAATTGCTCCCTGACCTTGATCTTTGGAGGTTGCAAGCAGACAACCACTCAGAAATCCTTCTAAAATGTACATTCAAGAGTAGCTAGCTTGTTCGTTGGCCAATGTCACTTTTCAAAACAATTAAAAATGACAATACAGTGAAATGTTGTGCAGATTTAATATTGTTAGCTAGCTAGCTGTCCCTTTGGGTTGTGTTTAGGAAGCATGAAGTCTGAGGAGTGGTAATGTGCTGTTTGACAGTAAGAAAGTAATCAAATACCAAACCAGCCAGTGAAGGAAGTAATCATTTTGGGGTCTCATCATGCCTTTCAAGAGGACAGAAGGAAACAAAGCCGACAACCTATCCCAACAGCCCTCTGAGAAGCCTGTAGAGCCCAGAGTCATATATTAATTGCTTTTGCTTTTACACCCATGTCTGTCTGCTGCCCCCTAATATAGTGGTCCGTGTTCAAAGTGCAAATGGGAAGAAGATATGAGGGGAGTAAAGTATGCAACCAATGCAAATTGAGTTGTGCCAAATTTATGTATTGTTACAAACAAAGCAGGTAGATTTGAAAGAGGCAATTTGGATAAAATCAGAGCAAATGAGCTCTTTATGAAATACTGCTTAATAAAGTTTGTACCAAGCAGCATTTTCTGTAATGAGTGAGCAGGAGGAATCCAATTGCAGAGACCACATAGTAGTACAGATGGGTTGCAAAGAAACAAAGCAATTTTACTGGAGTAAAACCCCAAGCTTTGTGCACAGGAACATACACAAAGCAGGGCAGCTCAAGACTGAGCAGGGAACCAAGCAACAGGCAGGGTTTATATAGAGCACCTAAAACTTGAAGAGACTAATTACACACAGGTGAAAACGATTACCTACATTAGGCAAGGCACAAACAGGAAGACAGGCCCTCTGATGGAAGTTCGGGGAAGCAGCAGGCAACAGGACCAGGCAGACTGTTCCGAGGATGCCTGATGGTTGTTGTGGGAAGCAGTCTCTGAAATGCTAACATTTTCAAAACAAAAATTCCATACACAGTTTTCTAGTTAGCTATTTTCTATATAGCTTCTTTTTTAAAAATGCAGGATTTTATCTGCAGGACTTAACTGATCAATATTTCATTTTGGTAATCCTTGTTCCTTGGAAGCAAACACATTTTCCACATGTGGCAAATGGCCACCACTATAATTTGTTGACTGCACACATTTATTAAAGTTCCAAATGAAGATTCAATAGGAATGTTTAGACAATTCCTAATCATCAATCCCCAATCACCAAACCCGTCCCATTCTCAACACTTCCTCTTCATGTCAGCTGTCCATGGCATCCCTCCTCCACCCCATCTCCTCCTTATTTCTATTACCATGTATGATGCCCGATGGGTGAGTGAACAACCTCCGGAAGGTGTGACCCACTCCTTGAACTCCAAGCCAAAGAACTGTACCTCTATACCCTCATCAACAGCAATGGCTCTAATTGTACTAAAATTCATACCTAAATGAAACTGAAATAGAAATTGTGCTGCTGATTTTATAAGTAGAAATAGATTAATATAATGACGGTTGAATTAATACTTAAGCCAATACTCTGTAAAGCAGTGACCAAAACAGTAATATCCTGCTGAAGTAACCTATAGTATTGACATATGGATCCCTTTTCCATTTAGTGAGCAATTCATTGACAACTTGCTCCATTGTCTGTTGATGGCTTGCCAGCGAGGTTGTTTTTAGACACACTTTGCTGTTCCGCAGAACCCCATCACAAGATGCTTGGAGGGGTTGCATGGAATGAAGATGTATATGCCCCCAAAAACTTCAACTTGGAGCCAATGTGAGACAAATACAGTCCATGCCCATTGGTTGATTTTCTTGTAAGTAGATGTATCTTGTGTATACAGTAGGAAAAAATGTTTTTGTGTTCTTATTTTGTCATTGAAGATACTTCCTGCTTTCTTCCAGCTGTTTAAGACTGGAAGACTATTTTGTGGCAGCTGCGAAACATATTTGTCGACTTTTAATTACAATTAAAGGTTTGCCATTAAAATGAAAAGTGCCACCTGACCCGACTCCAGGTTGTTTAAAGGTTTATGAAACTGAGGCACACTAAAGTGATTGTGGCTTATTTCCAGTACAGCAAGTGAGAGTATTCTTCATTGCAGCTGTTGTTCTGCTTATGTTCAAGCCAGGCATCAATTTTGTTTTGAGGATTTGGCACATCCTTACATGTCATAATCTTACTTCCTCTGCAATATGTATTTTCATTAGCAGATCCTGCAACATG
Source organism: Megalops atlanticus (assembly GCA_019176425.1). Taxonomy (NCBI): domain Eukaryota; kingdom Metazoa; phylum Chordata; class Actinopteri; order Elopiformes; family Megalopidae; genus Megalops; species Megalops atlanticus. Next base: position 40,863,242 of record CM032876.1, read on the forward strand.
ATGATTCAGTATTAAACATGGGAAACTCACCATGTGGAAATGTGCTGGTTCCATTTGCTCACAGTGCCAAACTGCTTACTCACTGCAATGACCTCACTGATCCAATTATAGCTGGTGATTAGCTGGCATAATATTTGGCCTTTCTGTGTGATCTGTGGTTGCAATGCTGTATTTAAAGAGTCACACACCTCCAGTCGCAACTAGATGATTCTCGCTCTGACCACATGTGCCATATATGCTGCAGTCTTGGTAGCACGGCATGTTCACTATGATCACAGGCATATGAGGACCGGAACCAGTTTAAAAGGAGGCTGCCTTATTGGGAGCTGCCCTTTCGGTCAATTAACCGCAGCGTTTCATTTGGACAGGGGCCAAGCTGTCCAGCATCAGCCAAGTGCAGTGATGGGCAGGCTGTCTGACCTTGCTCTAACAGAATCACATTGCTGTGTGATGGCATGCCAAATGCAAAACAAGGCCATCTTCCATCAGCCAGCCCTCCACTGAGTCTCCTGCTTTTGATTCTCTCCCATTTGCTACTGTTGTTTCATACAAGTTCAACTGCATCTGCCCATTCAGGATGTCTAAACAAATTTCTTTGCTCACCAAACATTTAGTGGAGGACAGTACTGTACACAGTACAGCGTACAGTATGCACACCACACAAACCTCTGTGAGTTATTGATCCTGAAGTTAACTCAATGTGATTTGTAGACTGGTTATTTTAAATTTATCAATATATCAAATTTATCACTGCGCTGTGATGCTTGGGTCTTTTTTTGTGAGGGTGAAAGACGAGCTGTAGCTACATCTTTGTGATAGTGGTCTACCTCTTGAAACAGATTGCTTTAATGATTGCAACAGCTGGTGGAATGTTCAAGCCAATAACCCCATTATCTTTTTAGTGAATTCATTCTAATTTTCTGCTTCATTCTCAGATATGGCTTGCAATTAGAGAGACAGCCCACATGTTGTTCTCTGACCCTTAAGTCAGGTTTGATTTCTGTTGCTACATATTATAAATGGAGTACCACTCTCCATCCTGTTTCTGTTTGAAATTATTTATTGCAGATTACCATAGTTACTGTTCATGTATGTTATATGATGCACACTATGAAATTCCTAACTAACTCTAATGAGCATGGGGCAAGAAAATCAAACAAATTAAATGTGAGTATAAATCAATACACTGCAGATTTAAACTGTTGTGCCGCTTTATGATCACCATATGCGCCTTTCAGTGGATTGATTTGTGAAAGAGAAACATGATTTAGCTGTATTAAGGGAATTATGGGGAGCCATGTATATAGGTGTTAATCTGTGTTTTCTTGGCAGCAAAGGCTAAGTGATGGAAACCCAGAGACTGATTCAAAAAGTTTACTTATTGAACAAAGGTGGTGGAGGCGGCTGTATCCAGAAAAAAGACCTGAAGGTGGCATGATCTCTAGGCAGCAGCATGCTAGTAGGGTGTGTTTGTTGTCAGAGCGAGACAAATAGAAGTGGAATTGTTTTATTGAGAGGTGGACCCAAGATAATTTCAGCAGCCTTTTGTCTCTGGGATAAGGACTGGTAGGGGGCCTCAGTTAGGGGGAGAGTACTCCACTCACTACAAAGCAAGAACCCAGATAAGCAGTGAAGCTTAAGAGACCTTCATCATTAGCTGATAGTTGTGGAGATTAAGGATCCTGATGACAAGATTACAGTGGGAACAAGGGCTATTCTCTGGTAATTATACACTAATACACTAATGCTATGTTCTTACAACATGCTTTATGCAGCTTAATTAAAGGCTATGGTGTAATATCACCATCTCAGGAAGAAGACATAGCTAGTGCATTGGATCCTGCTGTGCGTTGATACTGTTGAGATGCAAGGGGCTTGACAATGCAAGTGCTTCAGTTGCACGACCCTCTTCCTTCTTCTGGACATGTCCCATTCGTTCTCACAATGCCTGAAATGTTCTACATGCCTTTTTTGACACAGATGTTTGAAGTGCATGTTTGACAGCTTATCACAGAAGGTGCGCATCTGATTCAGCATGAATTTAACTTCTTCAAACCAGTGATCTGAAAATACCTGGAGCTCAGTCTTCCCAGAAAAGGTACAGAAATCACATTAGAGGTATACCAGATGCCCTTTCTAATGTGGGCCTGTTTGCCACCCTGGGCTGGGTGCAACCAAAACACCAGCATTGTTATGACTGTGTATTAACATATATATTTTCCCTGTGTTACAGGAGAGAACCGTCAGTTAGGTTCATGAACGGGTGATGAATATTTCAGCAGCCATGTGTCTAGCTCCTTACCAGGCAGCTCCCATTTATTGCAGCCATTAACTTAACAAGCACGATTTGTATTTACCACCAAAACTAGGCGGTTAGGAGCAATCAAAATCCAAACACAGGAAAGGTGTGGGTTGATATGTCAAAAAACTGAGGTGAAGTGCTGACACTCAGACGTCTTAGCAGATAACGCTTAAGTCATTTTTTTCTTCAAACTTCAGTCATAAAAGTTCAAAGGAATATAGCCATAATACAAATTTTTGGAGTAAGTAGTGGTGTTTGAAGTTATTTTATGGGATTTTGCTGTAAGGCCCAGAATTGATTTGCGGAGGGATAAAAGGAAGAAGCGTTATCTTCGAAGCTTTGTCGGAAAAAGCTTAGCATCCATTGGTAGTTCCGCCAATATGCCTGCAGGGCACAGGGGGAGGGTGCTGGCATTGACATTATATACCAGAATGGATAGTGCTGAGTTTACACCTCCTGCTGCTTACACTGTGCTCTTTCATAATCTTTCATGAACCATACAATGTTTTATTTAATATACTGCGTCAGAGAGAAACTTGAGAAAAAAAAACATATTAATAATGAAACATATAGTAGTTGGGAGAGACGAAAAAGAACTTGGTTTGAGGCATTTCAGCAAACAGGTCAGAAAGACCTTTGAAGTTGGAGGCTTCAGTGCAGTCAGTAGTTTAAAAACCTGTGTTATGTCTGAATGTGAGGCAAGCTTGTGTTTTGTTTTTTGTTTTTTGACAAATGCCAAATATTTCATCCTGGCTGTCCATTGCTCCATTACTCTGGTCACAGGCTAATCAAACAGCCAGGGAAAGGGGGACCATTCATCAGGCTTTGAATTACAGTAGGCAGGACAGGACTCAAAGCAGAATCAATCTGCAGTGTAAATGCAATGTTAATGTGTGATATAACATTTACATTTACATTTATTCATTTGGCAGACGCTTTTATCCAAAGCGACGTACAAAAGTGCAAATAGTGAGCAAACAACAGGCACAAGAGCAAGACGTGTACAGGTCATACAATGCAAATAGTGCTGAAGCTGAGCGCAAGGTCAGTGACGCGAGCCGACTAATCTGAACTAGGATTGCATCTCAAATACAATTACAGAAAAAATGGAGTACCGCTATACTACCTAGGTAAGTGAGCAACAAGTACAAGACAGGAGTCAGATTCTCAACGTCAAAGTTACAAGGTCGAAGAGGGAGAGGTATCAGTCCAGGTAGAGTCTGAAGAGGTGTGTCTTCAGCGCACGTCTGAAGGGTTGGATTGAAGGAGTTGTTCTCAGGGGGGTGGGGAGTTCATTCCACCACTGGGGGGCGATGATGGAAAAGCGTCGTTGTGAGGAGCGTGGGCCTTTCGTTCTGTTGGTGGGTGGAGCGAGGCGTCCGGATGTAGCAGAGCGAAGTTGACGAGCGGGTGCGTAGGGTAGGATGAGGTCCTGGAAGTAGGTCGGGGCAGTCTTTCTTGCAGCGGAAAAGGTGAGAGTCAGGGTCTTGAAGCGGATCCTGGCTGCGATTGGGAGCCAGTGGAGGGATCTCAGTAGGGGGGTGACGCGGGACAACTTGGGGAGATTGTAGATCAGCCTAGCAGCTGCGTTTTGGATAAGCTGCAGCGGCTGAATGGTGCAGGCTGGGAGGCCTGCCAGGAGGGCGTTACAGTAGTCCAAGCGGGAGAGCACAGTGGCCTGGACGAGCAGCTGGGTGGAGTAGGTGGTCAAAAAAGGGCGAATCCTCCTGATGTTGTAGAGGAGGAATCGACAGGAGCGTGCCGTCTGGGAGATGTAGTCGGTGAAGTCCAACCTGTTGTCGAGGGTGACGCCCAGGCTCTTCACCGAAGTGGAGGAAGTTACTGTGGTGCCGTCAACGGTAACTGAGAGCTCTTGAAGAGGAGAGGTCCTCATCTTGTTATATTTTCTTCATGGATTTCCTGTTTATATTAGGCAGATGTCATGCTCTGAAGATCAACACAAATATATACAATGTATAGGGTACCGGATTTCATCTCTTCTATTCAGAGCATTCCATGGGAAATAAATAAATAAAATAGGTCGATAGATAGATAGATAGATAGATAGATAGATAGATAGATAGATAGATAGATAGATAGATAGATAGATAGATAGTAATAGATTCATTGTAGTTGTAATAGCTAGACAATAGGTTGGTGTTGGGGCCTATAATTCAGAAACCCTTTTGGAAATGTGTTCAAGTGGAAAAATGAGATAACACGGTTAACAGTTGACAAACAAGGGAAACAGCACCCCCTCTGGAAATATCCCTGAACTACAGGCTTTGAGTTTGATGAGTAAGCATTTGACCAAGACCAGTGCCCCCAAATTCATTTTAAAGGGCCAGACAGGTGTGCTCTACTTCACAAGGCAAAAATCCACAAAGAAAATTTATAAAAAGAGAACGAAATGAATGACAAACATTAAAATATTAATAATGATAATAACAGTCACTTGGGATGGAGACAGTAAGGCTTGGCCGCAAAGCTAGGGGCACATTTTGTTGTGCTTCTTTTGCCTCAGATCACCGATATTGATCAATGATATTTATCTGTGGGTCTAAGTTTGACATTCCTGACTGAAACTTTGCTTTTTGATTGAATTATTAACTGCTACTGAATTATTGACACAGCGGCTCAGTCATAAGTGGGATTTAGGAATGCATTTCAGTTTTTAACTATGAAGATCTCATTGTTTGTTTGTTTGTTTGTTTTTCTCTACAAAGTCATGGCTGAAATTAAACCTGCCTCAGGATATAATGAATAAAGACATTTCTTATTCACAAATTCTCAGTGTCTCTTGTCATTGAGACATTCTCATTATTGGTCATCTGTCACTATGAAACCTGGGTTTGTTATGTGCAACTTTAATGAGCACATTTTTAATGCTATGCAGGCACAATACATCTGTTTTAGGTGTAGATCCAGCATGTATCAGTATCATAGCCACTTTATTAATCTTGTTGTGTACAGGAATGACAAGCACAAAATGTTATGAAAGACAATGACAATAGATTATATACCAGTAAAATGTTTTGAGAGTCAATTAGGTGTTTCAGAACTAAACATGAACATAATCAAATAAAAATGAGTCTCTATGTATACATCAGTGCACTACATAACATGTAATGGTGAGTGTATGATTTGGCATGAACTAAAGCATCGCATTGGCCATTATTCTCCTTAATGTATCATAATCAGAATGAAATGATATGTGCTCAATAATGTCATTGTACATGAACTGAAGCCTTACTGAAGGAAAATGCCATTACTTATTATGATGGAACACAATTTATATCTCTTAGATGTCTAGAATATATTGCAGTTTATTTGAACAGCTAGCTAATGTTCCATAAAATTATTTTAGCTATCTGCATCATTGAAGACCCTGTGTTTAGTCATATCTCTCTTTTTAAGTGCACAATGATAAAATTTTAATCCCACATGCCTCTCTGCGGCAATCTCAATACCCTTTGTCAGAACCTTTTGTACATAAAATATGTTACTAATGGCTTATGAATTAATAAGTATCCAAACTGAATTTTATTTTTATATATGGTGATTCTGAGAACTGATGCCCTGACACAAGTGAACATCCACTTTTATTTAAGATATCCAGATTTGCTAGCCAAGTGCATTCCCATTTCAAAAGCCAAGAATGCACTCTTTTGTCATTAGTTCCTGGGCAATAATGTGCCCAGAATGCATGTGGTGTAATTCACTTACCCAAGCCAAGCCATTAATTTTCTATTATTGTAGAAAGATGATTCATGTTTCAGGGGCTGTCTGCTTATTTATTTAGATACTTGGCGGAAAACATGAAGTTGTAGCTAATGGAATATAAAAATGCATGCCTCATATTTATTCCTGCATTTAACCAAAGCAGCTGCACATGTTAATGCATCTTCCCCAAGATACTTGATTCATCTTGAAATTCTTAATGGAGCTTCCTGTCAGCGGTGCGTCTTTTTAGCAGGGGCATCCCAGATTAACATATTAAATGACTGCTCTAAGCCATCAGTAAAAATCTGTTGACTTAAATGCTCCAATGGCTGTGACCAGTGGGATACATCAGGAGACTCCTGTTTAGCAATTGTTTTTATTTGCCATGACCTGTGTTTGGTCTCTGACATGTTCGACCACATTTCCCCACTTATTGTTCCAAATATGTCCATTCTAGAGCTTCAAATGTTTTCAGTAATTGATTATTCTGTGTTGATGCTCTGTGCACACCTGTGTTAGAAGTGCATCTAAAGCAAACTGATAGCGTTGAGCCTTTGCAAAGAAATGCTACCAGACAAAGGCAGTAAGTCAGGTGGTCAGAAACAGATGGTCATTCAGAAACAATTAGCATTGTACTTTGTTTTATGTGACTAAGCCTATCATCAGGTAAGACCCATATAATTATAACTGAATTACAGGTCATTTTATTGATTTTACCCATTAAATGCTTTTGCTCAAAACGGGAGAAGAATTCAGCCCCATTCAGGGATTAAAGCCCCCATCATTGCCCACTGTATTCTAAAAGTGTCTCTGTCTGAGTGTTGGAGAGTGTGTTGGAGGCCATGAATCTGAGAATAGCCCTCAGTAGCAATTAACACTAATGACTGTGCCTCCTCGCACAGTTGCAATTTGTGCGGTTTGACACCGCTGGCAGGCTCTGCCTCCCACTGCACGTGGACTGGAGCAGCAGGGGTCAGCCAGAGAACGGCTCCACATGCCCAGCTCACTGCAAATGACATCTAATGGTCAAGCAGACATTCCCAGCAACCTGCACAGTCCCTGCATTGTGTCAACAAGGGCCTACACTATCAGGCACTGTGATCCTCTGTGATGCCTTTTTACTCACTCTGTAATACTGAAGAGTCATGGATAGGCTGTAGTACTCCGATGGAAAAAAGTGTTACAAATTGAGAGGCCTTTTTTCATTAAGACTGATTGCACAGAAAAGATATTTCATCAAAAAATGCGATCAGATGGTTTGCTAATCTTTATGTGAATGCAGTGCCAGTGTGCTGGATAATTAAAGAGATGGTGGTAGAAGGATGTGGCTATTAGAAGGTTAATTAGGCAATAATGAAAGAGATACCTCAGGTTATCATGGATTTAGCACAATACATTTCCTTGCAGTGTGTTATAAAGTTGAGTGTTACATTTAATCCTCACGTGTTAATATAGACCAGCATATCTTCAAGTTAATTATTGCCAAAAGACTTCACCTACTCCTACAATTTCACAAATGGAGAACTCAGAATAGATTATGTTTGGTGGCTGTCCACTCAGATTAGTTTGATGAAGCTTACAAAGCTTTTAGAGAAGATATATGAAAATTGAGTGATTCATGTTGTGCAAATTGTCAAGACTCTGTCCTATTCAAGATGGAACCCTGATATACATTTGATCCTTGTTTTAGCCACATTATACCCAGGTGTATCCATAACAACAAACTACACTTCAGACAGCAGTAGTAATCGGTCAGTTTTAAACATTTTTAAACCTTGTTCAAAATTGTACCAATTATAGTGTACTGCAGTTTGTTTTGATACCCCCAAGAAATGAGTCAGTGACTGTGCAGTGGTGAATCCATGTATTTTAATCTGTTTTGTCAATTTTATGCATCAAGGAGGCCTAGACACCCCATTCATTAATTTATATCAATATCACCTTTGACAAAACTTGGCCGTTCATAAGGTTAGAAATCCATTGTCAGGGCTGTGAAGAAATGTTACAAAGATCATGAAAAGGAAAAGAAGGTTTGCTCTCTGAGGTGAGAGTTTCTTTCTTGATTGTGTCATAAATTGAATCCCCCTTTACAGTAAACCACAGTAATAAATAAGGTCATGGAGTCAGTGTAGCTATATTAGTGGCCAGTGCTTGATGGCTGTGCCCTGCTTGTCCTCCTTTGGGTTCTGCAGGTCCATTGGCCAAAGGCCTCTCATAGGCTTATCTCTCTGTCACCTTGCGTCTCACAACCTGGCATTAAGTTGCCTTTTGACTCTGGCCGTCAGCTGGTTTGATGGCCAGTGATTTCAACATTGTCCCTTTTTGTGCCGTTCACATACCCTGCTAATCCATGACTCTGACCTTGGATTCATGCCACAAAGTCGGGAGGAAAATCATTGGGTCGTAACTAATAATTGGATTTTCTGCTGCTTGGTCTTAAAAAAAAAAAAAAAAACGCAACAAACAATGTCCTCATAGGATGAGTGTAACGCTCACTAAGCCACAGTTCAGAGGTCCATAGCGCTCAGGTTCCACATATAAAATGATTAACATTTACGATCTGTTGAGAGCCCCCCCGTGCTAAAATCTGCTTTGCAATCTTGATTAAGCTCCATAATACTTCACAAGTGTGTTCTAATTCCTTATTATGAGTGCTGAAAGGACCTAGGTTAGGAATAAAAAAATTGTTATCTGTATTAGATGTTTTATGGCCTAAAAATGATTTGTTATCAAGGGTGAAAGATCAGAGGCAAAAAATAAGGAGACAACACAGACATTTTGGCAGAGCAGACATGAAATTAAATGTGAGCTGTTTTCATGCAACCCTATTGTGGAAAATCCGGCTAGGGTTAATGTAAGATACAGAATTACATGAAGGCAAAGCTCTACTATAATATAAGCTTTGGAAAATATATTGAAGTAAAGAGGGTTTAATGAAAAGGCCAAAAATCTGTAGCTGTGAGAAAAGTGTATGCATCCTGCATGCTCTTGAGTTTGTCTCACTTTTCTTGCCCATCCTATTTACACATACTGACACACCTTAACTCCAAACTGATGGAAAAGATTAGCCAGTTTCTCTCCATCCATCTGGTAGCCAAAATACACAATTGCTTTAAGTTGTGTAGTTCTTGTTTTTCTCCTCTTAGGAGTATACTGGAACTCATTCTGAGTTTGCTGTATTTTGCCTGAATCTGAATTAACACAGCCCGCAACCTCACTGGGAAGCCAGGCAGAATTATTTACTTGTGGTTTTTTTTGCACTGCGTAAGCATGCGTTTTGCAGGGGGCCGGCGGTCCTGGGGAAACAGTAATTAGGGAAGCCAGTGGAGTTTACAGGGAGCCGGATTCAGCTATGGAAATCAGCAATCTACCGCACAATGTGTGTACCACTGGAGCCTGGGACCACATTCCCACATAGGCTTTGAGACTAGAGTGAAACTATCCTGTGTTGTTTAACATGAGATGAAACTTCAAACTGCATTAAAGGAATTCTGGAGGGTACCCTTTACCTGTCTCTCACTGGTAAGGCGCACCCCGAAAGCTATCACTGAGTCACCTTGATAGCTTTGCTTGGGAAGCCATTAAGCCCAGAAACATGCTGTTTTGGCAGTACAGAATTCAAAGCACCAGAGTCACAGACAAGGTCTGTGTCACTAAAGCAAATCCACAGGCTTCCACAAATATCAATATAGAGCCCTGAAATTTTTCCATCAATTTCTTTCCATGGCCTTTTGACATTTTCAACTTAAAACTATATTGCTTAACATCAAGGTAAGGCCCCATATAGAAATAAAGAAATAAAACATGGAAGAGGTGAAAGAAGGAAGCTCAGATAGAGAAGATAATAGTTTTTGTGCGAGACTGGCTGGAAAAAGGTAATTTTTCACTGGAGTTTACTTGAAGTTTACTTGTATGAAGTAATTTTCAGTGCTGCTGTCTGCATTCTCCTCTGGCTCTTTGGTCTGTAGTTTTTTTTTTTTTTCATTGCCGTGCTGTGTCAATGCCACAGCTCTGGTTGGCTCCTTTTTGCAAGGGAAGTTTACAGAAATCGCAGCTTTTGGCAATGTTATTTCAAGACTGTGAAGATCAAAGAAGGCAATTTCACTTGGAAGTTTCATCAATTTTGCATCAATTTTGAAGCCAGAACAAGGGTCCTGTGCACTGAATCATAATTTCACAGGAGCAAAATTCACTCTGTGATGGAAGTCTAATTGCACGTGCGGAAATGCACAAAAATATCAAAATAGCCTGATAAGGCAGTACCAATTGCATAGGATTGAAATGCAGGTGAGGAGGTTTTGGGCAGGCTATCTGCTTCCCATCTATTTCTATATTACTGCACACTAAAGGTCAGAGCTAAAAATCTTCACGGAGTGACTACAATTACATATAATTTTTGAAAGTGAGGGAACAAAGAACACAAAGAGCCTAGACCTTTCCCGCTGTTATTTTCAGAAAGCTCTAATCTTGTCATATGAAATAAGGGCAAGTTAGAGAGACTCAATGGTCATTCATGTAATGAAAAAACATCCAGTAGATTACGGAGTCTGAAATTGGTGTGGTATGGAAAATTGTTGCGATGTTCAAAAGGAGCGATGCACAAGCATAGCAAGACACATCTGTATGTAGATATGAAATGCACAGGGAATGCAGATGTGTCCTTTGCTATAAGCACAGTACTCAGCGAGAAATATGAGTGCTTATTGCATATTTATCCTCCCTCTGAGTCAGATTTGTAAGCTTGACTATACAGATAATACAAATTCAGACATGGGTATACATAATGCATGCACATAAGATAGAAAGGCTTCAAATAAAGAATTGCACAGGATCACATTAGTCCTGCATACTTGTATTATGATAATGTATACCATTGCAATTAAACTGTGGCTGTTTCCAAACAATGATTGGGAGGATAATTATGTTTATCATATTTGACAATGTCTTATCTTTGCTTTTTACAGCACATTTATGAGTATGTACATACTATAAACCATATTTCCTGAGAAAAGAGTGAAATATACTGAAATTATTATCATTAACAGTGAAAAAAAATGTCCAATAATATTACATGCATTCTTAAAGGAATGGAAAAGGTAAGTCAAATGTAATATAACAAAAAGAGATGTCTTTTATGACACATATCATTCACACATAGTAATCATTGAAGAACTGATTGCATGTTACCATGGAGTAAGATAATATAGATAATATAAAAATAATATTATTTATCCAGTGTATATCTTTAGATCAGAAGAAAAGAAATGCAGAAAAGACTTTGTTCCCTCACAATTGTCAAAAATGTCCTCTCCCAGGATATTTTTAATAGTCTACCCCTCAACACAAACAAGACACTGTTCTCTTATTGGGAGTAGAACATAATTAAAAGGAGTGTGAATTGTGTACAAGCAGAGTCCTCTGTTCAGTAAGCCACCCTCATATGAGAGTGGCTTACTTTCTCAATAATATTTTCTGCACTGCTTAAGTCTGAGATCAAATGCTTTCTCAGAGAGAGGGGTAATTAGATTTTGCTATGTAAATGGTCTTTAATATGCACTCTGTGAGTGAGTGCTGTGCTCATATTTGTTCGATGCTGCCTCCCTCAGGTCATTTTTGCATGAATCATTTGGCATCCCAGTGCCTCGGCAACACACACGGCTGCCACAGAAACCGTTACCGCGTTTTTAATAAAACAACACCCACTACACCATCTTGTTAATGTTGTTTGCTCAATGAGTCATTTCTTAATCCATTAAAGTAGCCACCTTTATGAATAATTATCAGCAAGAACTGAAAAAAATGTCAACCATAGTGGTAGAATTTTTTTGTTTCATTTTTAGCCAGATTTAGCCATTGGGTTTGGTAAAAGAATTAGAGTAAATTTTGTTCTATTATTTAAAAAGTACATTTAAAAGAATAATTCAAAAATACAATTGTTTGTTTGAATACATAACGTACATTCAGTGAAACCAGTTTTATTTTCAATTACACAAATGTAACCATGAAATATTGTGTCATATATCAACTGGCTTCTTAAATCTTCTTGTTTAATATTCTCTCAATATTCCAAATGCATATCTTTCACAATCACACACAGTAAATACATAAATTGCTTCTTGATGGGAAGCTTTGTTCCAAAATGGAAACACCTTTAATAACTATGATTTTCTTCTGCTATAAATTGTGTAGGTATTTGACACATTCTGTCCAGTTTTAAATAAACTTTGCTTGATTTAAATGTTTTTAATGATTAACCAATGTAAGCATGCCTTCAGATGTGTCTAAATTCTGATTAAAATCAGTTTAACAGTTTAGCATCCTTTTATGCTGAATAAGTCTAATGGTGAACAAACCTACACAGTGACTAAATAATGCTTGTAATGCTTTGTTTAGGGACTGTCTGCTGTGCAATGATTTTTTTCAGTGATACACAAGAGAATTTTCATTGTCTTGAGGAAACAAAGGAGGAGTGACATCACTAATTTAGAAATAAACAGCGAGATCCCATTATGTAGCTCAACTCAACCTGAAAAGGAGACCATATGCTGAGCTTTGGGCTATGCTACTCCAAGTGGCCACAAATTTCATATCAGTGACAAGCTTTTCTCCCAGCATTGTCATGCCGCAGTTGTAAAACGATTAAGATCCTATTAACATATATTTTATTAATTGCCCTATTAACGTGCAACACAAAGACATGTAAATGCCCCAGCCTGACAGCATTAAGAGCAAAGCATGGCAGCTTTCTCACAGATTGTGACAGCTGAAGGAATCAGGTCAGATAATATGAACATGGACAACTCAACAGCTTTTTTGCCATTGATAGTGGCAATCAACTTAAGTGCAGCATTTGCCTGACCATAGACAGCCATAGCTTTCAAAATGCATTTCTCTCTGTCCAGTAATGTATTTATGCATACAATTTTTAAAAGCATGGCATTATTCAAAAAATGATCATTTCACAATTATCTTCTCACAGCTTCTGACTTCCTCCAGAGTAATTGGGTTGCCCTGTTAGATTATCTGGTCTAAACTGCAATACTAATTATAAAGCCTAACAGTTGTGCTGCATCAATAGTCTATTAGGATTAATTAAGATAGGAAGTGACAGCTGACTCTTAAGCACATCATTTGCAGTTCAACAATGTAGAGGTCAAATGATCAAGTTTCTTTTTATTATGATTACATTAAGCTGCTGTATAATTTCACACAAAAGGTAAGCATTAGTGTCAAATTCATTATTCTTGAGCACACACACTTTTATGGTTTAATCTTGTATGCTCTGAATTCTTCTTTTAAATTGTGCCTTTTTCCAGGGCTAGAATACACTGTTTTATAATTGATTATGCTTCTAATTACTAACAATACAATTAGCTGAAGTTATTGATAGTTCTGAACATGCCATTTAACCCTGGAGCTGTCTCTTCCCAGAGGAAATATCTGTCCTTCTGTTTTAATGATGAAGATGACTTTTAAATAATTAGGGGCCACAGAAAGTCACTGCTGTTTCCAGACCAACCTGGACAGAACAGGCTTACTGAATAATCAAATCAAATCAACTCAATGATTTTACAAACACACACATCACACACACAGCCACATATGCATGCAACACAAACAATAACCTCATACCTTAAACTTAAAAAATCCATCTCACCAATAAGAATCCTCCTGTAGTTTTTTAGGTCCTACTACAGTGGGGGGATTGATTCACAAACAAAAACAGATTTCTTTCAGATCTTTCTTTTTGTGTTAACTGCTGTTGTGGCTTTAGACAAATTGAGATGGCTGCCTGAATTTGGATGAAAGCTTTGGATCATTGTCATTCTGCAATGTCCTTTATTGATCTTAGGGGCACCATGTTTTTGGCCAGACTATCCTGGTATTTGTTGTGTATGTGAGTATGGCTCTGGGACTCAAAGATTAAAAGCAACCTAAAAACATAATGACACCCCCTTTTTAATAGGAAAGACGAGTTTTTCCTCAACATAAGATTCTTATTTTTATGCCCAACACAACGTTGATCAGAATGTCCAAAAAGCTCAATTTTTGTTTCACCTAGCATGAGACATGATTCCAGTTGTCATTTAGATGTAGTCTCACAATGTCAACATGCAACCTTGCAACCTACCCATGAATGCTACATTCATGTAGATGATGTCAAATGATACTTTTTGACACTTTGTTATTCTGAAGCTATTCTGCCATGTAGACATGTATACTTTCCCTGGTAGGGTTGCTACTGCACCAGTTGCCTTAAAATTCTTAATAATGGATGCTACAGTAGAAATCGGTAAATTCAGCTTTTCCTGATTTTTTTTTTAATAATGATGTCCAAATAAATGGAAGTCAAGTACCGTTTTTGTCTTTGAAGAGCTCTCTGACCTTAACCATGATAATGCATTCTACAAATGAATTTCTTGAGTGTTTTACCTCATTTTATAATATGGTGAAACAGGAAACTGTCAGCAGTGTCTACATAGTTCCAGAGGCTTCCAATATACTTTCACAAAAACAGTATGTTGGTGTAGGTTGTCTGTGCTGGATTTTACTACTGTTTTCTGCAATGTTATTAAGGTTGAATTCTAGAATTTTAAATATAGAAAATGATCCAATACATACATTTCTTTCTGTTATATCATGTCCTTTGTACCTATATAATGAGGACTACATACAGACATACCTGTGGACATACATACATACTAAGTTGGACCAAGGAGCAGAATTCAAAGAATATGCTTGGGTGTCTCAGATTTAGAAATAATCATAGACAGTTCAGAGAAGTATGCTCTACAGCCTTTAAGTAAGAGTACTTAAGTTCTCTTAATGGATTTCATAGCTAGTTCGCAACAGCACTTAAATGTCTAACATTATACATTTTGAAATGTCATTGAGGTAAAACAGCATCAAATCTGTTGTGTGCCTCTTTAGAATGAAGTGGAATCCTTTCAAGCAAGCTGTACAAATTCCATTTGACAGCATGTGAAATGAAATATTACTCAAGCACAGTTTTAAAAACAAAACACAATGCTTATCAATTATCGTAATCTGTTGATATGTGCTTTTACACAGAGATGCTTTTACTCTCAGAGATGAGATCTGAATATGTGCAATAAACTGGAGAAGTGTATCCTGGATTTATTCAGATGGAAAATTCAAAACTCTTTAAAGAACTGTATTGACATCTGACATCTGAGATCTCTGTGTGAGCACCGGGAAAGCATAACAGTAAAAAAAAAACTTTCCTTTATATCATGTAAGGAGAAATAACCTTTTACAATTTATCTACATGAAACCAGCAAAAGGCATCGTTTTAAGGTTATGAATGAAGTGACAAAAGTGTGATGCCTAGGTGTCCTGGTGCTTCTTTGGAATTATACATCTGAACACATTTCAGCATTCCTCCTCTCCCAAAGATTCCAGCCAAGCACTGTTGTTGTGCAGTACATTATTCCAGTCATTATTGTGTGTGTGGTGGTGGTGGTGGTGGTGGTGGTGGTGTGTGTGTGTGTGGTCAATGTCAATGTTGAAGTGAAGCTGTGTTGTAAACTCTTGGTGATCAGGTTCTGTCTTCCTGTCACCACAATGACCACACGACAATGCTTTAGTTGACCACAGACCACAGCAGACACGGCATGGACACATGGCACAATGTATGGTCAGGGGGTTTTGAGTTCAAAGACATCACAGCCTATACCACAAGTAAGGATCTGAGACACACTAGAAAAAATCCCATCCAAGCATTTTATTGAATGTTTATATGATATAAACTGTGAGGGCAGCCTGAAAATTTCCTAGTTAAAGGGAACCTAAGGCTGCTTTATGAAAATGATTAATACTTCTACTTAGTATTAGTACTATATTTATAGTATTAGCATTAGTATTAGTACTATAACTTGTATGTCTTCTGGGAGTGTGGAATTCTTTTTAGTTCACTGGAAAAAGTCAATAGGTATTTAAAAGTTGAATTCAGAGAAAGTGGTTGGAAGCACCAAGGCCACACCAAGCAGATGACCCTTTTGAGACATTAATAAATGCATCCCTTGTGTTTAACTTTTGGGTGCACTGAAGCACTAGTCCTAGAAAATGAGCATGTCTCTCACTTTGCCATTAATTGAGTGCCAGAAAGTGCCATCTCCCCAGAAAGTAAGGACAATACCTTTGTTTCACCACTAGATAGCAAAAAGGCACTAAAAAGAGATCCTCCAAGTCATCTCCAAACATAGCATGTTTTTGCTCTTGTGTTCTGCAGACTTCCAGGTGCCCTTATGAAGGTATATTGTGTAACCACTGCATGTGCCATTTGTGACCCCGTTTTCTATTGTGACACTATCTCTGTCATGTTGGTACAGTTGAGTTAAACTCTGGTTATGGACCTTTCAGTGTGGCAGTACTGTACTCTCACTGTCTGGATGTGTTCTTTCATTTTGGCAGGAAACCTTGTTGAAATGAAACCTCATCTCCTTCGTGCTCTTCCCTCTTCTGTTAAGTAGTTTCTTGCAGAACTAGTCAATAGCATAAGAAAAACACAGAAGTCACTTGTGTTTTGCTCCAGTGTATTTTATGTAGGTTTTCTATCCAGAATATGAAAGGTTATACATGACCAGATTCTTGATATCTCAACTGATCTAAATAAGTGACACTCATTATTTATAGCAGTTATGAATTTTAATCAAGCAGTGTAAATCTACACCTGCATCTTATGGTATATTAAATGTGCATTTGTGCAGCTTAGTTGTGAACATAGATGAACACAGCAACGCAAGTATAAAACATTTTCTAGCATTTCATCTTGTTGTTTCTCTTTCTCAGGACCCACTGATAGAAGTAGAAATCGGCGTTACAACTCTGATTACCATCATCTTCTTAAAGTAATTTAATGAATGAGTTATTCTTGGATATTAAATCACACCAGAACCTTAAGTGGGGGGTTGTTAAGGATAACCTTCAAATCTCTCCAAATTTCTCCATACAAAATAGTGACTTCTCAGACCTCCTCACCTCCAAGGCATTAGTGCACATGTGTCGTGTTCTCAGATTTGCCGTCATTTGGTATTACAGGCTTTCAGAGATAATGTTCTGTAGTATAAGCCCAGACTAAGTTCTTTCATTTCTCACCCATGTCTTCATGAAGTACATGTTGTGAATATTGTCATTAGAGGATTTCATCTGACAAACATGCTTCAACCCATGGCAGTATCTGACAAAAAAAAACTTTACCAATGTTTTCATTAAAAATGCAAATCAAATTACTAGGTGGGAGGTAGTTATTGTAATGATGAATATGAATGAGATGTTCCCTACTGATATGTGACTCTCTGAGCATTAAAAAAATATATATGTATATATATATATATATATATTTATATATGTATATATATAAAATAGTAGTAGTAGTAGCTGTAGTAGTAGTAAGCAGCAGCAGCAGTTTAAGAACAGCAAGAATATTACACAGCACATAGGCATACTACAGAATTCCAGACCCACACTGAGCTTTTACTGGCTCTGCCATGCAGTTATACAGAAAAAAGGAAAGTGCCTGCTGTAATGATTTTTTATTTATCAGCTGTAAAAGAAACCTAATGTTTGTGTTGCACATGTTTGCTACAGAGTGAAAGAACTGGTTGACTTGAATGCATTGGTTTCCTGGGTAATCTCTTAAAGGGCTGTAGTGCCGAGGGGCATGCTTACCCCCTAGTTCCCTGAGGAGCAATGTTATTATTGGTAATAAAAAGCAATAAACACAGCAACAGAAACTGTGATGTCACAGCACAGAGTAGCAATCTTAATGTGGGCCCCTCTGAGATTTAGATGTGTCTCTCTTTTTTCCCAATAAATCCTTTAAATCTCTATAAACAGATCAATAAAATAATGAGCAAGGGTAGCAGGGCTGTGAAGATTCTGTCAAACAAAGATGAGAAGTGTCTTTACATATTACAATTGGAATTGTTTAATCTTTTAAGGGGGATGCTAAACTACTGTCAGGACAAATATTTCCAGCAAAGCCCACTTATATAATGAAAACTGTAAGCAAGTACTAAAAGTGTTTTTTCTACCTCTCAGCTCAGCTCCCGGCACTTCTCCTTGGCTTCTTGAAGACAAAGAGTGCATTGTTATCGGGGGCCATTACTGTCCCGCTTGGCTGTGCTGGGCGGTGCATGGCTCAAGGGAGACAGCTATAGATTGTAGCAAAAAAGTCCATCAGACCTATCTCATCTGACCTCCACTGTTTCCCGGGAAGAATGCACCAGAACACTCGTGCTGAATAGACAGATTTTCCAAATGTTTTAAATCCGTTTTGAGACAAAAAAAGCAGACAAGATGCTGGAAGAAATGGATTTGGCCTATAAACATTAAGTGATGTGATGCCCATTTCACCAGAAGGATGACATTAGGGGGCCTTTCATGTTGATGGTCAGACGAAAGGGGGAAAAAGCGCCCACAATTAACTATCAATTGAAGGAAGAACCAGTGGAGAAAAAAAGAAAACCTGGTTATATATTAACCCAACCGCTCTGAGGCTTTTCATTGTGGGACATAAAGGCAGAGAGGAGGGTGCAGTTTCCCCTCTGAAATCCCTTCCTTTTCTTTTTTAAAATTCTTTTTTTCAAATGTCGTGCCCCCACTCTGAGAAGATGTATTACTTATGACATCCCAGTTTTCTTCCGTTCACAATTTTACATTAGAGTTAAATCTCTGCAGCTCGAATCTCATGGCTGAGTTAGCTGGAGCCCATAAAATATTGAAACCTTTAGAGCTGCAGCCAGGCAGGTTGAGAGAAGTTCATGTCCAAAGCCAAGCTTCAGATTCACAGACATCCCAATAGGAGTGTACTACAGAAAAAAGCACTGATAAAATTTTCATAGAAATGAGCCAAGGATATTGCTAGCATTCTCCCCAGCATCTGTATGAAAACTTAATCTGAGTTAATGGAAGGGATATGAAAGCCTTTCTCAATTCAAACACAGGCAGTGCATTATTTATAAATTATTGTCAGAAAAGTGATTCCACTCTGAGATTTATTCTCTTCTGGTTGGAAGCAAACCCAGGAAAAACAGATCTTTCTGACCTCATGATGCCAGCAGATTTTACAGTAGAGCTGTCAATATAATCAAGTAAACTGGTCATTTCTCAACACTGCAGCAAAGCACTCGCCATGGGCAAGTATAAACACAGGCTTTTTCAGGTAAGTTGCAGTACCACATGGAGGAGCTGAAACCCTGCCAGGGTACAGCCCAGCTCCTGCATTTGGATTGACAGTTGGTAAAAGCTTCATTACATTGGAAACATGGAATCTGGGCCATGTATTCACAAGCAAGGCTAACCTGTGGATTTCTTTTAAAAGCCCTCTTCCCTTTTTCCCAATTACAGATGATATGTTTGTGTGGCCCTGCCCTTGTCTTTAATTCATAGTGACAGATGCTTCTTCCTCCAGCATGCTGAACTTAATAGAAACAGTGTCCCATGCAGGAAAACATTATTCACTAATGTAGGCTTATCGTGTCCAGCTTGCAGGTTGGTTGTTCTTTCTGCTTTACATGGCAGAAAATGATTCCTGATTAAGATTAGCAAGTACATTAGCATGTTCTCTCCCCTTAGGCAATGCAGTCTACTGTTACCTTACCTTTTTGCCTCCACCCCAACAAGCTTATCCATTGTGTCTGAAGTTTTGAAATTGTCCTCATGTGTCAGCGATTTGAATGTTCTACTTAACGCAGCTAATGATTTCAGAGCATGACGTTTCTAACACTGCATTTTGTTAATTTAATATGAAAGATGGATGAATGAATTTAAATCTGAAAATGTGCATTCTACAAATTGTACAGTGAAAGTAGTCCATAGGGTCAGTTTGTGACCAATTAACATACTGAATTGAAGTTTGCAAGTGATGGTGAAGAATTGTAAAATACCCATATCATTTTAGTGGTGAGCACTGGCAGGTCGGTCATTGTTTTCAATACAGGCAGCCCTTTTGTGAAAGCAGTCAGCACTGAGCCTTTGTATGCAAGGTAGATGTTTTCTGTTTTTTAGTAAATGCTCTTGGGGGAATAGGTAGAATCTATTTGGAATGGTAAGGCACAGTGTATATTTAGCTTTCTGGACTCGGCTTACTTGAATACGCCTAAAGATTTGCCTCGGTCTGGCAGATAGAGAAGAAAGAGCATGATTCACTTAGCCGGTCCTCATTGAAGGTGATAAAAACATAAAAAGGATATGAATGTTAGATACAGGAGCGGAGGAATACACTACAAACTTATTTAGGCCAGTCCCATTAAACTCTTATCTCTCTCAATGCACCCCTAAAGTGCTCATTTAATGTGGATAAATGGAGGTAGATTAAAGCTTCCCACAATGTTTCCTTTACTCATGCTGTATTCTCTGTTGAATAAAAATTGATGAGGCCTTGAAAGCCTAATGGGGTATTGAGTTAAGCAATTGCAATAGTTATTCCAGTTAGGGGATTTAACATTGAAACTGCAATCATTAACCCCTCCCCATCCCCTCCCCCCACCATACTAAATAAACAGAAGCATGGACAATCTTGTCTAAAAGGAGAGCAAAGAGTTTGCTGCATCCAGTGATTTTTTTCCTTCTCTGGTATTGATGTATCATATCTATCTAGCAGCAATGCTACAAAGATACCATGAGATATCATATGTTGCATGTAAATGAATCAGTGCTATCAGTAATATTTTGTAATTAATATTGTGCTCTTTCAGTTTGATTATGAACACTAGTTAATTTATAATTGCTAGTTCATATGGGAAGATGGGTTGATTGTCACTGAAATATCCTGCAAATTTTTCAATGTCTCATCTATTATTCACCGCCAATTCATGTGTAAATAACTGAGCTTTATGATAACAGCTTTAACAGGTAAACTCAAGTGGAAAACGGCCTGAGGTATTGAAATGGGCTCTGTGTCCCACCAAGTGGAAGAGTTAGGGGCAGTAAAAGCTACCTTTAGAGAGCCAACAAGGATCGCCATGGAGCAGCAGTGTCACGTGGAACAGGCGGGGAGCCGGCACTGTGTGCAATGGGAGCAATTTCCCGACCTTCTAACAGCACTTGAGGTGATGTTGTTCATCTTTCCAAGGCTACTTATGTCAGAGAGAGCCCAGAGTTGGGCGCTTGGGGACCCGACATGTGGTTGGAGTGTCCGGTTTGAAAACCTCAGAGACGTCCCTGGACTGGAGGTGTTCACTCACTCAGATTTACTTTACAATTCCTCTTCTGGGACCTAGAGCCCACCACTATTCTCTCTCGCTCTCTTTCTCTCTCTCGCTCGCTCTCACTCTTCCCCTTTTTCTCTCAGTTGTGAGCATTCTCTATTTCTCCTCTTCTGCCCTCTTCATTCCCCTGTCATCTCCACCACCCTCCTCATCTACAGCCTTCCTGTTGCTATCCAGTGTTTTCCTTGCTGTTTTGTTGTTGTTTTTTTCATTCTGCTGTTTTTGGCATTCCTTTCAAGCACAGTAACTGGCCTGTTGGAAAACGTTTCAGCCTCTGTGTATTAATTACAGAAATAAAGTTGCTGGCTGTCAAGAGCCAAACAAGAGCAAGTTTAGTCCCTAGGCCTCACTCCTGCTTAGTACTGGACCACATTCAGTTTTCTGACTGCTTGTGTTCAGTTATTGTTTACTTTTTTTAACTAACAACAGATTGTTCAGGGTTGTTTTGCCTGAGATAATATTTATTGTGGAAAATATTTCAAACCTAAAGATTTAAAGTAAACAAATTTTTTTAGTTTTCATATTAGTCACAGTAAGGGTTTTACATCAGATGGCTAGATAGATAGATAGTAGATAGCATTGTAGATAGTAGAATTCCCCTATCACAACACCAAAAATCTAAAAAACATTGTGCAAATCCTATGGCTGACTCATATTTATATTTGAATGTCACTTTTTTCAGCGTTTTGTTATTTCTTTCCTAGATAACTTCTTCGTCCATGAGGTATGTATGGGTGAAGCGCTGGCCCAAATCACAGTGCTTGCATATTCATCTGACTGAGGTGCTAATTTGTGTGTATTCTGCCTGTAATCACAAGCTTGTTTACATGCTTGGCTTCACCTGGGCTTGTTTGGAGTCAAAACCCAAACTAGCGGAAAGTAATATATCTGAAAAATGTGCATGCATGTTTAATTACATTGGACCCCTCTCTACCTTCCTCAATAGATTTTGTTTTGGGGATGGGGCCCCTCCTGAGTATCCCACATTATTGCCATGCTGAAGTATAGTGAATTTATTAATATTTAAAGCACCCCAGCTCAATGCAGCCTGTTTAGAATTCAGGATAAGAGAATGTAATTTATGTATGTATTTTAATACAGGTGTCGTTACTTGAAATGCACTATGACGAGTGCAAATTTGTGGTAATTTTGTGAAATCTGAACGATAAGGACAATATTTATACAGCTATCTCCTTGAAACAAAGGAGGCAACCACTGGGCAAAGCCTAAGTGTTGCTCTATTGTTAATTGTAAATTACATTAACAGCAGAGAAATTAGAAGCAATTAAATCTGTCAGGTCTGTCTAGTTCCAGAAATGGAACAGTTCTTTTTTTCAGAGAGCAAGAAGACTGTGAGTCTGAAGGCAAGAATGATCAAAAGACTTCAAACATAATGCTGAAATGTGCTTTATTGTGTCACTAAGAGAAAAAAATAAATATTTATGTTTCCTACCAGTATGATTATATTTTCCCTCAAGATGCATCACAGTAATTTGAAGCACATAGCTGTAGAATGCTCTTAATTCAGTGTGTGCAACATAAATTTCAGATTACTGCAAACAATAGATATATCTCAAAAGAGGGTTTGCCACTGCAATGCAAACAATAGAGCCATTGGAGACAGTGGAGGAGGCTTGTGTTTTCTTAGGGATGACCTCTTTTTCTTCTGTGTCACATTATGGGTACACAGAATGCGTCTCTTTTGCATAGAAAAGGTCAAAATGATAAATCAAAATCAGCATAAATGACTTGCATGATTTATCACAGAAAGCATGCTGAGGCGCAAGTCGTAATCACCATTTTTTTCAAGAGACAAATTAACAACTACGACCAGACAAGTCAAAGAAAGTGTGAGTTTTGAGCTTTAAAACAAGCATGCATGCATGACTGCAATGCTCAGATTCTGCAGTGAAACACTATTTAAGAATTTTATGGTTTATAAAATTTAAATTTCACAATAAGGTTATGCATTTTTTCTTAGTATTATTAACACATATAAATGTTATATAATATGATGCAATATAATGCAATAGTATGTTTCTTGCACTGGAGGAGCACCCCTCCAGTTTGCTGTGTATCTTTGTTGTCAGGGAAGCTGTGTAAGTGTGTCGCTGTCACACCCCCAGTGTTTTGCTAATTAACTCTCCATTCAGGCCCAGCACCCCCTCATTTTCCAAAAAAAAAAAAAAAACATGTTTATATCACAGAAACACAAATAATTCCGCCCCTTAAAGACAAATGGGTAAAGTAACTTTTTCAATTCAAAATATATCAGAAATATTGCAGGGGCATAAACGACTATTCACAGTTGTGCTGTGTGCATGTGCTCATTTCAATTATAAATTACGAAAGAGTGAAATTTGTCTCTTTCTATTCTCTCTCTGAGAAGTTATACTTCCGCTCAGAAGTAGTTGTTTTTCACAGTGGATGATCTCAAAAACAGAGAGGTACAGGAAGAGTAGAGCTTTGCTATCAAGACAGATATAACACCTCTTGTGCATGCTGCTAATTAGAGTTAATTATTTATGTGCTTTGATTTAGCCAAGCTTCCCTGTATCAGATGCCAAATTATTTATTGCTTGTTTTCCAAATGAAAGAGAAGGGACAGATTGATTAACTGAGTCATTAATCAAGGCTTATTTATACAAAAGTATAGAAAGGTGACCTAAAATCAAAGCCAAATGGGTTTCTTCAGTAAATTATTGTTTCTATGAGGTCAGAATGTGAATGATTTATATCACTGGGAGTTGCAGAGTGTTTTTCAAAGGAAATTGCACAAAAGCATATTTCTCTCATTATTTTTTATTATTTTGAATGCATAGCATTGATTTGCAGGGAGATGTGTTTTTATCTCAATGTAAAGTGTAAAAAAGCAATAACAAAACAGTCATCACCATCAGCAAATAAACAAATAAAATAAGAAGACAGCACTGTTTATGTTATGGCTATCAGACCAGCATGGTTGATGGAGTGCCTCTTACACATTGAAATATGACATGTCACTTCCTTACCATTAAATGGATCAAAGTTAAATTGTTTTTCTCAGGTGCTGGGATGAAATGTACCGCAAACAGCAGGGTGAGAGGACAGAGAAGAGAGTAAAAATAAGGTTAAATTGCAGTTGCAGGCTAACCCTGGGAATACCAGTACAGTCACTTCTGATGAGAATCAGGAGAATGAGCACAACACACAGAGCTGCTCAGAACATTCATCAGGGCTGACCCACATTAGGCTGTACAAGTCTAATCCTGTAATTACCATGTCTTAAACCTACTATTGCTTTATATCAAGAGAGCAGTGGCAACTAGTACGTTTTGAGTATTTCAACCATTGCATTAATTTAAAAATCAACATTTCCCTCCTTGGCTCATTCATGAAAACAAGTGAATTTTCAATAAGAGGCTGGATTTTATTATTTTATTTATTATTTTTTACAAGATACATTAATTGTAGTGTCTATATTTGCATTCTAATAAAAGATATTACAAAGGTGCATTACTGAAGATAGTAGTCAATAATTAAAAAGGCAGGCAACAGCTGAATATTCCTTTACAATATTGTGACAGAAAAGTTATTTTCAGGACATGATAAAATACTGTCAGAAATAATGTGAGTTTATCATCCATGTCCATCCACATGATTGGATATTTATCCTATTACATTATTATATTTTGCTGAATGCAGAAACTTATATATTATATTTATATATATATATAATATTATATATATTATATTTGTCGCATGCACTGGAAGAAAAAGGTTCTTGTTATTTCCTTCCAAGGATAGCCTGATATTCCTCCAGTTAGCAACTGAAAGCTTAATTATAACTCTTTCATTGTACTACATTAATATTATTTTTAATATTCTTTCCTTGGAGATTTTAATGGGGAGGTTATGATGAATGGGCAGTTTTGTTCATTTTCAATTTTTGATTTTCATCAAAAATTTTTTGATTTATTTTTTAGCCAAGCCTGTTAAATAGTTTTTGGTATATACCCTAAATGTTTTCAGGATGAAACTGAGCAACTGAGCTGCAACTAAAATAATTTAAGATGGATACAAAGATCTAGGGGATAGGGTTCTTAGATTCAGATAACATCATATCATTTCTTAGCTATGGTATTCAAAAAGCATGGTGTCATAAGCTGCGGGAGTGTTTCTGAAGAACCATCCTCATGAACTGTAATGCCTATTGATGAAATTTTTTACTCATAAATTTGCACAGACCTGTCTAATTGTATTTAATCATTCAATCATTTTTGGGAGATGATGCAGCACTACTGTATAACACTGCTAAATTACATACAGTAGTTATCTAAGGAACCAACATGTTGTGAAGTGTTGGTCCCAGATAGACAAGCACTTATGCACATTGCATGCTGGATCTAGGCTGTTTGGTCTCACGTGATGATTGGGCCTTACTTTGATGCAAAGCCAGCTTTGTTTGCTGTTACTGTATTGCACAAGCTACCTCCCTCTCTTCAATATCCCATGGGTTGTCTGCAATTGATGGTTGATTGATGGTTCTGTACCAGTTCCAGGCAAACTGCTGGCTGGTTTTCAGGGTTGTCACTGATAATAGAGACAGGTTATACATAAATGCATCACCATTCACGTTAAATTCAATATAAGTAAGACTTATATATTTTCATAAGATTTTATCCATGTCTTATCAGAGTTGTTTTTGGGCGCTCATTCATTGGTAACATTCTAAAACTCTAAAACACTGTGTAATGTTTCTAATGTGTCCATTTTCAGTTTTAAAACAAAACAAAAATAAATGTGTATGATAGACAAACAGCAGATTTTGTTGGGAATAGTGTTCATGACATTAAACATCACAATTCTTATGTGTACATATTACAATTGAGGTAAAGGGACTAGCACAGACATTCATGCATGCACACATAACACAGCTAAGACATATGTGAAGTGGAGGGAACTTTTTATACTTTGGAGTTGCAAAATGACACACCCCTAGTGTTGAGGGCCTCTCCAATCTGTACTCATCAACATAAGATGACTCATAATCAATGCAAATAGTAGAATGATATCCACACTCTGTTATGCTCGCAATGCAGTTGGTTTATTAACGCCACACAAAGTGACTTTTTGAGCTCCTCATCAGACTTAATATAAATATATAAAGACACTTTGTATCTGTATTCATACTGTCCTGTCTGTTTGAGGTCTTGTGACTATTGTGTTCTAACACAATAGTCACAGGACCTCAAACAGACAGGACAGGACAGTATGAATACAGATACAAAGTTAATACCAGTATGTACAATGTGTCAGACAACCATACAGAGATTTTTTTTTACAATAAGAATATTTACAAAATTTTTACAAGGTTTTTACAAGTATTACAGAGTATTACTGTTTATAGAACCAACATGACTGTGCATCACATGAAAAACCCATACTTATATCATGGGAGAAACTAACAGGGGCACCTCTAAGTACTAACATAATCAGCCCTAAAATAACCCTTTGATGAAGGGGAATCCTATGGGGAGAATCCCTCCAAGTAAGGGAGAACAGAAACAACATTCTAGAAATCACTGTGAAAATTGCTTAAACCACCATAAACCATTGAGTCTGATCAGCTTCCAAAACAGTTGGTGGCAATCTTGCACTTTACTGACATTCTGATCTGCTACTTTAAGTCACAGAAAAACTTGAGATATCACTGAATCAAGCAAAGAAGAAGAAAGGAAATGTGAGAAATATTTAAGAAAAATAACATTATTTAGGGTTTCCTTGACTGTTTTTAATTCATCATTGTTTACTGTGGCATTATTGCACAGAGCTACTGAGCATAAAACACAATAAAACACAACTGTACTAACAGCTGGTAAATATGAATGCATATAGACCCGATCTGTACAGTATTCATACAGGGGCGTATTCTCCCATGCGTGTAAGTCAAAAAAAGCGTGCAGCTACGCACTTTTCAACCTACGCGTATTCTCCCCTTGAGCAACCCCAAAATCTGGGCGTTTCTTATGTAAACACCATTTACGCTTATTTTGCCCTTGACTTACGCGCTTTTCAGCTACGCGCTTCTGAGGGCTGTAGTAAGTCAAGCACCACTACATGGCGAAACACCATATTGCCTTTTAAGTCAGCGGTAGGCTTACTTTTAACATTATACATGTACAAATAAAGTTCAAAATTTACGATATTTGTGTGTCATTTTTAAACTACACTAACATTTCTTGTAACCCTATATTACATTGTTCAACAGAAAAAGTTTTACATCACATGGTGTTAGGGACAAGCCTGGTAAATAATTATTCAATTAGAATAAAACAGAAATATCACTTAAGATGAGTATAAATAGCAGAGCGTTACCCATTCATTAATCAAATTAGCTAATAGAGAGTACTTTGGAAGAGTCATGATGAGTGATTACTAATGAATTTTTAATAGGCTACTCATGAGTTCAACCGTGGACATTGGAACATGCATTTTGTTGCACCCTTTCCTCAATAGAACGTTTTTATTAACCCTTTCAGGCGTATGGTCACATCAGTTTGATCAGCCGTTTAGCAAGTATACTAAAACCGGTGCAATTAGAAAACTAGATTAGCTAGAATTTTTCCAATTTTAGTTTTGATGAAACAGCGATTTAACAAATGCTAACTGAAAACTATGAAAAGCTTAATAACGCTAATGAAAACATAATGAAACATGTAGCCTAACATAACACGTGCGCTACATAGCATAAAAAAATAAGTTACATGCAAAAGGGTTAATGAATCTCCACACGTCAAACTTGTCTTTATACATAGGCCCAGCACATGTGTCGTTTGGTGTATTTACTTTATTTTTGGGTTTATGTCATACATAGAAACAAATGCTTTCCTTTGAGGCGATTCGTGATATAGCTCTCCCTTTGCATTCATTTTCAAAATCAGAGTTTGGTTTATGGTTTGAATGGATTTCAATGACATTCACATGGTAAATGCCTAAATCCACGTTCCACGTTTTCCCGACAGCCAAAATAAACGAGGTTGTGACTCAGTCTACTTCTATTTTTAAATAAATCACGCCTCTTTCATGAGCCCGCCTTCCTTCTGAAGTTAAGCGCTGTGGGCACGATCGGAGCGCGTAGGTGACAGGGCTCGGGCAGGGACTCAGTCGCAGACCAACGAATGCCGGCAGATATGTACAAGTCCGACAGGCAGAAATCGTCACCGTAAAAAACCAGGCAGGGGTCAGAAACCAGAAAGGCAGTCCGAAGGGCTAAATCCAAAAAGCGGGTAACGGAGCAGGCAGGGTCAGACACCGGGCAGGCAGAGGTACAAGCAAACGGGGCAGAAACGGCAGGCAAAAAAACAGGTCGAAAACAGGCAGGTCAAAAACGGGAAAAGCAATAAATCAAGCACGAAGCAAAAGCGGGAACGAAACGGGCAGAAGCAACCGAGACGAACTGGCAATAGAACAGGGATGCACAGGGAAGATATAGGGCAGGGCTGATAACGGGAATGGGAAACAGGTGCGCAGGCAGGCAGGTGAAGGCAATGAGGGAAACAGGCGGGCGGAGACCGGGCGGGAGCGGGCAGGGCTGGAACACAGAAAAACAAAAGCACATGGACAGAAAAAAAACAAAAACACAACGGCTAGCGGGCGGGAGTACTGACAGTAGGGGGGAATACGCGTAACTGAAATGCGCGTAACTGCAGGCGCACAAAAAAGGACTTATGCGAGAATGGGAGAATACCCCCCACAGTGCATACCACACAGTTTACCACATCTTTACTGGGCTACCAAAACATGACAATGTCAATAGGCACATTGCATTCGACTGGCTTTAAACATGTCTAGATTTTCTGAAATTAAAATTCTCAAATGCTTTGTGACTGTTATGGCATTCACTTGTGAAAGTTAGGTTAGCACAGCTTAATTGATATTTTAAGTACATACCAAAGCACTGATGTTTAAGCTTTGGAGGATTGCTTAGTCATATCATGCCACTGTCATGAAGTAAGAGTCTTAACTTGAATGGTAAAGGGGTTGTGGGTGACCTTTGAAACTGACCTTTAATATCTACATTATTTCTGGTGCTACCAATACCCAATGGCCATCATGCCATGTCAAAAGGGCAAAAGCAAAATATGCTGCTGCAAGAAACTCCTACAACTGTGAGAGGATAGGAGACTGAGAAAAAACACCTCCTGAGGGAACACCTCTTGAGGTAACCCCCCATAGCTAGCTATCTAGCAAAATACAGACACCACAGTTTTTAGGACTTCTTAGGACATTGCAATTATGTTAAAAGTGTTATTTACAGCTCACTGAGTGCAATAATTGTGTCATAGTGGTATTTAAAGGGAAACTGTAAGATTGTTGTCCTAGTGATATACATCAGATCATACTCAAACATGAAGATATAGTTACTAAAATGTGAATAGTAGCTTTTACCCAATCCAAATGTAGTAAAAAGGAATTGATCTGTCAGACACTATCTGAGGCTGTATGTTACAGTGATACATCAAAAACAATTCTACGGCTGTTACCATTGATTTTTAATCATGTTTATTCATAAGAATGCGTACATTTGCTGCATGCAACAATCCTACTCTCTATGACAATAACACTTGGCTTTCTTTGAAAAAAGAATATTTTAATTGCATACATTGGGCTAATGTTTAGATGTGTACTCTACATTTCTTTAAAAGCACAGAATAGTTTTAAGATTCCATGGAAATCATATTCTACCGATATCATGTCATACTGAATTGCATTGCTTGGTATTGAAATGGATTATTCCATATGTTCTGATGTATGTGTCTAATTGTATCAGATTCTTGTTAAACCAGAGGTTTGTCCTCTTTCTTTGTGGTGCAAGTTTCCAAATTGTAGTGAAGTATTGGAGATTCCACAAAGAGCAGAATGCAGGTCCAGTGCATCAATATTATCTCCCAGCAGCAAAAAGACGATATCAGAGGCTCCCGAGTGGCTCAGTCGGTAAAAGCACTCGTTTCAGGCTGATCCCGATCCCGGCCGTGTCACTAGCCAACAGTGACAGGAACACATTGGCTTCGTTCCGCCGGGGATGGGGGTGGGTACGTCGGCAGGGGCTTCAGTCCCATTAGCAACAATGACCCCTGCTGGTCGATCGGGCGCCTGTGGTCCACGTGCCAAAGCTGCATATGAAATGTCTTCCTCCGACTCATCTCTGTGCTAGCTTGGCTCGTGGACTGCAGAGTGAAAAGAAGCAGCCGCTGACATCACGTGTCTCGGAGGAGGGCACGTACTTGTCCACGCTCTACCGGATTGACAGTGGGGGTTGTGCGATGGGACCAAACATCGATGACTAATTGGGCATTCCAAAAATTCGGGTAATTGGCCATTCCAAATTGGGGAGAAAATGAAAAAATGAAAAAAAGACGATATTAGTATTAGTAAAATACAGACATTTTTATATGTCAGATATACACTAAACCTTTTCCACCTGTATTGCTAAACATACAAGTTCTAACTAACTTTAGCCAAAGCTATATTGCAGTCACATGTTTTCTGGACCTGGTTCCAGTTCCACACAGCTAGGTTTGTGTGTGGTGAGCTGATGAGAAGCCTCTAGCTGGAAAATCTCTTTTGTCAGCCATGTTTTCTTTGAGTCTTGCACAGTGACAACATTGTAAGCTTTTCCAGGAATAGGTGAGCTCCCTGATGAAAACACATTTGACCCCTAAGCATGCTTATGAAAATAAATAGCCTATAAGAATGTGATCTAAAACACCCATTATTTTACTTTTATGGTCATGGGTCAGCTATGACTGAAAAAATATGAACACAATACAACAATGTTGCAAACGTTGAAACAGGGCCAAAAAGGTAACAGAATGCCTTTAATCAGAACCCTTCTCATATGTTGTGCTAGTGTAGTTACAGCAGACATTAATAAGAACTACATAAGTCCTTGCACCACTTTTGTAAATGAAGGTTTTCTAATACTGGTGGCTTTGGAGATACATGAAGAAAATGCGCTGAAGTCAATTGTCAACAAAGCAAACAGAACAAAAATGGTTACAACAGAAAACTGCAAGCCCTAAATACAATTCCCATTTCTTTTAGACTGTGTTACTGTAAACAGCTTTGGAGGTTTGGCAGATGCATTTCAGACCAAACAGTGCACCCATAAACTCTCCTTAGTGAGTACTTTTTAAAATTGTTTTAGAAAAAGCATGCTATATATGTTGAGGTCAAAAGTGAATGAATCCAGCATCCCTCATTAGCAGCCATACACAGGCATA
The DNA here is from genome assembly GCA_019176425.1 of Megalops atlanticus. NCBI lineage: Eukaryota > Metazoa > Chordata > Actinopteri > Elopiformes > Megalopidae > Megalops > Megalops atlanticus. Next base: position 40,894,765 of record CM032876.1, read on the forward strand.
CAGACAGGGGCAGCAATGAAGAGTTTACCTCTCATTTCTTTCCTCTCTATACCTGATATCACTGCCTTACACAACAGTCCAATTTATAGTTTATGATTCTTGTTTTTATTTGTAGTGTGAGGATGATAATAACATTAATAATACTTTTCACTTGATATCTTGGTGAATATGAACACAACTGTTTTCACTTTTTCTCCCAGGGCAATTTCAGTTAAAGTAACTGTATTCTTAACGGAATATTAAGGTACACTGCATTACACTGAGGGTTTCAAATTAAAATATAAAGATCAATAGAGGTAGAACTCCAGACTGCAGAACATTGTCTTTGAAAACTTGTGACAGCCACTTAATAGTAAATCTGTGGAAACAACAGGAATGCACACTCATACCTTGGATGTAAGCAGGTCTGAGAAATCATTACTTTGTATGGAGAGATTTGCCCAGACTACATACAGATAGAAAACCTCCAACCTTGATGGTGTTTTGAAGTTTGAAGGTTGTGCTTAACAACCCTCCACCAGAGGTCCTGGAGTGATTTCTGGACTAAATATAACTCACCCATTAAATTACTCATACTTCTCCACTGATCCCACAGTATTCCCAATTTGGGGGAATCATAGCTTTGCCTTGGACTATTTAACTCATCAGTAGAGCCACCACTAATACCCCTGAACCCGTTGTTGTCTTGAGCGTGGATCTGGCTCCCATCAAATAGAATCATCACTCTTGTACAAAACAAAGAAATCCTTCCTGGAAGTCTGTTTTGATATAGGTTACCATAGTAATGAGTCTATGTTGCGCTCTTCTGAGAGCTTGTTATGTGCCGTGTCAGTGATGTGCTTTTCTGTGGCCCCAGTTCATCTGTCAAACCAGGTTTTTCTTCTTCAAAATAATGATCTGCAGCAGCACAGAGGGCCAGCTAAAGTAGCTGGTTATTTAAGGGAGCTTTACACTATTGTTATGTGTAAGTAATGTTCTGTAGGAGCAGTCTGTTGTGTTCACCATATAAATGCCTTTATAAAACATAACATAGGCAAAAAAGTGTAAGCTGCAGTAGGTAGTAATGCATCATCAAAAAAATATATGTGTTGTATCGATATCATTATTGTTTGTCATTGTCTTGGCTCTTTTCCTTTACAAATATTCCCCTTCTTTCTCCTGTGTCCTCTAAGACAGTTAATGCTTCTATCACTCCCTTTTGTTTTTCCCTATTTCCTTATCTTAGTAGTTGAAAAGAATCTATGAATGTCCATGATGAATTAATTGTCCATAACTGTAGATTGAAGAAGGCTGGTCTTGAGCCATTCAGTGCATTGCATTGTGCTTGCTATTCTTTCCTTGGAGCTGTTGCAGGATATACCAGCAGTCTTTGGGGCTAATAATATTTTAATAGTATTAGTTGTTTGGGTTTCAGGCTAAAGTGAAATTTAGATTATACAGGGATATTGGGAACCATTATGAATGAGATTAACGCATGAACTCATCAGTAAAATAAGTAACTATTTCACAGATACTATTGAAGTTAATGTTGATAGGCCTAGTAAAACATTTAATTCAATTTTATTTAGCAACATTGGATGGCTTTTAGTGAATTGGTGTTTTTGACATTATATGCTTTTCATGTAAACAGAATATTATATGAAAATAAACTCAGATTTTCAGAATTGTTTTTCAGAATTAAACTCAGATGAACACTGACAAATTATTTTTAAGTAAAAATGAAAAACAAAATTGCTGGGCCTCTCTATGCTAACTCTATCCTAACTGGGAAGACAAGATGACATGGACAAAAACATAGGAAAGTAGCAAGATATTGGACATATGTGACACCCTTTACACATTTCCCTACCCAGGATAAATAGAATAGAACATTCTTACCCTGAAACAAGACCCCAGTGCAGTGATCCCAAAAATAATAGCACAATGGTGCAAAGACTGCTGGAAATCCTTTCAGTATGAGTCATTTGAGAAGACAGTGGATGCCCAAGTGATGGAAGAACATTTTTTTAGTTCTTCAGCTGTTTTCCATGGCAAGGTTACCATTTGGGCTACCTGATGTTAATCACTCAGTTCTTTTGGATTTTAAGTTAGCTGTAATAGGAGTTCTCTTCGCTAATTTACTGGCAAGGTGCTATTGAGTTCAAGAAAATATTTACTTTGTGTATCACTTAATTTCTACCCTAACTAAATGTATCACTTAATTTCATGTCGTTTTAGGACCACTGTTCAGTTCCTGTGTCTTTCCCTGCAAACAATAACTGAGATTTTTCTTGGGAATCACTGCATGTTTTTATTTTATATTTATTCTAGTTTGAGCTGGTATTTCCAGCATTTGGCTACATGTTCAATACACCAAGTAGCCAATGATTCAGTGCTTATGTTGTAAAATTACATGTGGATCAATTATCAATCAAAAAAGTAATGGACCCTTTCAGCTTTCAGTGAATAAATGTTTATTTTTAGATTGTATTCCCCTGTAATGTTGCATTGCCTTTTTTGTCTGCTATTATCTATTTGTATCTTTTATACTATAGGAGATGCTATAGGATCCTGTGTAGCAGTGTGGATAGTGTGGACCTTTTCATGTATAGCATTTGAATCCTTACCTTTTGTCATTAGATGTGCCGAGAAATTTGTCAAAAATCCCCAAAATGCCAAATGTTTAAATGCAAGATTTTCTATCACTAATGTGTTTACATAATAATTTATTTGAAGATTCACTTTTTTGTGAAAGGCCTAGCAATGAAATGCCTCCAGCTGGTTTATCATCTGTCTCTGGCAGTTCAGCAGGTGAAACGGCTTGAAATAGAGCCCTGTGAACACAGACAGGCTGTTACCTGCATCGTTTCCCATCAGATGGGCAACTGAACCCCCTATGGATTCCCCAGGCCAGTGCTCTCGCACATCCTCCATTATAATTGAACTGGGTTTTGAGATTTCTCCAGTTTGATGTTTCCCAGAGTGCAGCCTTAAACTGGTGTTTCCCGGTCTAAAGCAATCAGAGCACTGCATGATGGGTAGGATCTTGTTACCCCAGCAAGATGGCCAAGTGGATGGGATCAAGTAGGTCTAGAAGTTGCTGGAAGACACAGCTGATACTGTCCGATGTGTAATCGTGGGGAGGAGGAGGTGGTGGTAACCTGGGCAGGGTCTGATCAGTTATAACCAATCTTTTTTAATTTGCAGCAATCCCTCCACTTCCTCCTTGTCTTTTTTACCTTTAGGCATAGGCATCATTTACGCTGGGGATGTGTCCCCACCACTTTTTGTCATGGCCCATTTCGTCCCCACCACTTTTTAAGGTGTGAACACGCTGAACCCGTCGTTGTCCCCAGCACTTCTCAAAACAAACTGACACCCATGCCTTTGGGGGAAATTAAAATGATCACAATTCATTAAAGAAATAAATGAATAGGGGGAGTGCATGGCCCCAGTTCTGAGACTCTGTCTTTAATTGGCATGGACTTCGGGATTCATGTGGTGTGGTTCATAAACAAAACGTCAGGGTAGGCTTTGGTTGACCCAGGAACTGTGCCAATTGCTCCATAACCATTCTCCAGCTCCCAATGTCTTTGTCAAGATTGCTAAGTCAAGGTCTTCTCACCCATTTTAATGACTCTTCTTGCACATGCAAGAAATTAATTAATATTCCTGTGAGCAAACACCTACGGACTCATTAATCAATACGTGTCAGTTTCTCCTCACCATAAAAATTTACTTTGTGGGATAATTAATTCTTTCCTTTCACCATCCATTCTGAGTGCCTGCAGCTTAAAATACTTGACATTTAACCTTTTGTGTATAGTTCAAATGCTCCTAGAGCTTTTAAAAAGAAGGTTGCAAGCGCTAGAGTCTAAACTATATAATTCTAGCTATATAATTATGGTAATAATAAACAGGAGTTTAAGAGTATTTCCCTCTAGTAAATTCGGCATCTCTAGTATAATAATATTTTTGAGGATATTATACTGGACCTAAACACCGCATTTCATAGTGGAAGAGATGTGATTGTATCATGACTTGTGAAGTATTTGGAGACTATCATTTCAGGTGCTTATGAACAATGGTAATTGCTCTAGCAACTATGTGTGACCCACAAGTCAGTTTGCAGCATGTCAAAAATCTACAGGATATTTGAGTACAGGGTTGAGTATCACTAGCTGTGGTGGTAAGCACAAATGGCAACAAACAAAAATCACACCACACCAACAAGAATGTTATATATGGTATACAGAAGGAGAAGATGAGCAGCTTTTTGAAGTACATTGTTTATCTGATCCTTCAGCAGAAATATATTTACCACAACAGTGGAAGCAGAATAAGTTGAAAGAAACATCTAGGTGGCTTGGTAGTTGTTGTTTTATGTCCCACAATTCAATTGTGACAATTATGATCTGTATTTAAAAATCTCAGAGTATATAGCAAGTAAGATGGCAATACACCTGGTAAGATAATAATTGTTCTGACATAATAAGATGATGACATTTAAAATTTACCAATTTTAAAACTCACACAGTCTATCAGACCTTATTGTAGTGATATCACAGTTTCAAACAAATGCAGTATGTCAGGTACATTCACTTATAGATTTGCATCTATGCTTGTAGATTGCATTCTATATAGATTTTGGCATGAGTTGAGGAACACAATTTCACCTTTGGGTGAATAGATTTTAAGATATCACTGTTTCATTACAAGTGTCAAACCTGACTCACCAAACCCTTGCAATGCTGGATTCCTCATCCTGCCTTGTGTGAGGCTACATAGTAAACCTTGTAGAAGCGAAGGCATTATCCTCTTCCTTCAGTACAAATGGACACAGACTCCGTTGCACATGGTGTCCAGAGCTACACCTGGTGTCTCACTGTGAACTGACCGATCCATTGCTTTCTCACCAGACTGAAAGGCGGGAGAGCACATCAGAATATTTGATTTCTCATTAGGCGACTGAGCATAAGTAATGCTCTAGGAACCCTTCAATAACCACTCCATCATCAGTGCCTCTACTTGCATTGCTGTCCTCTTTAACTTGGACTGGACTTTGCAGCAATAACTTGTCAATTAAACACCAAGGAGGTACAACCCAGGCCCTAGCCCCTAAGAGTGGACAGCAATGGATCAGGAAGTGCCATGACTGAGGTTTCTGGGGAGGTAAACTTTAACAAACAACCTTCCCAGCATTGGCTAAGCGCTGTTTTGGCACATGTCAGAAGATATAATTCACGGGAAAGATCAGCCTACTTGCTGCTCGCCTGCACCTGCAGGACTGGTCGCACTTTGACGTCCAGCCGAGGGCACATTGGCATTGAGACAGTAGCTGATGGGCCCTCACTAATGGACTGTGTCTCACACTGTTGGCCTCGCTACTCTTAACCTTGACTGCAGGGTCGGTGGGCTTCTCCTCACACAGCTTGTTATGCATTTGCACCACACAAAACAAATCAGTCAACCACCACCAAGGCTTCTGTGCAGTTTAAATAGAGTATGTGTTTTCCTGAATCTTAACAAACAAATTTCAGCAGGGATATGTTTTCCCCAGTTTCTAGCAGGTTTTGCTGATTTCAGGAACTAGTGAATGACATTAAGTGCTGCAAATTTCATTTAGAGAAAATAAAATAGATGGACAGTATTTGATTTTATGTATCAAGTATTTATATGTAAATACATTTTTTAACAGTGATTGCTTTGTTCCATGGTTGTAGCACCATCTGCATTTCACTAGTGTTAATTTTGATTTTTAATAGTAATAATGTGTATTTCCTGTGAATACCTATGCAATCTGAGAAAAAGATCCACACTCATTCATATGTAAGCCATATTTGTCTTTCACTGAAATGCTTAAAATATGATGGGTACTATTAATGAACTAGTTATACACCTGGCCATTTGCTATATATCTGAATGGAATGCACATTGTAATCATTTCCATATATCTATGTTCATACATCTATAACTGTTTTAAAAGAGAGATTTTGGAATAACAAGCAGTCAGTTTTTATATGGGAGAAGAAATTCTTCTGCTCATAGCACTGTAAATGTCAATAACTCAAAAGGTAGTTTTACGGTTCATTCAAGCACTGATAAGAAATCATTACACTTTTTAAAGATATTGACATTGTCAGAGAGGCGTTTAATGCAGAAAGAGCTTTTTTGCAGTTTGTTAGTTTGTGCATCTTGAATTGACTTGTCAAGACACTCAGATAAGCCAGCAAGCACATCACAGTAAGATGCCATGACCTTTTTATGAAAAATCTTGAAGTTTCAATGTCTTTTTGGAATTTTTCCATTTCCTGCCATGCCAAACATTGTCTAAAAACCCAGAAACCATTTAATCAATATGCACTCCATACAATTACTAATAAATTAGCATGATATCCGAAACACACACAGGGCATATTTAATACATGAAAAAATCAGCTGTTTCTAGTCTTAACATACTGCGTTTGTGCAGATAATGGGAAAAATGTTCTTTCTTCGCATGTTCGTGCTAATGGTTAGTATATTTATTACTTTTCAGACATTCAAAGGGACAAATAACTAAGGATGAAGTTATACAGTTATGCTACAATTAATACAGTACACTAAAACATACGCAAATGATATAGCTAATTGTTTTACAAATGTTCTCAAAAGGTATCAAGCATATTTTAACTTATAATGTATCTAGATAAATGTATCTTTCTTGGGAACCCCGATGTTTGAATGCTATATATAAACAGGCTGTTAGCTTTCCAGCTTGCAGTCATTTTTTGGATGATGGGTGATTATATGCCATTTATTGTTGTAAGAGTTAAACAAGCAAGTAAAATGCAACCAATCAAATATTTTTCTACGGAGTCTCTGAGGGGAATATCCTCCATCCAGGGTATTCTACATCCTTGATAGAATGCCCTGACCATTAAACGGAATGAAAGCGTACGTTTGGATTGACAATTTGATCAACCAATCATATTTGCATTTGTAGCCAATGGGCGTATTTGCTTTCAGATTTTCCCACGGCTCCAGGGTGTTCCAGAAGACCCGCTCATCTCTCAGACACAAGACCTAGCTTAGTGCTAACTAGCGATTGATAGCCAACGTCGAAAAGGGCAACAGGTGGAGAAGATATTGTCGCGGATTTATTATTAGTGCCCTTTTCAAGACGACCGTTCAATGAAAAGATGGACATTGTTAAAAAAGGTCATCTTACCCCTTTCGCACGTAACTTATTTTATGCTATGTAGCGCATGTTACGTTTCATGGAAGAAGCATCTTGAAGTAAGTTCTCTTTTTCATTATTTAAGCTGTTATTGATCGCTAGCTAGCTATCTTACATAGTTTGGCTGCACTGGATTAGCTATTCAGCTAGCTAGTAGGCTAGTAGGTATAGTATTAAAGCTAACTAGCTAACGAGTAGATACAGTGACAAAACAAGTGAAATTTCACATGTTCAAAACTGCGATTACTCCAATTTTACACTACGCATATTATACATTAAATTGTTAAGCTACTCCTTTCTCACTCACAATGTATTTAGGGCGGCTCGTGCCTTTTCTAACTCATGTTTTTGTGTAATGTACAGTTTTTGAATTAACATTTACAATTCTGAAGAACCTGCGATGAAATGCCCATAGACTTAACACGGGGGTGCCAAAATGTTAGCTGCAACAATGCTAAGTGTGAAGGCTGTGTTCACCCGTAGCGTCTTTTTGAAGCAGTCAGCGTCTGTTTTACATAATAATCCTACGAAGTAGACAGTGTTTTCAACAACGTCCTGAGCGTTTTTTTTAACGCCGTCGCCAGCATTTTTTTCTGCACCTCGGGGCGTTTTTTTTTCAGTTGAAAGAAGTTCAACTTCTCAGAAAAAAATGTCCTACGTCAAGCGCTTTTTTGACAGATGACCAATCACAAGCGGAGTAGTGACACCTGTCGTTTCCAATAACAACCACCAAAAATGGAGAAGGTAGCGGTGAAGTTAATTGTGCTAGTTTCTGAGCACAGTGAACTGTGCAACATGACAGTTAAACTGTATCATAAGATTCATCATAAAGATGCCGTTTGGAGTCAAACTGGACGGATCCTAGGAGTTTCTGGAAAGTTTTCGTGTTTACTGCTTGTCATTAGCAAAACTAGCCTGTTAGCTAGCCACGCTGCAACAGTGTATAGCCAGCTAGATCGCTAACAATGTACATGCTACTGTTGTTATGGCAACAAAAGACGCTCTCAACTGCTTTTTGGAACAAACGCTGCCAGCGTTTTTTTACTTGAAAAAATGCTCTGGCCAGCGTTTTTCATCAAAAAGACGCTAGGTATGAACACAGCAGTTCAGAACATTAGTTGGATGAACATTATTTAAAAAAAGTAATCCAAAGTATTTAGATTACGTTACTTACCTTGAGTAATCTAACGGAATACGTTACAAATTACATTTTAGGGCAAGTATTCTGTAATCTGTAGTGGAATACATATTAAAAGTAACCATACCAACCCTGGTAACAATGTAGCGAGCTACCTGTGTGAATGCATCAACAGCCTGTGTGTGGTAGTGCTGTGTTGTGCTGTTACTTTACTACATGGACAGTATGCTTTGCCAACTAGTGGTGAATTTGGAAATACATCTTGGAATCTTGGAATGTCTTGGAATGTTGCCTAAATCATATCACACATAAAGTGACTGCCTCCGTGACGTCGGATAGTGTGTGTGCCTAACTAGAACAATGCAATTTTCGAAGATGGAGCAGTAAAATTATATTTTGCCCCAAGCGGAAAAATGGCCAGGGATGCCCCGTGTTTTTCGTCGGTGATTTTTTTTTTGGGAGGTACAGAAGGCCCAGTTCTGATAGGCACGGTTCGCCGCTCCAATTACATAATGCCATTTTGTTGATTATGCCACAGCTCTCCTCCATTAGCCCAGACAAGCACTGTGTGCTGTTATATAAATTAAAAATTATGGAGGTAAAGTTGACAAGGCAAAAAAAGAGAGAGAAAAAAAAAACGGGGTCGTACCAAAGTTGATAAAGTGATTTGTTACTTACTGTGGATTTCTGACTCCTCTCACCCTCATAAGTGATAACTGTTGCATTAAAGCATTTAACCCATTTTGCTTTACCATATTGCAGACATCAAAAGGCTGTTTTTGAAAAGAGTTCTCAGCTATATTTCTGCAGGGTACACTTTGTACAGTTTTTACTCCCCCCTCCCTTTTTTTCTGAAGAGAGCTAGGTGTTAACATTACAGAAGCAGGAAGAGTAAAAATCCTGCAGGTGCCCTGTGGGTATCCTTCAAATTAATCGTCTGGCTGGTCTGTCTTATGTGCAGTTTTGAAACATTAACAAGACCTTTGAGAGCAGGGAGAAGGATAGGGAAGAGGAGCAGGACATGGCATGACAGTCTTTAATGTTTTATTGAACAGATACAAATTATTTTGGCCCCGGTCTCCTCTGTTGGTGGAAGTCAATGAGAGGCGAGTCAGGGCATGCCATGGGCAACCAGTGATGATGTGACAGGGGCAGTGTGCAGCTAGAAAGGGGAAGTCTGGTCTCTGACAGTCTGTGACAGTGTTACACACTCTGAGAATGTTGGCTAGGTGAAGGTAATCCAGTCAAATTTTAAAGTGTTATAGAGAAAAATCTGGAGGAAATCTGGAGGAAAGTCAATCTGGTAAAGATAGTGAATATCCCATCTGAAAGGTCACATGGATCCCGCAATGATCTCTCTGATTTTTTTCTATGATTGTACAGACAATGAATGTAAAAATAAAATAAGGAGTAATTTGACTCAAGCACTGCAGCAAATTGGTTTTAATTTTCAATAATAAATCAAATGTTCTTTTGTAACTCCAATATTGTGCTTTGTTAAGATTAAATAAATTACAAGGTAAACAAAAATAACCGAGTAATGTGACTAACACTCTAAAATTTATTGGTATGTAAGGCCAGGCAATACTGTGATATCATTTAGCAGCATAAGGCAACCAAATAACATTGTTTTCCTCATATTCCTTCGTCAAATTCAGCTTTATTTTTTCTTTTTGGATAGAGAAGTATGTTAGTTTTGGTGCTAAGGCAAGCAAACATGTGGTAGCCAAGATAAAGGGTTAAGTGAACAAAGCGGGTGCAGTGGCTCAATAGTGCAACACCCTCCAGAACTGACCTCTGTGATGGAGGCATTGGTTCAATAGATGATCGCTGTCAGTCCCGGTGCGGTTTCATCCAGTGCCACAGCCAGATTCCAGTCCTCTGTCCCCAGCCCCCCTGCCCCATCCGCTCACCCACCCCCACCCCGCATCTTTGGGAGCGCTGTTACATCCCAGAATCCGTGGTGTGAAAGTCCATCAGTCAGGGATAAAAATAACACATAATGAGATATGCATGAGATATGTATGTATAATGTGGCCGTGTCATTTATATGTGTGTGGGTGGGTGTGAGAGGGAGGGTGGGTGTTGAAGAAGATGAAAATTTGTCAAGCGGCAGCATTTTTTCCCTTCTTTTGATAATTATGCCAGCAGTTTAGTACAGCTGACCACTTGAGATCCATGCCAGTCCAGCACGTTAAATATTTTCTTTGAAATGAGTAAGTGCACTTTAGCTCTCAGTAGTGCATTGACCTCAGTAAGCACTTTTTCGCTGATGAGTGCTAATGAATAATTTGTGAGTCTAATCCCTGTTCATCAAGTAATGGAGATGTCCTCCATACAGCAGGACGAGGACACTGAGGTTGCAGAACTGAGCATCACTGGTTGCTGCACTGGCGCCTTAAAATTCTTACAGTTTGAGTTATTTACTGCTCCTGTTTGGGTCACCTTTAATTTCTTGTTTGGTGCCCTAAGTTGTGGAGTCATTTGCATTGGTTGTCATTGTCTCCTTAAAGTTGTATCTAGAGATTCATGGTTTCATAATGGCGTATGATGTGCAGAATGCCAATTGTGTGGCTGACACTCAAGGAGCACATCAAGGAGTGATAATTATAGTTATCACTGCCACAAACAATGCAAGGGGAACTCCAGCTTGATGTGTTTGGAGCTGCTTTAGTCTGCTTCGCAGTGACACATTGTGAGACAGTCTGAAAGACAGCATTACAATCATTGGTAAATCATCAGTAAATCATCATAGATTAGTTGGCAAGTGGTGGACACAGATGACAGGAAAGACTTACAAGTCAGTGACTGTGTTAAGACGAGTGTCCCCTATATGGAAGCCTTGAGCGCATGGAGTGCAAAGGATTAGGAGAGGGATCGCATTACAATCATTTATTCCTTTGTAGTGGGGCAGTGTTTTACCAAGGAGGAGCACTCTCCACACAGGGATCTGATGATGCATATATTAATGACAGTAGATAATACAATGCGCATTATGGGTCTGCTGCTTCAGAATAGCAGGGCCTAATGTTCCAGTGGAACAGTACAATTGTCATAAAAATTTCAGAGAGTCAGCCATGCTTCTGAAAAGCCCATGCAAAATAGCCATCAGACAAGTCATTTTAATAGAGAAAAGCAAATAAATGTGCTGCCTGGACATGAAATTTTAATTTGGCTTTTAGTTAGAGAAATAGGAGGAGCTATTAGCAAAATCTAAAAGCAGGTTAAAGCTGCTTTCAATGGCTATAGGGCGAAACAGGACTTTTATTTATTAACTAAAGTCAGTGTGGGTTGTGTTTCCAGCAGAGTGATTTTGTAAACATTGAAGTCAATAGCCCAAATAGATAATGTTCAGTACTACATTCTTCCCCAGGCTGGATTGTATCACAATTTCACATGCATATGATAGAGCATTTTCATTCTCCCTCTGTTTGTAGTTAAAAAAAAAAAAATTATACCTAGGTAGCTCACACATCTCCTGCATGTAAATTGTATGCTGTGCTCCCACAATGCATATGAATGGGTGGTGGCGGTTGTGGGGGGGAGAGATATTGACAGCAAAAATGCTGTATGTGCAGTGTAGAGCAGTCCCACCAGCAGTAATTCTCATGTCCGCTTGCAGGACAAAGTGAATTTCTCCATCTCTAGTGTGCTGCCTTCCTCACACCCTAATAATTAGCGCAAGACATTTTCGTGAAAGGTTTGGCATGGAATTTGATAAGGAATATGAATAAAATATTTCCATCTCTCTGAAGTCTTCTGCAATTTGACTAACGAATATCCATGCCGACACAGAAGAAGGGGACGCACACAAAGTGATTGCCGTGGCATTATATAAGAAATCAGCTCTTTGCCACTTGTTTATAGTGCAAATGTCTCACTCTGTTTGTGTCAAAGCGCGGGGACATATGACGCTGATGCGCCTCAGATTTGTGGAAGTGAAGATGAAAGGAGCGTCTGCAGTGAGACGAAGCTGTCCAGGCATGAGGAAAGGAGAGGGCCGATTTGTAAGAAGTGCAGCCTAAATAAGCTGGAGGGGGGAGGGGTTGTCACTGCATGGATTGCAATGGGAGAGAGACACTTTTATAGACAGAGGGGAAAGTGGAACCATTTATCAGATGAAAGACTCGTCTTTCTACCCTCCTGTTGGGATGATGTGTACTTTGGTGTTCAGGGGTGAGGGAGTCACAAGCCTCAAAGATGGCAAATGGTGTGTCCAGGTTAGAGTAGCAGCCCAGCCCTGAGTTTGCATAGAGCTCTTGAGCCAAGTCAGAGGGGTTACAAATGTATTAGTGCCCTGTTTATGCATGTGTTTCGTTCATTTCAATACTGTTTAAATCAAATAGCAAACTGAATGTCCGTGGCCTTCCACTTCAATGGACTTGTGCAAAAGCCTGGTCAGTTTTAAATTTCAAATGCACACTTTTGGCAAAACAGGGGTAAGTCGCTATAGCTCCCAAATCCAAATGCTTGTAGTGTGAGAATCTTTCATTATGTGTTAAAGCTTTTCGTTGACAGTGCATTTCAAATTCTTCTAAAACATCTAAATTTGCTAGTTTTTGTTATGTGCTTTTTCCTATGTATGGTATTTACAGGTCTGGAAAAGAATTCAGCTAAAATGTGTGAGCAACTAAATAAACATGAGAATGTCTGAGACACAGCCCTTACATCTCTGCATCCACTGGGGGAAAATGGGTCGCCAGAACAGTTTCAACAAACAGAACCACTGTGGTTCAAATCATATTTAGGTCAAGGTCAAAGGTTGTCTAAAGTAGCATTTGGGATATAAACAGGCTACTTTTCAATCTTTGTGTTGGGTTCTTCATTCAGAGATCTTATTGTTCTGTGCTATTCAAAGCACATTGCATCCCTTTGAGACAGTCATTCAGAACCCCACGGAAAGGCCAGTGAGTAATACAATGCATTGACTTTGTCCTAGTTTGTCCTATATATATATATATATATATATATATATATATATATATATATATATATATATATATATATATATATATAACCCCATTATATATATATATATATATATATATATATATATATATATATATATATATATATATATATGAACCCCATTAGCTTGAAATATAGAAAAACACAAATGCCTGTAATTGTGCTACTCCTGTGACTGTATGTAGTTGTGTATATGTAAATATGTCATTTATTTATTGTGCTTTGGTTTATCAGTGGCCTGTAAATACCTTCCATTTGACATATTGCTTTGTTGTGAATAAGTTATTGAGTGTTGCATCTCAAGTCCATTTCTTTGTTTATGATGCTGCTGAATTGCCTCTTGCTTTGTATACTTGATTTTATTGATTTCTTCTTAGACTGGCAAAAGGAGCAGTAATTTTGAGCCTAGACCAGTTCATTGATTAAACTGGCCATAGGAGAGTTCACACTTCACATTTCATCTCCCCTGGGTTCAATCGGTTATCCAGAGTTTGTGTATTAACTTGTTTAACTGAACTTGAATCCATATTCGTAACGATCAGAAAGACAGTGTTTGGTAGTTCTTGTCTTTTTTATTGAATTATACATTATAAGTATACAGGAAACACGGAGAAGCATAAACAGAAGAAGAGTAAAAACACATATATCTATGAATTGTAAAATATAATAATAATACTGGAACAGTAAATCCACAGCTGTGAATATTATCTTGTTTAATGTCAACAAATTCTAGAAAATTAAAGTTTCCATGGTTTTGATGGAAAAAGATATTGCTTTGGGCCTCTTTGTAAACAGTAAACAGCTGCTATTTCCAGTGATAGGAGCTTCACCTTGTCACAACAATTCCTTAAAAGAGGAACAGTTTAATGTCAACAGTATTTCCTCCATCTGTCTTCACATGAAAACCTCCCTATCCACTAGGGATATGCTTCTCTTTCTCTGTTAGAGTAGAGAAACAAGGAGATTGTGCAAACAGTTAAACCAATTATATCAAGTATCAGAGGAGAGGAAGGGGTTGCGAGTGCCTGCAACAGTAGCTTTTCCCATCATGCTTTACTGTGTGTTCACTCTAACAGCATTTTAGGACTGTATGCAAGTGTACTTTTATCCATGGTTTTTCTTTAGCACGCCCTGAAATAACAAATAAATACATTCAGAGGATTAGTTCCTGCAGCTGTGGCAACAACGATATATGTTCAATTTGCTATTTGCACAAGGTGTTTATCTTATTCAGAAAACACTGAGACATGATGTGAAGCAAGGCTGTAGGAATGGGGTATGTTCAAATTCCAATGCACAGATAAAATGAGTGAACTGTTCAGTTTCTACCTTGCAATAAGTGACTTGACAGGTTAAAAGAGACTAAAAACCCCAATTAGTTTGCTACAAGTACAGTGTTTAATTGAATAAATTTACCAGTTTTATTGGAACCAATTATTGTGTGCTGTGCCTGCACCTTTTAGAAAGTCATTTACCCTAATGGAGAGGCAGGCCAAGGTATAGATTAAGTCTGTTTTGTTAGTCTCGCATTAACCATGTAAGAACTAGTAAAAAACAACTGAAGACAGAACAGCAATAGAGAAGGATCAAGTCATAAAGTGAAGTGTACCTTCATTGTTCATTGTCAGTCATGTTTTTCACAGGTAATGCATTACTTGAACATTTTAAGTTGATATTTATCTTTCAATCTATCTATAATAGATCATATACAACCACATGTAATATCAGCAAGATTAAACAGGGTAGAGGACAGATGAATACCAGCCTATGTGAGTTTTGGTTCATCCAAGCCCATTATTATTATATTTGGCCAAGTGTTTGACTTGAAATAGACTCTGTGACCAAAAATATTTAGCAATCAGACTTTTAGAGAACAGGTACATTTCTACACCAGTAACTTTATCATATATTTTTAAAGCAGCTAAAGTATTATAAGTTATAAGATACTATTAAGTGTCACTTGTTCACTCAGCAATATAATCATTAGTCACACGGACTTCATGAACAATACAAAATCTAAGAACAATAAATTGTAAACATACTAATGATGATTTATGAGAGATGTGTTTTTTCTGACATCAGTGAAGCATTTTCAGAGCTGTCTGGCTGTTCAAGGGTCTTCAGGTAAACAATTACATTAATTACCAAGCTTTCCTGCCTCCACCTCCCATGTGCAGTTCAGCACACAAAATGAAGGACATACTCAGATATGAAAACAGAATATGGAAGGTTTACAGAATTGAGGACATTTAATTGGATTTAGTGTGCATCTTTGTGTATGCCTCTGCTTCTACCAGTAAAATGACTTACAAAATTAAAGCTAAATGCTTTGATCTGTGATAAGATTTGAATACTGAAGTTTTAAATATTTAAAACTCGTCTGCTGTGGCAGTCTTTGATCTGTCGGCTGATTAATGGGGTTTATTATAGAAAATACACTAAACGAATACGTGCCAGCCAGCCCACAGTAATTGCGAGTTGTCTCAGTGAGAGAGAGTGAATTATACATTTTAAAGTATATGGGTAAACAGTTCATTTGAAAGCTTTTTAGATGAATTAGACATGTAGTCAGAGACAAAGACTTCAAATAGCTGAACTGGTGGTGAGAGGAGCTTCTTCCATTGACTAATGACATTTTAAATGGAAACAGTTTTTTATCGTTATTGAATCAGCGAGACTCAGGGTCTCCTCTTGTGAGAACATGATGATAGAATTTGGCAACTCCAATGTAAATGATGTTAGGGACCTGACACCTGGCAACATACCAGCCTAGTGATCTGGCACAAGAAGCTATTCTCACATACACAGCATTCAGACAGCATTTCTGCTGGGTTAGGTATCAGATTGTGGTGCTGTTATTGTTTAGTGTCTCAGCCCTTTCAGAGAGTATGTGATTTTAGAAGAAATACATTCATAGTTTAATCTTTGTTACAGTTCTTGAAAACCATTACAAAATGGACCTGTAATTAAGTATCATACATGGAAACTTAGAACACAGTCTTTCTGCACAGAATTACAGTGTTTTTGTTGTCTTCCTACCTCCTAACTTATTTTTAATTCTAATGTGGTCTTTACAGAGACATTAGAAGAACCCAGGTAAGAAGGGTCGGGTTTTGGCTAAAAATGTGTTTAAGACACCATTAAACCTGTAACAGCCATGTGTGCCTAACTAACCCAAAACCTTTTGTATAGGAAATCAAATTAACCTTTCAGACCACTGTGTACACATGACTTCCATCTTTCCAATCTGTAAATCATTAAGGTGATGGGAACAGGAGTTTATAAATTGAGATTCAACAAATGAGTGATGTCCAAAAATGAACAAATGAATTTGATTTCAAACACAGGGCAGCTCAGCCTAATATGTGTCTGTTTCACTGCACCTGCTATATTGCTGGATTGCCTGCAGAAAGCCAAGGCAGGGATTATCTTCCTGGAAATGCAAACAAGGTCTGGCATGAAGTTGGACACATAGGTTTGTCTTTCTCTGTGGAGCACATTAGCACTTCAATTGATTTCAGACCTGAACTGACTGGGACCTTTGTACTCAGCATGCCAGTGGGCGTCCATCTACACTGTTCCATCATGAAGATGACTATTACAGAGTTAACAAGGGCAGTGTTACTGGGTTTTCTTTGGAGAAATAACCTATGGAATAGAAAATGAGAAGTGCCTCTTCTTTTTAACCTACTAAGGCATTTGAAGTCACTGAGTGTCATAAGTTGATAATGTGTATAGTTTGGTAATCATATTGGGTTTTAGAATTCGAAATAACTTTAATGACACGTTAAGACACAAAAAATAAGTCCCAAACCAAAACCCTGAAGCAAGAAAATAAAGGTGTCCAGTGGTTCCTCTAATGCTTGAGCGAGTGTGTCTCAGATTAATGTTACAGGCCTGTAAACTCCTCATTAAATTAAGAAGTAGCTCCTACTTACAGTATAATGCTTTCATTGTCTTATAAATATTCAAAGTGTTGATTGCAATAAAAACAAATACGAGACGCAGTTCTGTGGTTGTTTTCATGTGACATTAATATTTCATTGCACTGTAAATGTAGAAAAGTCATTCTGATTCCTTCCTCGGCATGAACACCGCACAATAAATCTGACTTCTAAGCCCACACTAATTGGAACTTAATTCACATGATGCTGCATATATGCCTCCACACCATGCGTACCAGAGCACTGCGGCTCAGCCACTTAAGCTGTGTGCTGTCTGTGGCACACCTCAAACCACCAAATTGACCTCTCTCAGCCATTTGTGTGTCTGCTCTCATTGGGTCCTCCTCCCTAAATATCAGGAAGAAATTACTTTCCTCTAAGCAACTCCCAAGTGGAAGTCTGAAAGCGGCGAAAATGTGTTAAGTCTGGCATTTTGGGAAAGGTGTTTGCTCGCGACCAGGGTGACAGTGGGTCACAGATGATGTGTTTCCAGAAGCTGTTGTCTGCATCTGACAGGTGATGTACTGACCATGAACTGCCTGTCTTAACATCTCTAGCCCTGCACCGACCAATGTTTCAAATTGTTGTGGCACATTGTGAGAGCCCACCTGCTCTCTCCATGGCGATGGCTGTGATCAATGAAGAAGTTACTTTCAGCCCACAATCCATATGCCTCTATTGATATTTGAGCCGGGGCAGGATCGATGGTGAGCAGGCAACCACATCTGAGTGAGCCTTTTAAATGGTAGATTTTTGGGAGCATGGGCAAAAATAAATTGATTGCGGGAATGACAAATATTGGAAAAGGGTGTCAATCTGTCTTTGCTTATTTTTACTGTCGTGAGTGATGGGGACTGCACTGGGGAGTAGGGAGATTAAGGAAGAGAAAAATATTTGTTTATGTGATAATGAAAAATATTTGTTGTGATAATGCAATTTGCTCAGCAGTGTAGCCTGATGCAAATAAAAAGGGTTTAACTACATAAGAAAATTGAATACCATTTTGCCATTGGGAGGGCGAGTGCAGTGGGGTGTGTTTGTTTCCATACAAAGACAGATGGCCACTATGTCCTCTATCACTCAAGGCTGTGTCATGTGTGTAACTGCAGAGTTTAATGTCAGGGTTTCCAACCCAGCTCATACAGCATGAGGAGCTGACAGGCAAAGAGTGCAAGAAAGAGTTGCCATACTTGGTCTTGCCATACTGTTGTTTTTTCCTGGATTTGGAATTTATCATAACATAACAGGACAGTGCAGTGGCAGTGTGGGAGAGGTCCCTGTCCCTGTGTGAGCAAATGTGGTGACGGAGATCACAGACTAGAAACCTGCTGTACCTTTTGTCTAGCCATCGCCCTGTTTGACCTTGAGATGGCTCTGCATATGCTGAGGGGGCACTGCCAAAAAATAAATAATGCCCCACAAAATGTCACTGTTAGTGCATTTTAACAAATGGACCAAATGTGATGCATTCAGAAAGACACTCCTGAAAGCTTTACCAGGCAGACTTATACCTAAAGAGCTTGTGGATGGGACCCTGTCCCTCACCTGTCTTGTTAACAGCACCCCCTCTGATGGCTAGGACCGCTGACAGGACAGGCCCAGTCATTGTGCGCAGCTGTAAAGTATCTTTGCTCCTGCTAATCAAAATGACTACCTGCTGAATAAACCATGAAAATTGCTTTTCCACTATCAGTTTGCTGGAGTGGAAGTCATTGGGCCTGCAAAGGTACAAGATTAATCAACAGATTAGACTCTGTTGCACAGAGGTTCTTGCCTCTTGCATCCACCTAAAACATAACAGGGCTCACTCAATTAGTCCTGTTTGAGAGAAAATATGCTGTTTGTGTTTTCTCTTTGTGTACTTGACAGTGGTACTGGTGTTGGGGGGAGGAGTTACAAGGATAGGGAAACCTGCCAGGAGTAATCAGGGATAAAAATGTAGCTGCACAGATTCCTTCAGTGGAGCAGTAAAGTGCAGTGGAGATAGAGGGGTGGCACTGCAGATATGTGAATGGAATCCTTGTATGCAAGAAGAGTCAAGTCCCATTTTTCACATCTGCCAGTAACAAGGAGTGGCAGCGGGCACTTTTCAGCTTCCTCTGCACTGTTTACGGGGCCACTCAGTTATTCAATGTAGCATTAAATTGGCCAGATCCTCTGGTAGGGGCAGTGGCAGTGCTAGGAGGCCTAGCAGCAAGAGATACCACCCTGATGGCAGGGCTCAGGCTGACAATGGAGAGGGGACAGCACACTGAGCTCTGAGCCTTTCTTGATGGGGTGAT
This sequence comes from Megalops atlanticus, assembly GCA_019176425.1. Taxonomy (NCBI): domain Eukaryota; kingdom Metazoa; phylum Chordata; class Actinopteri; order Elopiformes; family Megalopidae; genus Megalops; species Megalops atlanticus. The sequence continues at coordinate 40,914,295 of CM032876.1, forward strand.
GGCACTGAGGGCTGTCTCATTATGGATCTAGCTATGGCAGCCTAGGACACAACGCCAAGGCATAATACCAAGGACCAAGGGTCTACATGATGATGTACATTTCCTCCATTTAGCACATATCCTTATTTAACCTTGCTCAAAAGCATGTTATTTTTACTAAAAACTCTGGTTTTATGTATGGGTACAAAATATAGAGCATGTAGAAAAAAAAGATAAAGGTGTCGGTTATTATAAGTATTTTTCCCTCAAGTGGAAATAGAATATGATGACAGTAGATGTTAGCTGATGAAACTTACCGTGATTATAATTATTACATGGTATGAGTCTGCCCAGAATTCTGCTAATAAGCCAAGCAGGGTTTGCATAAGCTTCATATCTGTCAAGCATCATGAGAAAGTTAAAGGGAACTGGAACAGCATCTGCTGCATCTTCCCACTAATCTACAGGCTCAGTATTGATTAATGGCACTTGCCTTCATTCTGCAGAATGATGAAAAGACCGTGTCTGTCCCAGTCATGAATTAGATAAAACACTTAATCCTTGCAGCTAAAAGGACAGATGTAATGGATGCTGTGGAGTTCACCTTCCCAGTCAAAATGGGCTAGGAGGAACATTAGAGAGACAAAGAGGGACATGGATGAAGGTGACAGTTTTTCGCACCCAGAAATAATGTTTTTCTTGTCGGTTCTTTTGATAGGCAGCCTGCTTTGACACTTTGACGATACAATCTCTGGACCTTGTGATGCCCACTTGTCACTACAGGCATACCTTCAGCAGGCTTTGGAAAAGACAAGGTGTCTTTTTCATCTGCAGAATGCTCCCCAAATTTTACAATGATGTGACAGTAAAAAAAAGGTGCTTCCATTTTGTGATCATGACTTCTGGGGTTTCTAGTTATGAGTATAACATGTCTTTACTTATCTATTTTCTGGTGCTTTTCCCCCATCAGTGTTTTAAATTGATTGATCTTACATATGTGAGTTGTCTTCAAAAATACATTAGACTTAATATTGCTTTTGGAGGCCAGTTTACACTGACAGTTGTTTTTTTTTTTATCTTTTTGTTTTATGTAAAGAAATGTGGCTATTTCTAGAAAGTTACCATGTCTATTCATATGTCACAACCACAGTGAATATATGTAGGTTTTCTCAGTTTTATGTGGCCTCCCACACATACATTTGGTATTCATGTCCTGCAAGACAAGCATAGTTTGATTGAATATGAAATGGGAAACACAATGTTGAGAGATCATTTGATCATTTTTATGGCATGTACCACATACAGCTAAAGGCACATCAGAGATGCAGAGTCCCTCTCTATCCATGGCTATTGTCTGTGTTCCACACAGCCAGTTTAAATCACAACCTTTTTTATTTTCCTTTGGAAGAAAACTGCCTGTCCATAAAAAAGGAAGGGGAAGAAAAATCAATAATATCATGCATCTAATAAGGTGTATGGGATTAAAATGGTTTCACTAAAGCCGTTGGGGAGAAATTGAAAAAAGATTTATTTCTTTTGACAGGTATGCTTGGGACCCTCACGCCTTCTCTCTCGACTCCCCTTCCCCAGGTGGGATGAGGCACTGTAGAATTTAGGGACTTGTTTATGGCAGGTTGGGATTAGGGAGGCAAGATCACCCTGCTGTTTCTCAAGGCCTCCAAAGCCCTGATGGCTAATTAAAGCATAACTGCCAACACAGGTTCTCCTTTCCTCTGCTATTTTCCTCAATTGCAGCAGTTTAATTTATTTGGGGAAGGGCAACCCAGTGGGTGTGCTGGGCCTGCTTCCAGCTCAGCAAAGGATAGTAGGGCTGGAGAGATCTGAAGGGGGCAGGGGGGCGCTTTCAGGATGAGCGAGGTCAGACCGATGGAGTCAATACCCTTCAAACCTTCGAACAGCCAGAGCAAGACCCTCCGGATCTGGGAGGTGACTGGACAGAAAGAGGGAGGAGGGGAAGGAGGACAGTGGTGTTAGTGTCTTGTCTGAAGTGCAGCATAGGATCATCAGTTGCGCAGGTGAAGGAAGGGGACATGTGTCAAAGAGCTCTCAGGAGCTGGGCCTGAGGACCCAGGGGCCTGATGTGTTGGCCTCGCCCCAGGCCACAAGTGTCACCACCACTGCCATTGACTATGTTCTGTCATCGCATTTGCGCTAATCTAAGGCACACAGAGCCCTTGAACCTCTGCAGGTTGATGACACAGGAATTCACTCCATTATGTCTGATCAGCCTCTACCACACTGTGAATTCACTGCGTACAAAAACCTGAGACAAACTCCATACATCTCAACTGCTGCTTCAGCTTTCTTCATTTTCAGATGACCATCTACTACACTCAGTTCTTTGTCGTCTGTATTCTGTATTGTAATGATGATTGTGTTGTACTTTCAACACCTCTTCCATAACCGTATCAACCTTAGATGAGCTTGCAATCTTTGTAAGTGTTGCACATCACAAATACCATGCAACACTGAACATCTGTTGATCCATCATTGAAATTTTTGTCTTGTTATGTTTTCCTCAGTGGAAACAAAAAGTCGCTTAGTTATAGTTAACATTTTAAAGATGTTTTGTCTTGTTCCCGACATGGCTTCGGGAAAAATGTTGCTGACGAACAGTATTCGTCTTCTTTTTTCAGTGAAGTTGTTAGACTGAATTCCGTCACGCGTTACATTTGGTCAATCAATGCAAATTTATTCTATTCCATGATGATGCAGCTTTACTGTATTTATTTACATCGCACCATTAATTGTTTTATTACAAAACAGAAGCTTGGGGGTAAGAGCAAGAGTGCGAAAAACAGCAAAGAGGTAGAGTAATAGTAAAACATGTATGAAACACAACAGTGACCTTTGTTCTATTGGGTGAAATCGTTAATGATTGTTGTACTGTTTTTTTTTTAATTTAATTTGTAGTTTTAATGCTGTGAACATGTGATTCGGCTAATCTTTTTCAGACCTTGAAGTTGTTAGCTAAATAAACATGCTTAATATGCTTGATATATGCTTTATGTAACTTCTTTTGGAGGAATAATTTTTGTCAAGAACTCATTGGTTATCATTCCTAAAATGTTTGTAGAAATTAAGATTTATTGTATTTATTTGGGAAAGGTATAACAAAAAGTCCGGTCAGATTGGAGAAGCATGAAGGAACACTCAGTTTCATTCTTATTCTCATCCATATGACACTGAATCCCAACAGTTCCTGAATTAGATGCTTGCATGTGATATCTGGGGCAGGTGGTGGGCTGTAAATCTGAGAAGGTAAGGGGCTGGGGGGTGCCTGGACAAAATGTTTTGGTCAAATAACTAAATAAAATGGTTATTCTTGGTGACTTCTAGGCAGATGATATTACATTTTCCCATACATTGTGAATTTTTATAATGTACATGCAAGCAAGACCAATGTCACAGTGACAAGGAAAAACACCCTTTCACCAAGGATGATGGTGTACGGAATGAAGGATTTATGTCATTTCAACACTGAGCAAGCATTTGAGCATAGCATGCAGACACACAGGAAGGATAAGGTAATGGTGTTGAGAGGATTCATCTTTAGGTAAATGATGTAAATCATTGAAACAAATACATTACACCCTTCCTCTAAGATTTCCATCCATCCAGGATGGTTTGTTTATTATAAGTAGATGATTCTTAAGGAAGAAAAAACTCCAAATAAATGGATAAATTTGATTAAAAGTTTATGCTTTAAACTTTCATATTTAATTGAAAATGAAGAAATGCTTGAGGCATTGTATTTTTCTTATGCAGTTCTTTAGTCTTCTAAATATGGAGAATTGAAAATCATAAATATCATTTTACTGTTTTTGAGCATCAAAAATAATTGGCTCTGTAGTCTACAAAGGCGTCTTCCATTCTTTTTGTTCATTATTCGACATTCTCATGATGGCCTTCTCATGATATTCTCATGATAGATTCATGATATTCTGTTCATGATAGATTCTCATGATATGATGTGAAATGGTGTCGATTAGATTATGAAATGCCAAATTTCACCACCGCTTCTTGTTTAAAAGACTTGCCACTATCCTAAGACTAAAAAATGCTTGATCCAGCAATGACCCGAAGAATTGGCAATTGGCATTCAGGCACTAAACTACACACAAAGAATGCTCACAGAAATTCAAATCATGAACAAGTGGAAATATGTTATACTCTAGTGTATACCTTTTCAAATGAAAATTCTAGACTACAGATGTGACATCCATTGTCCTTCAACACTTCTGTTTGTGACTGTAAACAACAGCAGAAATGAAGACCCAAGATATCTGTATTAACTTAAAGTTCCTTGCTAGCAATAAAAGCTGGCAGGTGTTTGTTTCAAGATGTTGAAATTAACACTAGGACCTTGCTGCAAGGTGGTGGGTTGTTCCCAATAACCTGGGACAGTTTTCTGTCTGAAATCAAATGTTTTGTTTTCCCAAAGAAGAAGCACAATGGAATGAATGCCATTGCTCACAATTCTACAAACAACTGTGTTACTTAGCTACATTTATGAGTCACATGTGAAAGACATGAGAGACCCTTTTAGCTCAGGCTCCAGGCTGACCGGCTGGCCCTTACTGCTTTACCAGGGTTCCCAAAAGTGGTATTGTGGACAGGGCAGTCAGAACCTAGCCTAGTCTAGGGCTTATGCTGGGGGTGGCTGTAGGATGGGATGCTACAGCCCAGCAAGATGTTGGTGGAAGCAGGGGTCAGCATCTGACTGAAAAAGGAGGGCTGTGTCCAGTCATTTGGTGGATATGGCAGGGGCTCATGTAAAATGAAAAATGTTAGTGTGTTGCTATATAAACACCATTAAATCCAACAGCGTATAGTTAACATTTCATTCATCTTAATAAAATCTACAGCCCCTAAAATTATTCAGTTTTTAAAAGGTATTGGTATTATTAACAGTAGAAATCATTTAAGAGTAAACTGTTCAGTAAATTTTTAGTATTTCAGAGCAAAATCTGCAGTAATGGAAATGCTAATATGTTCATGTTGTCTTTCAAAAACTACTGCACTGATTTTTGCAAATGTGGTCACAATTTGTTGCTTGTCATGGTCAGAGTTGGTGTTTACAATCCTGGCAAACATTATAATGAAATGGCAAAGTTGGTTCAAAGCTAGTTGGACTGTGATTTGTGTGTGTGTGTGTGTGTGTGTGTGTGTGTGTGTGTGTGTGTGTGTGTGTGTGTGTGCGCGCGTGCACGCAATGTGTCGCTTGTGTATTTTTCAGTTATACTCTCGCAATTCATACAACGCAAGGAGGTCAGCCACTCCCGTAGAAAAAAAAATGCCATGCTCACTAAAAATGACAAACAGACCACTAATTTCATAGCTTATTTTTGTCTAGAAATTTGTCTGATTTTATTATTTCATATACCTGTCCAGCCAGCAATTTTTGTGCTTTGTAGCTTATTCAAGCCTTACTGCAGGACTTTCTATCTTGGATTAGTTGGCTGGCCACACATTTTTGGGAAAGCAAAGGAATACATTTGTACTAGTAATATAAAATGATTTATTTATTTATTTATTTGAGTAGCCATTGTCTGTGAACAGTCTGCCCTTTGATATCCTTTTACTGAACCACTTACCATCCACAAAACCACTTACATTGCTTATCAAGCTCGGATGAGGATGTTACCTTGCATGTAAGATAGCTAGGTTTTCTCTGCAGATCTGGGCCATCAGCTACCCTGCACAATGTAAAATTGGCATTGTCTTCTGAATAGCTTGGCCCCTAAAGTGGAGCCTACCTCATAACATTCTTTTGCTGTCTTTGTATTATCAGCAGCAGGTGAAATTTCTCTTGTTCATTTAACCAAAGTCAATTGTAGCTGCACGTTGTCCATTGGGATAAATGTTCTGTAAAACACTACTGCTGTAAAACACTAATTAAGTATTATTAGTATTATCACTTATTACTGCGATGTGTTATGTTGTACTGTATAATCAGCCTAAGCAAGTTTCTGCCTGCTATCTGCTTGAGAGCATGTTTCTCTCGGCGAACTGTTTGGAGACCCCAAGGGCTTTATAACTGAGAGAGGCTTTAGTTTAGTTTATCTGCAATGGTTGAAGCTGACACTGTGTATGTGTGTATGATTGTGTGTGCCTGTGTGTGTTCATGTGTTTTACATGTAAAGGTACATGTAAACACTGACAGGAGGACAACTTAAAATTCTGACTGCTTGTGCAGGATATGTTAGATATGGCTTTTTGCTCTGTATGTAACCACAGGATCCCGTAATAGTGCTTCAGTGGTGCATTCCTCAAGGTAAATACTTACAAGACAACATATAGATCCTCAATTTGAAAACAAGTTACCTGCACCGCAAGCAGGGGGATTAAAAAGATCAGTAAAATGATCAAATCTGCTTAAATTCATTTGTACAGAGATGCTAGTAATATGCAAGAATGTCAATTAAAAATACTAAATTTACTACTGGTAAATTTTTTCAATGAGTAGCTAACCAGCTCTGTTGATGTATAATGTATCTGGCAAAACAGGTATGCCAATACAGTTGTCGGCAGCTCACTAGTACAGAATTGGTGACTTAGCTTGCTAGATATTGTATGTAAACCACCATATCAGAAATACTTCAGAAGAGTAAAGATATTGCTTCTTTGAACTATACAGTCAAAGTTCACACTATGTCTGTACCTTCTGTTGGACTGCATGATAGATGTCCTCTCCTCTCCAATTAGATGTAAGCATGAGATAAACAGATCATTTGAAGAGTAAGTCATCATCACTAGTGTAGTACAGCTGATGCAGATTGAAATTGCACACTATGAATACACATATGGCTGAGAGTATAATATTCAGTTAACACTAATAATCTGGTTAAAAAATCATTACTTGTGTATGTCCAAATACTGTTTTGGATTCAGAGCTACCCCTACAAAATATTTATGATTTTTGAGTATTATGAATATGATTTTCTGTATCCATCTAAAACTAGAAGTTCTGGATATTACGCGTCTGCAGAATTCTAGAGATCTAGTTCTCAGTTAATATTTACAAATACCTCATAATGTTTTGAAGTCACAATCAATTTTTACAGTCTGTAAACTGAAGTGCTCCCTCACTTTCTTAAGTGTGCAACCCCATTATGTAACTAATCGTTTACCAGGCTCGTTTCACGGCAACAAGTTTTTTACTTGCACAGGAGCGCTGAGGTATAGAAGAATATAATCTTCAGCTATTCATGTGACTTGAACATGCCTGATGAAACATAAGGTGCCTGATAGTGTTAAGACAAGCAACTCCTGCCAACATACCCACCCTTATCCCCAGCAGGACAAAGCCTTTTCAGCTGCTGTGGGCAAATGTTCATCATTGATGATACAGCTGGCATCAAAACTGGGTCATAGAGCTCAGCTGCCACTCAAGACAAGAGCTTTACCCACTAAACTACTTGGGACCCCCTGCTATTGTATATGTTAATTTAAATTTTTTGTAGTGTATATTCTATGGTGATTTCGGGCAAGTAATACCACACAAAATTAGACATGATTAAGTAAATTTTACAAATTTTAGGATTTTAGTACATGTCTAAAGCACAAGGAGCATTATTCAAAATCAAAAATAATTTCAAAGGTAAAACTTGTTAACCAAATAATCAGAAATGTTATGTTTTATTACCGCTATTATTGTTTTCTCCACTGCACAGTTATATTTGATAAGCCGAAATATTGCCCAAATCTCATCAACTGTCACAAAATAGGCGTACACACTGAGGTGTACAGTTTCCACAGCAAATGTTGGTTACCATCTGAACAGCTTATCATTGCTTCTATAACAACACTTTTAATTTCATGATGTGATGCAGCCAACCATCCTACATGAGTGATCTGCACAACACAAGTACACACAGATGCACATACAAACTCTACACACACAATTGCTATTGCCACTTTGCAATTTATGTCAATCACTATAATGAGAAAACAGCAGATCCTCTTTGTGGGAAGGAAAATAGCAATTTAGTGTGGTGTTGGTGGGTTTGGGCCACCTTGTCTCACACGTTATTGAGTTTGGTTTGCAAACTGCCTCAGTAGCCATCAGCCGGGCGGAGATCATGCCATCCATAAATCCCAAATCACAGCTCCTGACGTGAGCCGCTGCACAGCAGCGAAGTGCCTAAGGGGCTGGCCCTGGCCAAAACCAGACTTAAAAGTGATGTGAAATAGGGAGCAAAGGGGGCCTGCATTTGCCTCCCAGCCTAAAATAGACTGAGCTTCAATGCCATGGAAGAGATAGAGAGAGAGAGACAGAGAGGGAAGAGGAAAAAAACACATCACCAGCCTCTCCATCATTTCTTTAAAGGTCAGGATTTTTGTAGGTGGATTGGGAGAGCGGTGAATTGCAGATGCACCTAACAGCAGGGCATTTTCCGCTGCCATGACCAGCTAAGGAAGATTTCTTAAAACGCATCTGCTAGTAAACATTTTGGCCCTGCTCTGGGTCATCTCTCCTATCTGGGCTCAGTGAGGCATGAGCTTCTACCTGTACAGGGCCCTGGACTTTGTGTCAGTCAGACTGGTGCTTTTTTTTTCTTCACTCCGCTCAGTTAATTGCTGGACCATTGTCTGTCCTTAACTCTGGACTTAACATTTAATGGAGTTCTCTGCATGTGTCTCGGCATTCATGCTTTTCTTTCATTTTTTACACATTTCAGCACCTTTTATGTGTTGTTTTCTTCTTCCTATGGGAGGAAGGGACTTCACTGGCTTCTCTATTTAGCTATACCTCTATTAGAAACACACAGAGATATAGAGACACATACAGACACACATACACATGTTAACAAATTAATTACAGGCCACAGTAAACTGATATGTAAGGGGATTGAATAAGCTAATAAATAATCAGTGGAATCATCCCTGATGAAGAGGACATTCCCTTCTCCTATGCTGTTTAGAAGATGTTTTAATATGGTATGATGAAATGATTTTGAGTTTTAAATGAAATATCAATGTCCATTTAAAAATATTCCAGTGGAACATTTAAAATACTATAAATGTAGCAGACTGTAAAATGCTAATATAAAGTGTTGAATAAATATATAATAAATAAGTACAATAGGAATGGCACAGAAAATTAAGACAAGTAGAGCACAGCCCAGTCAATAGTGAATGTTAAAGTAGTATTTGTTTAACAGCAGCTACGAGTAAGTTGGAAATCGTGTGAAAACAAGGAAAAAGTGATAAGCAATCAGTTTTCATTAATATGAAAATAGGAAAAAATGGGCGGAAAATGTTGCAGAATCATATCCATGAGATGAAATCTCAAAGGTGCATTTGAAAAAGGAGGAAAAATGGTAAAATCACTGAAGCCAGTTTAAAATAGCAGATAAGTGCCTTTTACCTTCTTTATTCACATGAGAGAAGGCAAATGGCCTTTCAGCATGATGGTTGGAAAGACACAAATGCCTTTAAATATCCTGGTGGAAAACTTACGCTGCGACCAGTTTTGAAAGTGCATTTTATATGTACAGTAAATAAAAAAAGGCTTCAGATGACACCCAGTATGAGAGGGCCCTTTTTCTGCCCATGTGGTAAAGAAGTTGTTAAAGTGGGCGAGATCTGATTGATGCCGGCAGGACAGATGCTGGGTCTGTGATGCATCCTCACGTGGCCACAGAGACACTCCTGAGACGCACGCAAACATCTGGAAAGAATTGTCAATGGGATTGATCTTGAAGTGAGAGCAATTAATAAAAAATGAATCTACCATGCTGCGGTATGAACACACAGGCTGACCTCCTACAGATTCTTATCTCTCTTTGTGTGTGTGTGTGTGTGTGTGTGTGTATGTATATAAAATGCAAAACAAATTGGTTTATATCAACTTATATGACAGGCATCGTAAGTATCTATTTTATTGCCATTCACAAGATAATAGAGGAGAATAAAAAGGCATTGGATTTTTGGTAATGTAAACTAAAAAAAAAACAGCAAATACATTTGACTTTGGGTGTGTGTTTACATATTCGTGGTGAGATTTATTGCAACAATCAAAAGTCCCCTAAGCTGTTGAGTAGCCATATTTTCAGTGACTTATGATTCAAAGGCAGCTTATTAAAATGACGCAAGTGTGATTAAAAATGCAGCATGAGCACCATCCTTAAAATAGGTTAATTGGCAATAAACAAAGATTCATCTAAACTGTGCAAAGCCCTTGTATACTTAACAAATACATGAGAAGACAGACCGATGGCTCGCTTTGGGATGTGAGGTACTGAGGCAGGTTTTCAATGAGATTTAATATGTTGGGGCCCTGCTAAAACATTGTTTGGAGCTCAATCATTTGAGATGAGCCACTAGGGAGAGCCTTTGGTTGTTTTTATAATGAGCTTCAAAAATGGTACAAATACTGTACATTTTTTACCCATGAACCTGCTTGAAAACAAAATTCTGTATTGTTGAAATGATTCTCACTTTTCTGCACTTAATGGCCCCCAAAAACCACTATGTATGTCCATATGCATGTGCGGATGTGGTTGTGTGCATTTTTATTTATTTTTTTTTTCAACCAAGCATCTGAATGATAGTGCTTTTCATGTTAGCTAGGTGGTGTGATAATTGTAATTTTAGAAGGAGACTCATTAAGGATGATGCTGGCTTTTCGCACATAGCGATTATCTTAAATTGCTTGGGTTGGCATGATTTGTGTAAATGGATTTTTGCCTCTGCATTAGAGCCTGTGTTCACGCTTGGCTGGCACAGCCCTTTAGACCCCACTTAGAAAGTTTTGCATGAAGTGTGTCACACCGTTTGCTGCACCAGCAAATAGGGGACAGTGGCTGGGGGCTCCCAGGAGACCTCTTCATTATCTGTCATTAAATGTTTTAAAGTTTGCATAATTGATCCTCCCAATAAGTCATCATTGATTTATGGTGGTCTTGGTTGAAGAGGGCCTCTTTAAAAATTCATAATGCCAGTATGTGTCTTCACAATCCATTAGCTTCTCTTGGACCCAAAGTCCTTCCATTGATTGACCTTGCACTGAGATTCTCATAGACTCTGCTGTTTTTTTTTTTCCACAACAGTGTGGGAAGAGTTATGTTTCAGCTTTCTCCCCTGATAGCTGTACTTTGATTTCTCTCTCTCTCTCCCTCTTTTTCTCTCTCTCTCTCTCCCTCTATCTAAATTGAACCCCTTACTTTGAGACGATGAATAAATAAAGCATGTTCCATAAACAGCTTTCCACTATTATTTAAGCTCCTAGGCCTCGCTCTGACAGCCTCCTTTCCCCGCCATCAAATTCAAGTGTGTAAATTTTCTAAAAGGCTCTGAATGTTTTATGATGATTTCAGGGAATGATGGAGTAATAGCTGAATAGTGAAGCTATTAGTTTTAATATTTATATTGAGTGCCTTGAATCATTAATGTGACAGGATGTAAGATCAGAGCTGCGGGACATATTTACTGCACAACTACTGCCACTTGGTAAAATTATTTGTTTTCTCTAGCGCCAAGACCAAATAGATGGAAGTGGGTGTGTGGGGTTGAGGCAGAAGTTTTTATCCTGTAATTACAGTCAGAGACTGTTCTCCATCTGTTTTAATCATGTTTAGATTAAACCATGTGTGTTTAACTTCAATGAAAAGAAGGGATTTATATATGCAGCCCAAAAATCATCCTATGCACATTGATTCTGAGTCTCTTTTGAGTGAGATAGTTCTAATATGAGCTATATAAAGATCTGAAATGTTTGTGGCATTTAATCTTAATGTTAATCACACATTTTGTGGCACATTTTCTGTACCTGTGCCACATAATTCTCGCACAATTACATAATATTGGCATGTTTCATTTGAAAAATAAATTTGTAGTAAGTAAAAATATTTATGAGTTGGTACATGGTACATGATGATTTGGCATTTATTGGAGTTAAGTTTCTAATTGGGGAATCACCAGAGACCTACCGTGCAGTGCGAATTTCTTTCACTTGGCCATGTTTAAAAACCTGCACTAGTGGCTTTGAGGCCAGTGTTTTTTTTCCACTTTGTGCAGCTCTGAAGTTAAAGGCCAGCTTATTCTTGTGGGTATCAGGCAGTCAAGTCCTGAAGGAATGAGTTCTTTCATGCACATTTAGTGTACTTGACTCAGCTTGCTGATGCTTTCAGATGGAAAAGCCATGTTTAGAGGACATCTGACAAGGCATTAAAAGACTGCTGCTTTATTGTTTCATGTTCCCTAAATGTCGCTTTCTTCTCTCAAGTTTGACCACAACAGGGCACAGCAGGATGCAACTTAGAAAGTTTTCTAAAGTGGGCCCTTAGTGTGTGGCAGCCAGGAGCAGAGAGGATGCTCTCTGACTGGGCGGGTTGTTATGTATGCTTTACTCACAGTGAAGCAAGAGAGCCACCTTACTTGTATCTGCATTTTAAAAGTTTGTCATTCAACCCGTTGACTTTTTATGCTGGGGAATCACAACATCCCTGGTGCTTTGTGAACCTTAACTCAGCAATAGCCACCTCATATTGGTACAGGAAAACAGTATTCTGATGGTTCTAAAAGACGAGTTTTAAATTCAGTTAAGATCACATCTCAACAGTCTACTTACTGTTATAAGTAATACAATGTTATTCTGCTTGTATACACAAATTAAAAAAAAATTCATAACAATTGATAATGCTGCTCTTGACAAACACTATGATATGTGCACTATACAAATTCACCAATGTTGACCTACAGGAAACTGTAACACTAATCACCACCAGGTAGCATTACCGTAAGGAAGGTGTAAATATTGGTTGACTGAAAATTCAAGCTTCTGTCAAATGTTTTGTTTTATTTTACATTATTTCTTTTCTTTGACTTGGTAACAGGACAACTTTTCCGACAGCTCTACCCCAGCAGTGTGCTTCATCACGTGACATTTGATCACTAGATCGCTAATTTAAGAAAATGGTGCTTATCAGGTGCCATACGGGGCCTGATGAGCTCTTCTAGCTTTCTTAAAATGCATTACAAAGTCAAATCCCCATTATTAATGTGTCCTCTGAAGGTGTTCAATTTTGTCAGAGAATTGTACACGGCTCGGACGGAAAGGAGCGGTTCTAAACCATGAGATCACTTGTCTGGCTTCAGAGGCCCTAATTCAGAAATCAGCGGCATGACTGGAACAGATGTTCCGTATAGACTCCTCTTGTTAATGGCCTGTCTAGGTGTTTTCAGTAGGGAGACAGCAGACAGCTCTGCGCTGTCTGAATATACCAGACGATGTTAACGTTGTCCAAACTGTGCATTAACAAGCCGCATTAGAATGACTTTGGGGTCTTGCTGTACATGCCCGTGAATGATGATAGGACACATTAGCAACAGAATTCCGAAGGGCAATTGAGAGAGCTCTGCCTGCCATTTCCAGTGCTTCCCGGCCCCTCTCTGCCACGGTGGCAGCCTAATTGCCATGAAGGCTTTGCAGCCGACATCAACACTCATCCTTGCACTGCCTAGCAGAATAAATCTGCCTCCCTGGAATGGATTAAAATTTAAAAAGAGCTATAATAATTTTAACACCCTCCACTGCCTGAACAGAGCCACAGCTGATTCCCACCATCAACAAGGGATAAAGTGTAATTATATGTTCTGCAGGGGGTTGAGATGACATTGACTTCGGAAGACAAACAAATGGAACACAGAATTAAGCTGCAAAGCCAACTTTTCCCATACATCCTGTTCGTTTCGATGAGTGTTTAACACCCCGATGTGTTCATTTGTAGGTTGAATGACTTGAAATGAAAGAGAAAACAAAATCAGTTAAAGCAATGATGGTGAAAAATTAACATATATAATCATATATATCACATACTGGTTCATAATGGTGAAAAGCACAGTCTAAAAAAGTCTGAAATTTGTGGATAATAAGGTTATTTTATACAATAAATCATTTAAAAAACACACATGTGAAGATTAGCTAATGTCAGCATATAAGTCATTTATCATAAAATGTTGTTATATATCAGACCATATTGGTTAGGACCATGACACATCTGTCCAACAAATTACGTTCCTGATGATACATTGTGTTACAATCTGTTTGTGCTGTATTCATATATTATTATGTTTGTCTCTTTGCATAAATGATCTTCAGAGTTTTATGATGTGATGAATATGTACAAGGCCCAAAATTGCATTCAAGGAAGACTTACTAATGCCTCTTGGGTAATATCAGTGGCATAATTGCTCTTTTCCACTTCCATGTTTACTTAAGGGACAGGGTGGTCAGGCTGGTTTGCATTCCAGCCCTGATTGAAAAGTGTATTTTTGTCCTTGAAGAGTTTTGTGTCAGTAATGAGAGTGGTGCTGAATGTGGAATATTTAGTGGCTTCCCTGCGCTGTCTCTGCTGTTTATCCCAGGAAGTGGAAGAGGTGTGAGGCAAGGCTCACTGCTGACGGATGGGCTGCCCGGTGCAGTGCCACCACTGTCTTAGCCCCCTTCCTGGTGTCTGACTCTTGTGTCTCCCTCTGCCTTCCTGCCACCGGGGTGTGGGTATGTGGGGGGGGGCCTATCACTTCTATCTCTGTGCCTCCTGTCACCCTTGTATGTACAGCATAAGAACAAACATACACAGTGTTTCAGGAGAATACACCCAGCATGCGTGCTGCCACACTGTGCATTCAGAAACACAAGTAAACCCACATGGTTACTCAGTATAGAAAGGTATCTGACATTTCATTTAACATATATACTTACAAAGAGACAGCAGTGCACACACACTCTCCATAGAAGCCACAAATTGCTCACATACAGTATGACACAAACACAAACGAGCCATTAAACAAACGCACATCACATACACAAACATCTCCCAACATATAGTGCATAAAAACAGAAATTTACACTTCTCATCATGGAATCCATCCATCCACTGGTGTTTTTGTAACACAGACCCTACACACACACACACACACACACACACACACACACACACACACACAGGGACACACTGAAATATAGAAGCAAATGATCATCTGAATAAGGCCACGCCCCTCCCCCATCCCTCCACCTATCAGCATGCTGATGATTCCACACAGGAACAGAACACAGCAGTGGTGCTAATACACTAAATGATCTTTCAAAACAGTAATTAGAAGTTTTTCATCACACTAATTTGACAGGGTTAATTAGAACAGCCTGGAAAACTGCAGCCTGTACATGCTCAAGATAAAGTTATCACAGATTGAGGGTGTTTAAGCCTTAGCAACACTGTGAAGTGACATGGAAAAATATTAGCAAAGTAAAGTAATAACTGTTGAGTTTTTCACCTCCATGGAAGGTTGTACAGTTAGTAGATGTATTTTCTTGGGGAAAAAAGGCTTAAATTGAAACTAAACTAAAGCCTTCTGTTACAAGCTATTGTTGTACTCTCAAGTTTTTTATGGACCAACAAGTAATCAAAAGTTATCACCAGGTGTACTTCACCCAAAAAATATTGATTTCTTTGCTCCTTTGGTTCCTACAACCTAAACCAGTGTTTCCCAACCATACTCCTGGCGGCACACTGTCCTGCATATCTTCTATCTATCCTTGCTCTACCTACCTGACTGAACTCATCAGTGGCACATTTGATTAGCTGAGCACACCTGATTTAATCAAGCAGCAAGGATATAAGATATGTAGGACAGTGTGCCGCCAGGAGTAGGGTTGGGAAACACATGTGGACCTAAACACATGTTAATATTTTCCCCCAGATTCTTAGGTAATCAAACAGGTTATTTTACAAGCATGTAAATCGCAGACCACATCATGGTGCTGCAAATCAGATCCATAATCTAAATCCAAATGCCACAAGATGCTAAACATGTCTGTTGTATTTAATGTGAGCAGGCCCTGCTCTGAGTGACAAAGAGCGCTGAGCAGATGATTGGCAGTTCTCCATTCTTCCTTCAGAAGAGCCTGATCCCATGAACTCTGTTAATAAAACATTAGAGCAGTGGCAAGGCCCAGCTTAGTGAAGACGCACATCACGCAGCCAACGCAGTGCTGATTCCCACCCTGGGACCCCCCAGCTTCCCCTTGGACGCTCTGCGCACATGACAGGAGGTCCACACGGCCTCATTAAAATCAAGGAGATCACATGTAAAACCAGAGGAAAAGGAATACTGCAGCTCACTCTTTAGACCTGACAGCCGTCAGTGAAAGTGCACTTTGAGGACGCTACTTGAGGATCTAGGGAGGAGGTCAAAACAATGAACATTTAACACAGCCTTTGTTCTTCCTGTTCTTTCCCTTCTACTGTGAATGTGCATCTTCAAAGACAGCACATATTCTAAAAATAATGTCAGATGTTCAGCATAGCCAGTATGTAGTTCGTATATGTTTTAGAGCCTGCATAATGCTTTCTTATTTTCAGTATGTGGGCATTACAGCACAATGAAATGTGTTTGGAAAGTCAGCAGAAAATAATTACAGCAGAAAATATTTTTTCCTTTTTGCTTTTTGAACAAAAGAACACATGAAAAAAATGCAGATTAATGCCATGATTGCACTGGGCAAACCGTTATTTATTGAACTATTTATTTTTCATGATATTTGAATAATTTACGTGGTTGATTGTGTAATGAGTGGCAAGTGGAGAACACACGGTTAAAGCCATTTTCTAAGCCATTGCGTTGATTCAACTGTCTGTCCCATCAGTGCATGCATTTCATCTTTCCCCACTGTATTTACATGTGTCTTTGGCTTCTTTCATGGTACAGAGCATTATAGATTGTTAGGACAGTGCTACTTTCATTGTGTGGGCATCACCAATTTATTAGGTTCGGACAGGGCTTCAGAAATGATGGTACCTCATACCGGAGGCAGTGGACAGTTTCTTGAGACCTTGGAAACTTTCTTTCAGGGCTGTGTGAGCCATGACCACAGGGTTTGCTGTTTGGGTGCCTTGCAGGCTTTAATAGCAGGGCTGTTGTATGAGACTGCCGTCATGGAGCAAACAAGTCAGGGAGCCCTCTGGTCTTGACACAAAAGGCATAGGTGGATGAATAGGAGATTCGATCACAATGCTGCCACTGAGCGCATGCGAAGATGTCATTAAAAATTTCTGTCAGGCAATTGTTGCACACAGCAAAAGCACAAACACAACTGCATGGCTAACAAGTGGATGGTGGCTGATCCATGGACTCCTGCGATTGTTTATTTCCTCTGTCTGAGAGGGCCCCCTCACTGGTGATGGCTGCCCAGGAGAGGGCAATTATGCTCCAGCAGGTGGCTTCAGCCCACATCTCAAACATGACTCAGGGGACAGGTGTACCGGCAAAGGGGTTAAAGGAACAAACAGCGGTGACAGGGGCACAATGGTGCCTCCCCGCTTGGAGCCCGCCAAGCCGGCATGCCCCAGGATGGGGTGAGCTAATTAGGCAGTGGCGTGCACTTAGGCGCTCACACCTCGCACACCGCACCGTCCTTCCTGTCACTTGGCAAGACTCCCGGCTGCCTGCAAGCGAGATACAACACAATCCCGCCGCAACGATCTCCCACAGATTACAACGCTGTTGAGGAGCAGCCGCCTCACCCAGTAATGACACTGCCTGCCTTCAAATACCACCGGCTTGTTTAGATTGCCTATTTGCACCTATTTGCAGAGGGCGTTTTTTAATGCCGTCATTAGCCTCCATGCCTTGGCCAATGTGACAGCAACCTGACTGACTTTTGTCAGTGTTTGGCCACTGTCAATGTTCACCTGTCCATTTATCCACTCATATTCCTCCCAGAGTGGGCACAGAAGTATTCGGAACAGTAAAGTATGTGGTCAGGGATCCACACATACACTGTATATTGTGTTTAGTATACCCTTTTATTCACACAATGGGAGCCTTGGGACACTTATGGGACAGTGGGCTGAGATCATTAATGAGATGCATTTTTGGAGAGAATACACACCTGAAATTCTCCTTGAAAAAAATGTTTTGTGTTCAGTATTGACTTTACTGGATGCTGTTCATAAAGTTTGGGTGGCCAAATGGGTGTGATATGAAATGTTTTAATGATGACAGTACTTACTTAGTGTATAATAACTTACTTGAAAGTGACAGTGAAAAGCAGTCATTGGATGCTACCTACAATGTGCACTCTGATGTTTCCGTATTGGGTTTACTTACATTTTATCACATTGTATAAATATAGAGATATGTTGAGATGTACTGCAGTACTTTCATTGATCTAAACAGACAAGAACTATCAAAGATTTAAATAATGCTTTGTTGCTGGGTACTGTCATACTTTTTTCACCTTCATAGGACACTGTTACATGACATACTACCCTTTTTACATGATTTGGTAAAGTTGGTGGAAAACACAAAGGATGCTGTTTGGAATTTGTTGGAATCTTAACAGAATTTAAATGAAAACTAGCTAATATAACACTATAACACATTTTTAATTGTTAAAAATTCACATAAAATCATGACTGGCAGCAAATACCACTTCAGTATTCATTAGTCAGACAGCTAATGGCATTGTCAGTTAGCAATGCTAGCCAGTGCTTTCCAGGCCTAACCACATAGCTAGCTATATTAGGTAGCTACTGTACCACATATTTTGTCACAGCAAACGTTGTTGCAATGTAGCTAGATAATTATCTGGCTAAACAGCTTGTTAGCTACCTAGACAAGTTTCTTACATTGGTCATACCACTGCATACTGGTTAGCATGATCACAGCAGCAGTGTTTATTCATAGAAATTTGGTTTTAAACCACAATTACAACCAAGATTTGCATACCCATTTACAATGTGAGGGGAGAGAAAAAAAGCCATAAAATGGCTGTTGACAGCTCATAGTAGTTTGCTAAGAATCAGAGTGGGTACAGCTAGCTCCCCAGATATGCATGGCAGAAGGGATACATGGTTATAACCAGATAGGTATTTGGCTGTAAGAGAAAAATACAGTTACTATGTTAGCTATGTATGTCTACCTAGTAGCTATACTATTATAGAAAAGGAAGATTGTAATATTAATCACATCGTAACATTGCATTCCCTCTGCCATGCTGTGGAAAGATGTTTCTAGATCAGTAGTCCTTATATATTGTCAAGAGAAATGGAACTCTTTGAGATTTCTAAGTATGTATTGTTGTATAATTTTGTGAGATACGTACTTGAACACTTTCTTAAGGCTTTGTCTTTTGTCAGATATGTACCTTTAACATTACTTTTTGCAACATTTTGAGGAAAGTTTAAAATATGACAAAGTTAGCAATGTTATTGTCCAATCTGATTTCATAAGTGGTGTAAATATGTGATACAGAATGGCAAACTTAGCTCTGTTACAGCAAAACCTTACCTGAGAGATGAAAAGCATGAACATTATTGCAACACATGCAGACTTGTATACCAGGGATACATTAATATATGTTCTGCGATTATGTGGACCCTGGACACCTTTCATGGAATATAACAAACTCTGCTTTAATGCAGATTAGAGGCAAATTTTTTGCAGTATATATATGACTGTGTACCAGTGTAAAGTGAACAAGTCAGAAAATGATAAAACATGTACACTATATGGACAAAAGTATTCGGACGCCTGACCATTACACCAACAGGGACTGTAATGACATTGTATTCAAATACATATACTTTAATATGGAGTTGGTCCCCCTTTTGCAGCTATAACAGCTTCCACTCTTCTTGGAAGGCTTTCCACAAGATTTTGGAGTGTTTCTGTGGGAATTTGTGCCCATTCATTCTGTAGAGCATTTATGAGGTCAGGCAATGATGTTGGACGAGAAGGCCTGGCTCGCAATCTCTGTTCCAGTTCATCCCAAAGGTGCTTGATGGGGTTGAGGTCAGGGCTCCGTGCGGGCCAGTCAAGTTCTTCCACATCGAACTCATCAATCCATGTCTTTATAGTCCTTGCTTTGTGCACTGGGGCACAGTCATGCTGGAATAGAAAAGGGCCTTCCCCAAACTGTTGCCACAAAGTTGGAAGCATAGCATTGTCCAAAATGTCTTGGTATGCTGAAGCATTAAGATTTCCCTTCACTGGAGATAAGGGGCCTAGCCCAAACCCTGAAAAATAGCCCCATACCATTATCCCTCCTCCACCAAACTTCACAGTTGGCACAATGCAGTCAGGAAGGTAACGTTCTCCCGGCATCAGCCAAACCCAGACTCGCCCATCTGACTGCCAAACAGAGAAGCGTGATTCGTCACTCCACAGAACACGTTTCCACTGCTCCACAGTCCAGTGTCGGAGTGCTTTACACCACTCCATCCGACGTTTGGCATTGGACTTCATGATGTGAGGCTTGCATGCAGCTGCTTGGTCATGGAAACCCATTCCATGAAGCTCCCACTGCACAGTTTTTGTGCTTACATTAATGCCAGTGGAAGCTCGGAACTCTTCAGCTATGGAATCAGCAGAGCGTTGGCATCGTTTACGCACCATGCACCTTAGCAGTCATTGACCCTGCTCTGTGATTTTACGTGGTCTTCCGCTTTGTGGCTGAGTTGCTGTTGTTCCTAAACGCTTCCACTTTCTAATAATATCACTTACAATTGACCGTGGAATATCCAGCAGGGATGAAATTTCACAAACCGTCTTATTGCAAAGGTGGCATCCTATCACAGTACCACGCTTGAAGTCACTGAGCTCTTCAGAATGACCCATTTTGTATCACTAATGTTTGCAAATGGAGACTGCATGGCTAGGTGCTTGATTTTATACACCTGTGGCAACGGGTCTGATTGAAACACCTGAATTCAATAATTAACAGGTGTGGCCAAATACTTTTGTCCATATAGTGTATGTAGCTCTTAATAGCTAATGTAATTTCTGTAATGCAAATAGCACTCTGTTGTATAATACATCCTTCCTTGATTTAGCTAACAAAGTAGACCATTTGATTATACTTGTATTATATGTTTCACAGTATGATTATATTGTATGTACTGTACAACAAACACATTTTCATGGTGAAGACCAGTGTAAGCATAAAAAACTACACTGATTATAATATTACTTTTTTGTTTAAAATAGGTGCTCATTTAGGATGTAAAGAGATTACATAGTCTTCATAAACATTGTGGCATGCATCAATTCTTTAATACACAGAGCCTGAGTATACTCATAATGTTGTTGAAGCTGTCATTCATCTGCTGACATGTAGCTTATTTTCAGCTAAATTGTAAAACAATAGAATAACCCAAGTTGTATATTCAGTATATTCTCAAAATACAGTATGTGCATGTGTATTGTAAAACAAACGATACAGCTGGATAAAATAAATATTTCACCCCAAATCTCAGCCAAATGTAAGCATTGACAGAATATAACTGTTACCTCTCACTTTCATTGATCCATCTGTTTTCTCACTTTGTCACTGGTAGTTGATTTCATAGTTGGGAAAAAACAGTATTTGACTGTGCCCCCAAGAAACCATCCCAGAACAGTCCTAGGAAAGATTCCAAATTAAAACTATTTAAAGCTATCTGAGTCATGATACCATGCCAGATATGCTTCTTGGGAAGTAGTTACAGTGTGTATTGCTATCACAAAACAGGGAAATTACAATGTTTTTACGTTTTACATTTCACGTATTCCTTTCCACCTTGCACCTTGAGACTAGTAACAAAACAACATTGAAATATTGTGCATATTTGTATCGATTCAGGAATTCATCTGTACAACAGGGTCTTTTGGCAGGTTTACAGAATATCATGTATAATGCATGTCTACCCTTTCAGCTATGCACAAAAGCCAGATGTTCTTTTATCAGTTGATCCTTACACTGTAAACATGTTTAAATGTGATGGTTGGAAAACCATTTGCAGTTATCAACAAAAGCTATTTGGAACACACAACAAAAAAACTCAAGCGTTTCTGAGTGGGCTCAGCCCTGGAAGACACATTTCCACACAGGGTATACATCACTCCACTCACATGTGACTCAGTATCTTTGAAGCCTGCTCACATGTCCCCTGTTGCCTGTAAAAATGTTAGCACAACTCTGGGTCAATAAGGGAATTATATGTTGCAGTGTGTGAATGTGTAACAGGATTCCCTGTGAATCACACTTGGAACAGTGACAGAGGGCTTTGGTACGACAGCAGCCAGATGTGAGTCTCTATGGGCCAACAAACAGCTCCGGACATATGGATAAGAGATAGTTTAGCCATGGTGAAGATGTCTCTCCCGAGTTTAACAGTGGGATGTATTCAGGGCTACCAGGGCAACGCCCTCCTTAGTGACCTGATCGCACTCACACACATACAGTATTTTTACCATTCATGAGCACACTCTTAAGTGAATTGAAATGAATGTCTACCACAAGTGGTACTGATACTGTGTTGAAGCATGGGGTGCACCATGCAGATTGGCCCCTGGGCATCCTTCACAAGGACCTTGTGTGGAGCCGAGAACCTGATAAATAAATCAACTTAGAGGACTGCTGTGGTTTGAGGGATTATTCCCCTTCATGAAACTTCACTTTTGAAAAAAAAAAAAAAAAAAAAACTTGACTTCATCATGGCTCAGTCCCAACAGGCATCAAGGACCAAAGACATAGAATCTGTGATTCTCTCAAAATTAAATATATTCATTTATCTGAGGTGCCTTGCTCAAGATCCTCATCATTTTCTTTAACGCCCAAGATTAAAGTGAAAGGACTTTCCCACTGGCCGTCAATCGTCGGCTCTTTGAAAACTCACGCTTAATGATTAGAAGGTCTTTTAGAACTTACTCTGGGACAACAAATTCTGAAATGCCCTTTTTCATGTGGAGATGAGTAAAAAGTGATATCTGAGAACTTCAGGGAGCTTCAAATTATCCCAAGTTTTGAGACAGCAGTGGTGATTAGACCTAATTTAACATGACTGTCTTAACTAAGATGGATCCATTCCTTTTATCTGCTCCAAAAGTTTTATTTGCACTTTTATTTATTTATCACAGACAAAATACCGTGCTTCGCGCCTATATTTCTGCTAGTTTTATTAGTAGCAACAGTTTGAAATAGTGCAATTAATATCAGGAAGAAATAATTTACAAGCCCAAAAACTGAACAAATGGAAAAATGAAAATGAATGCTCACAAATACAAAATGTATAAATAATTCATAATTAGTTTATTTTCTCCAGAGTGATTGTTTCTTCTTCCCATAATTCTGATTTTGGCACTTAATTATCTTTGGTATTGGAGCTCAAATTAAACACTGTGACATCTGTGACAGATCTAAAAATCTGTTGTGATCTAAACCATATGAAAACAAATAAGGAGGAGGGAGGGGAGAGAAAGAGAGGCACAATGAAATTCCCTCTGCATCCCCCTCTGTTTGGAGAAAATGACTCTGATTACCTATAAACTAAAATGTTTTCCTTAAGGCTTCCTTAAATATATTTGACTTTTGGAAATATTTCACCCTATTTTATTTCCCAATGTTTATTTATTCTGTTTGTTCTTGGTGGCTGTTTAGTTTGCTGCAGTTTGGCAAGTGTTACATAGCCTTACTCTGAAATGTGTCTTTAGACACTTTTTTTCTGACAAGGGATGCTATTCGAAGGTGACAGCATCGGCTTGAAACTCTTTCTTCCTTTGTGGTTCAGATAAGTAAGTGTGCACAACACTTCTGTGATTAATATTTTCCTTAGATATTTCTATCAAGATTTCTATTAAGAGACAGCATTTGCAGGAAAGGCTGCCAAAGACGAAGCGTACAAGACAGGTAATGGGAGAAGTGTAAACACATTTTACCAGTGCAATGCTGTCCAAAAGAAATGAAGCCATTTAAAATATTTACACAGAACTGATTTCCCTTTTTGTTTCTGTTCAGTTATTCCATTGCCAGTGCAGTGTATGCTGGTGCACTTTTGAATGTGTGGATATGATGCATTCAACATCCTTCCCAGTGTGAAAATGTTATGTATTATTTCAAGGGTGCGGGAAATATGACAATAAAACATAAAAGCAAATGCCACCGTATCAAGCTGGCAAAGCTGCACACACACGGTATGCTGACAATGTTGTCAATATGGTCGTATTTCATTTGTTGTCTTGGTGTGGAGGCAACAAAAAGGCAGCCAAGATAATTGTTTGCATTCTGTCATTCGTACAACATCTAATTGTGCCTCTGCTGCACGAGTGATTCAGGTGTAGGAAGGAACCCCCCATCCTCTCATGGTTTTATATTTTTACTTGTGTCTGCAACAAAAGAGTCATTTACATTTCCCCAGAATAGGGGAGTATTTTCTCTGCAACAAAGGCTTATTTAACCTTAAGCTTATTTAAGGTTAGATAAGAGTAGTGCAATGGTGCGATGATGGGATGGCCTTCTTCCAACACTTCATTACAGTACAAGGCAAGGAAATGGTCATCTACTGGGAATACTCATAATGGGAGACTGGAGATCAGAGAACGAGACTCTTGCTGAGAGGCAAGAGATAAGCATGTTCACACCTCCAGCCAAAGTTGGGGGAGGAGAATAAAACAGAAATGTTGATTAAACAGTTGTTTTTCATATGGGTAAGATGGAGTCTGCTAACTATCAGGTTAATTGCGTAACTGATACAGTAATGGTAAATAACTAGAACATGCAGCATGCCCCCCTCAGCCATAGAGCTTGTTGATGTCTTAGCTTGTTTTGTCGACCTGTGTTTCCCCATAGCTGCTGTGAGGGTAGACCTGTACGTGATGACCCAGGATGCACTGGACCAACCTGTGCTTTTCTATTCACTTTAAACACTCCAAATGTAACCCTCGCTGGCAGGAAGAAAAGTTTCTGGCTTAGTTTCAGTTTCAGTCCTTCTATCATTAGTGGTGTGGAATTCACAGTAAGGACATTGGGTAAATTAATTATTGTCTGTGGTGGAAATACATTGTGCTGCAGCATACTGTAGCAGTTGTTGTTAAATATAGTTTATGAGGCATGAAATTGAGGTTACATAATAAGCGATTGTAAGTAATCTTTGTTCTAAATAGAAAATATATCACTTTGTTGGATAGACAGTGAATTTATTTATTATTTATTTATCCATTTATCTTTTATCTTTTGTGAAGCATTTTCATGACTAAATATTGGCAGACAATGGACTCACATTTACTCTGTCTCTTTTGACATTTATTTTTATATGTCTGTCCAACTTGTATTCCCCTGGACATTCTCCTATGCTATACATATATTCGCTTCTCCACACTTCTAATTGATGTCCTGCCTTATCATGAACAGGTTCCTTGTTTCCACCTGCCCCCCCGTCACCCACCCCACCCTCCCAACCCTCCCGTACCCATTTGACGTGGTAACACCAAATCCTCCTGTGCTCTCACTCCATTAACAAGGCACAATGCTGAACCTTTGCTTCCCACCATTATATCATGTGCTGTTAAAATTTCATTTTCAAGTCAATTTAACCTGCATTATGTTAAGGGGGGAAATTTTCATTTTATCCCCCACCCCCATTAAAATAAAAAGCCTTTTATGCAAGGGGCGTCATGCCAAAGACATTGGTATAACATGCTGAAGGAGAGGTTAAAAAATTCTCCAGATTTGTGTTGACCTTTCATTTCTAGATGCTGGCTTCTCCTTTCTAGAAAAACACTGAAATGACAATGGGGTATTATAAGCATCCTGCCTGTGGCAACATCTCAAAGAATATACATTATATTATGTTATACTAACAGTTTCATTGTACAGCTTTCAAGTTTCAAGATTTTATGCTTGTAATTATTAATCCTAAGAAAGGACAAATGGTAGAGACAGTGTTATCCAGGACGCTTTCACACAAAAGTATCTTCTTTGTGTTTCTCTTGAACTTTGTAAAGGGGTGTGTTAAATTCTCTTGGATTTGATTTTATTTGTTACAAGGAATTTTAAATCCTGTAATTTATGCTTTTCAAGTAGGTATCCTGATTAATTTTAATTCTACATCCTTTGTTCAATCTGCTCAATTGACCTATATAACTGTGGTGAGAATACAGTTTTTACTGATTTTTTTTCACCTTCTCCTCATGCAAATTTATGTTACCTCCAAAAAATAAAAGAGCATTTTAACTCCTTGAACCTGTTCATGGGTGTTATTAAGGACTGCCATTGTATAATTGTGTTGTTTACTAAAATGTCTATTCTGTATTCATTCCTTGGCCCATATTTTCATCTCAATATTGATTCATCTGTGGGAAATACACAAGAATCTTCTGTCAATTTTCCATTTGAAGGCTTGCTTAATAAAATGGACAGATAACTTGCTTTGCCAATTGTACAATGTATGCCTTTTTGTTAACCATGTTCCCACTTACCCGTGATCAATGCCAATATCATGTTGAGACTTAAGAAGTGCATCCAGAGACAAGAACAAGTATTTTGGTTCTGCAATGATCCCATGGTCAGAATTCTGCTAAATGTAAGCCAGGTGGATTGCAAGCACCGTTTGTGTCCTTGTCTGTTTCAATGGCGTAGCTCCCATATCTGAAGTGAAGTGGGATGTGTGCCGTCCATAATGGAGGATCACACATCTCGCTTTGAGCTCCCCTAGAGGATGTACATAGATCTTCTGTGAAACCACTCACATCTCATGTGTATTGTTGTGGCACTAATACATGATTTATTCCATCTAGCGCACAAACCAGGAATGGGCAATTAGACCAACTGATATTGTTACTTTTCAGTCTGAAACACAATTATACCCAGAGTACCAAGTGAGCTGATGTCATATAGAGGGATATGAATATATAAATATGTATAAATAATCAATACAAAAATGTTTAACAAGTTTCTTCTATTTGTTTATGTGAGGTAAACAATCAACTTAGGACAATGAATGCTAATAAAACAAGATGGTACCAAAACAATCAGGTTCACAATCAATAACAAATATGAAACCCAAAATCCTGGAAATTACATTGCATATAGCTAACATTTACCCCTGGCATCAGTGTCCTGGTCATATAGAGTGCTTCAGGAATAGTCACTATTTTGGATGAAAAATAATTACAGTACAATGTTTTTTTTCTTGATTGATGGGTCAGTCACAGAACCAACAGTGAGCTGGTTCTACCCTGTTTTATGTCTGTGAAATAAAAAATTTGACATCAGCCAGATTAACTACTGTTTAATGAAAATAGAACTGGGATTATTAATGGGACTGCCCAGGGTACTGCTATTGTTACTGACTGAACTCCTAAAAAAGAAACCGACAATGAAAATTTTAGTTCATTTGTATAGCAAATTAAAAAAGGCTGTTCAGTGGCTGATAAGATATGCTGATGAAGACCCCAAAAACTTGCATGAACAAATATTTTTCATAATGTCCTGTTAAAACCATTATTTGAATTCAATTTAATGTTCAGTTAGAGAAGGAAAGACAGATTCCAACATGCTGTTAAATGCAGGTTTGTTTATCTTAAAAATGGGTTGTTTGCTTGCTAAACAACAGCTTATTAAACTCAATTATTAAGCAACTGAGAGAAATATCAACACTCCAACAAAAGTATACTCTGACTAAATGGCTATAGCTAGCTAGCAAAGTACAGTTGCATTTCAAGGTGGTAGACAGCATTAACATCAAAGGGAAGCAGTTGTAGCACACTGTAGACCATGCTGGAACTAAAACAGTAACTTTTTGTAAATTTATTAAAAATCAAAAACTGAAATATCTTGTTTACATAAGTATTCAGACCCTATGGCATTCCAAATCGAGTTTGGATGAATTCTGTTTGCTTTGATTATCCTTGTGATGTGTCTAGAACTTGATTGGAGTCTACCAGTGGCAAACTGAATTGATTGGACATAATTTAGAAAGGCATATGCTTGTGTATATAAGGTCCCACAACTCACAGTGCATGTGAGACCAAAAGTGATAAAGTCCAAGGAACTCTCCATAGATCTCTGCAATCAAATTGTGCTGAGGAATAGATCTGGGCAAGGGTATAAAACCATTTCTAAAACTGTGAATCTTCCCAGGACCAAAGTGGGCTCCATAATTGAGGAATGGAAGATGTTTGGAACCACCAGGACTCCTCCTAGAGCTGGCTGTCTGGTCAAACTCAGTAACCAGGCAAGAAGGGCCTTAGTCAGGGAGGTGACCAAGAACCCAATGGCCACTCTAACAGAGCCTCAGAAGTCTTCTGCAGAGGTGGGAGAACCTGCCAGAAGGCCAACCATCTCAGAAGCATCAGGCCTTTAGAGTGGCTAGACAGAAGCCACTCCTGACTGAAAGGCATATGACAGGCCAAGAAAAAGATTGTCTGGTCTGATGAGAAAAAGGATGAACTCTTTGGGCTGAACTCGAAGTGATACGTATAGTGAAAACCAGGTACTGCTCATCACCTGGCTAACACTATCCCTACAGTGAAGCATGGTGGCAGCAGCATCATGATATGATGGTGCTTCTCAGTGACAGGAATGGGAAGACTGGTCAGAATTGAGGGAAGGATGAATGCAGCCAGATATAGGGAGGTTGTTGAAAACCTGCTCCAAAAAGTACATAACCTCAGACTAGGGCAAAGGTTCACTTTTCAGCACAGCAATGACCAGAAGCACACAGCTAAGACAATGCTGGCGTGGCATCAGGAGAAGTCCCTGAATGCCCAGGCTAAATATGCTAGCTAAATATGCTTTTAAGTAAAACATCTGATATAGTGAATAAACAGATCTAATTATCTTAATTCTTTTTTTTTAATTTAGTTGTATCACTGGTCATTGAGGAGTCTTTAATGTTTTGCTTTTCCTGGGTCTGCTCCAGTCATTAGATTAGATTAGATTAGATTCAACTTTATTGTCATTACACATGTAACAAGTACAAGGCAACGAAATGCAGTTAGCATCTGACCAGAAGTGCAGTAAGCAGCAAGTGCAGAGGATATAATATCTACAGTTATATGTATGAACAGTATAAGATCACTGCTATGAACATTTTGTACAGATGGGTATATACAATGCGATATGTACATTATGTATCAGTAGTTATGGACAAATTTACAGATAGATACATACAGTTGATATATACAGTGAATATAATATATACTATGATATTTACAGTTGTATAATATATAAAGTGGTTCTGGATTAAAAATTACAAATAATAGACTGATGGTGTGTGCAGTAGCTCTAAATAGGTCAAAGAATAGTGCAGTATAAGCTACGGTAAGCAACTGTGTCAAGTATAGTATTACTGTAAGTGCAGATAACCTTCTAGTAGTGCAGGTGGGAAATGTATTACAATCGGTCCCTGCCAGGGGGATAAGGATGTGAGGGGCAATGAGATGTGCGTAGTGGTGTAGGGGAGTCAGCGGGGGACATAATTCAATAAGGAGACAGCTGTGGGGAAAAAGCTGTTCCTGAATCTGCTGGTCTTGGACTGGAGGCTCCTGAAGCGCCTCCCAGAAGGCAGGAGGACAAACAGTTTGTGAGCTGGGTGAGAAGAGTCCTTGATGATGCCTCGGGCTTGACGTAGACAATGTATCCTCTGTATGTCCTCAATGGCCAGAAGCGGAGACCCTGTGATGCGTTGCGCAGTCTTCACCACCCGCGTCAAGCGTGCCTCCTTTCTTCCTCCTGAAATCCACAATGAGCTCCTTTGTCTTTTTTGTGTTAAGGAGCAGGTTATTGTCAGCACACCATGCTGCCAGGTGCTTTACCTCCTCACTGTAGGCTGTCTCATTGTTGTCACTGATGAGGCTGATCACCGTGGTGTCATCTGCAAACTTGATGATGGTGTTGGAACCATATACAGGCCTGCAGTCATGGGTGAAGAGGGAGTAGAGGAATGGGCTCAGTACACAGCCCTGTGGTACGCCAGTGTTCAGTGTGATGGTGGAGGAGCAAGTGTTGTCTGACTTAACATGCTGAGGTCTATTGGTCAGGAAGTTCAAGATCCAGTTGCAGAGAGATGTATTGATGCCTAGAGCTTTAAGTTTGGTGGTTAACTTGGACGGGATGACGGTGTTGAATGCTGAGCTAAAGTCCACGAACAGCATTCTTGCATATGAGTTGTTTTTCTCCAGATGCGTGAGGACAGAGTGCAATGCTGTGGAGACGGCATCCTCCGTGCTCCGATTCCTGCGGTAGGCAAATTGGTGGGGGTCCAGTGTGGATGGGAGACAGGTCTTTAGGTGTGCCAGGACCAGTCGCTCGAAGCACTTCATAACTATGGGCGTGAGTGCTACAGGGCGGTAGTCATTCAGGCACATTGGGGTGGACTGTTTAGGCACTGGCACAATGGAAGTGGTCTTGAAGCATGTCGGCACAGCTGCCTGGTTGAAGGACAGGTTGAAAATGTCCGTAAAAACCCCGGCCAGCTGTCCAGCATGCGTCCAGGGATGCCGTCAGGGCCAGCAGCCTTGCGTGCGTTGATCCGGCTCAGTGCTGCATAGACTTCTGTGGTGGAGAGTGTGAGGGGCTGGTGGTCTGCAGGGAGTCTGATCTTAAAAGCTGTCTCCTGGTTGTCCCGGTCGAAGCGAGCATAGAAGTCATTTAGCTCATTGAGGAAGGAGACATCAGTGGTTGTTGGGGTGGCGTTGCTGGGCTTGTAGTCACTGATGGCCTGGATGCCCTGCCACATACGTTGGGGGTCGGAGTTGGTGAGGTGTTCTTCGACCCTTAACTTGTAACAGTGCTTGGCCTTCTTGATGCCCCTCCTCAGGTTGGCCCTGGATAAATTGTAGGCTTGAGCATCACCTGATCTGAAGGCGGCGTTGCGGGCCTTCAGCAGGAGCCGGACCTCCTTGTTCATCCACGGCTTCTGATTTGGGTATGTGGTGATCTGTTTCTGGGTAGTGATGCTGTCAATGGTGGTATTAATATAATCCAGCACAGAGGAGGTGTAGATGTCAATGTCCGTGTGAGAGTCCCAGGTATGGGTCCTGGGTTTGAGTTCACCATTCTGACCAGGTGGATGCATTTTTCTGAAGAAACTTTTTACACTGGGATAACAAAATGACTAGCATATGACTGTGGCAGTTTATGACTATTGTATGAAAATGATGGGGTAGAATCCAATGTCATTTGCTTTATGATGTATCCTTAGTCTACTTTTGAAGCATGTAGGCAGAGTTTGAATCATTATTCAATCAAAATTAAAGAATCAAAAATATCTGAAAAGCAATTTTATTATTGTAGTAGGGTAGTAGTAGGTAGCGTCATTTTTAAATACCATTTTAAATTATGCGTGTGTTAAAATGTACCTGTCGGATGTGGCTGTATCATGTGGATTTGCGTCGCGTCTGGATGTTTCTCTTCCTGTTTCAAAGCGGAGTGATGACGTGATTTCCACACCTGTTACAGATTAGCTAATGTCCCAGGAAACTGAACTCGGTGTCCTTTTAAAAAGGGAGTGGAAAATGAGTGAGGCAGAATCAGCTCCAGAGCAAGCGGGTTGCGGTTACTCATCATGCGTCCATGCGGTATCGTATTCAGTGTTACAGCAATGAAGTTTGTAGATTGAGATTCAGAATATCATTTCAATCAGCAACGTTCTCGCTGTTGGCTAATGATTTTACAAATTTTTAGGTAATTTTCTACCACATTGGTGGCTTCTCTGTTTGAAGATGTTTCTCAGTGTGATTCACTTGTCTTTGTGGTTGTCACTTTTTAGTGTGGAAATAACTCACTTAAATTGCAATACTCTGGCAGAAACTGTAGAACATGTAGCATTGTATGCCAGTCCAGGCTACCCCCTTCAAAGTCTGTACCCTTAATGTTTTAAATAAAACTTTAAAATTTTAGCCTGTGTCTGTCATCTATGCACTGTCACTGAAGTGTTCCAACCCTAGTGCAGGCTATCTGCTTCCAGGGTGCTCACCTGTTAATTGAGGGTGGCGTAGGTCAGTTTCTATATAGAACGGCCAGGCTACTTTATTTTTCAGTGTTATTTATTTAAATGTGTTTGGCATTCATCAGGGTGTTATGCAAAGCAAATGCCAGTATTTTAACCTTTTGAGTCACATGGCACTGAAAACTTTTTTTCCGCTTTCAAGACTAGGTGTGAATCTGGGAAATTGCCATAATTACACCATCATGCAGGGTTTGGGTCCATTGTGAAAGGAGGTTGTGGTTTAGACCAAGACATAAATCAAACAAAAGCATTTAAAGGCTCATCAAAAACAGTTATCTGAAGTTCCTCAGACATAGCTTCATGCAAATGAGAAAATATATCTTTTCTGACTGTTATTCCCAGTTGCATGTCCCTTAGTTCTGCTTACTTTGGCTCGTGACTTGACAAAACAGACCTAACACAATTCTTTATACCATCATGGATGACTCTTTCATGATATGTAAATACAGAGAAGTGAATTTTAAGTTTAGTAAGGGGTTTTATGTGCAATGTGACCATAGTATATCTCTCTGGAGTTCTCAGCAGACTGTTCTTCATGAAACTGCCTCCTCAGGCTCTAGATTGATATTTGCAGTTTACTGATTCAGATTTGCTTGTCTGTTTTGCTTTGCATCTTGAACTAAGGCACAGACGTCACAGTCGAAGAGTATCTGCTTTCATCCCCAATTGCCCCTACTTAATGACATCACCATAGCCACTGTTCCTCGTGAAACATGAAGTTGTGTAGTCTTTATTACTGACGCACATGCCAAATGTGCCCCAACAATCACCTCTCCCTCAAAGTCACTGAGGTGTTTTCTTCTAATCATATTAGCCAAAATAATGGGCAAGTGGGTCTGCCCAGCATTGTTATACATGACCCTAAGCATGATGTGATTAATTGCTTTATTAATTCAGGAACCACACCTGTGTGGAATCACCTGCTTTCAATATACTTTGAATCCCTAATATATACACACAGTCAGATCCAGAATTATTGGCACTCTTGATGAAAATGAAGAAAACTGGCTGCATATACTGAACAACACATATAATAATCTATTTTATGTTCAAACATATGTGAAATCTAAATACTTTTATTTCAATACATTTATTCTCATGCTTCATTGTTTTCATTAAATAATGTCATTTTTTCTGAAAACCATAGTTGTCAAAATTATTGGCTTCCCTAACAATTATTATAAATAAAATCAAAGTTAAATTGGAAATAAAATTTTACTTAATAAAGTTAATCTCAGTCTAAAGGAACAATATTGTGTCATTCCATCACTTCCTGTTTCGTTAGGGTATAAAAACGAGGTAACAAAAAACAAAATCCCTTTGCCATCCATCACCATGGGAAAAAGCCAAAGAACTGTCAGTTGAAAAGAGACAGACGGTAACTGACCTTCACAAGTCTGGAAGTGGGTACAAAAAATACATAAACTGTTAAACATACTACTTAGCACTGTAAGCAGTAATCGAAAAACTTATAACATATGGAATGGTTGCAAACTTGGCGGGAAGAGGACGCAAATACATGTTGCCCCCACGAATGGTGTGGAAGATGGTGAGGGAGGCAATAAAGTACCCAAGGATCACAGTTTAAGAATTGCAGAGCTTGGTTGCATTTTGGGGTCACCACAACTAGGGTGACCAGGTGTCCCGCTTTGCGTTGTACTGCCGATACAGATGTTTTTCCCCCCTAGTTTCATCTTGAACATAGATTAAATGCTTCATACCCCGTTGGTGTATAAACATCATATTAGCATTGACAGAAACCTCAAAGTGTTTTCTTTTAAATAAATCTAATGAAAAAAACAAATTATTGTTTGAAAAGTATCAAAAATAAGTGAAATATACAGCTATGCACGTTCCACAGACAAAGTTCCATCAGGAGAGCGCAAACCCAACCCCCCTATTTGCAACTCTATTCACATGATAACAACTTGCCGATTAGTTTCGGTAATGCAGGAGGAGCTAAGTCACGCTGGAAAATGCCCATGGTGAACAAGATAAAATGCCATGCAGGTTCAAGCATAAATAATGAGTAAGTGTAAACATTTCTCACTATCACACTCAGAGATTTGCATGTTGTGTACACAAACGTTAGTTGAAATTAGCTAAGTTACCTGCATCTTCTGTGGGCTAACATTTATTGAAATTTGCAAAGGTTCTGTGTAGTTCTCTTGGGCTTTTTGAGTGAGAATTTGGCATATAAACACTGTCATTTGAGTAGTGAATATACTGTAAGCTTTGTGCAGTCCGATTTTTTTTCACAGCCCATCATAAGTTGCCTATTTTTATGTGCATTCTTTGCCCCAATGATAGGTCTTATTTAGTTTTATTTTATATAATATTTTATTTTGTGCCTTATTTATGTTGTAGTTGGATTTGGTCAGGAGTATAACTTGAAAGACTTGAGCTGCATGATGCCTGCTGCTTTGCTTAAGGACAGTTGCTTTTTGATGGGCCTGTAATGGCCAATGCATGTTGGATGTCTATCAATAAAGACATGTTATGTTGCAAAATTAGTGTGCCTTTGGGATGACAAACAGCACTGTGCTCATCATATCTTTCATATAGCAAAAGCTGTAGCCTGTATCTTTTATGGCCTAACTGGTGTGCTATGGAATCGACTAGAGGACAAAGTATAGGTGTTTACGAGCCGAAAGGCAGAATACAAATGTTTCTTATCAAGTCAAAGCGTTTATTGTCTTATGCACAGTAAGAAACATGTTCCCTGTCCAATGAAATTCTTCCTTTGCTGTCCACAATGGATGCCATAACAATAATATAAGAATAAACAATAAAGTAAATAGAATAAATAGAATAGAATAAAAAACTATAGGAATACAGAAATAAAAAAAATATATATATATAAACTATGTAGTAATAGCAGCCATGTACGTTAGTGTGCAAAGTAAGTGTGCAATATGGCTTGGAATGTGCAACAGATTGCAAGGTGCAGTGGTAACAGTAGGATAGTGCAACTGGAGTAAACAATGAGTCCAAGTACTAAATGAGGTAGTTAAGTCTGTGTTCCCTTTGGCCGTTTAAAAGTCTGATGGCTGAGGGGAAGAAAGAGTTCTTCAGTCTGGAGGTCCTGCATTTCACACTTCTGTGTCTCCGTCCTGAGGGTAGAAGTGTGAACAGTCCATGTTGAGGGTGGGTGGGGTCCTTGATAATGGAGGCAGCTCTCCTGTGGACTCTGCGGTGGTAGATGGCCTGCAGAGAGGGCAGAGGACTCCTGATGATCTTCTCAGTCTTCACCACTCTCTGCAGGCTTTTGCGGTCCATTGCAGTGGTGCTGCCGTACCACACGGTGATGCAGCTGGTCAAGATGCTCTCCACAGTGCAGCTGTAGAAGTTGCTGAGGATCCTAGGCGACATGCCAAACTTCCTCAGCCTCCTCAGGAAGTATAGCCGCTGTTGCGCCTTCTTGACCAGCTGGGTGGTGTTGAAAGCCCAGGTCAGGTCCTCACTGATGTGAACGCCCAGGTATTTGAAGCTTCTCACCCTCTCCACTTCAAGCTCTCAGATGAACAGTGGCCAATGAGTTCCCCTCTCCTTCCTCATGTCCACTATCATCTCCTTTGTCTTGTCCGTGTTGAGGGTGAGGTTGTTCTCCTCACACCATGTCACCAGACTGGCCACCTCCCTCCTGTAGGCCGCTTCGTCTCCGCCAGTGATGCGTCCTATCACTGCGGTGTCGTCTGCAAACTTCAGGATGATGTTGTCCTTGTGGGAGGCGACACAGTCATGTGTGAACAGTGTGTAGAGGATGGGGCTGAGAACACATCCCTGTGGGGTGCCAATGTTGGTTATGGTGCTGGCTGAAGTCCTATTTCCGATCCTGACAGACTGTGGCCTGCCAGTCAGGAAGTCTAGGAGCCAGTCACAGAGCGTGGGGTGCAGCCCAAGCTTGAACAGTTTGTGGGTGAGTTTGTGGGGAATGACCGTGTTGAAGGCAGAACTGTAATCTATGAAGAGCATTCTGATGTAGGTGTTCTTGTTTTCCAGGTGGGAGAGGGAAATATGGAGGGCAGCAGCAATGGTGTCTGAGGTGGACCTGTTGGGCCGGTAGGCATACTGCAAGGGGTCAAGTGTATCCGGTATGCTGTCCTGAATGTGGGCCAGCACTACTCTCTCAAAGCACTTCATGATGATTGGAGTGAGTGCTACTGGTCTGTAGTCATTCAGACAGGTCGGTGGGCTCCTCTTGGGGACTGGGACGATGGTTGTGGTCTTGAAGCAGGTTGGAACGGTGGTCTGTAATAGGGACAAGTTGAAAATGGAAGCGAGGACGTCAGCCAGCTCGGTGGCACATGCTCTAAGGGCCCGCCCAGGGATGTTGTCTGGTCCTGCTGCTTTGCGGGGATTGATCCTCCTCAGGGCTTTGTGTACCTCGGCCGATGAGACTGTTGGGGGTGGGTGGGTGGGTGGTCCAGGTACGTGTGTGCCTTTTCTCTGTGCTGATGCTGGAGGTCTCAAAGCGAGCATAAAATTCGTTGAGGTCATCCAGCAGAGTGTCTGAAGAGCTGAAGGCGTAGCAGGTGTTCGTCTTGTAGTCGGTGATGTGCTGTAGGCCTTGCCAAATCTGCCCGGCGTCCGCAGTAGAGTAGAAGCTGTCCAGCTTCTCTCTGTACTGCCTTTTGGCCTCTGTGATGGCTTTCCTCAGTCCGTACTTTGCTGCCTTATATTCTGTCTCTCCGCCTGATGTAAATGCAAGAGATCGACAACGCAGCATGTGTCGTACATGGCTGCTGACCCAGGGCTTCTGGTTAGGAAACTTCCTGATTTGTATGGTGGGCACAATGTTGTTGATACAGGTGCTAATGTACCCAGTCACATACTCAGCATAGTCCTGTTAGATAGACATTATATCAAAGTTTTTCAGTTTATCAAGGTTACCTCTCAGCGTTGGTAACATGTCCCGCATTGTCCCACACAAACTTGGTACTTGTCCCACATTTAGTCTGTTTCCATCTGGTCACCGTAACCACAACTCAAAAACAACCATAAGACGCCACCTCCATACCAACAAGCAGTTGGAAGGGTTGCACGAAGGAAGCCCTTACTGAATGATAGAAACAAAACCAAGAATGTGGAGTTTGCCAAACATCATTCAAATGACTAGAAGAGAGTGCTAAAGTCACATGAGACCAAAATTGAACTTTTTGACCATACACACCAGGAGGAATGCATACAAGGAGAAGCACCTCATTCCTACTGTCAAATATGGAGTAGGGTCATTGATGTTTTGGGGATGTTTAGCTGCCAGTGGTCCAGGGTCACAGGGTCACAGTTACGAGCAATGGCATAATGAATTCCACCAAGTACCAGGAAATTCTGGCAGAAAACCTGGTTGTCTCTACTAGAGGGCTGAGACTTGGTCATAGGTGGATTTTCCAGCTCAGCAGAAATGGTTAAGTGAAAACAAAATCCATGTTCTGCAATGGCCATCTCAGTCTCCAGACTTTAATCCCATCGAAAACCTGTGGTCTGAACTGAAGAGGACAGTCCATAAGCACAAACCCAAGGATTCCAATAGTCTTAAAAAGTTCTGCATGGCAAGGAATCAAAAATCCCTCCAAATGTGTTCTCTTACCTTATCACAAATTATAGGAAAAGACTCAGGGCTGTCATCTT
This sequence comes from Megalops atlanticus, assembly GCA_019176425.1. Taxonomy (NCBI): domain Eukaryota; kingdom Metazoa; phylum Chordata; class Actinopteri; order Elopiformes; family Megalopidae; genus Megalops; species Megalops atlanticus. The sequence goes on from CM032876.1 coordinate 40,951,704, forward strand.
TGGGGTGACATCCAGGGTTGGTTGCACAAAGTTAAACCAGTGGTGCCTATAACCGTAAAACCTTTGGGGAAAATAAATTTATCTGAAAAATGTAAGACTTTGGTTGATTCCATTGAATCATTGATAGAGCACGCTATTTTACACATCTGAAAATAACGGTATTATTTTTTAGTTTACAGTATTGTAGTCCATATTTATCAAAGGATATGAAAGGAGGTAACACTCAAGTTGTGGTGTTCATTTTTGAAATGTAAGACTACTTGTATAGTGGAAACGCTCCACAGAGGACACCAGGGTATTTTGCCACCATGGGCTATGAGACCCAGAGTTTGCTACATAATCTTTTGATGTTGCCTGCATAACTATGGCATTCATGGCAAGTTTGCAAAGAAGAAGCCACTCCTGAAGGCAAACCACAGAAACCAGAAGGGGCTTTCATTTGCCAAACTAAGCCTAAAATTGAATTGAAGCATGTGTTGTGGTCAGATAAAATGAAAATGGAACTCTTTGGACATGCTTATTAGTGTTATGTTTGGAGTAAAAAAGTTAACTTATGTATGTTGAAAAGAACCCATACCTACTGTGAAATATGGCAGGATTTCTGTTATCTTTTGTGATCATTAAGATGAGAGGGAGGGAGAGAGGGAGTCATGGACTCCAAGATGTTGTCAGGGCACAGGCACGGACTCAAATGCAGACCAGGCGTATTCAGGTTCCAAGCGGCTTTATTTGAATCACAGGGCAAGTTCGTGGTGGCAGTACAGGCAGGGTCAAAACTAGGAAGGCAGTCCGAGGCAGAACAAACAGGGAGCAGGGATCAAAACAAGAACAGGCTGGGTCAAAACTGGGAAGGCAGGCAGATCAGGCAACCAAGGCAGGACGGCAGGCAGGGACGAGGTAGCAAGTCAGGCAGGAGTCGGTACGGAATCAGCAACACGAGTAGCAATGCAGGAACGTAACAGAGGAAATACTGAGGCAAACTGGCAACACGACAGAGACAAGCAGGGAATATAAAGGGCTGGGCTGACGAGGAGATGGGATGCAGATGGGCAGGCAGGCAGGTGGAGGCGATCAGGAAATCAGATGGGCGGGGACAGGGCAGAGAACGGGGCAGGGCCGGAACACATGAGAACTGTAAGCAAAAGCACATGGACAACACTGACAGACAGGGAGAAACACCAAAACAGCAGCTAGGGGGCTGAAGTACTGACAGATGTACCAAAACATTTTGGTAAAAAATCTAGCTTCACTGTGCCAAAAAGCTCAAGTCTAACTCGGATAACATTCAGTGCATTCATCCAAGCCAACAAAGCACAAAATCAATCTTCTCAGCTGACCATCTCATGTCATAGACCATCTTCAGGCCTCAGTCCAGCTGAACATGTATGGTTCAAACTCAAGACAGTTCACAAATGAAGACCAAAAGATCTGAAGGACCCAAATCAATTGCCAGGAAGAATGACCAAACATTCCCCCACGGATATACCAGAACCTCACAAAACATGTTGAAAATGAAGTCAAGGCTAGAGCAGGATTTTTAAAAATTACATTATAAAATTACAAAATTACAAACATACATTTTTGAACAATTATGAAGAATATGACCTTGCATTGTGCAATGCTATTAAGCTGCCTCTTCAGTGGATGAGAGTCTGCTGCTTCTGTATTGAGAAGAAGGTAAACCATGTGCTCTGCAGTGATGTGTGATGTAGACACTGCCACATAAATAGATGTAAAAGTTATAGTTGTGAAATAGATGTAAAAATCATGTTTACACATTAATATATTACTGTACAAGTCCATGTGGGTCCCTTTGAAGTGATTCTTTTGTCTGAAAACAACAAACTACAGTCAGGTGCCATTCCAAGATATGTGGTGGTGTAGTGTTGTCATAGAAGAGCTCTACCTGTCCAATGTTCTCTGGAACAGCAGTCATGTTACCGATTCCTTCAGTGTCCGATTCACTCAGAGGCCTGAAGGCAGAATGTTCTACAGATGGCCCCAACCCACACACACAGAGGCTCAATCTGCTCTGGTCAGCTGTGCCGTCTCACCCACCAGGGACCCAAGTGTGCAACTGCAGCCTCTCAGAATAACAGCGAAACACTCAAAACCCCACCCTCTGCTTAGTCTGAGAGAAGGGACTTCCTCAAATGAAACTTCCCTTTAATTAGTTGGCCTCAAAGTAATGGGGTAACAGCAGGGTGGGGGAAAGACAGAGGGATTTGAGTGACAAGGTCTTACTCTTGTCCTTTTGTTGAATTAGAGAAGATCGCCGTAGATTGCGCGATATATTGAAACACCCCTTTGCATATTCGCAGATATATTAAAAAGGGATCAACTTCAGCCGGCAACGCACAACAAACAAGAAAAAAAATGCTGCAGTTTAATATCACAAATTACGCTGAGGGACTGACCCCTGTACACACAGCCTGATTAGATTAATTAGGAACTTCCCGACTCTGTCTTTTTCCCCGTGTGTACAGCCAGGAGTTTAGTTGCAGATTCAATATTTGCTTGGTGCCCATGTGTTAGTATGAAGATCTTTTTGGAGAATTATGAAAACATGCAGGGAGGAAAAAAATTAATATTCAGTCAAAAAAAAATCTTAATACGTACTCTTTGAATGCAGGTGCAAACCAATTAACAAGCTGGCATTTAGGGGATTTTAATATTTTGTCAGAGATGAAATAGACTGTGGTATCTTGGATGTGTTTGAACATATTATCCATGAATAATCAAATATTGAATGGTGTGTTGTAGCTGGGGGAAAACCACCTCAGTAGAGGGCTCAGTGGCTGCATGGAGGTCCAATGGATCAAGGATTCATTGCTGGGCTAAAATGCAAGAAAAAGGAACTGCTATTTTTTCTTTAACTGTCCTACACTAAAAGAGAGTTGACAATTGAAGCAGAGAATTGTGATGGATTTACATGCAGGTTTTTAATATTACCTTCATTATTTTATGAACATGGTGAAGTGACAAAAAAGTTGTAATGCTCCGTATGATGATAATGGATCTTACAGTGAATCTGATATGGATTGTTTTCCATTCGTAAATTGATATTTACAGCAGTACTCAAGGAAATTATTTTTGAGTAATCAATTTTTTATTATTAAAAGTGATCACTTTTAATTTAAGTGATCAAATCAATGATACTTAAAAACATCCTGTACTTTTCTGACAATTAACCAGGCTTACACAACGTAAGCGAAGCTAACTTGTAACCCAGAGAAATACAATGTTATTAAGACCGCAAACTAGAGTCACGCCAGACCTGAGACATGTCAATCCACTGCTCTGAAATGAACAGGAAAAATATGCACATTCCATTCTTACTAGGTGCTGAGCAGAAAGGAGCGGAACAAATTGACTAACATGTCCACACACAGTCTCCTCCATGAAGCACAGCTGGGTCTTTAACACAACAGGTTTGCAACATAAACACACCTGTTGGAATAGGTTTCGCACACACAAATATTATATATCAGTTACACTTTTTAATGATGAGAGAAATGTTTTTGAATGATGCAATAAATGAAAGCAACACATAGAAAAGGGTTTGGGACCTGTCATATCCTTTGTCAACTTCCAATGACCAAACACATCAGTGTCTGTCCAAACCAGTGTCCTTTCATCACAGTCCTCTCCAGTTTCACCTTAGTGGGGTTCCTATACCCATGCCTCATAATACTCACAGTGCACAGGGCATTCTTTTCCACGCTCCTACCAAGTACTGCAACCAGCGCATCATCATCTAAGCTGCTAGAGTAGGACCAGAGGCTTTTTGCATGTTGTGCAGAGATCAGGGGCCAGATGTCAATAGATGAGGGGTGGGGGGTGGGACAGAGAATCCCTGAGGCCATGATCTGGAAACCTTTCCTTAAACTATGACACTCTCCTCCCAATTTCATAGCACTGCCCCCAAACTGCCCTGAAGCAGGGCTGAATTGTATGATTGTGTGATGTATTACTGATGATGTTCCTGTGCTCTTGGACTGGTGTCATGTCACTACCCAATTCACAGCCACACATCGCCTGTGATTTCCTTCCCCTATGCAGTGCTGTGAAGGCCTTGGTTTTCCTTCGCCTTGATTGTAAGAGAAGTTGGCTGATTCAGACTGTGGTGCTCCAGGTTGCACTGGGTGACAGGAGCACAAGTCCATCGCCTAGGGTTTGTTGCAGCATTAGCACAAAGTATTAGGATCCAACTGCTGGAGCCACTGGCAGGGTAAATGTGCTACTTGGACTTATTCATTGTGATAAAGATGCAGATGTAAAAATATTCTTGGTAATACTGAAATCCACAACCATATTCATGGTAATTTATTTCTGCCTCCCCTTAAAGACCAACAATCCAGCTGATTTGCACATTTTGTTAGAGGAATAAAAAGGTGCACTCTCCACCCAAAAACAAGCCTTTAAATTGAAGATAGCCAGAGCAGTTGGGGGGGGTGTTAACTGTGCATTGAAATACTAAATTTTAAATATTGAATGCTTATATACAGATGTCCTCAAATAATCCTAACCAAAAAAGCTTACAGACTGGTTCAGAAGACCATGAACAACACTGGAATCAAAGGAAGAAGGCCTGTGGTTTTGAGCTGATCAGCGTGTGCTGAAGATACAACATGATTGGAGCTACAGTACTATTAGACCTTTGTCCTCAATAATCTTTACCGCAGCTGTTTTGATACTGTTATTTACTTATGTGGAAGTGCCCAGTGTAAACAGTGAACTGTGTGAGGGAGAAACTGAAGGATTTATCAGCCTTGCACTGATACAGTCCTCTAGCAGCCTTACCTCCAGAGGGCCCATGATGAAGATGCTGTTTAAGCGAGCAAACTGCTTAGTCTCCTGCAGCAGTGACCCCACGATAGTGTCTCCAGTAATTAACTCATTTATTAGAAACACAAGAGTTTGCAAATCTGCTGCCCAATAAAACATAAACAAGCACTTCTTAGGTATCCACTCAGCTGGAACTAAACAGTATTTGCTTAATCTACAATTTTAAAATGCATTACCAAAAATAAATGTTGGTGGACGAAAGAGTCTGATTATGTGTCCCGGGCAAATTGGCGGTAATGAGTCAAGAGACTTTGCTCATTCACATACATTAAAACAGCAATCATTATGAAATTAAGGCTGAGATTAATCCTGTTAATGACACCGCAGTGCTCTTGGGAATAGGGTAGCCCAGATGTCAGGCGTGCAGTGATGAAACGCTGGTCTGTTGATAGGGCCAGCTCCTGAAGAGGCCCCTCCAACAGGCACGCAAGCCACTCCCGCTCAGCCCCGGCACTTGAAATGCAAATGAGGAGCGCAGCGGACTGGTAATGAGAGCAGATTCCTGCGATAAGGATGGGGGGATGAATAAATTAAAAGGAGATCTGAACTGGAGATAAGAACCAGCAGCAGGAACCCTGATGTCCCCAATTAGAGAGGATGTCACCCCCTGTCTCAGCCGCTGTAATAAAGCTCTCACTCGGTATTCCGAATCACACGACTCCAACACTGTTAACATTTTAATGTCTTGGGCGTGCTAGGTAACATTAATTACTTGGCCGTTTGGATGACTCCTGAATCCCTTTAACGTCTGCCTCCTAATGGAAATCTGATCTCAGGCTCAGAACCGTTACATCAAAAAAATAATAATATTTACAGAACCAGCCAGCAGTCATGCCTACATTCAACTGGTTCAAATCTGTGTATTGACAGCGAGGGCCCATCACCATAAAAAGAAATTACAATGTGAATTTCATTTATTCCTTTCACATTTATTTTTTGCTCACTGTTTGAAGGAGCAAAAATTTGAGATTTCATTACCGATGGTTTAAGTATAAGCAAATCTCCCCTCTGAATCTTAACACAATTTCAGGAAATCTCCCAAAACTATTTCAGCTAACATAAAAATGTATGGTCACTTTGAGAATTTTAACAGCTTTGAGAAGCATGTCTGTGTCTGGTAAATTTCTGTCTTACTTATCTCTCTCTCTCTCTCTCCCTCTCTCTCTCTCTCTCTCTGTCTGTCTCTCTCTTTCTCTCTGCTAACATCTTGCTCCTTTGCTATGGTAGAAAGGAAATTGGACAGAAATGAGCATTCTTTAGTTTCAGTGACTTCAAATTGACAACTTTCGTCTCTGGAATACTACAGTTGGTGTATTGTTTTTAAGGTGAAGTGAACCCGAATAGGAAAGGGTAAACCCATTTTTGTGGGAGATGTATACTTTTGGTGCCAGTATCCAGAGGCAGAGAACATAAAGGAGAGATTATATTTTCCCCATGTTGTGGTAGCAGAGCGGATGGTGAGAGGCAGAGAATAAGAGGGAATGTAATGGTTGTATTACTGCAATCGCTGATGCATTATTAATGTTAACTTGATCAAGGCAGGTGGACAGACCCAGGAGAGATATCGCCGTCTAATGAACAGCCCTCTTTCCATGGCAGAACAAGGCTGGCAGCTGTTTCACTGTAAGGTGTGAGCTTTTGTGCCTTTGTGTATAAGGTACCCTATTTAATTTACAAATAATTTACACCCACCGTAATTGACACTATTCATAGAGCATTACTGTGTCAGCTAGTGGCCATGTCTGTTTGCATTTTAAATGAACAAGTAAATACATTTTCCACTGTGTGAATTTTTGGTTGATTTAAAACAACAATTCCATTCAAAATAGCTTCAGATACTGTTTCCCCTGTGGTTTGTTGGTAAGATTTTCTTTTTATTTGTGATAAATGTTTTGATATTAGGGGATCTTCAGTTTGTCTCTATCAGACCTGTCCTTATAAAAAGGGATGTAAGAATAAAAGGTAATAATTCTGGCTTGTCCATGTCCATGTCTGATCTGTATTTGTTTATTTTTTCTTATTTTATGATACATGAAATGGGATGCTTTTAATGAAATTGTTCACAACAGACAGCTGTTTCCGCAGCTCATATTTTACACAAGACAATGGTAATCCAAAGTCAGATTCTTTGTTCTTTCATTTAAAATTGTGAGACAAATTCTGTATACCAAAAGAGGAAAATAGACAACTGCTGGTTAATATACACATTGAAATAATCAAACGTTTTATTGTACATGCACACACAAACACGCACACACACACACACACACACACACACACACACACACAATAATATTCAGTTGTTTTGGGGCAAGGATTGATACATGAAGCATTGAGTATTTATTACAATAATATGGTTATCTGAATCCTTTGTTTTGAAGTGCAAAAAATACATTTATTAACAATTGTCTAAGAACAGATGCTGTTAAATGTAAGTGTATAGTTCCAGTGTCCATGTCGTCATTTTTCTTTTTTTAATTAAAAACAAAAAATGCCCATGACTATATCCTAGATGTAGCTGACAGAATTCTGTAGGGCACAAAACTGGGCCAGCAGGCTTGGCAGTCTGGTCCATGGTAAAGTGTAAAGCCTTATCAAATAGTGTCAAAAACAAGGCTTTATGGGCAACAGGGCCTTCTCTAGGCTATTAAAGCTTTTTAGTGGTGGGTTATGTATTTTGTATGGTGCCATTGCTAAAAGGTTATCCCTAACACTCCACAAGACCTTGAAACATGAGCCTCAAGTTTACTCACTTCTCTTAAAAACAGTGGATGGGGCAACTTTGAAAAGCTCAATAATAGATGAGAAGACTGTGCACTATTTATAAAGCATAAGAGGTAGTCCAAAAGTAAATAGCACTGAATACCTCTGATAAGGTGTGGTGCACGTTGTGAATACAGCACTGTGGTGAATATGTGCAGAATACTGTCTTATGCTGGTTTATATAATATTCTTTGTTCCAAAGAATGTGCACATATGCCATGCTTCTGTGCAATCAATGTACAGTTATTCTTGATAATTACATAGCTTGGTGTTCTACTGATGGTAATCCAACTTAAACAGTGTTTTTATAGTAAAACTGAGGCATGTCTGTTTTCCTTTCATTTCTATTGCGACGCTGTCCAGGGTCTGACTGGAGCCTTTTCTGATCCTATACAAGTCACGCACTGCCCCCTAGTGTGTAGAATTGTGTTTTCAGCCATAAATCTGTGCCCTCCTCTGCATGCCCATTGAGTCCTCTGGGAAATTCAGTAATAAATGCAAGCAAAATAATAATAAAATAAAATTGTTGCTTTAAGAATGCACTGATCTAAAGAGTGACATCATTTTCAGTAATCAACAAAACTATTTAAAAGGCTCAGAAATGGACAGAGATGTGTTTTATTAGTGCTATTGCTACCTGAGAGAATACATCTGTGTCAGTAAGCAGGTATGTGTGTGCATATGTGTTTGTGTGCAAAGAACAAAGAGTGCCAGCAGATACCAGATTGCAAATAAACCTTTAACACACTGAGGGATAGCAAACCACATTTGTTAATGAAAGTATTTCAACAAAGGCTTTTACAAAAAGTTAATCTTTAATCTGGCTAGTGTAAAAGCAGTGATGTAAAAATAAAGATTTTTTTGTTTAGGGCACATGTGCCTTCCTCTGCTCTGGAGAACTGAATCACATGAAATGCATAGTCCCTCCATAAAGTGACCAAATAACATCAGTGAGACATGGAAAAAAATCAGTCAAATTAATCATGTAAGATAATTTTAATGTGGGGACATTTACAGTCAATCAATGTGAGCATAAGCCATACATATACACCTATCCTGTATTATTTTACTTCTTCACCGCTGCTTGGTTGAGCATATCTGGATGTGTGTGTGTGTGTGTGTGTGTTTTTCCTGTGTGTGCTGCATTGCCTCTACTGCCAGAATTTAGGGGGCCTCACTGACCCCAAAGGTAAGATGGCCTCCCAGCAAATTAGGGGTGTCTCACCCCACTCCCAACGCACCTCCTGTTTGACTGGGGATGGTAGAGGGCCCGCCAACAGCCTAGGTGATGGGAGGTGCAACCCCTCGTTTTAATAACCAGCCCAGGCATTGTTTACTGCCAGGGATCTCCATGTTGATTAGGTTCTGGCAGGAATAATGCATGAGGGGAGGCATCCTTGCCTGGAAGAGTCCAGCACATACATACTGATTTACAGATGTTGAGCTCTTTAGACAGTTATGACTGGGGTTAATGTAATACTTATAGTGAACATGTCGCTGGGGTGGGGGTGGTGGGTGAGGGGGGATTTGGGGCGCTTGCTGCCTGCTGAAGCCCACACTAACTGCCAGAGCACAGAGGAGATTTTAAAGAGCTGGGTTTTCAGCACAGGCCTGATATGCCATGTACACTGGGACTGACACATCCAATCCTTCTGGTGTGCCACTGGGGAGCGGGTTGGAGTGTGGGTGGGGCATCACAAGACAGCACTGGAAACATCCATGCCCGATAATGGAGAGGTGATCGCCCTGTAAAGCATGGAAAATGATGGCAAGTGAATGAGTTTTCTAGGAAAGGGTAGGAGAGGATATACAGGTAACATAGAGCTCTGAACTGACAGGGTGATGACATGTTTCCAAAGAGTACAAGTCGTCAGCTGTAGGTGAGCTGTGGCAAAGAGGTGCTCTCGTTGATCAAATCTACAGAGCAGCAGACACCTGTTTGTGGCCAGATGTGTGCACAGAGTTTTTCAAAGTTACCTAGAAGGTAAGGAAAAAAAGACTAGGAAGAATAGCCACATTATACAGAACTCAGACTCTTGTTCTGTAAATGTTCTACAAATGTAGATTCTGTACGACTCTTGTTCTGTAAATATTAATTGTTTGATTGTACAACAAGCATATCATAATGTAGTGTGTTCACTGCACAACATCAATGTCTCTGCTTCACAGTGGTGTTTGCCAGTCTTGCTTTGCTGCAATATAGCAAAATCAAACAAAGACCTTTTTCAGGCCACCGTGAAAAGATAATTCACTTACCTCTCTAGGCATCTTGTACTCTCTGTAAATATTGTTCAGTTGATCCCAGTTGTTATCTTCTTATAGAATGACTATGATCATAACAGTAAAGCATGTCTTGTTTTTATTGTGGCTTCAGGTGATGTTTGTGAACACCCTACAGATATGAGTCCATACTACATACTAGAATATTTGACGTTCTTTGTATGATTTCCTCACTCATCCCAAAGACCTGTAAGGAACTGTTTGCCTTCATTTTTTCCAGCCCAAGCAATCTTTTAAAATACATGAGGAGCTGAATAAAATAGACCCACTTCTCTTATTTGGCTTAGTTTATAATTTAAGGTCTTGGAGATAACAACAGAAGTTAAAAAAAAAACCTAGACTAGGGCAAAACAGCAATCTGATCAGATGGGAAACTTCCACGATGCGATAATGGACAAACAAGTAACTTTGGGGAACAAAGGAAGTGGGGGAAGAGTCTTCCGCTTATGTGTGGAGCATCGTGTGGGTAAACTGCGGTTCATTGAGAGTCAGCGGCCAGCGGGGAGAACCTCCTCAGTGGTGCGACAGAGGAAGCAGTCTCTAACAAAGCCACCGCCACTAGCCTGGTCTCGAGGAAACATCATACCTGAATTTTTCATGACTCCTCCAAGCACACCAGGACTACAAAACTGGCTAGTGCAGCGAAGGTCAGAGCCCAGGGTGGAGAAACAGATGCAAGTCTTGCCTGAGGGATGCTAAAACAATAAGTTCTTAGTGATGCACATCTACGAAAATTCTGAAAGTGGTAGATGTTGCGGGATATTTTCCCCTTCATCTCCTAGGATGCTTCTACATGTTCACCTGCTTAATGATGCGTGGGCAATCAAGTGAAGCAATTACTTTGAGATGGCATTTTAGCACGGAAAGCATATATGAATGCAAAAATGAGCAAGTCCTCTCTGTCTTCACAACTCTCAAGCACTGATAAATGTAAATCATAAGTCATCTTTTGTTTCATTTATGCCGGTAGAACAAGCACACCCATTTGATGTGCCGGTGTTCTCTGTCAAAAACTCCTTGGTTTGGTGGCCATTGTTCTGCAGTAATTGTCATTTTACAACATAAAAAGGATACCAGAAAAGCAGATCCCCTAAGGCCCGGAGCAAAGCGTTTAGCACCCTATGACTTTGTGTACGCAAACAGCAACACTTTTATGACACGAGAGACACGAAGAACACAACCACAACACAAGGGCTGTCTCTCACAAAACAGAACAGGGAAACTGCCTCAGAAATTCCACCCTTTTTCTCCTTCAATTCCCTCCCTAATCAATATCAAGCATAAAAAACAAGTCTGAGGGAGACAAAATAAAAAAGAAGCAAACAAAACAAACACTTGTGCTGTGTGTGTGTGTGGGGGGGGTGAATTACAGCAGCGCTGCGTCGCAGTTCCTCACCTGTCGTTATCTACTTTAGCTCTTAATGAGAGCTGTTCTATTCTCGGTCACATCTGATTTGTTTTATACAAGTCCCTTTGAACAGCTGGGAGTTATTGAGCCTGCTTTGATCATGGAATCTTTCTGAATTTCAAATCAGAAATGAGGCACTTTCTTTCTCTCATTCTTCCTCACTCTCTTTCATTCTCTCTCTCTCACTCTCTCTCTGTCTCCCTCAGCCTGCTTCTCTTGCTCTGTGACTGTTTTGTTTGTTTGCTTCCCACCAACCAAGGCCAGCATTTGTAGGGAAGTGGAGGGTAAAGAAATGAAGGCTAGAAAGAAAAAGCACGGGAGATATAGGGAGATATAGGGAAAGATGCTCAGGACCCTGCTGAAGAGCACCATACACAGTGTAAATTTCTTCATCAATGTTTATAAATTTAACAAAGAGAGAAAACATCGCCACAAGACGGCGGGCGGCTTTTGAAGGCAGCGTTTCTAATGATGACCCTTGGCATGCTGTGGCACCTGGGACTTCCCCAAGAAGGAGCTGATGAAAATTAGCCTATTCTCATTTCAAACAGAATTTCGCCCAGCCCCTGATCAGAGCGGCAGCTTGGGGTCCAGGGAGAGAACACGCGCTACCAGAATCACTCAGCCGCCTGGCTCTCCCCTGGTAATTGTCGCAGGAACACACAGTGACATGACTGTAGGATGTGAGGGGTCTGGATGTACTCAGGCTGTTATTCCCTGTTTAAAGATTTAAACCATCAGGGTATGATAGGTCCCTTTGATGTTTGCTAAGCACAGAGCTCGGGTATGGGGAGGGGGTTACCAGGAGGCAATCATCTTTTTTGGAGCCACAACCGAGAGGGGGAGAGGTGGAGGAACCTCTGTCTCGCTGCAGTCACTCCACAAAGGAAAGATAAAAGCAGGAGGTTGAAGCTAGGGCCAATTCTGACTGTGAGGCAGAGATTACTCACAGTGAGCCGAGAAGTTATGGCTCCACTCCACTCCGGCAACTTTCTCCCCTTTATCCTGCTTTTGCTTGTATTTTCTTGGGGGTGGAGCGAGTGCTTTTCTGTCCACTGTCTTTTGTTCTTTTTTTTTTTTTTATGGGCAATAAAGATAAATTTGTCTCGTCCATACATGCCCAGCTTGTGTAGATCCCATTTGCATGCATTTGAGAGGTCAGTTTTAAGATGGGTAGAGATGACATGACTTCTAGCCCTGCCCATTTTGTTTTATTTACTCTCAGTGCCCTATAATGTTTAAATCATCCCCTACCATTTCCTACCTCTGCATTCAGTCAAGAACATTGTTGGCATATTACTGACGACCATAGGTTATCTGCACCTCGTGTTTGTCAGTAGTCAGAACATCACCTTGTAGCTCTCAGCTTGAGGCCACACTCTGTGGAGGGATAGCTTGCACATGGTTCTCATTCTCTTCTTTTGATGCGGTCTTGCATCCTTGTAAAAAATTAAACATGAAACGGATTTTCTGTTCCAGACATTTTTTTCTCAGCAGGTTTTTTTACTGTTTTGTTGAAGGGTTCAGGTGAAACTGCGCATTTATTGCAGCCTAACAGGCCAGTGTGGCTGTATATTGCGTGTTCACCAATTATGTCCACTAACTGACAAATAGGAACCAATGGCCATGCATGCTAAGTTCTTGGCTGAAATCAGGTGGATTTTCAGAAGGCACCGGTATTCCACTACCTTGTTAAATGACTGGTGAAGCCCCAGTCACCCTCCCTGCTTATGTGTTCATTAATGCAGTTTGCTTGGGCCCAAAGCAAACTTTATTATTGAGCAGAGAAACTGCATATACCCACTTGCCTCTGCATCAGTCTCAGGGCATTAAATCCCAGATACAACCACACCCAAATACGACCGTCTGCCACATTTTGATGCTTGGGAGACAGATAGGAGTGGGCTTCTGCAAAGGGAATTCTCGGATCTGAAAGCATTTTAACAACAATTAAAATCTTTGATGTTTTAATCTGTTCACATCAAAAGCAACAATCCCTCTGTTTGATTTTCTTTTGATGACATCCAGTGTAAAAACCAATCCTGCCAATTGTCAGCAAACACAGTGCTAGTCTCAGTAAGGAGACATCAAGGGCAGGATGTAGCAAGATGGGCCGTACAACAGATCTGGGGACAGTGTACATCTTGGGCTTGAATATGACAAATGCACCTTTAATCATTTGCACCTGGTAACATGTCATTTAGACAATGTAATTATTAATTAACCTAATCTAATTAACCTAACCATTTGGATAATCTAAAAATTTATGAGGTAGAGTATGAGAAGGTAAATCTGAGATAATATGAATTTACCATTTTAATCTTAAGTGATAGTGCTGGAAGAATCCCATTCTCATATTGTCTCTTGTAATGAATCTTAATTTATCATCATTGTTGCTATTATCCTCTATAGTAATATATTACATGTTTGATTAACTTTTAAAACACATAATACATTGATTGTTTCTGATATTTCATGTATGCATAGTGGAACTCCACATTGTTTGTAACTATATTGTGGCAGAAACTGGCACTTGTGCATTAGTTCCTTCAAATGTAGAAATTTCATGATCTGTAATTGCCATTCTAAACATCCATGGGGCACAAGACTCATTAGACAGAAGAAAAAACATGAATTCAAGCCATTAAATTAGCAAGAAAAGGGCAGTAAACTGTTTATTTGGCCAAATCTCTTAATGAAATACTAGTCTTGTGGGGTTACCGAAGAACATTAAATCAACATAACACTGCAAAGGACAAAAGTATATCAAATGTCTAATGAGCACTTTTTGACCTATATTCCTCTCATTTTTGTGCAGGTTCATTACGAAGTTAATCGCAAGAGGGACTTATTGGTAGTTCTGGGATCAGTGGAGTCAGGAAGGTTTTTTTTGACATTTTGACAACACTCCACAGGGAACTAACTCCTGCAAGAGAACATTTTCTGCAGAAATTCTGCCTCTGTCTTCCAAAGGGAATAGATTTAATTTGCAGAAATGGCCCATTAATTGTATGTCACTGTTGACACGAAACCAGTGATTTCTTTGGAAGCATAGATTTTCAAAGAGAATCTGAATTTACAAGAAAAAAAATGGCTTTATATACATACATACATACATACATACACATATATATATATATATATATATATATATATATATATATATATATATATATATATATATATATAGAGAGAGAGAGAGAGATAGATAGATAGATAGATAATTTGGTAGAATAATAGATTTCTTAATGACTTAATTGCAACAAAGCAAATAACCAGTTTTGTTTACAAATGTAAGAAAAGTAATGTGAACAAGTCTTTTGTAGGAAAGAAATATATGGGCTCAGGACTCTTCAGCTTTGTCATTTACATCTGTTTTTTTCATGTATAGTTTGCTGATATTTGATGTCAAGTGGTATAAATTTTATTCTTGTGCAAATGTCACAGTGTTAAGTGTGCAACAGTGTGTATATAGAGATGTTTGATCCCTCTTCTTTGGTGGCATGTTCCATCCAGTTACTTTAGATTTAAGTATGATGACGACTCTTGGAAAGCAGAAAAGCAATCAATAAGCCCCATTGTGCCCAGCAGTCATGAAAGTGAAGGCTAAATTCATTTGACAATTGGGATGAAATGCAAGCCCTGTCTGGAGATCCGTTTATCAGTGTTGCTTCTCAGAGCAAAGTGCCAAATGGGGAGTCCTTGAATGCAAAGAGCTACTTTTTCCTAGATGTGCATGCACTTGACCCTCAAGGCAAGACCAGGGCAACCCCAGCACAGATCAGAGGGTGTCATTTCAAAAACCCTGTCAGATGGAGTAAGTCTACTGAGACCTTCCATTCTCCCTCATTTTATCAGCCAGAATATCGGAATGGATGCACTTTAATAGCTTCCCAAACTGGCGCCATGTGAGCACTCACCTGCAGGATTTGATATGAGGTGCACATGACAGCGGGATGAAAGATGCAGTTAATATGAACAGGAGGCTCATAGACGATCAATGAGAGACAGTGCCAGGACCCCATACACAGGAGTTATTTGATATTATGCCACTGTAACACCACCGTCTTTCTCCTTTCTTCCAAAGGATTAACAGGACAGAACTACAAAATAGAGAGGACTTTTTTTTTCTTGTTACAAAGTCAGAATTTGATGCAACTGCATTCCTACAAAGAAAATAATATGTTGCCAGGGCTCTGGATAAATACTGGCTATTTACAGAAGTGTGAAACTTATTTTCCACTGAAAATAGCCTTAAATCATGATTGAGTCTTATGCAATTTGGAGGATTTGAGTAATGTTTTCTTGTGACTTGTGAATCACAACAGAAATGCTGAATCTGACATTGTGGGCTATAATGTCACTTTTATTAACAGAGATCAGGTAAAACAACACTACAGGATAGATTTGCTATCATTTGGTATCATCCTGTCAGTGTCAATGCATTATATTAGCTTTCTTGTAATTGCTTGCTGTTGCTACTCTGTCATCTTAATTAACATAGACTAGGAGCAAGACTAGTGGTTCAATGGCCATGGCTGTGACCTGATCCGTTTTGGGATCACCCTATCAGAGTCACTGATTTGCCTTTTGTAATTGCTTGTCTTTGCTGTTTCTGACAAGTGCATACAGAGGTTTCCAGTACAGCATGTTGAAAAAGTAAGTGATGTATCTACAGTAGTTTTCTTCATTGAGGTCATTGGTCATGTGTCTAAAAAGGTCCCTGAAAGTTCCTGAAAATGGGACTCTCCCATCTAGTCAAAGGCCTTCATCAAAGAACGCAAAGGCCAGATATGTCTCTCAGAGCACCAAAGCATTCCAGCTGGCCACTGTGCGAGCAGGGGTCCTGGAGGTGGCTCCATCATTTGTGGCCAGCGCTACGAAGAAGCTGAAACATGCTGTTGAAGAAGCAAAGCATTAAAGATCAAATGCCATCGCTGATATAAAATCAAAGGCGGCGACACATGGTGTGGTGCCATCCCATTTAGAAGCACATGTCAGGGAAGTGGACTTTATTATGGCTGTAATTGAAAGCCAGCCCAGGTCAGGAAGCAATCATCACTCTAACACTTCCCTCCAGGTAGCACTGCACATCAGGGGTTTGTGACACGTGGAAAGGTGTCCTTCTCGCAGCTGCCGACAGGGGAAGGGAAAAAAGACAAAGTCGCAACCATTCTTTTACTCATGACAGCACAATGAATCTGCAAGGCTGTTTTCAGAAAGCAGAAAACGGAGCTTGTCGACAGGGTATCACTTTGGGGGTAAGTGTGCTTGTGTGTGTGTGTGTGTGTGTGTGTGTGTCTGTGTGTGTGTGTGTGTGTGTGTGTGTGTAAAACTACACCACTACAGCAGTGTGGCATTTTAGTAAGGAACAAGGTTGTAACCCAAAGGTTTCCAGTTCACTTCCTAGATGGGTTACTGCTGCTGTACCCCTCAGGAGGGAACCTCAGTAAATTTCCAATTGAATGAATGGAAGGCAGATTTAATGTAATGAAACTGCTGACACCTTGAATCAATGCCATGTGCTGACAGGACTCCACGGTAAATGAAATAACCAAGACGGCAGGCGGCTTTTTGAAGGCAGCGTTTCTAATGATAACCCACAGTAAAGAACCAAGACTAATGTCCACATTGACCCCGTCCTGGCCTGGCTGCCCTTTAGTTAGATGAGGGAGCAGACCTCGGCTGTGCGGAACATGTTTCAGGAGCATCCCATTAACCCTTCACACGTTGCCCCACTGACTCGCATCTGGTGCAAGACTGGACTGGTACCAAGTCTCAGTGGGCACTGCCAGTGCTGAAAATCTGCCATGCTGAGAGTGTCTAGAAAAGTGCAGAGCAGCACCGAGCAGGTGTGCACAGATAAAACGCCTGTGTTTCGAGGCCTTTAAAGCTGTAGTCAAAAGATGCTGATGCATAAAATTACATTCCCTGCCCTGGTCTCATATGATTGTCTGATGGTTTACAGAGAACTTGGCAGCAGGTCTAATGAGCTCTACACTCATTTAAATGATGTCCATGGTACTGCTACCCATTCTCAAGAGATCAAGGCTTAAATTTAGCTAATTCTTTTTTACTGCCAAAGAGGAAGACTGTTGGATTTTGGTTTTAAACATCTGTCAACAGACTGAGGCTTTAAATGCAGCAGGAAACAGCAACAGCCAAGTTCCATGACAAGGGCTTTGTGGCAAGGTCTTGTTAAGTCCCACCATGTACAGGTCATAGAGACATTTTATCCCCAGGGCATTTTCTGGCATGGCAGTGTTTGAACACCAATGTAGTCACTTACAGAGGCTGAAAACCTAGGGCATTTTCTAAAAAAGCAAACCAAGTAGTCACATGTACATTTTCAAAATAAAACCTTTAGTATTCCTTCCTTCATGTAAATTCCTCTCATGTCAAAGGGTGATATGGACACATAAATCTGATCAATGATAAAAGGTGCCACTGGACCTAAAAAGACAAGCTGCTTCAATAGAATAAAATTAAAAAGAAGAAAAAGGTAGGAATAGGGTTGTGAGACGGCTCCAAGGCGAACTCTTTATGTGTCTATTTGATCAATTCTGGTAAAGCAAGATAAATATTGTATAAATTAAATTATTGTGTAATGTGAGCAATCAAATTAATTAAGGGTCCACAGCTGTTGGAAACCACACAGCTATTAATTTTTCAGAGCTACCACTTCTCCTAAGTTTTCAATAAATATTTCTCTAGGTCTTGGATGAATTTTTTATGGTGAGTCTGAGATGAAAAGAGAAGATGGAATCTAGGGACAAGGCTCTGGTTGCTGACATACTGCAGAAGATGCCTCTGTTCCAATCTTTATCAATGACATCCTCTTTGCATTATTGCTTTAATTACCCACTGTCTGATGTTGACCACATCATTAAGGACCAGAGGAGGGGAGTGTGAGGCGCATGCATTAGTGTATGCATGTGGATGGGGGTTGGGAGGGGCTGTGGTGGGGTAGTTAAACTATTTGTTTATGCTGCTGCTTTTCCCCCTTTTAAATACTGTATTCAGAATCAAAAGAAACCTCAAAGAACCTCTAGGAACCTTTCCCTCCATTTCATAAAGGCAGTTGAATAGAATATAGCCAGTCAGAAGATGATGACTAAAGTATGGGATCTTGTTTAACCCTTACATTTTCTGTTGATAATTGAATTATAGGTTGCACAAGAGTGGTCTTTGGTACTTTGCCCAAGGGCAACCTCTGGTTGCAAAACCAGCTTCTCCATTGCTATGGCACACTACCATCAAATTATTGTACAATTTATAAACACATTCAGCAGAATTTCCACTATGTTCTAATTCATCTTTTTCATAGGATGGAGAAAATGATTATGTTTAATGACTGCCAGTTTCATCAATGTCCATTTTCTCTGAAAAGTGAAAACAAATAATAAATGTACAGGAAGAATTCACGAACATTTCAAACATGAAGGATGTCCCTAGGTACCCACAGGCCCAAACCGTTAGACCCACAAACTTCAGGCCAAAACCTAATTGTATTTGTGTAGATATCAAACCATATATTTTTTCAATAAGGATACAAGAATGAGACTTTGTTTGTTAGAAGACATTCATGCCTCTCCAATATCATTAAGTATTTTAGATGTAGACCTTTACCAGTTAGGTCAGACCTGAAGATGCATTTACCTCAGACTGCCATCTGGGATTCAAACCCATATTTTCAAAACAAACCATAAGTGTTCCACCCACCACTTCTTATTGGTACACAAGTAACTGCAGCAATAATTAGTTTCTCACTGCAAATATATCTTGTGAATAATTTTGCAATTACTGAAAAAAATGTGGCTTGAAAAGGAGTCTTGACTACAAAGGCAAATCCCAGTAGCCCCCTGGTGCAAAATGTTCTCCTCTTTGAAAAGGCCACACGGATTCTTTTGACTAATTGAGATCAATCTTCTGCAAATTGCCTGAGTATCCCACAACCTTAAATAAAGTTCCTGTGGGAGACATTTATCAATTAACACACGTTATATTAATTAACGCTTCTTATAAAATTAATAGGAATTTTTTGACCCGCTTAAATACCTCCGCCCCTGGGAAACAAGTCACAACTTAGTGAGAGACCCTGTATGGGCTTGGCTTTGTCTCCTGATCAGTTCTATGCAGTTTATTTCCTGCCAAACCATGCACATGCCCAGGCCACATACGCATATACATAACATCCATACTGTAGAATTACATTAACAACATATTAATATTGTGGTCTAACAAAATGCTATATTTGTAAGAAGTACTTCATAAACAATGATTTGTCCTTGTCCTTTATGTATGGCAATTAACAATAACTGTAACTAGGTCATTACAAATAATCAGTTTCACAACATCCAAAACAACCAAAGACAGTCAGTGTTGCTGTCCAGTTGATTGGTGTTGGAATTATATTTTGTTGCAATATCATGCAGCGTTATTGCTTTATGTAACTATAGTCATCTGACTGCATGTACTTGATTCTTGCTGCAGAAAAATCAGGCCCATAACCATTCAATGCTTGGTACATTTCCAAAGTGTTCCATTGTTTTCCTGCTTTCATTGGAGAAAGATTTTTGTTCTCATTTAAAAAGCCCAGGACTGTTTGTGTTTTAAACCTTGGACACTAGCTCTCCCCAACAGCATCAACTACCACGGGATCTCCAATTGCTCAAGGCAGCCATTGAGTTTCAGGTAACACTGAGACATGAGACTACTAATATACTTTACTGATAAGAAATTTATGATCCAACCTGGGAAATTATTAAATACACAACCAAACAGCCATGGTTCACTTCACTGGCCGCCGTATCCTTTTCATCAACAAAAATAACCCCTCGAAGGCCGTAAAAGCATGCTTAGAAAGTAAAGGACCATTTGGGCTGAAGAGGAAGTGAAAAAAAAAACGATCCAGAGTATGACTTTGATATATCCTCTACCTAAAAGCTAAATCAAGTCTTTGAAAATATACAGCAAGTTAAATAATTAATTCCTCTGTGCGTTTGAATAGCTCCTTTAGCACAAAACCCTGAAATCTCCTGATAGGTCTCTAAAGGGACTTCTCATCCACCCAATTTATGTAGAACCAGAGAGCATTCTCAGATTAAAAACTCTAGATAAGTTCTATACCTTCAAGTGGGCCTGATAAAAGAACACTGAAATTGTGCCAACCTGTACATTCTTAATATGCATTATTCATTAGCTGTGAAATGAATATGACTATTTTTAGCTCATTCCCAACTAGCTTCTGCAACTTCTACATGTGCTGCAAACCAATAAATTAAGTGCAAAGTTTTGCAGCAAAGCAATTATTGCAGTTGACTAGCATCTTAACTGAGGTTGTAGACTAACATGGGGCTGTAAATATTTAACTAACTTTGCACCCTAAACACATTCATATTTCATCAGGTTTTTCATGCAGTTTATTCTCAAAGCAAAGTGTTGGACTGCATAATTATTTCAGTTTAGCATTTTTTCCAGCCTATTACTTACATAAATACAAGAATTTGAGTTATAGCTCCTCTGAGGGCTAATTTAAGAAAAGTATGCATTAATTAATACAACCTAGACAGAAAATAAGAACTCCCTAAATAAGCTGTTGGTGAACATCAAGGATGATTCATTTCTTCAAAGGAAATGGAAGACTATCAGAGGAAGGATTCTGTTTTTTGGACAGAAAGCTCCCAGGACAAACAGGTATCTCTCCCTGGACTTTTGTCCCAATAAATAATGCTTCCAGCTCTTGGGATTGACAACCAACATTGAACATCAACAACAAATGGAAATTGAGTTTATGCAGGCTGTGTTGTCATTTTCATCCTCATCAAGGTCATGTGTAGTCCTTTACACAACTACAATAAATAGTATGATATTATCAACAATTTACTTAATATACAAAACGTTTGTGGATTATGTATGTTTATGTGGATTATGTGATGTATTATTAATGTTTTTTGGAGGGGGGGCAGCAATTATGAATATGAACGTTCTTAACTGAATAATTTGAATCAGGCTTTCCACATTATTTGGTATGTGTGTGTTTTTTCCACTCTTGTTTTTTTCATTGGCAATCATTTCATTTCTCCTCCGAAAAATATGGGAAATAATGAAATAATTGTCATGCCATTAAATATTTCAGGGTCAACAATGAGTAATGTGGGAATGTTTTCTGCTAGACTGCGTTTCTTTTTGTCACAAATGCATTGTGCGCGGCTGCCAGCCCAATCCATCACTCCCTGTTCGGCAGTGAAAAAAGCACTTTCCTCGGGTGTGTTTTTCTGCCAGCACTGCTGTTCTGGGGGACCCGGGAGGCCACACTGATGGACGTGCTGGTCATCACAGCCAGGACTCCGCGGGATTCTGCAGCTCTGCAGGCACATCGCTGCTCTCTCCCCTGGCATCCCATCGGGACCAAGGGTCTCAGTGGAGCTCCACCTTCACGTGCCACACGGTGAGCGCCTACCCTCGTCCTCACAGTCGCACAATTACCACTGGGTCAAGAGCAGTGAGTTTCTTTCTCTGAAAACACAATTTACTTTTATCAGGAATATCTCATTATTACCTGCTTTGAGGCAGTCACTGTGGACATGTTTGTGTTTTGTAGATTCCGGGAAACTCCTCATTGTAACTTTGAGACTAACTATAAGGCTGCTTGTAGTCACCATGTTACACCTTGTAACTGCATGTTTACATTGGGGTATCATTCTGTTTTATTCAAATAAGCACACAGCCCACTGATTTTTACTCCATGTCATTTTCATGTAGGGAACAATTATGCAGCTGTAAATCTATTCAAACTGAAGCCTGCTCTTGGTTTACACAGATAAAGTGAGATTTGATTTCCAAAACACTCTCTCGTCTTTTACACAAAGAAGCCAGTGGGGAAATGGAGCAAGCACAGGAGAGAAGTGAGCTGGAAGGCAAATCTAGGTGATGCAGATGTTCTTAGAACACCCGTGGGTTTTCTTTGGTAGGTAGGATCTGACAAAGAGATCTGTATTTATACAAAAAAATCCTCCTCTCTTGCTGGAGCATGGGAAATTAAGCCCGGTTAAAGATTCATTCTGAAAATACACTCTCACTTTCCCTCTGCTCTATGATGACAGGAGAAATGAATCATGGTATCATCAGATAAACTTTCCACCCACTTGATAAGACCTGTAGGTCCTCGATTGGGCCCCAGTGTGGCGTCCCTCGAGTGTTCGTTCAAAGGAAGCTCCGCCAAGCCTCCAGGGGATGTTTAACTGATTGCAACAGCAAGTATTTAGAGAACTTCTATGGGAATTCAACAAGTTTGGTGCTGTCAGATGCAGACTTTAACTGTCAGGTAGCATTAGGTTTCAAAGACTCCAGATAGGAAGTAATGACCAATCCTGGCGATTCAACAACACTGAGCCGCTACACATAAGCCGAGGGTGCTCCTCTCAGACAGAGGGCCTTTAATATGAGCCAGGCAGTGCTTAATTTGAATATGAAACACTGATGCTAAGTGCATTAAATGGGATGATTATCACAGATTATAGCTGCAATGGAAATGGTATTCCCTGTTTTTCCCCTAGATATCAAACATAAATCTAGAGAGAGCAGGATGGGTTTTTTAAAGATTGGATGAATAATTTAAGATTGTCAGATGCTAGTATAGCTGTGTCTGATGTGATAAAGAGCAATTCATGTAGTTTTGAAATGAGATTTCTGACACTAACCAAAGTTTTGTCATCCATAAGAGCTTTGGGTCATAATCAATTGCCCACACTTGTGTACCATTCCAAAATTTACTTTGTTTAAAAAGATTTCTGTGTCTTATGTTGATGTGTAAGCAAAGTCCCTTATTACAGGCATTCTATCAAACACTATTGCATTTGGATCCCTATATATCATATTTTATAGCAATAAAAATATATAATATAGAGAGAAGTAGAATACATTTAGGCCGGAGTTATTTCTTTCAACACATATCATTGACAATAAAAAGAGAAAATCTGTTAAAAGTCATCTGAATTAGCTCCAGTGCTTAATTCCATGGCATGGCTCTAAAGTTGTGGCTTGAGCGCCCTCTACCTTTGAGAAATCATAGTGACTGAGAATTGAAAGCATCACAATTATTTTCAGAACTGCACATGGCCAATTTTTATCACTGACTTAAAAGCTATGATCTTTTCAATTCTTTTAATGTAAATTAACATGTTGATTACATTTACACCCTATACCATTTTTTATATGTACAGTTTTTTCCAAGATAATGGCAGATAAGGCCTTTGGAATGAGGGAATATATGCGTGTATCAAGATCCAACAGAAACACATTTAGAAATGATTTCTGGATATCATGAAAACAAACAGGTGGACTTGGCAAAGGTTCACAAAAGGCCTTGGCTCTTATTAGTGTTCTGCTTCCACGATTTACCTCAGGACTTTTCTTTGATAATTAATTTCTAAATGGCAGACTTTAAAAATGGCAACTTGTGTTTGAAATAACTTTTGAAAAACTCTACCTGCAGGTCATTCTTTAAGTGCAAAACTTTTTTTCATTTTGTGTTTTGTTCCTTTTCATTGCTGTTTTTGTCACTGTTTTGTCGACCTGGAGTTGAAGTGACTTCTTGGAGTGCAGTCTCATGGTTAAATAGGTCAGTATTCAAGGCCTCTGTACCTCAAATCAAAAATCCATTATAGATTTTACTTCCAAGGGACCCAGGGCTCAGAAGGTCCCTTGCAGTTGTATTTGTGGAAGAAGCTAAAAGGATTGGACTCGGCTCTCCCCTGGGACATGGGAACAGGGGGATGCTGAGGTGTGTGCTCCAGGACCTCATCTTCATAAGGCAAGGCAAAAGAAAAAATGGAGGCAAAACAAAGCAAAAATGGAGATTTTTAGGTATTTCAGCTGTACTGAACCTAGAATGGCAGGGTCAAAGCCACTGGGAGCAAGTGGAAATCTCTAAATTCAGAGGCAGGGATGAAACAGTTGGAGGCTGTCACTGAGGGAACCCTACCGGAGCAATGGGACCGCGTTCCAAAGAAGGGGTCTCTGAAGAATAAATTTAAAAGTAATTACAGAATAACACCCAATCCCCACAGCCCCTGAACTATATGTACGAACAAGACAGGGGGGAGGGGCAAAGATGCAGACAGTGTTTATCAAGACATCTGTCATTTTATGGTGACAGCATTTTTTAATAAGTGACAAGCTGCCCCCGGCGCCAGGCACTGGATAGGGCTTGGTGACTTGAAGCAATGGCAGGGCGACACAACCATAAAAGTCATGCGATGCCCTTCCATACTGCTATCCATGGGTGCCCTGTGAAGCTCCCTGGTAATTAGTGACCTTCATAGCCATGCATTTCATCATCAAATGTTTTCAAAATACATCTTAATTTGATGGAGGTGGGGGGCTGGGGGGTTCAAACAGGGAAGAGATGCCCTACAGAAATCATTAAATTGTAATTACAGCGCATCAGCTGTGCAAGCAAGAGGCTCAGCTCCTCTCCTCCAGGCACAGATGTACTACCAGACCATACATTCCACTGCAGACACTACCAATTTTCAATCATCCCCATTGATGAAGCTAATTACTGCTATGTATGGGTAACTATTCACAGAGCCTAACTGTGGCATAGTGTGAAATATTTGACATCTCTGTTCATTACATTAAATTCAATCAGGTTTAATGGGGTGCCTGTTGGGTTCTGGTTTTATTGACAATGATGCAGTTTTCCAAAATTGTAGCTTCTGAGGACCCACTATGGAACCAATGTGATTACATATTTGTTATGTTATACAAAAGGTAAGGGAAAAATTGTTAACTAAGGTGAGTCTTTATTGCATATTTTTTTGCATCTATACTTCCTCACAAGTGACAACCGACAGAGAGTACCTGTACTTGAAGCTGAGAATAATCCACAGCTCATCATCAACAGTATATTAACAATAAATGCAGGCATGTAGCACATGTTTATGTGTCTTTCAAATCACTGTCTCGCTTTTTTGTCTGGGCCACATAAAGCACTTTGCCTCAATAATTTCCTTTTAAATTTTCTGAATTACTGAAATTTTGCTCAGCACACTAAATGTGATTTAACAGGAATCAATTGATCTTACCAAACCGCTTGAGCAATTACATTTGGTTATCAGTGTTTCTGCAGATGGGTGTTCTTACACTATGTACCATGTTTTATGTGCACACTAATTTCTGTATAATGACTTAACCTGATAATTGTTGTGATTATCTTTTAGACTCATTACCTAAATGTCTCCCATGTGTTTGTAATCAGCTTTAATTAGAGTGAAACTACTGGCATTTAATGCACCTGTTATTGTATGTTTTGCCTGCATGCCTTTGAGAAAGGCTGTTGATGAAATGTTGGACATCTGTCTGCCTGATCCTTTCATACTAAAAAAAAAAAAAAAAACTTAAAACGCACAATTTTAAACATTTTAAAATCTGTCTTCCTTTAAAATAGGTCAATTTCCATTTTTGGAGACTCCAGTGACAGCGCCCATTCTTAGCTGTCTTGAATGTAGTCTTGGAGGATGAATATTTAGATTGGTTGTAATTAGCACAGGCATCCTAGTTGTACACATCTTTTTGGAAGCATATTTCTGAGCCAACAGGTGAGTGACCACTGTCAGTCCATCTCACATCCTGTGCTGTAATAAACTGAAGGGTTTTTTGTTAAAATCCAGTTGTTAAAACAATGATTTTACTTCTTGAGCAATACGTCAACATTTATAACCATATTAATAAAGCCTGGGCACGGTTGCCAGTCCTGCTTGGTGAACCTGAACACTTGCCATGTTATCTCTGTCTCGGGGCAAAGAGAGTAAGGTAAGTGTCTACCATCAGGCTGACGGGAGTACCACAAAGATGGCATCCATCTCAGATGAGGACAGGCACGGAAGAAGGGAATGACTGTGAACGGGCCATCTCCCCAGTTCCAAGGAAATAATGATGTTGTGGGGAGACGTCAGAGTGAGAGAATCTGAGCAGCAGAGCCTTTTTAGTCAACCAGATGGGAAAGTCATAATAACCCTTGCGTCAGACCCACTTACTGTCATGTAGTTTGAAGCTGCTGGTTAAAGCACAACAAGGATTAATGGGTTTCGGCCTGGGCAAGCGGCATATCATTCTCTGTCACTTCCCATGACGATCATCCCAGGATTGTCACAGGCCATCCCATCTCACGCTGAGGGTACAGCTTCTGAAGAGGAGACCTCTCCATCGTAGTGAAAAGGCACAGGCTTCTCTGCTAATAAAACCATGTAAAATGATGACTTCTGATCAATCATTCTCTCCTTTGAGGATCATATGAAATGTGATTATAGTAACTTATTCCTGTATCTAATTGCAATGGTGATTTTGTAAAATCACATAAAACTGAAACAGCTGAAAGCAATTGAAAAGCTATATATAATCTTAGTAATGCATATTTATCGTGTCAATGATATTATCCATGATGTGATGCAAATATTTGAGGAGCCTCAAGATGTCTAAGTATCATCTGGGTTTTTTTATTGGAATACAGTCATTTTGTGACAATGCTTTTGTTTTGAAAGAGAGAAAATATCTGTAGATGTAGTAATAAAATTCTATGAGCAGTCTTTCTCTCCAGACATTAGTTCACACAAATTGATTAGATTACTATGACAAAAATGTGTAAATATAGCAAGATGGACAAACTATGACATTTGAAATTGACATGGTCTTAATTGAATTATATTGGTTGAATTTTGAATAACTCAACAGATTATGAAACCACATTCCATTGTAGGTGCTGTGCTCTCCCACCAATACTTTCTGACATGAAATATTTTACTGTTTACTGTCTATTTTTGCTGTTAAAAACCAATATGGCACTCATTGATAAATAAATTTAGTATTTTCTATTGTAGTTTTGCATTAAAATTGATATAAATCACTGGATTTAAATTAAATTTACATTTATTCATTTGGCAGACACTTTTATCCAAAGCGACTTACAAGTGAGGTACAATACAACACAAGTGAAAAACCATACAGAGTCAACAATATTAGAAGTACTGCATGACAAAGTTCCAAAGGTTGGCCAGGCAAGGTACACACTAGCAGGTAAAGCTAACGAGTGTGTTAAACCATTACAACCAAACCATTACGTTAAACCACTACAACCAAGCCATTACATTTTTTTTATACACACTGCTCAAAAAAATTAAGGGAACACTTAAATCACACAGTGGATCTCGATGAACGAAATATTCAAGTTGAAAATCTTCATTGATGTACATTGTGTAATTGGTTGAGAACAAAATGACAAAAAAATGGTCAATGGAAACCAAACTCATCAACCCATTGAGGGCTGGAAATCACACCGAAAATCAAAGTGAAAAATTAAAATCACAGGCTGATCCAACTTGCGTAAATTTCATCACGACAACTCATGATGTGGCTCAATAGTGTGTATGGCCCCCATGTGCCCGTATGCACTCCCAACAACGTCTGAGCATGCTCCTGATGAGACGACGGGTGGTGTCCTGGGGGATCTCCTCCCAGACCTGGGGAACGTGAAGGCCAGTCAATGTAATCAATGTCTTTGTCATCCAGGAACTGCCTACACACTCTGGCCACATGAGGCTGGGCATTGTCCTGCACCAGGAGGAACCCAGGACCCACTGCACCAGCGTAAGGTCTGACAATGGGTCTGAGGATTTCATCCGGGCACCTAACAGCAGTCAGGGTACCATTGGCTAGCACATGGAGGTATATGCGACCCTCCAAGGATATGCCTCCCCAGACCATCACTGACCCACCACCAAACTGGTCATGCTGGATGATGTTGCAGGCAGCATAACATTTGCCACGGCATCTCCAGACTCTTTCACGTCTGTCATATGTGCTCAGTGTGAACCTGCTCTCATCTGTGAAGAGAAAGGGGTACCAATGGTGAAGCTGCCAATTCTGGTGTTCTCTGGCAAATGCCAATCGAGCTGCATGGTGCTGCGCTGTGAGCACAGGTCCCACTAGAGGACGTTGGGCCCTCATGCCACCCTCATGAAGTCTGTTTCTGACAGTTTGGTCAGAAACATGCACATGAGTAGCCCGCTGGAGGTCATTTTGTAGGGCTCTGGCAGTGCTCCTCCTGTTCCTCCTCGCACAAAGGAGCAGATACCGGTCCTGGTGCTGGGTTGTTGCCCTTCTACAGCCCTGTTCAGCTCTCCTCATGTAATGGCCCGTCTCCTAGTATCTCCTCCACACTCTGGAGACTGTGCTGAGAGAGACAGCAAACCTTCTTGCGGCGGCATGTATGGATGTGCCACCCTGGAGGAGCTGGACTACCTGTGCAACCTGAATGGGCTGCAGGTACCGCCTCATGCTACCAGGAGTGACAAGAGCACTAGCAAAATGCAAAACTTGAGAAAAATCAGTCAGGAAGGATCAGGAGAGAGAAATGGTCTGTGGCCACCACCTGCAAAACCATTCCCTTTTTGGGGGTTGTCTTGCTGTTGCCTCTTCTGTCCACCTGTTTTCGCTTTCATTTACACCAAAGCAGGTTAATTTGATTCACAATCACTTACGCTTCCTAACTGGACAGGTCGATATCCCACAAGTTTAATTGACTGGGTGTTATACTGTGATGATCGAGTGTTCCCTTAATTTTTTTGAGCAGTATATATAGTTTAGTAAGAGATGGGGGGAAGTGTTTCAGGTGCTCGGGTGAGAGCGAAAGAGCTGTGTCTTCAGATGTTTCTTGAAGACAGAGAGGGACTCAGCAGAATGGATGAGGTGTGGAAGTTCATTCCACCATCGGGGGACAACAGCAGAGAAAGTCCTGGATAGTGATTTAACAGCACGATGCGACGGGACCACCAGGCATCGTTCGGTGGCAGAGTGTAGCAGTCGGGAGGGAACATAGGGTTGCAGCAGTGAGTTCAGGTACTTAGGTGCAGTTTTGTTGGTCACCATGTACGCAAGCATCAAGGCCTTGAACATGATGCGGGCAGCTAGAGGGAGCCAGTGGAGTGAGACTAAGAGATACTATTTGACACTAGAGAGTGAAAGCATATGTTCCAGAGTGACTTCCAACACAATAGAACATAAGTGTATCCATTCAAGTTGAATAAGCAAAGCCAGGAACAATAGAACATAACAACACTCCCAGGCCAGTGAGTGTTTGCATAACACTATTCAAGCCATACCCCAAGTTAACTTGTACAATCTGACTTGACAAGGGAAGCCAAGTATACTACCATACATTAGCCACTAGATCACAGAATCCAGCACATCACAATACTACACGTAAAACAACCAGCAAGTAATATAAGTAGCAGGTGTTAAGGGGTAGGGATTAAGGTGGAACTGAGATGCAGCCTGAAGAGGTGGGTCTTCCGTCTGTGGCAGAAGATGGCCAGTGATTCTGTTGTCCTGACTCCCATGGGGAGTTTATTCCACCACTGAGAGACCAATACAGGCTGGTATTATGCCTGAGAGAAGTGACCCTGAGTGGACAGCGAGTTGTCACATGGTTGCAGAGTGTAGTGAGCATACAGGGGAACATACAGTTTGAAGACTGATTGTAAGTATGAGGTGGCTGTCCCGCCAAGGGTTTTAATTTGATTCAAGCATTTGATTCAAGCAATAACAGGAAGCCTATGAAGTGAGGTGGGGGTGTAATGTGACTGCGTTTAAGGAGATTGTAGACAAATTGTGCTGCAGCATTCTGGATTAGTTGTAAGGATTTGATGGCGCAGGCAGGAAGACAAGCAAAGAGGTAATCCAGGTGTGAGAGGAACAGGGCCTGAACTAGGAGCATAGTGAGATAAGGTGGAACCTTTGGATGTTGTACAAAAAGAATCAGCACATCCAACTCACTGCTGCAACCTAAGAGGAGAAGGATAGTTGGCTAACAAGCATTATGCTAAGGCTTTTCACAGAAGTAGTGCCATTGGTGAAAAAGCTTGTAGAGTGTAGGCTGAGGGAGAGTTCTTACAATGGGGAAAACTGTCAGGACTGCAGCTTCTTAGCTGGGTTTGTTTTTGTTTTTCTTGTCCATGTGCTTCTGTTTTCCCTGTGTTCCAGCCCCGCCCTGCTCTCCGCCCTGACTCCGCCCACCTGATTACCTGATTGTCCCCACCTGCCTGCCTGCACACCTGCATCCCATCTCCTCATCGGAATTTCCCTATATACACCCCGCTTGTTTCTTGTCTCGTTGCCAGTTCGTCTCAGTTCACTGATTCGCTACTCACTGTTTGTTCTGTTTTGCCTGCCAGTTCCGTTTGCTCTGTCTGTTTTTCTTGTCTTTCATTTTTGGATCTGATTTGTGGTATGTTCGCTGTGTTTTTCTGGTTTTGGACTTTGCCTGTTTTGACCCTGTTTTTGGATTGCCCTCTGGATTTAATAAAACCATCGTGTACCTGTCTTCGCTGTCTGCGCGTGAGTCCATGTCTGAGCCCTGACATAAACTTGGAGGGGATGTAAAGCTCCGTCTCAGTCTTAGCCAGGTTAAGCTTTAGATGGTGGTCCACCATCTGCTGTGCAATATCCTTCATGCAAGTTGAGATGTGCACAGAGACTTTCTGGACAGATGGAGGAAAAGACATTAAAAGTTGAGTGTTGTCAGCAAAGAAGTGGTGTGAAAAGCCATGGGAGGAGCCAAGAGGTTGTAAGGAGAGAAGGGGGCTGAGTACAGAGCCTTGAGGGATACCTGTAGGCAGGCTGTGGGGTCTAGACAACCCCCAAAAGAGGATGGTCAGTTATACTGCCTGTTCAAGTGTTTTAGAAAGAAAAGGAAGGAGAGAGACCAGTTGATAGTTCTGGTCAACAGATGGGTCCAGAGTCCTTTTCTGCAGCATGGATGCTGCAGGCACACAGCCGGTGTAGAGTGACAAATTCATGAGACTAGTGATGAATGGAAGAAGGCTGGGAATGACGGTCTGCAGGAGAGGTGAGGGAATGGGTTCCAGGGCAGTTGGTAGGTTAATGTGATCTAAGGAGATGAACGACATCAACATCTGAAACTGGAGAAAATTTTGAGTGAGTAAGGGTGGAAAGTGGGAGGGAGGAAAACGAGAAAAAGGTAAGAGACGAGGGCTGTGCTCTTTTGCAGAGAGTTCAGAGTGGGGTGGGGAAGACCAAGGATTGAGGAGAAAGAGAAGGTAGAAAACAGTCTATGTGGGTTAGAAAGTGAGTTTTCAATCTAATATCTAATCTCTAATATCTAATGCTTAGATGGTGTTATCTAGCTAGTTATCTAAATTGCAGTGATGCAGGAGATATATTACAGTATTAGTGAAATGAAACATTGGCCAAACTTCAAGAAAAAAGACATGCGTCCCACATTATTATACTTATTGTGAATACAGAACTGGCAGAAAATACCAAAGTGATTGAATCAATTTGTGAATGTACAGTATTAGTTAGTTTTTACGGTGTCATGAAATCAAAATTTAAGTTCCTTTCTCTCATAAAAATTTTAGTTTGAATATTTCCCATTGAAACACATAATGAAAGCAATTTTCAAAGTCTTTACTTTCAAATGTGAGCAATCTACAAAATATATTTTTTCATAAATGTATGATCCTTTGAGCGCATCTTCTGAACCAATGTATCAATATCAACATGACTAGAAAAAATATATAAGTATGGTGAGACCATTGCAATTATTCAAAGCAATGCTAAGAAACTGTGAGATCTTTGTTTTTGGCAGAGCACTTCTAAAGACTTCAGAGGTTGTGTTCTTGATGATCTGTAAGGCCTCTCCTCTCTGTGACTGTGACTTAGTGCAAGACAAACTGACAGTACTGCACTACTCCCTAAATCCTTCTTGGACCATTTTACATTTCACAGACATTGTCAAGTAACTACATGTACTGTCAAGAGCACAAATACTACCCATCTCCATGAGTGTGCTCAGAACTTCAGGCACCTCCATCATAATTTCCACAAAGACCAATTTCAAGCTGTATAACCACCAGTTAATGATCACAAGAGGCTTGGTATCTTCAAAATGTCATTTTAAAAGAAGTAACAAAAGTATTCACCATGTCCCCACATTTCTTAGTGTCATCTTTTCAATCTCAGTACTCCTCCCTTCTGGCTTCAATTTTCCTTTTTTCCTTCCATTTCCGGAAAATAAATGTTTTACAAATAATTGTCAGGTAGATGTGTTATAGTAACCTACCTCCAGTTTCCACACCATTTACCCAAGAATTGATTTTAAAAACCGCCTCACAAAAAGAACACACACCTAAATGATCACTTTGTTTTGTGGTGTTGACAATGTTAAGCAGTATTGATTTGATATTCCACGATGATAATGTAACCATTGTATTGCTACACTAATATAATAATTTTTACACTCAGATCCCTGTAATTACATGTGGGTTAAATGCATACTCTGCATAGCATTCAGCTGGTCCCATTTTAATCCAACACATTTAACGACAGCAAGTACATAACCAGAGTAAATGCCTAACATTACAACACTATCAAAAATATGCATATATTACAAGTTGACTGTATTATGTAATGCTAATACATCTCTCATTGGATATCTTAAAAACCATGAGGGTCTTATGCAAGAAATGAAAAACAGCTCAGTAGCCCATGCGTGTTTCACATACGTCATGCAGATGGACTGTTCTAAATAGGCTCCATGTCTGTCTAGAACACAGAGTCAGCAGAATGTTTTAGAGTCAATGCTATGAGCAGGATCCTGTGGAAGTTTTAGCTAGCCAGTTTGTTCACACAGGAACATGGTCCTCCTGGGGGGGAGTGAGGGCTGCTGTGCTCCAGGGAGAGATTTGCATTTCATAGAGATAAACACTACAACTAAAACAATTTACTCATCTGGTTTTATTCATTTGTGCTGCTGTATTTGTGGTCGTGTGTCCTTCACAATAATTAACGAACCTAAGAAAAAGTTAAAATTAACAGAGCTTGCCGTGGTGTGCAACCAGTCTGCCATTTCACTTTTATTTACCTAATAAAATAACGAATAAGGATCCCTCGGCAAGATGTAAAGAGAGCATAATTTTCCAACTGATTTTCACTTGGCCTGCAAGAACAGTTCCAACCTGATCTCATGAAAAAGCAGTCAGATCCTGATGTTTGTCCACGCCCCAGAGGAGGTTTCCTCGCCTGAAGGTGCGCACAACTTGCTGGTAGAGGCGTTAATTAGCTCGTTTTAGGTACCTTTTTGACCTGCAAAAAATTAATAATAATAATAATAATAATAATAATAATAATAATAATAATAATAATAATAATAATAATTAATGCAATGAGAGACTCGCCAACTGGATAGATAGTTGCACAACTTTACAAGACGTAGCAGTACAGTCACGTAAATGCATGGGCAACACTCTTTCTTACTTAAGATTAAAAAACAACCGCTTAAGCTGCTTTTTAACCGAACGCGAAGCGAAATTTCGCTTGACTTCATGTTATTCAGAATCTATTTTAAAGTTAGCACCGCAGCAAAGGTCTCATCGTTTGTTGCAGTCTCGCGAGCGGAACTGGGGCGGATGTCCTGTTTTCTCTGGCTCTACTGACGACCGCCCCGGCATGCTGCGACATCCCGTAGTTCAACCCTTCACAGAGTGTCTTCCGGCTGGGAAAATGATCTTTTCGCTTTGTTGTTCCGCTACTGACGATTAGAATAACATTCACAAACTCTATTTACACGTTCACACCCTAGATAATAAAACTAGACGTTTTTGTTTATTTTTCAATAAAATAGATTTACGTGTTATTTGAATCAGTTACATAGGTCGCATGCATAGCAAGATATTAAAATATATTGCATCTAGCCAATGCAGAAGCCCACATCAATCCTTTAATTAACGTCAAATTTACATGGCAACGACGAGCTATCAGGACGATATATGTCTGCGTTAATCTGAAAAACAAACTTCCAAGTTTACACCTGTTCGAAACATGCAATGATATCAATACGCAAATTGACTTTTTAGTATAGATTGTTGTACCACTGCTGATCAGTCAGATTAAAAAAAAAAAAAATCCAAAGACCGATGCCATATGGCACTGAGAACCACTATGTTTCCCTTGGCCTGTACGAGTCACTTCAAACCACGAGAGCGATTACTGCTCATGTTGCATGGAAAATGGCTCGCCATGATAGGCGCCTTCTTTCACCTTTAGAGGGAGCCCTGACATTCAAAACACAAAACGCACAGTACTGTACAGCATCGGCCTGACCTCTTGTTTTCATGTAAGGACGCCTTTAAAATGTATCATCTTCCGCAGGATCGCCACTGCCCGCCTGAATTTATGGTGCCCGTGTGAAGCCAAGAATGGTCTGATAACAGTGGAGCAGCGTGTAACGTACACATTTACTTGATTGCTTTCTTGATTAATTTACCGAATTTACTTGATTAATTTCAACCGAAAAGGTTGACCAGGAGATCACATTAATACTATAATAATTTCTTCAACTGTTAAAACTAGGCTACTGTAATTTCGATAGAACTACATAGTGTCTAAACACATTTTAAAGCAGATCATATACGGTTCTTTGGCGGACCCGGTTTGTCATTATGAACATAAATTGACGTGAAGGCGGTTTCTTTTGCCATAAATAAAATAGCTATACTTCAATACTGCTTTGGAATAACTGACATCACACCAATTGCCTTGGTGGTTTGGTCTTCGTTTCGAATGTTTTTGAAGTAACACGATTCTCCATAAGAGGGAGCTAGCATTCGCTTAACCATGTTCTGATATTCCCTTTCTGGGAACAGAGGCAAGAACCATTAAATTCATCCTGGAAAATGTTTGGTCAAAAAGCAGCAGGATGCCAAAAGAATAACACAAAAAGCTTTGTTATATTCACTCCATTATGCATTACAGTGCAAATCCAGACATTTTGACCTGAGGACTAATGCATTTGAGAAGTATACGAAGTGCCGTTTCCCTGCTGCTAATGCAAGTGTTCAGAAGCAATGGGAGCGTGATACTGTAGCAAGAACATCTCAACTCTCATTCCTTGGTGCGCTCACACCGAAAGCGACGACGAGCGACAAAGCGACCGGAAGTCATTCATTTCCAATGGTCGCTGGGCGACGCTGAGCGACATGGCGAATCCCATCGCCTGGCGACGCGATCGCCGCGACTTGGCGACTAAAAAAAGTTAAGCAAAGTTCAATTTTATGCAAATAAGCAGCGACAGAGTCGAGCGACGGCCAATCAGGGCAGACGTACACCTCTTATATTCTTTCGCTGTGAAAAGTTCTTAAACTTTAGTTCCTATATTCGCATATTAGTTCCCATAGCGGCAATTGCGAATGCTACTTTGCGGTCCATGGTGAAACGGTAGTGTTCGAAGCATGATCACATTATTTATAGGAAAATAAATTCCCTCCAAAACATATTTTTCAGCGGTGCACCTGATTTGTGGGTTCACGCATATATTGGGTGATATTTTAATAGGCCTGCCTTAAGAAAATACGAACATACAACTCCACGATGAATATAGCAAAGACGGTGTAAATATAACATAATTAAATATAATATATATTTATAATATTTATTAGTATATACATTTTTTTAGAAAATTGATGCATCTCCTGTCAATACATTTGTAGCCCACTTCCTCAAAACTACGTTAGCAACGCCCACAAGCTGCCTGCAGCACAGCGACTAGCTGCAGCCAGCGACAGCAACGCAGCGACTTGGCGACGTACAGCGATAAAGTCGCTGCCGGTGTGAGCGCAGGGTTACACACAAGGTCATAGAAAAAACGTTTAAGTTCAGCAAAGACAACATAAAACTAGTCGTATTTCACTGTATTTATTGTTACAAAATCTCAACAATAATACAGCATTTGAAAATCAAATATACAGTGAACAGGAACTTATTGGAGTGATTTAAAAATAGCTGTTAAAGTGGCCTTGTTGCCCTTCATTGCTAATATATTTTGATGTTTAAGCATACCACATGGAAAGGAGCTGTGCATTATCTGTGGGTACCACATGTCATCTGCAACACAGTTGGCTTGGTAATCATCCATGTAGAACATACAACACACAATTCATCACTAAGCAGATAGGTTTCATTTGAAACAAATGTAAAAAATGTCTTTTGGAATGATTTCTTTGGAAAGAAATATCTGGTGTTCCTGAATAAACATATGTAATTAAAAATGTTTGGAATGGTGAAAATCAGTTTGAACTTTTTCATGTCTGTGAGTTATATCGATATGTATAATAGGACAGTAAAATGTTAGTTGTGCTAAATTAAAAAATGCAGCCTCAGTGGAAAAATATAAATTCTTTACATAGGTTTTAAAAACAAACTCTCAAACATGCCTTACTGTTCTCTAACAACATTGCCATTTAAAAAACACCAAAAACAGAAAAAAAGGTTTCATTTCAAAGCAGTGCATACAACTATGACCTAGTTTAAAAACTAACACAAATTCCGTAAAAGGTCCCACGTAAGAAACCCCAGTAAATTTGTTTACTGAAATAATGATTTTGTATCAAACTGCATCTACTAAATACAGTTCAGTCAAATGGCATTCCCACACCAAAATCATAGCTTTCATTTTCTGAAATTAGAATGGTGGTTCACTTCCCAAATTAAAATTTCCCTCCAAAATTTTATCAGCCCCAGACTGACTCCAGTCCAATTTCCTCCTATTTTTGTCAAATAGTTTGATATAAAGCTCATTTTTAAATTTTGTAATAATATAAAACAAGAAAACCACTGGTATTTTGTTTCTGAGTTATAAAATCTGTAGTTAGAAATAGAGAAATGATGACAAACTTTAAATTATGACATAAACCCAACATCCCTCTTTTTTCCAGCTGTCAAATAACAGAACCAAAGCACTGAAGCAGAGTGGAAACAAGCACTCCTTCCTTTACAGTCTCCTAAAAATAAATGCTTAGTAATATTAATAAAACCACAAGGGTCCATTCTCATTTTTGTGTAATAATATATCCTTTTTCGTGAATGATTTTATTCCTATCCTGTACCCTACCAATTTTTCCATGATTTCCCCCATTCACAGCTATATAAAGGAATTCCGTGACATTATCATAATATTGGCTGACTGTCATTTAGAGCTGCAGAGAAGGCAGTACCATGATTAAGGTTTTATCATTGCAGAACTATGATCTATAGTATTGACAGGGTCCTGCAAGAACATTACTGCTTCAAGTACCCAACATTTTCAGAAGTACCTTGCCACATTAATTTAATTGCACGCTTGACTTACATTTCTTGCATGATTGATTCTTTAGTTCTTTTAAAATGTTATTTAGTGTACTTCAGTGTAATTTTGATAGTACATAAAGAATCCTAATTCACTTCATTGGTTGCTGTCTTTTCAATGAAAAACAAGAACTTTAAAAAGATTTTGAAATTATATGTATTCAAACCATAGCTGAAGAACCATAATGAGACAATATACAGTACAAACATGGTGATGGTGAACGGCAAAAGAAGAATAAAATCTGTTAACTGAATCAGCTGCTTAAGAGGTCCAAATACAGTTGAAACCCACAGAAACAGATTTTGTTGCAAAAAAAACACAAGTAAAACACAAGATAAAAAACACAAAGAACATGATCTGAATAAGACTGCATCTCCAGCTTTGCACTGCCTTTCAGAAAGTGGGAATAAACTCCATACATTTGGAATGAATGCTATCTGTGTCTTATCAATAGGTATTTGTACTGATGTACAATCATTTCAGATGTATTTAGCTCAGATGTCTTGAAACAGATGGAGTACATTCAGATGATTTCCCCATTACCTGTCATTAGTAAACCCAACTTGTACCTTGCACTTGCACAGCTCTATTCTAGCCTCACTATTCATACGAACAAATAAAAGAGGATCACTGGCCAATGTAGAATTCTAGAGAGGTAAAAGTTTGTTCATTTAGCTACATTAAACAAGTTTGTGAAGTACAAGGCAATTGTGCACAAACACACACAGAAGCTTATCAAGCCAAGACAGGTCTAAATACAGGCACAGGGGGCCATGCAGGGAAAGCCATTCTCCTTTCAAGTGATGGCCTCCTCCATAGAACATGCTTTCTACTCAGATTGTGCTTTTCTATTGTTCTTGGATAAACTTATATGGCTCTTCCTTGGTTCCTCCAGAAATGTAATAAGGAAAACATTACACCATAACCCCATGAAACAAACTGTCACATGTTATAAAAGACAAACTATTCTGTTCACACTGTTGGTTTTTGTTGCCATGTGTAAATTATATGTTTGTTCAAATTAATGCATTAAAAACAATGGCGTAGCAAAAACTGCAGTGTTAACAGAATGTCTACATGACCAGTATATGAATCAGTAATATCATGATTTATCAAAAGAATCCTATTACTAAAACAAACAAAGCTTTTTTTCAGAAGTGTAGAAATTCCCTGGTATGTCTAATTCCTATAGGCTGTATGTTACTTCCTTTTTCAGAGATATCAATTTTTCCTTAAAGCCTTGATGAACAGCCTGCTCTCCTCAAATCAATAGTATTATGGGCAGCAGAGACCAAAGTGCCAATATCTTTACATTTCTCACAGTTAGCGGGAATCTACACTTACCAACATATGGCTGTTGTCCTACAAGTTAAAACATCTATCCCTTCAGGTAAAATCAGATCTGCACCCAGCCTTTCCACAGATAAATAGTCCTTGTTAAAATCTGACCATCCTTATGGGAATATGAACTTCTGCTCTCTCACTGTAATACCATCACACAAGGGGAATATGACTTAATGACCCAACTGAAGACACTATTCAGCTCTGTGAGATGTATGCTTACATTCCATTTGCAAAGGTCACATTGGATTCCTGATTGATGCTTTCTTTAACTTCAAGAGGCAGAGTGTCAAAAAGATGATCTTCGACGATGAGGCAGTTTTTTCTGAGAAGACGACACTGCCCCAACTGGGATGGGAGGCGATCCAAACAGTTTCCCTTCAGCTCCAGGTGTGTAAGCTGCACTAACTGGCCTATTTTCTCAGGGATGGAAGAGATACTGTTGTGTCCCAGACAAAGTGTCTTTAGTTTGGTGCATTTGAACAGCTGCTTGGGAACAACCTCTACCTTGTTACCAGTGATCAAAAAATGCTGAAGGTTTTGCAGGAACCCTATTTCAAGTGGGATCACAACAATAGAGTTCTGACTAACATCCAAGTACCTCAGCTTGAGGAGGTTGAATAGAGGAGTGGGTAGGGACTCTAGTTTGTTGTGCGAAAGGTACAGGGACTCCAGATTTTTGACATGGCTTATCGACAATGGAATGGTAATGATTTTGTTATGCCACAGTTTGAGGCAAGTCAACCTCTTGAGGTGCTGGAAGCTAATAACCTCTTCAATGGTGCGAATGTTGTTGGACTTCAGATCCAGCTCCTGCAAGTTGGTCAAACTAAAAATGGCATGGGGGATTCTCTCAAGTTCACAATTATGCAACTCCAACTCAGCTAAGTTCATCATCTTCTTCAAGCTATTAAGTACCAATAGTTTAGTACCGTCATTATGCACCACCAGTTTGTTGAGGTGTGGAGATAGATCTGTAATGTTTGATGGGATCTTAGTGAGGTTGCTCTTTAGATGCAAGATCTGTAGATGCCGTAAATCTCTTAGGGATTCTAAACCTATCATTTTGTTATTTTCAGAGTTTAGGTTGCCCACCAAGTACAGTTCCCTCAAGTTTTTCAACAGATAGACCCAAGTGGGAATCTCTGCAACGTCTGTAAACTTGACATGAAGGCACCTGAGGTGGTCGCGGAGAAAACTGAATGCTGTCTGCTCAACCTTAGCAGGACAGTGATAGAAGTGCAGTTCCTGAATGTTTATCATTTGGGAAATCTTAGCCGTGATCCGGGCTTCAGGAATCAGTTCCAGTTTTAGAATCTCTAGATCCGTGAGATCAAACACAGCATCTGGGACTCCAGAGAGCATAAAGAGGTGGAGCTCCAGCTTGTCCTGCGTGTTGCGGGTCACATGCTGACGCAACTTTTCAAAGGTCCACTCATGGTTCAAACTGATCTCTCGCAGCTTGTTCTCACTGACCTCAGAGAGAAAGACCCCAAATCGCTTGGAGTACAGTTGGTCATACTGGTCAACCATGTGCAAAAGGAAAGCAAAATCATTCTTAACATCTGGAATGTCACTAAAGCTGCTTTCCTCTCGAACCTTCTCAAAGGAGTACTCCTTCAGGGGGCGCCTGAACAACCAGAAGAGAGTGTATATGCACACTAGGCCATAGACGCATATAAGCACAATGTAGCTGACAAGGAGTTTCCTCAACATGAATGCCATATTATGAGTGCACTGGAATTTAGCATACCCAGTTAAATGTTTGATATCAGGCTCACACAGGTGGTCAAAGTTGATGGCAGCAACAAAAGTCAACGTGTAACACAAGATCAAAATAAACTTGACTGTTTTGATAACTGTCTGAGCAACATAGAGCTTGTAGATCAAGTCACTGTCCTCAACATGGGCACGGAACTTTCTCACCTTCTCAAAGAGAGCTTTTGCCTGCTCCCCATCTTTCTTGTCCAGAATGGTCATGCTTGGGACTTCAATAACAGGCTTCTCAGCTGAGAATTTCAGCCCAGATTTTGATAGCATAGGGGTGGACTGGTTGGGACTTCCCTCTTCACTGCTTGTTGAAAAATGCTTTGGTAAAGAGGAGGTACCTGTGAGTCTTTGTTTATTTTCTTCAGAGTCCTCACAGGCTGTCTCAGACAATGCCTTTGTAGTCCACGGTGACTCAAAACACTTTCCCAGAATGGACACAAAATGCTCAATCTTTGAACTAGTCTTTGGATATTTGAACCAGAAATTGCTGCTGACCATGAGTACAATGGTGTGGATGAGAGCAAGGTAAGGAAAGTACTTGGAATACCAGGGCAAGGCTACATGGTAGCACATCTGGTTGACAAAGACATACTGCTGAAAATCTAAGTTTGTCCGCACTCCCGTTGGCGGGGACTGGCCAGGTATTTTCTTGCCTTTGAGTGTAGCTGGCTGTGTGACATGAATCTCATGAACCACACTGTCTGGGAGATCTTTAGAAGTCAATGGTGCAGCTGCTAGTGTCACCCTGTTGACCTTCACTCCATTCCTTGTGGCAGAAGTGGGCTCTGCTTGCCTCGGCATGGTGAAGGTGGGTGGATTTCCTGAACCCTCCCCAGATTCCAGAATGGGAAGGCAAACCACTTGGTCTTTGGTTAACTGCATTGTGCCAGCAAATATTGCCAACATCAGCATGACGATTCCGAGATAATCCATAAAGACGTCCCACCATGGTTTCAGAATTCGATAAGTTGGCTGGATGTCATTGAGAGAAGCTACTTCTGTGAGGGTAAACATTCCTGCCACAGAAAAAAGAGCATCTTATTAGAAACTGAAAAGCAGACTTAACACACATATGTAACCAAGAATTATCACAACCAAGAAACCTGAAAACAGATGTATAATGGTCAACATCTCAATGAATGAGTAAAAACAATGTTGTTCTGTTAGTGTAACATCAATTCAAATTAACTTAAAGAACAAAACAAAAATGAAATTTATTAACTGAGCTTGTTCCTCCATTCCAATATCAGAAAAATCACCAGGGAAGTGAACCTGCACCAGTATCTGCTGATCACTTTACATTATGTTGCTCCAGGGCGCCAATATAGAAAAACATTTCATGCATTGACTTTGCTGATTAGATTACTCATCATTGTGCATCTTGATTGCAACACATTGAAAACAACACTGTAGAGGAGGTAAAGGGAGGCCAAAGATAATGTTTTATTAAACTTCAGGTTGCACTTTCTGCTCTGGACCCCTAAAAGTCTAAAGATGATATCAATGCTTGCTTCTCATATTTCTAGAGTACTGGACCCTGCACAAGATCATTCCTGTAATCAACACCATAAATCATCAACAATGGATGACCTGCTAATGTTATAAAAGCTTGAGCATGTAATGAAATCACCAAGGTAATGGTTCTGAAAGAGTTTGAATGGGTACTGATGACACAACAGTAGAATGATTTCATTATATATATATATATATATGTGTGTGTGTGTGTGTGTGTGTGTGTGTGTGTGTGTAGGTTAATATAATCATGTAATCTGTAATCATGTGGCACATGCAACAACTGTCCTAATGTAGCATTGTGATGATGAATCTGCACTTTGAGCTCAGAGACAATGGCTCAATTGATTTGCCAAAGTGAACAATTTCATTTGCATTTCCTGACTGCGTAGACTGTTTCATTCTGTCAAAGGGCTGTACCAACAATTTAATGATTTTGATTGTGAGTTTAGCAATATTACCACACATATCCAAATTAATGCAGCCCATTAGATATTAATAATTGTTTGATTTTAAACATTTGGTTGTGATTTTAAGAGCTACAACGTTTTAAGAACCTGCGGTAAGTAAGTAAAATTTATTTGTATAGCACTTTTCTCAGACATAAATCACAAAGTGCTTTACAAGAGCATTAGACAAAATAAAAGAGAGAAAACATAGAAGATGAAATGACCACTCAAGCCACGTGTTTAAAAA
Organism: Megalops atlanticus; assembly: GCA_019176425.1. Classification (NCBI taxonomy): domain Eukaryota; kingdom Metazoa; phylum Chordata; class Actinopteri; order Elopiformes; family Megalopidae; genus Megalops; species Megalops atlanticus. The sequence continues at coordinate 40,994,522 of CM032876.1, forward strand.
GAACAAAGCTAAAAACTAAAGAACACAATACATAATAAAAATATACAATACACAAAATACACAATAAATACATAAAATGCAGACCTGGTGCATACAGTTTACCCAAACGCCTGTCTAAACAGATGTGTCTTTAGCTGCCTTTTAAAAGAATCCACAGAATCAGCAGACCTTAAGGGTGTGGGCAGAGCATTCCACAGTTTAGGTGCAATGGCCTCAAAAGCTTGACCGCCACGGGTCTTTAGGCGGGTGCGTGGGACAGACAGTAAATTTGGCTTATTTGACCTAAGAGAACAAGCTGATGAGTAAGGGTGAAGTAGGTCAGCCACATAAGCAGGAGCCTGACCGTTGCAGCAGCATTCTGAATTCTGCAGACGATCAAGGGCAGACATACTAAGCAAGGAGAAAAGTGCATAACAATAGTCAATATGAGATGAGATAAAGGCATGTATAAGCATCTCTAGTTCTGCATTTGACACTATCTCAGTTTACTAATATTTCTTAGGTGGAAAAAACAAGATCTGGTCAGCTGCTTAACATGGTGACATACTATAGGTAAAGAAGTTTCACAGACTTTGTAGTTGCCAGTTTATATAAATACCTTGCAAACCAGACTGAACGGCAGGGTTATGCTTATTTTCCTGCTCCTAAAACTCACTCCTAAAACATGAGGAAAAAAAATACATTCCTTGTCTGTATGAAACTAGTCATGCACCAAAAATATAGAATTTTTTAGTTTTTACTATGCTCTTTGTTTCTTTCCCTTCTTCTAAGCTTTAGGCTACTCTTCCTAATATAAAGTAGTATTTTGGCTTTGATGTTAACCTCTCAGCTGTAAGGAACCAATGGAAAGCTTTATTGGAATCTGGCCTGGGGAATTCTAGACAGCTGGAGAGTTCAGAATGTCTGGTTCTACAGTGAAGAGTGGTATCAGCTAAATGATCTTGACTTTTCTTCAGGTTGGCATTAAAAGTCTGACTGCTAGCTAATCAAAAATTACAAACTTGATCCAGACAAAGTCCTTTTTTGGGGCTGTCCTAAAGGGAACAATTGGGTTTGAATTGTGTAATGACAATTACACCTAGGATAACTGTATGAGAAAATAAGGGAAATCCTACCAAGCATTTATAAACCACCTTTGTAAGGACCACTGATTTTGAGTGCACTTATTCTGTTAAACTGAACCTTGAAGGAGCCTTGAGGTTCAATTTCAATGTTTTTAATCCAACATGTATTGGGTTTATCAAAGAAAACATATATATTCTTAGTTTCCAGTTGAGATACGTACAAAAATAGTAAGGTAATGCACTGACCATATTTTCAAAGATCAGACCTGGGAGTCTTTCTTAATCAAGCCTGATTGTTAAGCTAGATCTGTTCATGAGAAAAATACTTAAACTCAGCTCTAACTGATTTATAATTACCTTTACATAACAGAAAACAAACTTTTAGTTAGCTAAACATGCTAATTGCTACTTAAAACTACACAAATAATGATGGCGCAGCTTCCAAATCATATCCATGTTGAGTTCTGGCATGTGGTGCTTTATGAACAAATCATTTTGTTAATTCAGCATTATGGTCAATTTCTTTACATTTATGTTTGGTGGAAAACAGCCTTGAACAGAGTCAGTAGCCTTTCTCAAACCTACTTTCAAAGTTGGCCAACTGTCTGCATTAAAAAGCTGGCATTACCTTCTGGTCATCCTCCACACCAAAGACAGAGACCAACAAAACATCAGCAACTAATGTAGCCTTGTAGCAGGCAAAGCCAGATGTGTGCATTACTGTGTATCAGTATGGAATACAATAATGGTGGCATGTACAGGCTGTCCAAAGTTGCACATTTGCCACTTGTCTTTCCCCCTTGTAACAAGAAGATCATAAATCAATACATCTGATGCTGCCATCTCCCTTCAGAAATATTTGCTTGTAGTTGCCATATCTGAGAATGTTTGTAGGACCACATACACTTTGCTTGCTAGTTAACTGCACAAAGGATAACTAAATGTGTTCTTCTCTATGCATAATTTCCTGCAATACAAATTTTGGGCACAGTAACATAAATTCAAATGAACTTCAAATTCCAAATATGTTTACATGAGATTGTGTTATCAGTAGGATTATCCACAGAATATAACACTCCTATTCAGAAACATTACATTCTGAGAATACTGCCTTATTTTTATTATTTCATTCAGTAAAAGCTGTTAACATGGTGAGGTCATATTCTGGACTTATTGTATATTACAACTAATAATTGAATATTGTGAAATGCAAACACAGTCAACTCATCATCATAAATATGTTATCATGTTAACTTATCCATTTTGACACTGTACAAGAAGGACTTCTTTCCTGATTCAACGCCAATGAAATATGTTTCAACTTTATACAATGTACTAAATCATATAATCAATAATTCTATATATCAAACCAGAGAGCAGACTGTCAGCATATGATTATGCAATGGCTAGAGCTCTGGGAATTTGTGATTATGTAATAGTGAGAAATGTGGGTGGGGACAGGGAATGAATGGTCATTGGCAGATATAAACAGCATGTGAACCAGGGACAGCTGAAACTGGACACAGACCTGGATGCTCAGTGTGCTCCATCTTACCAATAGCGCTGCAAAATTAAATACCTCTTGCTCTGTCCTGGGTATATTCCCAGTGTGTACCATGTTGCTATAACACACACTCCTTGTGCCCACTCAATTCTGCATTGTGGCTCATTATTATCCATGTCCTCAGTAGACAGCCTGTTGTAAAGTTAGTTACAGTGTGTGCATTGCATTTTGGGAGATTTTAACATTTCTACATATCCTGAAGCCCATTTCTAGAGCACGTTCGTTAGATGTCCCAGTTGAGGGAATAAATAACTTTAATGATGAAAATCCACCACCAACTTCATACTCAATTCTGTCTAGTGGTTTACATTGCAATCCCAATATAGAACAACTACTGTACTTTGCCTCAAGGGCTAAAATCAGCTAAGACATGTTTCTACTTATCCTTGCTATTCTCCATCACACAAATATATGGAATAAACATAAGTGGAGGTAATTGCAGATGCTTGGATGAATAACACTGGATAAGAGCATCTGCCAAATGAATGTAATGTAATGAATGTAAATCAAAAGCATCTTTTGCATTAAACATGACATCACTGATTTACAAAGCTTAATAACTGAGCTTTAAACAGTGTTTTTATATTTTATCAGTTTTATAGATGCTTGTTTGTTTTATGTGATATTACCAAAATAAATGGAATGCACTTATCAAGGGAGAGACTGCAGTCCATTCATTGAGTAGGGCATCTACCCCTAGTCTAGTCTGTATCCATCAATAACATCAATAATTTCCTCTGAATAGACTGCAGACATTAATGTGTGTGCATGGTTATTTTCAAGAAAATATTAAGACTAAAACAAGTAATCACTAGTCTGATGGGTCCTGTAATGCAAGCAGGGCAGACACCCATATTTAAATGATATAAATATGAGACAACAATCATTACTATCAATTTCATTTGCTATTTTTAAATATTCATTAATTAACTTTCACCTGGTCTAATGAGAGTGAAGCTCTGATTTAGTGTAGGTGAGGTTTTCCCTGGCCACTTTCATGTCACTCGCCTATTGTGAAAAGATGAATCAATTTGTTTGGCTTCAAACAGGTGTCTGCTAATATCAGATGAATGCTAATATTGAACTGTAATCATACAATCATTATAATTTTCTCTATTTTCATTTTCTCTATTGATTGCAAAGGTGCCAACACTGGACCAATTAAGTTTCCTCTTCCTCATGCTACTGCTGGAGTTCTCACAGACTTCTTGATTCTCATGTTACCAGTCACATAGGCCTCAGTCAGCAATTCTCAACTACACTATAGGCAAAGGTTCGGGTAAGGAGCTGGAAGAACACTCATATGCTTATAGATTATAAAACCACATGTATGGGTGAGGGATGAAAGATACTGAAGCCACACAGTTATTCAGAACTCAGATCCACAGGTTAAAATCAATTCTCAATGTGTAATCAATGTCTAATCCCACAGCAATGGTTCATCATATTTTGATCAACTTCAACAGCTCCACATACAAGATCAATTTCACAATATTTGGAAACATGAATAATGGGCCTTTAATTAAAAATATCCAAAATCAAAGAGCCACGGGGAAAGGGTTAAGTTGGCAATACTTCATTTCAGGCATCACACAATTCCACTCCTAGTGGCACAGTGAGATGTATGGAAGTCATCCTGGCTTGGGGGTTTACGGGGGAAAAAAAAGTGTGGAATTTCATCTTTACCCTTCTCCATTTGTATGAATACTCTGAGCTATAAATAAGATGCCATTTGGAGCACAGGACTTGCTTTTTGTATTTGTGACTATGTTCACAAAATGGGACTTTTTTCAGGGGAATTAATGGGAATTCATGCAAATTTATGAGAAGTGATGGGAATTTTCTGGAATTTATAGTAATTAATAGGTTTCTTGCACACTGACTTCTTTTTCCCCTCTGACCCTTTTATTCTCTTTACCATCAATTGAAATAAGCTCTTCATGACAAAGAAAAACAAGCTTTAAAGGCTTTTTAAGGCTATAGGTTTGGATTTTAATTAAAACTGAACTTTAACATTCTTTTAACTTTGTTAGGTGGTGAAATCCTATGTAAATTGTATACCAGAATGACATCTGAATTCAAATTAATCAAAAATTAATTAAAAAGTAAAAAAAATAAAGCTCAATGTCTTTGAGACATCTTGTTGCATTTGGTCAAATGGTGCTGTAATTTTGAGGCACTAAGACCTTGTATAGTAATTGCAGCTGTACACTCTCTGTCCCTGTTACTTCAGGTACAATGCATTCACACATGTGATGGTAAATGTGACATTGATTTGATCTGACACTGATAGAGAAAAATTCTTATGAATGCTGACAAATGAAAGCATAATACCTTGCAAGTACAGCTAACTGAGTAAGAAGTGCAGCTGATGAAAGTATGAGGTATTCTTAATATCTACAATGAATTTGAGGTATGCTTTTCCATTTGCTTTAATACTCCTAATGAACAAATTCTTATCTACAAACTCAGAATGTTATTACCACATACTTAAATAGCTAAGGCTAATGTTACTCCAAATAACTTATGTTCAACTTTTATCACAAAGTTGTACCTTGTGTTGTATAACACCCCCTACAACTAACCAGAAACTCAACTGCAACCAAGCTGCACAAAATTGACAGCAATTCAACTTCATGCAACTAGTTTCATGCAACAGCCAACAACTCAAATGTCTCAAACAAAAATGTCTCTAATGTACAAATGTACCTAAATAATCACTTGTCTAACACATTAGATAAACACTTAAAAAACAGGCCTGTCATTAAAATGGCTACATTACCTCACACAAATTAAACAGGCACCATTTCAAAACAATGTTATCAAATCCTTCTTAAATATTTTATGTAACTTGCCTTGATGCTCATCAGACCTTACCTTTCATATTGTCTACCTGTGAGTTCCTTCATTGATTGATCCAGGGTGTATAAAAAAGGGAAAACATTTCACGCAGCCATGGAAGTTAAATCTTTTATGTCATTCTTAACCTCTTCTTATGCTACTCCACACAATGGCCATAACAAGCAAAAATCACAAGACATGTTTAGGCTAATGAATGATACTGCAAAATTAAACTGTAATCTCTGTGAAAAATTCTGAGCCATACCTCCAAAATGTTCCTTGAACTTACAGTGTGCACTAACCTAGCTGTGTTGTAAGATTTAATCATTACACTGTGTAAAGAAAATCTGCATATTGTTATTCTTGCTTCCTGTGGTCTGGGCATTATATTATAAACAAAACAAAAACATATGGACTGCCATTCATTACAGCATTTCCCATACTGTAGATGTTTTACACTGTAATCAAATTTTTTACTTTTGGTATCTAGTAGCTAGCTAGCTAACATTATGCCTGTATGCCATATAACAATATGCCTTTATTATCGTTTCCACACTCCCTGGTATTCTGAAAAGCATTCATCCAAGCATTGAAAGTAAATTCTGTAGGAGTGCTGAAGCCTGACTAATAAAATCTTCCAATACATTCACAGCTATTTTTTTGCACCAGAAGTCACACCACAGCGAGGTGGGCACTAATTGCTAAGTGCTAATCCACTTACATCATCTGAGCAACTCACAGGTAGCTGATGAATTATATGCCATCTGACAGCGGTGTTGGGAAGCTGGTTAGGGACAGCCTATTACATACTGACATTTAAGGCTGCAGGGGGCCAGCTGATTGAGAGGCATGGCTGGTGTCTTTTAAATTGAAATGGGAAGTTACCTGAGGGAAGAGTTCCAGTGGTGGCAGATGACTTGTCCTGCTCAATCGTGTGAAAGGCTGCACGCTCATGAGAGGTTTTTGAGACGTTTGTGACTCATTTTTTCATTATCATCACTTTGGGACACCTAAATAAAACTTGAACGGAAATACCAGGCTGGAGCACACCGCTTTACGAGGAAGCTAGGATGGTGCTCGTACTGTGAGACGCCATGAAGCCCTCAGGTAAGCTGGTACTCTTGTGGCCTTCGCTACATGCATCCATCATCCTGGTCACACTGACATAGGCTCAAGTTCACGTTCTTTGCACACCTCAGGGTAAGTTATGTACGGCCCTGGGTAGCATAGTTTGATCCCTAGGCCTAGACCATTTTCGTAGTTCACGCTAGCTAGGTATCCCCTGTCTTTGTTTTGAGTAAGCCTCAGTTGGTGGCAGGGTAGCCTGTGCCGTGACAAGCGGTAAGAGGTGAAAACCCTGCCTCCCCTATCCTCAGTGGAACAAAATCAATTCATTCCATCCACTGGTTGTCAGCAGATGAAATGGCGGGTTTTGAACCAGGTTCATCCTGCCCTAAAGAAGAGTGCCATGTCAACTACACCACGAGGGAGCTGAGACTGTAGCATTTCATAATGAAAAGGAGGGCACAGTTCTGTTTCAGTTCAATGGCAGTTATATGCACTCCTATTACAAACTTGAGTAAAACTTTTCCTTACACATTATCTATTAATATTGCCCTTGGATTGATTTCTAAAATGTTCAAAAGCAGTTTCTTTGTTCAGCAGACAGCAACTGGTTATGTAGCAGGTGTGTTTTAATGGACCATACTTTTGCCTTTACCTAATCCTGAAGAAAACTGTTGGCCCTTTGCCAGTCAAGCCGTGCTAGAAGAGCCATCCTCTGTGAAGCATAGTGAGAGCTATTGCTTACTTTAAGACTGACGTTTGTAAATGGAATGATTAAAGCGAGTAAAACTTTATTATGTAAAATACACAACTCCCTTTTTGTACTGGTAATCATAAACCCATTGTCAGTGTCCTAAAACACCATTTATCATTCAGTCTCACACAGAAATGTCTGTGTTAGCCTGATCTGCAAATAATCTACACATCAATTAAAGAATCATATTCATCGGTAATCTAAGAAATTATTTGTATTGAAACTTGTCTTGGCAACTTTGGGAAGTTATCTTTTTATCACACACTTGCAAGAACATTATATTCTCAGTCTGGATCAGGCCCACCTTCAAAATTGTTAACAGAAGGCAATTCCTGATCTTTAAACAATTCCTTCTCCTGGATCATAGACTGTATTCATTCATAACGTTCCATGAACAGACGTGACCCGAGTTCTGAAATGTCAGTTGGGCGTCAATGTATCACATGCACACAAGGAAGACAAAAGCTTCCAACTATCTAGGCTACCTGTGTACCTCACTTCAGGGATGAGTGTTCTGGTGGATGAGGTAATTTGTTGATGGTGCATGTGGTGATAACATGTACAATAACTGAAATATAATATTGTAATGTTATTTGTCAAAAGACTTCCAAGTTACACAATTACTTGTTGTACTTCAATATGACGGAAATGAGTACATTATCCTGAATAGTGAATAGTGGAAGTCAAACGGTGACAACATAGTGCCCTATGTGTTAACAAACAGTGTCAATTACATGTGCTTCTGTCATTACCTAAGCCATTGAAGGTGCTAGAAAACCTGCTGCTTTCAACCTACTAAGCACAGGCAAATACAACATAAATAAAATAATGTTCTTTTATCACTAAACTTCCAATCACAAATAGTATGAGTTAATACATCTGCAGTTTACTCAATAAACATGCTGTAATCCAAAAGCACAATTATGAACATCATACCAGCTGTATCTTCAAATATCATGCTGTCCAATATTATTAGCTTTCAGACATGTAGACATATACCCTTTTCTTCTAAAGATGTGAAAATTGTCAATTTGACAGTTGTGTTTAACATTATGGTAATTCTAATATTGAGGAAAAAAGAAGAGTGCCATTTCTAAACATAAAAGAGAAACACTAACTACGAAGTTAGCAGACTAGTTAAATTTCGTTATGACTATGGTTATCTAACTAGGTGGCAATAGCCTCTGGGAAAAGGTTCCTGGATTGGCTAGGCTGCAAAGCTCATGGTCTACCTTCCTTATACACCACTGCAAGAGTTATAATTGTCTGATTCTGTGTCAGTGAGTCCACCTTGCCCAATCTATATTTTCCTGTTCTTCAAGGAAATAACCAAACCACATAGCAAGCACTTCAGGTAGAATGCATTCTTTCTGGCAGCTGGAGTAAGAACATGGATTTTGTTAGCCAGTCAGCTAATACACTAGGCTATTGTAACCATGCTTCAAGATTCTGTTTGAAATGCAGATAACTGTATATAACACCATGCGTCAGGCCCACTCTCCCATCTTGGAGCAGAGGCATAAGCAATGCCTTGAGTCAGGCTTACAGCCCAAACCTAACCTCACATGTGACCCCAGTGATGCACTGAAAAGATTACGGCAAAGGTAGGTTGTCCTTTAACCCTAAATCCTCCAAGACTGAATTCCCAAAGTGAGTAAGAAGCTATTTGATTTAGATGTTAACTAATCCACAAATCCACCCAACCTGTCTTGCCAGCTCTGGACTGTAGACGAAGTTGTCCTCACCATCTGGAATGAAAACATTCAGCCATAGCTTGAGTATGTGTGTAGTAACAATATTTTGGGTAGGATCTACTGTGATGTCAAGTGCCTCAGCTCTCCTGGTTCAGGCTTAAGTTCCTGGTCCATACTTCCTTGTCCTGGTGCCAGTCCAAAGTAGATAGAACAACATCACATGCCCTCCAAACAACTGCCAAATTTGAAGAGTCTTGAACTGGTGGTTGTTCAGACACAACAGCTACAAAATAATAATCTGAAAAGCAATAAAAACAACAGGAGCTAAGCAGCTATGGTAGTTTGTCACCTCATCATTTAAAAGAGGATAGCTGTCTAAATCATGCTACTAGGTGTGACCAAATAGATCTGATCCATACTACCAACCCTGTGCATACTTCATGAAAAGGAATGGGTATGAACTAAATATGGCCTGTAGGATGTAAGAATTTTTAAAGTCTCAAGAGCAGAATTTTTGTATAAATTTAGCAGCAGGCTATATAATGTCATACTTTTTTTCACAAACCCACAAAAAGGCAGTTACCTTTGATGGATTATCTTAGTTAACCTCAGTCTTTTTTAAGTAGTTCATACATGTAAGTGATGATTCATTCTCATTTGTCAGATCATAACACACACTGGGGAATGCTACTGCCATCATCCAGTCCCAGACCTCCATGAGCCATTTTCATTATCAGCTTCACCAATACTTTTTCAATGGCACACAATGAAAATCTAAGATGTAGTTATTTTTAGGGGTACTCAGCTATAACGTTCCAATGCCTGTCTGCAAGGTGAATAGTCTTATTTACTTACATCTGAACTCATTCAACCAAGGTTTCCTATTGTTTCAGTTAAGCTTGGTTTGTATGTAATGGTCGAAAATCACAGCAAAATTATAGCTTCAATGAGGTATATATAAAAGTGAAAACCAGAGGATCTTTACAGCACAGGAGTGAATCAATATTTTGCACAAATTACTAGGCAGTTGCTTTAAGATCCATCCATTCAAATGTAGTCCAAATTTCAGTCTGGGAGCAGTAACTGTATGTTGAGAAAGGCCCATGCTCAACATTAAAAGGATGAAATAAATGGTAACATTAAATGCAGTGAAGAGTCCTTCAAATTATAAAATGTATATTTACTGTTGTAACACCATTCTTGCCATAGTAAACATCTATAATAAAAAATATGGCATGAGTTTTAGATTAATGCCTTACATTGCATTGCATTATCAACAGGACCTTGAGTAGCATCAAGATTATAGTTTTATGTATATGTTTATATCCTTTTTTATTCACTTTCCATTATAAACACATTGTAATTATTAATATTAATATTATTAATATTATAACCTCAAAATGCATCCATTCAATATTTCATCAATAACAATGGCATAAATCTTACTGCCACGTACTGTCACGTTGTGATTTATGAAAATAGCTACTACAGCTAAACTTGTATAACCATATTACATTTTAGTTTGTTACACCCATACATTTCAGGTGGCAAGAACGCGCGAAAGCTTAACTTCCAGAGATCACAGTAATACAAATTTGAAGCAACTTTTTACAGCAATGACCAATGTCATTTCGCGTGTTTAGCAAAGAGCAGACGCATTCATTTACATCCTAGAACGTGCGTTTTTTTCCTCAGTACTAGGTAGCTAAGTTTCAGTGCCCTTAAAAAAACATTCACAAATATAACTGATGCCATTTTGCGGTACTGATTCACTTTGAGAAAACGTAAGCAGAAACGAATTGCCCATATAGTACCTAAATTCAAAACATGTTAGTGTCCTATTTCTGTATCTAACACATTAATTGATCAACGTTGAAGAAAACATAAAACAGTATACTTACTGTGTCATAAGAAGGCGTTATTTGGACATCTGAAATCACATCTATCCAAACCAACTCATCCACAGAATATCCCTTCAGCCAGCTACACAGATACCGTAAAGTCCAACACTCTATGTAGCTATGTGGACATCAAAACATTTGTATGATTACATTGCGTGATACATGAATCGTAATTTTCGTTTTATATTTTATACTGCAAAGGCTTCAACGCCATTGTGATTCAGGCTTAAGCAGGTAGTGTGTAAATCGATATCAGCTCTAGCCAATGTGACACAGCAGTTCTCCTTACGACGTTCGAAATCATTCGCTATCTTGGAATAAAAGCCTGTTTTCGAATGCATGGTCACTGCATTCAATTAGCACGTATGTTCCAGTTTTAAAACATAATCCGGTATATTCGGGAAGCCAATGACATGTCTGCGAGGTCTCCTACGGGAAGTTCACGTTTTCGAGCCTTCTGGAAATGATAGCTCGATATGTAGCATATGTAGCACCGTAGAAACGCACCATTTGCCTTCAAAGAAATTCAGATAAAATGTATCTGAGGAACACAAACTGAGGACCATTTATTTCCCCTTTCATCCCCGGTCGCAGAATGAAACAGCCTTGCGTCCCATTTTAAGCGAAGCTAAACGTGCGTCTCACAGGGCTAACCAGTCTGCACCAGTTGTCAAAACAATTTGCCAGCTGCATCTAATACTAAGACACGATGAAAAATATTCGTGTATTCTCTTTAAAGAGACTTGTTCTTAAAACCACCGTGGTCGAGTGTTAAATTGATTAAAAAAATATCCGATGCTAGTACAAATTCATTAAAATTACATTCGATTTAATTTATTTCTGAAACAGGAAGTCCACGAGGGCAGTCCTAAGTTTACAGGGGATCATGAAACACGCCGATATCTCCTCGATTTAGTTGCCGGTAACAAGTGCGATAAAAGCTATAGCCAACATGTTCACCCACAGTAGCCAATTTTATTGATGTATAGTTTAAAAAATTAAATGAACGTCGAACTCTGTTCTTGAAGACGGGTCTCGGCTATGCTAACCAAAGACCTTTGCAACCAAGTCATTGCTACTACTAATCAAGCGCGATGTCAGCAGATTCTCTTACAATCTAGGTTAACCCTTTATTTAGCAGAGCAGCGACAAGCATGTGTTTTTTTTTTTGTTTAATTATTAAAAAGCTATTTTCGAATGTACCCTTTGGAAGGCCTAGCTGAAACCCCAATGACTGTAACAATCTCTTTAATATATTATTATGTTTCGCTCGAAATAAATTGTAGTTAGTTAATACAAGCCGACACAGGACACAGCCATTGTCAATTTAGTTATTTGAAACAGTATTATTTTTTTTGTTTGTTTGTTTTGGGGAATATGATTCTAAAACGTTAACGTTGATGTACCTGATTTGCTTCATCGCCCTCCATTTTCCGTTTTGTCTTTACTGACAAGGCCTACCGTTAAGATTTATTCAAATCGGCTAACTAAAGTACGCAACCTACCAACAAATATCAACTAACGGATGTTTCATTAAACAAAGCATTGAATATATGTCTAAAAAATATTCTAATCAAGAAGGAGGTTTGCAACAGCTAAAACAAGGAGACATACATGACAAAAGCATGAGAAGTACATACAATACTTTGGTCTAAAACCAACACCAAAAAGGCAAAACCAGTATGTAAATGCAAACCTTCAGCTGATTGAGATCCACAATCTCGGTGTTTTCTCTGAAAAATACAACCGTGAACTGAGTTCCATGCTTCAATAAAAATGTAAACAAAATCTTTAGCTGAGGAGTTAAACGTGTAGCATGCTTGTGAATAAGAAGATTAAAAAGACTTTGCCTCATCTGTCCCTCTGAGTCAACATACTGTGGCCAAAGGTTGGTTGCACTTAGGTCCACAGGAGAGTAATGGACCAATAAGAGAGTCAGTGACAAGACATAGTTCACAGGAAACTGGAAAACACTATAGCCTGGTGTCAGGTGGAAAGGTGCTTTTCACACTTGTCTTTCTATGTTATTGTTGTCAGGTATATATGTGTCAGGAACAAACATCATTTAAATGTTGGAAAAGTATTATCTTATGGTTGACACAATGGACTTGGATTAAGCACCAATTATTTTTGGTAGTTAAGCCAGTGTAGACTGCACAGGCCTGTATCGCATGCATGAAGCATGGCAGGACTGCCTAAGAGAAAAGCCAAACAGCTTGTGAGATATTGCTCTCAGCTGTTATTATAAGCCTGTTCATATGGAAAAGACAGTGCTATCTGTACCCATAAGAAAAGACCAGAGTGTTAGATCAATAATTATGTATTTGTTAACAAAGGAAAAGGAAGCTAGCTTCTGGATATTTTACATTTGAGATGTAACAGTTTGCTCTGTTCTCAGGAACATTAGACACAAAGTGGTGAGGAAAGGTTTGGGAGCCCCTAGCAACACCAGCTGCTCCAAAGTATATAGGAAAGCAGAAGGACAAGCAGCCTAAACCCTGTACCTGTTGTAAGGCTTGACTGTTGACTCACAGTGACAAGGTGGATCCCACTCTAAACCTCCAAACCTGTCATGCTGACGATGTCCAGGAGATTTCTTGGCACACAAGCCCTTACTTGTTCTGTTTTGAATGTACAGCTTTCAGCTAGTTCAAACTAGATGATGTGTACAAAAGGGCAAGCCTCAGTTCAACCCTTACATTTGGAAAAAAAGGAAAAAGCAGGATGTTTAAAGAGACACATTACAAGAGTGACAGAGTTGGCCTTGCAGGTTTACTAACTCCATTATTAGATTCATGATGAATGTTTATCTTACCAGGATGTGGTCTGTCACCAGGCTTGGTGCCAGAAGAAAATACAGAGGGGTGCAATTGCAAGCCACGGAGGTGCACAAAAAGTCATAAATGCTATGAAGACATCAGGATATAAGGAGACAACTGGGGGCCTAAGCACCCCCATAGCACTGGGCCTGTCTGTCACAAACTCTCCTTCTCCTTATGGGTCAAAAAACAGGCTTCAGGAATAAGTATTAAGTAATAAGCTTCAGTAATGGTATTATGCATTTACCAAGTGTTGCTATGAACTAGAGAATAGCCACAACATGACTATACCGTGTTGGGTGTACCTGTGTTTTCAGCCACAGCACACAAAAGAAAAAATATGAACTTTTGTGTAGAAGAATTCCTTGACAAGGATCACAATAGTGTGTAAGTGGTATCAGCTTCTCTGTGTTACCATACACCAAGTGAATGCACTGTAAATTCACATGGCAACAGAATTCAATGTCTATAAAGTCATTATAGTTAACACTGATGGACACCACAGCAGGCGTTCTCCTTCTCTTCCCCCTCAGGGAGGTTAATTCCTCAAGGTCAAGCCTGTGTCTCCAGGGGATAGCTGCAGCTGGGCCTGCTGTCCAATGACTGGATAATCTGTGGCTGTGCTTACCTAAGCTGATACATGCTCTAACGTACAGTCCACAAGCGCTCCACTGCAGCTAAACTCACATTCAGCAGTGGCATAGAGAGTCTTCCCAAAACTCACATTTGGACAAATAAACTCTCACAGTCAGGAGTTTAGAAAGGGAGAATGCAGTGATACTTTTTCTTGTAACTGATATGCGTATGCACTATAATCTATCTGAAAATTAAATTATCACTGTATATTGAAGCTTAAATCTCACAGGTTAATTTACATTTTATATTTGCTTGCTAACTTGCTTTTTATTTTTATATGTTCATGTATTTAATCTTGACAGTTGATTAAATAATCAATTGCAATTAATCTTGTTGCCAAGCTGAATTCTATCAACTGTTTCCTCCATGTGTTTTCTATTAGAGGCCATCAAACTGTATTCTCTTAACACAAAAACTGGTTTACACAAATGTGTGAGCACCTCAGCCTGTGTTACTAGCAGAGTGAAATCTGCTATGTTGCCCCCATGTTGTAAAAAACCAACAAATAGTTCTAGGCTGTCTTGTCTTGCTTCAGGATAAGGTTACAGCAAATGACGAAATGACCCTTTCTAACTTTTGTTGCAGAGGAATTCTAAAGCCATTTAATGTGCTTTACTTGGCTGACCACATGAAAATTGCTGACATTTCATCAGTGTTGTCTACACTTCACTTGTATCCCTTTTTAACTTGGTTATTTCAGGTCTATGCTCCTCTGGTTTTCAGGAAGCGGTGATGATGATGATGAACAGCCACATAAATTAGTATTGATTTATGCAATTTTGGGGATTTTTGTCATATTCTGTTTATGACACACAGCAATGCCACATCAATTTGTTACTTCCCTCTCTGTTACTGGCTTCTGTGCCTTTCACAGCTGTCTGCTTAGGGGCAAAATAAGATCACCCTGGCACAATTATAGCTGCTGTCCAAAAGCTGGAGACAAGACAACTACAGGACAAAAAGCCTTAAGGACTATGAAATCAACAAAGACCATAACCAGAGAGAATATATTTCTAAATTATGCATTGTTCAGTTGTTGCCGGCACAGAACCACGGATTTTGGATTTATTGATGATTTCATTGTTCGTCCTCGATTTTATATAAATGTGCTGTTTTGGGCTGGGTTTCAGTCTGATAAAATGTATTTCCAAATGAAGTTATCTTAAAGTTAGCTTGTTTTTATAAAGTGATAATATATGTACGATTGACTTTTTTTCCTAAATTCATGTTTAATTGACAATTATACACAATTATGTTACATTTTCTAATTACATTTTCTAATTACAAGACCACATATTCTAATATTTTGGAATATATATGTGCTCTGTGAGGTACTGCATTTCTGCCACTCTAGTAGCTCCCAACCCATCATGGCCTGCTGCTTTGTCAGTTAGTTTTGTCAAATGCATCATATAAAAGGACAGACAAGTACTCAATATAAAAGCAACATCCGCAACTTTTATATCTCAAACTCAGCCTGAATGAGCTTGCCAGTTTTTGTTTTCTTTCAAAATTCTATTAGTAACCATTACAATAAATGATATATGCATGCTCACAATTATTTGAATGATTCATTAACACTCCTGTGCTGAATATCAATAATGTTCAAATGATTTTTTTTTTTTAATAAAATAATTTTTGGTATGAGTAAAGTCGATTAAAATGAGTGTATTTAGATAAATTCCTGAAGAAACATTTTGGCAGATAGCATTTTCCTGTATGGAGCAACCCAAATAACATTAGTTTCAAAGAGTGGCATTCTAAAAAATGCTGAAAACATTCAAATGGAACAGCTATTCTGAGATAAGGCTACAGATGTACAGATGAGTGAATTGAAGATAAACAGGAAATATGCTGTGTTCCCATGTGTCACAGCATTCACTGCCCAACACTGCCATCTAGGCCGATGCTCTGTTTTCTGGATTTTGTCACAGACGAACAGCTGCATTTCTCTCATTAACACGATTATAACCTGGCCAAAACTGCAGAGAACAAATAAAATATGTTGTCTAACCTGATTACCAATGAGAAAATAAATGCAACTATTTTTCTCTCTTGCTTGATTTTGACATTAAGGTTATTTTGTATGTTTGCATACTGCCTATTGATATTCACAGCAGGTTTTTGTAGTTATTTTACATGTCATGTCTGTCCATCACATTTGACAGAGACAGCCAGTGCATTTGCTTATTTGTTTGATGGTTTTGTTTTCAGACCACAGTGTGTCCATTTATTAACAGAATGTTTAAGCTAGGGATGTCCCTGGCCAAAGCTGTGGTTCTCATTCAACCACTTTGAGGTGGCAGGGTCTGACAGTCTTGGAACCTGACACTCGCAAAATATACCACAACCTCCAGAGATAGGTTTACTAACCCTTTTCTTCTACCGCATTGACTGTTACTGTAGTTCTGTGAAAGATAGCAAGCAGCACTTTAAACAAACCTGAACACAGACAATATTACTGCTTTGTAACCAGGGGAGAGAGGCTTTGTAAAAAAAAATTACTATGATTTACTGTGATGTAGTACAAGTCAGACTATACCACAGTACAACCACCTTCAGTTCTAACCCAGGACAGCTCCTCCTGTTAGTATGGATGAATTCTTGATGCATGGTCCTTGGCTAATCCCAGTAAAATGAATCAATTGATAAAACATCACACATGTAGGAAATTCAAAACATAACAATAGTTGAAGGGTTGTTTACACTTTACTTCAGTTCATTTAGCAAACACTCTTATCTAGAGTGACTTACAAAAAGTATATTCATTAGGGTTAGGCATGCAGCTTACAGATACTGAACCATTAGTGCTACACTTTTTATATAGCACCAATGTGGGGAAACATTGCCACAATAAGTGTTCTCATAGGGCATAAAACAACTACTGTACCGGTCAATCACACCTGATTAAGATATTGGGAAACATGCATTTTGATCTAAAGATTTATGCTTAAATGCTTGAAATTTGTTTCTCAGACAAATATAAATAGTGAAGTTGATGCCTATGTATGAATTTCTTAAAAAACAAAAAAAAAAAAAAAAACATTATTTTACTAATAGCAACATGTAACATTTTTAAGCACTGGTGGCTATTTGACATGCATTGCATTTAACTGATGCATTTGTTAGCCACTGGATGGAACCTAGTTTCTTCTTACAGACTGCTATGCTAGATAGCCTGTTAACTACAAATGGGCAACCATTAAGTTCAACATGTTTTCTCGATGGTAGGAATAGACTTAAGAATATTTAAGGGTCAATTTTGTAAAGAATAGGTGTTGTGTTTATGCTTCTGTAAATATTCTAACACTCCTTGATTAGTGTGCATCCTCAGATGTACAAACCTGGCCCTGAAGAGAATAAAAGAATTTACTGCACGAACAGAGTAATCAGTTGAAAAATAACTGTAAAATTCATGGACTTTGTCTTTAAATAGAACATATGAACATATAAATAATACACACACACACACATACACACATCATATCATAATAATTACTATGTAGACATCAGGACATAAGGTGACAACTGGGGTTGCACTGAGGTCCATCTGGGGGTGCAATGCAGCCCTAAGCACCCCCATAATGCCAGCCCTGTGGATGACAAAGGGATTGGGCATGTATGTTACCTCATTTTTATACCCTAGTGAAAGTGATGGAATGATTCAATATAGTTCCTTTAGACTGAGATTAACTTCATTAAGTAAAGCAATAACATTAATTCAAATTTTATTGCCAATTTATTTGATTTTATTTACAATAATTGTTTTGCGTGCCAATAATTTTGACACATATGGTTTCAGAAAAAATAACAGTACAGTAAAATAAGTATAATGTAGAAATAAGTAGAAGTAGAAATAAAAGTATATAGTTTTCACTTATGTTTGAACATAACATATTGATTATTATCTACGTTGTCTATTATATGCAGGCTGTTTTCTTCATTTTTATCAAGGGTGAAAATAATTCTGGACCTGACTGTGTGTGTGTGTGTGTGTGTGTGTGTGTGTATGTATCTACAGTATATATATGCTTTTACCTCTGAGATGCTGAACATATTGTAGAATTCCTCCTACCGGCCAATATGAAGGTTTACCAGATGAAATAACTGTATACACAATAATAAAATAGTATCATACTAGTTTCTGAAGCACAAAAAATTTATGGATCCCACTAGATTATGGTTCAATTTTCAACAAATTGTAATTCTAAAAAAATACTTTTGCATAATGTAAACACTTTAATTGAGGATGTCAGTATAATGCCATATGGATCCTTTATGTATTGGTAATGATGGCACACAAAGAAAGGTCCCATAAGTTTGAGACTATGAATGCTCTCTGGCCCTTGTCAAGAGTTGCCTTTTCATATATGTAAAAATACACTTACCTAAAAGGAGTTAATTATTAATGTGAATAATCTCTCAGATCCTGGCAGATATGAATAGGCATTAATATTATGATTTATGAAATTTAAGTAAAGCATGGTCCTCCTGCAGGAAATGCCTACAAAGAACTCTGCTATGCCCTGTTTCCATTCATACATAATTCTTACCAATATTCCAATACTGAAGCATTGTCATTAACATGGAAGTAACAGATCTGATTTTCTGCTTTTTTATATAAAGCAGTTCCATTATTGTTGTGGTTCCTCACAGTTGACATTGTGCAATAACTTTTTAAAACAATGTTATTTCAAACCAAATTTCATGAGGAAACAAACAAAAGTACACAAACTAAAGATTAAAATTTATAAACTTAAAATGCAACAAGGGATGCAGTTATTTAAGATCAGAATTAGGATCAAAACATTTCTCATTATAGGGTTGACTACATAGTGATCCAAGATCACTAAGGGGACATTCAAGGATATCTTTGTAACTTACAGTGTTATCAGTAATGGCTAATAGCACCCTAACTCTAGTATTGCAAAGCTGAAAATGTGTGCTATGATACATAATAATTGCCTTGTTTGTTAAGCCATTGTATAGTCTGCTTTGGTGTAAGGAGGCCCAATGACAGCTTCACAGAGTTCTCTGTTTTTCTGCCTTTTCAATTAACAAGGAATCACATCAGAGAAGCCATGGCAATTTTCCATAATGACTCAAGACTTGTGCTGGTACTCTCGTTGTCCATTCTCCACCATGCACATATACATAGCTGCATACAATATATTTTATAGAGTACTAAGCACTAACCTGCCTTAACCTGCACATGAAGTCTTGCAGTTAGAAATGTGTTAGATATAGAGACTGCCTAAGAAGGGAGCACAGTAATGGGCCAGTGTTTTATATTACCCTCCCCTTAAACCAAGCAGAACCAACAAAAATGACTCAGTGGCTACATTGTTACCAATAGTGCTGAAACATTATGTTGAGTACACTTTCAATGGGGAATGAGACAGAATCAAATAACTGGTACTCAGTTAAACAGTTAACCAAAACAGAATTTCTAATAGCCAAATATTTGTAGTTTTGCACTTCATAGCTAAATATGTGATAAATAAACTGATAAAAAACAGGTGAGTACTAAGAATGTCATCAGATTCCACTGTAATATGCCAAAATTATATAAATACAGTAATAGTATATGTATAAGAGTACATATGAAATGTTGGGTGGTTTCCAGTGCAAATACTACAGAGCTGCCCATAAACCCTAGTGCTATAACATGGATATTGTATCATCATTTTCCAAATATGTCAGAAAAAGGTAGGTAGGAATGTAGCATTGCACACATCATACCCTTGGTTTCTGCAGACAAAAAAGAGATTAATCCTGAGAAACAAGACCACCAAATGTAGAGCATGAAATAAACATAATTCTGAAGACTACCTATTATCTTTGCCATTGAAATTGAAATTAAGGCCGGGTAATGACTAAGTGACTTTGGAATAAGGTGCTTCATAATGAAAACTCCAAGCTTTGTGTGAAAAAAGTTATGCTAATTGACATGCCTCAGAGGTTTTCTTTATAACAATGTCACACTAACAATTTTTTAATGAAAAAAGTAAAAAAAAAAAAAAAAAGAAACAGAGTATGTACTCACTAAAAACACAATACCCCTAAATTATATGTACTGAGTATACTGTATAATGCTACTTTGATAATGAGCTATGTGTAATTGCTACTGCTACCATGTAACAGTTAGGATTGTCAGATTCTAACATTGGAATTTGGCATTTTGCAAGGATAACATAGATCACTCTACTTTCATTTGTTCCTGAACATCTGAGGGCAGTGTCTCAAAGAGTACATCTTCCACCACAAGACCACTGCGCTTCAGGGCCCGGCAGGAGCCTAGCTCAGCTGGCAGACTCTCAAAGTGGTTACCCTTGAGTTCTAAGTGTGTCAGCAAAACCAGATATGAAATCTTTGGTGAGAGCAAGGACAAGGTATTCTTTCCCAGTTTGAGGGTCTTGAGCTTTTTGCAGAAGAAGAGCTCATCTGGGAGATTCTCAATCTTGTTGCAGGTAACAGAGAAGTACTGGAGACTCTGGAGAACGCCAATCTCAGGCGGGATGAAGCGGATGTCGTTGTTGGATAGGTCAAGGTAGCGCAGCTTGTTGCAAAGGAAAAGGTGGGAGGGGAGGATCTCGATCTTGTTGTGGCTGAAATAGAGTCGCTCCAAACTGCTCAGTTTCTTGATATGCTCAGGAATGTAAGTGATGGCATTGTGCCACATCTTTAGGCAAGTGAGTTTACGCAGGTGTTGGAAGCTGACAATTTCCTCAATGGATTTGAGGTTATTCTCCTTCAGGTCCAGCTCCTGCAGATTGATAAGGCTAAAGACAGCATGGGGAATGCGCTCTAGGTCACAGTGCACCAACTCCAGTTCGGTCAGGTTGACCATCTTCTTCAGGTTACTCAACATGACCAGCCTGGTGCCATCATTATGGATATACAGCCGCTGCAGATGGGTAGATACATCCACAATAGACTGTGGGACTTTGGTGAAGTTGCTCTTCAGGGATAGGGTCTTGAGGGACTTAAGCTCACGCAACGACTCCAGGATAATATTCTTGGAGGAATCAGGACTCAAGGAGCCAATGAGATGAAGTTCCTCCAGATTGCGCAGGCTATACATCCACTGCGGCAGCTCCCTGCTGTCATCGAACTTTACTCTCAATACCTTCAGGTTGTCCTTCAGGAAGGAGGTGGCAGCACTATGGATTTTGAGAGAACACTGGTAGAGGGAAAGTTCCTGGAGGTCCTCAAGTTGAGCAATGGCAGCTGGTATTGTGACATTATTGATAATCTCCAGCTTCAGGGACTGAAGCTCAGTCACTTCAAAGATGGTGTCTGGAAGCCCAGACAGCATAAAGAGCTGTAACTCCAGGCGGCTGTTGGAATTAATCTGTAGCCTCTGCCGTAGTTTCTCCGCAGTCCATTCATGGTTCAAATTGAGCTGCTTCAGTTTGTTCTCACTAACTTCAGACAAAAACACTGCAAACCTCTTGGAGTACAGAGGATCATATTGGTCAATCATATGTAGCATAAAGGCAAAGTCATTCTTCACATCTGGAATGTCATCGATCCCAGTCTCCTGCCGCACATACTCAAATGAGTACTCTTTGAGAGAACGGTAGAACAACCAGTACGAAGTGTACAGGCAGGTTAGTCCATAAACACCCACAAAGCACAAGTAACAATAGGACAACTTGGAAAACAAATGAGCCATTGTATGATTGCATGAGAAGTTTTTGTAGCCGGTCATATCCTGAATGTCGACATCACACATGACAGTGATCTGCACCTCTTGCACCAGGGCACTGTTATAGGCGATGATCAAGAGGAACTTGAGCACTTTGAGCACAGTCTGGCGAACATACATGATGTACAGCAGATCTCCCTCTTCCACATGAAGGCGGAATTTTTTTACCTTTTCAAACAATGCCTTGGCTTGTTCTCCTTCCTTCTTGTCCAGGACGCTTGCAGCTGGCTTGTCAACAACAATCTTTTCTGGGATGGACCTGAGGGACTGTGTCTTTTCCAGATTGCCTTCTGTAGTGGACAGGTTGAGATTTGACTTACTGGTGGTGCTGTTCTTCTTCTTGTCCTTCTCTTCAGGGTTTTCCCCTGACACCTCAGACAGGGCCCTGGTGGTCCAAGGTGAATCAAAACACTTCCCCAAGATAGATATGAAGTGTTCTATTTTAGAGCTCGAGCCTGGGAATTTGAACCAGAAGTTGCTGCACACCATGAAGACAAGGGTGTGTATGAGGACTAAGTAGGGAAAGTATTTGGCATACCAGTGCAGTGCTTTTTCGTAGCACATCTGGTTTATGAAACTGTACTGCTGCAGGTCCAGATTGGTCTTTAACCCCTTCATTTCAGGTGGGACAGAGTTGGAAGGAGAAAATGTGGGCTCCAGCATGAGCTCTGTTTGGTTTATTAAAGGGCCTGTTTGGTTTATCATAGGCATTCTTTTGGGAAGGCAGATTATTTTGTCTTGCATTACCTAAAACAGAGAGAAAAAAAAGAATCAATAGACAAATGTACAAATACAACATGATTTGTCACTGTTTTAATATGTTAGGATTATTTCCTCACGTCCTCATGAAAATCTGCAGTCCAATAAAATTACATCCAAAATAGCACAGCTGTCTATCTGGGTTAGGAAAAGCCACTGAGCAAATGTCAGTTTAATATAGGTTGTGTTTAACAGCATCACCCTCCATCAAATTCTACGGAAAGATCACTGTTCTTAAAGTCATCCAGCTGGCTCATCCCATTCACTGTGCCCAATCCAGACTCATAAATATCAGTGTCTCTGCCAAAAATTCTGTCCAACATTATACCCTAAACGTGACCACAGACAATTATTCTCTATGATTGCCCCAGAAGAATGGTTGACAAATATGCCAGCAATTAAAAGCACTTCAGATAAAGAAAAATAAAAATCTGTATGCACACTTCAGCAAAAAGGTGTACAAGTTGCCATAAAAAAGCAAACATTGCAAATGGGCAGCACAAACACCAATGTAATACACCTGTTACATATTCATTTGCAAATACAGTTTCCATGCTTTTTGATTTTGCACAAATTAGCAACATTTTAAAACAATATAAATGAGCACAACACAAAGTAATGTTGCTTGTGACACTGAATTAGGAAAGCTGGAGATATGAGATATGCAGATTTACAAGGAGATGCAGCGTTACTGCATTGCGTGGATGGTCTTATTATAAATGTTGATACCTTGAGGTGTGGGACAAGATAGCATGGTGAGAGGGGGGTTTAGCTGAAAAGCTGGAATTAATACAAGAATGAGGAGTCTAAGTGTGTGGACTGGGCTTGGCAATGGTGAGATACCTGAGATTAGAAAGGTTTATTAATGCATTATTATGAGATACAAAGACAAATTTTAATAGCCAGGATTTAATCTTAAATTTGATCCATCATAGGATTAAAGCACAAGCTGTACTGTCTGTAAACTGATTAAGAGTAGCTGACGCCAAACACATGTGGCAAAGACAACAATATGAGAAATACCTGTGACCTCCATGGGTCATAGAGGAGATAAGTATTTAATACTAAGGTTATTGGAGACTCCATAGGGATTCATACTCATGCTCAAAATATTTCCTGTGAAAATGAAAATCAAAATAGGAACTTATATATCTCTTAGGCAGAAATATGGGATGTACATAATTAGGGCTGCCCCCTGAAAGTTGAAAAGTCGAATCATCTGTTGGAGACCCGTCAGTCAACTGAGATTCTTCAAGTCGAGCAGTCATTATTATTTTTTTTTTTTTGGTCAGTCAGTGTGCATTACAATAACAGGATAAAACAGATAGAAGCTTACAAAAATGCACAGGGATAACATTTCAATGAGGAATTATAAATAAGGGGAATCATAAATATATTTTTATATTTTAGCAGGGCTAGCAGGCGTTCTTGCTAAAAAAAAATATTTAAAAAATCCATGTGACAACATGCGCTGGTGTCTGATGCAGATTAGTGATGTTCAAAACGATTCTTTTTAGTGATTCGGTTCCTTTCGTTCAGTTCAATAAAATGATTCGACTCACTGATTCGTTCATTGTCATATCCGGTCGGGCGGCATACACGAATCTGTAAATAGTTTTATTGCATTTTAAAAGTTACTGTACATTGTTCCAAACATCATGTCCATTATTAGCCTGCTCTGCGGCAAAACAGCAGGTGTGAAACCAAATGTCAATGAAATTAATAATAATTAAATCGTAATATTCATTACGTGAAACTGCACCATGCTATTGAAACAATCATGCAGCCGCAAAAGGTAATAGAACCACACATTTTAACGTGTATAATAGCCTAAGTACATGTCATTTGCTAAAACAAAAAAAGCACTGAGGAAAAAAGAGCCACGCTTATATCCGAAGCGAATAACTTTGTTTTACAAGTTTTGAACTAACCCAGCCCAAACATTTTAATATACTTGTAGGCCTAGTCAGCGATGTCGTGTTTTTATTTGTTGTTAATGTAGACATAGTACGCATAGGCTTATGCATCACATTTCTTTTTTTGTTTTGCAGCCTACTATGTTGATTTGTCAGTATTTATTAATAAGGACTTTATTCACGTTAAAAGGAAATGTGATGTCAACATTAAATACATCATAGCCTACGTAAAATTGCAGTTGTGATAAATAAGAAGTGCGATACGTTGTGCGCACCTAAAATATGCTACTGCTAAAAATATAAATATAAAATAATATTCCAGGTAGATGAATATAAAATAATATTTAATAATATTTTTATTGCTATAATAATGTCACAGAAGCGCTCTGGTTCCTTTTGCTTCGTCACAGTCAATGGCGGATGTAGCCCAAGCCTGTTATACTGAGAACTAGCGATTCTGGCAACACGTAGTCACCAAGTTTTCATAGTCAGTGAATCTTTGGAGTCCGAAGGAACTGGTCAACTGAGGAACTTTTCAGCATAGTCACCAGTTCCTTTGAGTCTGAACGAACTGGTGAACTGAGGACTCACAGTACCTTTGAGTCTGAACGAACTGGTGAACTGAGGACTCACAGTTCCTTTGAGTCCGAAGGAACTGGTGAACTGAAGACTCACAGTACCTTTGAGTCCGAACGAACTGAGGACTCACAGTTCCTTTGAGTCTGAACGAACTGGTGAACTGAGGACTCACAGTTCCTTTGAGTCCGAACGAACTGGTGAACTGAGGAACTCATCAACAGTTCATCAGGTCAGTAGGTGGAGTTTAGAGTCTTCATAGTCACCCGATCTTTTGCATCGTCCCACATCGTCAGCTGTGCCGAGATGGCCAGTGGGAGGTGCTTCGAGAGTTTTAGCATTTCAGCCATTGGCTACTTGTTGTCATGAATGTACTGCTGATACAGTTTTGTGATAGGCTGCTTTGTGGACAGACTGCATATCTAATATCCACTGGAGGGAGAGTTATAGCTGCTATGCCAGCTAATCAGCGCACATGTTTGCAAAGAGGAAGGAATGAATCTTTTAGACTAGGGATTCAGTACACTCAGTTCACCTCAAAGATTCGTTCAAAAGGATTCGTTCGTTCACGAACTGCACATCACTAGTGCCGATGGTTAACTGATGAGAGACGCTGAAACCTGAGGTGGAATGGTTGGTAAACCAGGCTAGCTATAACCATGTCTCAGAAGAAGTCTAAAGTATGGTGGAATTTCGAACTTTTGAAGGACAACCCTAACAAAGTTAAATGCAAACTCTATATGCAAGAATTCGCGTAACAACATTGAAGATGGCAAAGGCAAACCACCTGAAACAGCGTTGCATAGCTAGGCGACCGTTCTGCAGTTATCTGGGCAGATTTACTGTACATGGCAGGGGTGTACTGGGAGAGAAATTCAGCCCTCGACTTGCTCGGGAATTAAAGTATATTTGGCTACAATTCTCAAGTTCTGTCTACAACTGAGACTACCTCTTAAGTGGTGAATGTGCATGGACTTTACAAACGAGTATATTCTTCTGAATATACATCACGCAGCAAGTTTTATCATCACGTTTAATGCAGCTAGCTAGCTAGCTAGGTACCACTTGGACATCAGCGGTTCTGAAGTTCCCTTTAACCCGCTAAGGAGCCAGCTAGCTAGCTTGCCTTGATAACGGCACACAGCTAACATTGAAAACTTGTCTCGTTTTATTTAGCGTTAATTAAAAAACGGCAGTGACAATGCAATATTTTACTTAGGTTAGATGAGCGCGTTGCTGGTAAACTCACGCAGCTAAGCTCTGTTTGAACTAATCGTGACGTGACTTTGTCAGTGTCAAAGTAAAGGATTAGGCTACATACAAACGTGTGTCATTGAAAACTGCTGTGCAACATGCCTTAACAGCGAAAGCATTCATGAAATTATGGTATCCTTTTATTGAAATAAACGTTCATTTCTCAGTCCTCCCAATTGAACAATTTTATCAGATGAAAGGCACACAGAGAGGGCCGGTAAAAACTTTATTCATTAGGCGATGCGGCGGCCCACCGGGATTTGTCCTGGTATGCCCGATGGCCAGTACAGCACTGAATGCAGGCAATAAGGCTATTTACGAGGCTAATTTAACCCTTTCGCACGTAACTTATTTTTCATGCTATACAGCTCGCGTGTTACATTACATGGTGTTATGTTTTCATTAGCGTTATTAAGCTTCTCATAGTTTCAGTTAGTATTTGCTATATTTTTTTTAATGTTAAATCGCTGTTTCCTCAAAGCTAAAATTAGCTAGAATCTTTCCAACCTAGTTTTTTAATCACACCGGTTTTAGCATACGCGCTAAACGGCTAAAGGGTTAAATGCTCAAAAATATGTTCCCATAACTCTGTTGCATTTGACTATGTTAATGTGGTCGAAATCACTGAAACTCATGCCAATGGATTTTCTGATTGCCAGATAGTCAATACGAATAAAAAAGGAACAAATAGTCGAATCGTCGTATTGAACAGCCAAATCCGATTCGACTGACAAAATTCTGAGTCGGGTACAGCCCTATACATAATGCTGCAGTACTAAAATAATAAAAAAATAAAATTAAAAGCATTGTGTTTATTAATTATGTTTCACAGGAACAGTAAATCCTTCATAATAAAATGATTATAGAGGGGAATAATGATCTCAGAAGCAACATGACCTTAAGTCACATTGTTTACATGGTGCCACAATGAAACTCAAAACAATATGGGAATATTTTTAACTAATAAGGAGCTGGTTTCTCTGCAGTTCATTTCTCTGCAGTTTTTTGAGAAATGAAGGAGGCAGAAATCTGCTCTGCACTCTACATTCCAGAATTTCCCATAATGGTTCAAAGATGTTACACATGGTGATTGGGGAGACCATGGTAGGTGTTTGACTTCATTCTGGTATTCATAAAAACACCCTTGAATCTGTGAATCTTCGTAACATTGTGTATGGGGCTGTTATCATCTTGGAATATAGCAATATCTTGAGGAAATGTTTGCACCATAGAGTAATGATTGGATTCAATAGGCCTCACTCACTTAAATGTTTGTGGAAATGACTATTATTTTTTCTTGGAAAAGTGTTTAAGAAAAAAAATTCACATTGGATTCATGAAACATGCGTAAACACCGAATTTTTCATATGACCTTTGTTCATATGATGATGAATCCCAGTTGTTCTTAAATTAGATGATCATGCATGAGTAAATGGCCCAACAATCCCATATATGGACATTCTGACTTTCGAGTCACAGGTATAGCCAATGCTGCGAAAAGGGAAAAAATGTAGATCTTTTCTCCCATTCAGAGATGCAGACTGTGTGGATATTAACACATGTTTCGTGAATCCAACGTTTTTATTTTTTTCACGAAAATATATTCATATATTACATAAAATATAATATATAATGTATAATAATACATAATATCATCCAACCCTTGCAGGAACATCTCAATCACTTTAATGTCTACTTCAGATAAACATATTCCTTATATGAGCTAAATGTGTTTTATTTGTCTTTTGGTACATGTCATAACTTGTTGTGCATTTGCAGTTTACTGTATATTATCTCTAACACAACTCCATTTTAATTAAAAGCAATTACAGCTAAGTCAGCTAAAACATTCCAACAGATTAACGCCTTTACAGAGTGAGTTGTATTTGAACTCTGTCCCTTTCAGACCTTTTTAAAACACCAGAAACAATAATTCATCTGATTCAGGCAGAAGATTACATTATTCACTACTTTTAATTTCGGAGGATGGATGGCCACTTTTATAGTCCACTGGACTAATTACCATCTGGTTTCAGGGGTAGAGGAGGCCATGTCTGGAGAATTGCTCAGAAAAAGAGCAGACCAAAAGCAATATCAGCTAAAAAAAAGGGAAGAAAGCCATGATGTGAAAAAGGAAGATAGTAAACTCAGGTATGCTGAGTGACGACCCTGGAGAAATGATCAGAAGAAATCTACAGACTGCCTTTAACATCAATATGCTTTATCAGGCGACAGTGTACTGAACAATTATAGTGCACACAATGTGACTCACAAGTGCCTATGCTCTCTCTTAGACATGACTTGGCTTAAGCCCATGTTTACCTCTTTTAGTCTAATAGGAGGCATTGCTCCATAATGCCAGGAAAAATATTAATTAGGCCAATAATGGCTGTTTTGACAAGGTTGCCATTCCAGATGTAAACCTGGGGGCGATCTGATGTTCTGCATTTCAAATTCTGTAAATTATTTACAAACTGTAATAAAGTATTTGAAACACTTTTCAAACCAATTCCTAAGGGAGAAGAAGGGATATTCCCACCCAAATACAGAGTTCCTGCCAAGGATGTTTGGATAGTCTAAAAATAATTGGAATAAACTGCAGGAATATCAGCAGAAATGAATCAGCATCTACCACTCAAGCTGGTTAGGGTGCTGTTAAATAAGTGGTCATTATTTGCAGTGCTAGACTTAACGTGGGTTTGGTAGAGTGCCTGGGTGTTGTGTGCGAGGGCTATACTTCCTCCCCTTTTCCGTTGGTAAACTCCCAGTACACTGTGAGGCTTTCATTTGTCAACACTGCACTATTTGTAGCTGCACCGCCTGCAGGACTCTCTGTGGTGTCACATGCTCAGTTTTTCCAGGATTTGTGTGTGTCTGCGTGCTCGGGAGCGCAAATTCTCCCTTGTCACTCAATGGCTCCCCAGTTTATAATCATCAAAATGTTAATCTTTATCTGGAATTGGAATGATAAAATATTGCTGTAAAGTTCAACATTATGTCAACATACATAATACTAACAGCCAAGAAATGGACAAGAAAACCTTGACTTCACAGCACTGCACTGGCTCAATTGCTCAAGCCATACTAGGTTAAAACAGGGACATATACTCCATGTAATTTCAGAGTAACTCCAGTGGCTACTCAAAGGTCAAGGTTACAGTTGAAGCTTACAGCTACAGTTATTTTTCATTACAATAAACATACTGCAGTATAAGCTTCAAGGGAATGAAGACTTCTTAGAGGTGTTCACACACTGTAGGACCATAACAGATACTGCCACTGAAAATACCTAATAACGCAGAAGTGAGAAGTAAGAGAGGTGGTACCACAACAGATAGACCTAGGAATAATATTATGCATGTTTTCCCACAATGGGCATGTGTGGGCATAACTGGATTGTGACACACTAGACCATTGTCAAGAATCAGCTCCCGGCAGTTGCATCGTGAACACACAGAGACCAGCAATTCTTGCCTTTTAAAGTGTTACAGTCTTTAGCAATATGCCCCAGAGTGTATGTGGTGTTGCCCTTTTTCATTCTCAGTCTGAGGGACTGTGTGGTGGCATGACAGTACACTGACCTGTAAGGTGCATCCGAACACTCCAATCATGAGCATGGCCACAGAGAGGTAGTCAGTGAACACATCCCACCAGGGCTTCAGTACACGGAACGCTGGCTGTTGCTCAGAGAATTGCCGAAACTCTGTCATGGGAATCATGGCTCCTGCTAGGACACAGAAACTGTTTCAACACCAATGGCCAGCCCAACTGCAAAAATCAAAAACAAGCTCCAGACTCATAGATCTTCATTCAGATTTTTATTTTCAAGTCAGGCTGTGCCAATTCAGGAATGTTGCTTTTTTAAATGGGGATGGGGAAGATTTGTTAACCTTGCAATACTGAAAGCGTATTCAATATTGCTTGGGTGTCACCATTATCATATCTGCAGTGCATCGCTGTCAGGGATGAGCATGCCTCCACTTTTTGAAACAAACAGCTTGCACTGCAGCTTCTGCCAAAACACTATGAGATTAAGGGGCTTGTTTGCACCGGATTTATTCATAATAGATAGACTTCGATCTTGGATCTGGCATGGACCTAAGATGAGATATGTAATGGATAAATAGTCACTTAAAAATGTGAATTAAATCAGTTTTATATTTCCTAACTCCAGCAGTCTCTAGATTTCACTTTGTTTTTGATGTTTGTAAGGGACACATTAAATATGGCTTGACAGAGGATTATTAAATTGCATCCAAAAACTCTGTGCTGATAAATGTTTTGACAGCATCTAAAAGACAAAGATTAGATTACACATTAGGAATATTTGAGAGAGCCAGAAAATTTCAATGTGAATTTAACATCCCTAATCCAAATCAAGCATAGACAGAAATATATCCATATGGAAAACTTTAAATCAATATTAGATTAATATTCATAAATAATAATTCTAAATCATCATGATGCATTTTAAAACAATCATTCAGCAATTCCTATAGCTCTGATTATACATGTTCACTCATCAAATACGCAACACTGGCCCTTATCAAACTGTCAAAGTTCCTCAGGCTGTTTTCTTTTCAAATGTTTTCTATTTCACTGATGATTGTTTAAAGCACAGGGAATTCACAAAATTGTTCATTTCTAACTACTTCCCTCCAAATGCATTCTACCCTGCATACCTATGCATCTACTACAAAGGTAAAAACATTATTCATATAGTTATTTATTTATGTATTTATTTATTTATTTATTTATTAAAACTATCCTTGGTATGGAAATTACCAATTGCTTCAAATATCATAATTCCCAATATCGACTACAGGCCCAAATAATTGTATATTAGAACATTTTTAACCTTGGATCTATGACAATTGCACAGTTTATGGTCTCAGACTTCATTACCCACCTGACAGCATTCAATATAACAAACCAAATTTAGTTTTTTTGTTTTTAATATTCATTTTAATTCATTTTAATTAAAATGTAAAAAGGTGTTGATCCTGGTTCAATTGTCAAAAAACCACCTGCAAAAATTCATTCTTTCTTCTTTGACTAAAGATAAGGGGTTGGCTCTCTGGTCACATTTCTCACACAAACCTTATTCAGAGTGGGAACCATTTGCTGGGGTTGTACAATGCATCCTCTTGTCTGATGTATTAATGAACTCAGTGCATGAGAGTGCCCTGGTTGTTTACTGCTTACAGCCAAGTTTACAATTTTATGGTTGCTGAACCCCAAACAGGCTTGTAAAATGAACAGACCTTTTTTCCACAGAAAAATAAAAACATGAAAAGAGTGTGCTTAAAGTATACAGGACATTGTAGAACTATGAGCATCATGCCTGTGCTGACTTATCTGTTACAGCCTCCCTCTTTCTTTTGGTTAACCTCCCACATTCTGCTTACTGAGGTTCTCCTGCTCTTATTGACCTTATCCAGTCCCAGTGATGTAATCCCTGAGCAATGCCTTTCAAGATGCTCCCCTAAAAATGAATTTATTAAATTAATTAATTAATTACATTAATTTAACTAATTAACTTTAAACTTTAATTAACTTTCCACTGTGGTCTGACAAGTTTACAGCTCTATTCTAGAAGTACTTTAATTACAGACACATTCAGTTGATAGCAGAGCAATCCTATTTCAGATTTCATTTTGTATTACAATATTAATGACTGACACACCATTCTCCAATGTTTTTATACCTGTATGTATGACAGAGTCAACAGCATATAGTACATGCATATACATTTATAAAGGGTGCAGTCTCTCATGGAATCGGGAAATGACAGTGAGGCTGCACAGCTGCCCTAACTCCACCCCCTTTAGTTGATTTCTTCTTTATACTAATAGCTTGAGTACCTTTCTGTGTGCTAATTATAGTCACTGTTTAAAACAAATTGAAGAGAAAACAAGCATACAAAATTCTAAACAACAACTGTGTTTTATACTGAAATTACAGTTTTTTTTCTCTTTGTGTCTGGGTATTATCCCTTTCTAAACATTTGGGAAAGCCTGAGTTGAAAGTGTTAATTAATCATGACTGCTAAATAGGCTCTAATTATGTTCTCACTAATTGTTTTCAAAGAATGTTACATTCTGTTCTTCCCAAATTATCCTTTGCACAATCTAACCTAATGTTGTGGACAGATTTATTGTGATGTGCATATCTCCCACTCAAGGACACACAAGCATACCTGGACAAATTACATCCTGAAGATACCCTGCTGCTTTAATTCAACACATCAAGAATCCACATTAAACCTGTGCAGAAAATTTTCTCAACATCCCTTTCTAAGAAATAAAAGTGTGTGTGACAATATAAATTGAGAACTGTTTTGGAATTCTGTCAAAGGCAAAGCACTGCTTTCTAAGCCATGCATGAAGAGTCACTGAGACTGAAAGATCACCGTACAGTGAAAAGAATAAAGAAGAAAGGCAGGACATATATTTGTATTGCAAGCTGATATGTAATTCAAATGGTATTCAACCTATGTTCATAACACACAGATCTATGGTTGTTGTCACAGTTCCTGCTCTTTACCAGGGTCATAACCTGACAAGGAATAATCAGAACCACTGTATGTTAAGCCTCTGCTTTAGTGTATTCTATAAGGCAAGGACAAATGCATGGCCTTGTGAGTCAGGGAAACTTGGTGGAAATAACCCATTGCTCCTACCTTAGGAAGGAAGGATACAAACCAGACTAGGACAAGGGGGATATTTATATACGCCTCAAAATTGTCCAATGAGTGCCTGTGGATATAAGCATTACACCAGACACTGAATGTTCCAAAATTTCTTTTTTTTTTTGTTATGGGCCACATTAATGCAGAACTTTCACTCACCGTCTAATCTCTAACAAAAAACTCACTTGCTTTTTAGTTTGCACAAATATCTCTCATAAATTTAAATATTTGCACACTTTATTGTAAGTTCTCATAAACACATGAAGCTATGTTTTTCATTTTAAGTTAATGTTATCATGGATTTTGTTGATATGACCAACATTCTTCTCGTGCTTTTTACTTTATCACTCACGAGCTGCAAAGCTTTCATGACCCTGTGTCTTCCCCTTCCTGTTAGGAAATGTCGCCAAGCTCAACAGCAACCCAAAAGAGACAATGTATGTCTGGTTCACACCCAGCCCCTGGGTACAAATCCTGTCCAAGCAGTATCCCAAAAGACAATGGAGAAATACAGCATACAGTTCCATAATCTCAGTTTCATTGTGTGGATAAGGAAGCCCCATTTCACATGAACACATCAGACAGTCTGACTTTGATGTGGTACACTAGCACTGGTCATTTTCATCCATAGTATTGTGGTGGCCATGGAATAAAACAAATCATTGTTCTAAAGTTAAAGGTAATATTCTTCTTAAACATAAAATATCACAGATTTAATTAAAATATCTTAAACGAATGTATACACATACAGTCCAAACTAAAATAGTAACTCTTTCAAATCAGCTAATACGTATGCCATTTGCCAACGTAACTTGTACATGCACCAAATTTTCATGCCTTTCTGACTGATCTGTAGTTAAGTATACATCTTTGTATTCCAGCAAGTAAAGCGTCACTAACGCCAATCATTTTACATTTAGATAACAGAATATATACTTAACATGCCAGAATACAGTTTATCAGACACCCATTTACTTACTCTTGCTACTGCGGATCCCGTGGCGGTCAAAATCTGTGGCAGGAAACTTAAACAGTATCGTAACTACATTGACCTACGTGTAGCTGGCTACCTTAATCCTTCTTAAATATGTAGTTTAGGATTTATTCCCAAATTATAAACAAAGTTATTCCTAATTATAATAAATTCTAAAAGAAAATACGACTCTACTAAATCTGAATTGTAGTTTCAGAAAGTGAGTTCTTAAGAACATACGACAACGGTTCCTCCGAGGCAGAACAAAGATTTAAAGAAAATGCAACAAAGAATCACCCTTCTGTGGTGAAGGCAACTTTCTTACCCTTGTGGTATCTGCGGTAGCCTGTATGCTTACAACGGCGGATTAATTTTTGTTTCAGAGTGTGACCTCATGTCATTGTAATTGCGGTACGATTTGTCGGCTTTCCGTTATTTCTGTAGGCTAGCTAAGTATTGTATGGTCCTGTAGAACGCTTGTACTGACTGATGCCGGTAGGGCGGAGACTTACCAAAATTGAGTTCAAAAAGATCATCGCCAACAATGTCTTGGATGAGCTGACAACTGGGGGAGTTCGCGTTTATTCGGCGTTGTTTTATTTTTTGTCATGACATAATTGAACCCTTCATTTGTAGGATTGTTTTCCTTGCGTCCTCTGAGCATGTGAAAGAACTGAAAATACACACATGCGGGCGTCACTCTTGAGTGGGGTAAGGATACTTTCCTCCCTGTAAAACATTTAGATGTAAGACGTATCCTTCCTACAATTAATTTTGCCTATTTGATATTAATGTTGGTCACATCTCAAAGGAACAAAAGTATAATATGAAATTGTAAAAAAAATGTTGTCAATTGTTTTAATCTACCCAGAGAGAACTTACTTTATACAGTTTTAACTACACTTCACGTTTGTAACCCCATGTCTAAAACCATTATGCAAACATTTATTAACATTTAAATATACAGCACAAAACATTAAAAATGTATGCATGCAAAGCTATTTCATACAATGCCATACAGAAGCACTTGAACAAATGTTCAGTACTGAATTCTCAGTTCAGTAAAACGAACCTGCTGCTTTCTTCGGGGAGGGGGGATGGGGGCTGGGGGCTGGGGTTTGCTTGGTGCAAACTTCATCAGTTTGCTACCGTCATTTGCCGTTATCTTAACCTGGATATTCAGTATGCATTGGCCTACAAATGCCTGGTGTACTCTACACCCTTTTCTTGCATGTCTCTGTTCAAGAGGGTAGTTTTTTCAGGAAGGAGTCTTCCAGTTTACTAGTACAAAGCTACTTCAAGGGAGTCTCCTTTTCCATTGCTATGGTTATGAAACTGTTTATATTGGAACAATGCATCTGAAAGGCTTTCAAGTGACACATAGTAAGTGCCATAATGAAAATAGAATTACATTTTCCACCATGAGTGTTATCCTCCACAATCCTAATAATACTGACATTAATAATTACTGGTATAGTAATAGTCATAATGATTATAGCTGTAGGTACCAATTAAATGGGGGCCAGGTGCAAGAACAGGCCTTAGGCAAAGGTGTCAGATACTAGAGAGTGATTGAATTTTCAGGTAGTTTTTACATCCAGATCTGACTTGTGCAAATGCACAAAAATAAATATGAATAATATGAATAAATCCATTGAACAGCACCATCAACCTAACCAACCCAACCAAACCTGCATAGCCTTGCAGCAGCTCATAGCCAGCAAAAGACCTGGAATGACCTGAGCAGAAGTGTGAGAGGAAGTGAGGTCACCAAAGTCTCCACTCCCAGACTGTCACATGTAATCACTGCAATATGTATTTGTGTGAAATATTGCTATCCTTTTTTAATCCACCGGACCCATAACCTTTTGAGCAACAGGTCTCTGTCAAAATGTCTCCCAAATGTCTTTTCAAATATTTTCATTGTGATGGGATGGTCAAGCAGTGGAAGCAGTGGATTCCACATTGCAGTAAGGAGCAGAGAGAAAGAAGCCACCCAAGAGGCCTGAGGAAAAGGCAAATGAGGCAGAGGAAGGACAGACAGCTTCCAGCTCCACAACTGAGTATGTAACGGTACCAGATAGTACTAGAAGTTCATCTGATGCAGTCACAGTTGGCAGGGTTGGTCAAAGTTCTTCTGTAAGCCTAAGAGGACAGAGATGAAGGAATGAACAGAGATGAAGGAATGAACACCAGGAACAAAGATGGAACAGCATGCCCCACCAGCATGCCAACTCCAGGACCAGGTCACACGGACAACGTGGCAGGGAGAGGAGCAGCCGGAGGAGCGGGATACCTCAAGCTCAGTGAGTGAACTGGCTAGGCCACTGAGAGAGCCTCCAGGGTTCCGAATACCCAAGCTACAACCACTGACTCCAGATGACAACATCGAGCACATTTTTAACAATATTTGAGAGGAAAGGTTGTCTCTGGCACTGAGACAACTGGGCAATTCACTTAGTCCCTCTCTTGACAGGGGAAGCACAAAGTGCTTATGTGAGCATGGACCCAGATGACACGGAATACTACAACAAAGTCAAGGACACCAGTTTTGCAAAATATGAAATCACCACAGACATCTACCGATGAAGATCCCATTCCTTGGACATTCTTGAGGGTGAAACACCACAGGAGTTGTAAGTGTGCCTCAAGGAATCGATTGCAAAGTGGGTCAAGTCAGAGAAAAGGACTCTGAAAGAGATCTCTGAAACCATGATCCTGGAGCAGTTTCTGTGGATGGCAAGTCCTGAGTTGGAAGTCTGGATAAAGGAACATGACTCCAAGACTGCAGAGGAAGCCGCATGCCTCACAAGAGGTCATTGCGTCTGCCAGGGAGGGGAACTGGCGCACCAACTTTCGTCGTGACAGCTGCTTGCATCTAAACGTGAGTCTGATGGGGTAAAAAGGGGCATGGTCATGTGGTTGTAGGTACAGTGCCATCCACAGATAGATTTGTTCATTTTATTTGTTCAACTTTTACAGACAGTGATACATAAATTGCTTTTAATGTGAAACGCAATCTCACAGGAAGTGATGTTGCAGTTTCATGACCCCTCGCCCAACCAAGGACAGCTATAGTAAACAGGAAATGCCCCCCCTGCAGTGATGCGAGTAAAAACCGGGTGCATTCCTCTGCTATCTCTCTTGCTCCATACGTCTGAACAAGATGGATGCACCTCTCTCTCTCCTGAAGGCCGCACCACGTGGACGGGACACGGACAGCCGAGCCGAAGGCCCTGTCCTGGCTTTGATTCTCCAAGCTAGTGACAAATTGCTAGCGGAGATCCATAAAACAAAAGCTGAGTTTCAGCGCCAGTGATCAGAGCAGCACGAACCTGTTACTGGCCAGAGACAAAGGTGCAACTGGATCCACCTCAACATGTCTCCCAGAAAGAAACCCACATCATCACCTGGACCTTCCCAGACCGAACCGACCGAACCAGACCAGCCCTGGCTCCCTGACGACGGAACCACCAGTGAAACCACCCATGGAACCAAAAGATTTGGAGCTCCTGG
The DNA here is from genome assembly GCA_019176425.1 of Megalops atlanticus. NCBI lineage: Eukaryota > Metazoa > Chordata > Actinopteri > Elopiformes > Megalopidae > Megalops > Megalops atlanticus. The sequence goes on from CM032876.1 coordinate 41,032,256, forward strand.
ACACTTCAGGAGCTACAGTAGGCTGTTAACTCTGGGCATAGGACATTGCATACGTAAACAACTGACTGTTAGCTACATTTATGAATGTTTGTACCTGCTTGTGATTCAGAGCACTATGAGGAATGTAGGTACCTATGTTTCATTGATCGTAGCTGATTTGTCACACACTATTCACCACACAGCGTTAGTTAAGATACCACACAGATTCATAGGGTCTTTGCATGCGTATCCTCTTACTAACCCCTGGTACCTTCTTTTAATCCGCACAGAATAACCCCGCGGTTATCAATCGTCTGAACATATCCTGTACCAAACAGACGTTATGTTCGCTAACACATGCACATAGGCAACTCAAACTCGCCGCCACATGCATGTTTCCTTGTTCTCTACGAACACGTGTGTTCAGCGAGCACGCGCACATATGTGCACACGCAACACACACACAACTCAGAACAAAGGAACACACACCCTACGACTCGCTCACACACACTAGTGCAAGACATTCGCTCAAACCTGTATATAAATGTAAATACATGCACATGCTTCACATATTGTACATAAATGTATTGATTTGTGCAGTGCTACTTTGATGTTATATTCCTAAATACCTTCACCTCTTCTTTGAATCATCAGTGTTATTTGTTTAGTTAGCTAAATAGATAATATTGTGATTTGATTAAGATTAACTATTGATGTGGTAAACTCGACTATGATTATTAATTTAATTATTAATTGAAGTTCCAAATCAATAGTTTAGTATATTTTATGAGACCGATATACAAAACGAAACTGATCTTTTATTTTAACGACTATGGTAGATGCCATATTCTGTATGGCGCCTCCATGTGTTTAATTTAATTATCCCCTCCACATAGGCATTGTCAATACACAGTGACTAAGGTAAATTCTGGTAGAAAACCACCTGACAGGCTTAGCAGGAAGGGGAAGAGTTGCAATAACTATGGGGAGCTGGGGTACACCAAACCTTTTTGCCAGGCTAGGAAGACAAAACAGGCAATGTTATGTTCTGTAGCATGACCAGGAACTCAGATATATAATGTGCAGGGCTTGGGTCATGTTGTGTAGCATAGTGGTTAAGGAGCAGGAATCATGACTGAAAGGTTGCTGGTTCAATTCCCCACTGGGACACTGCTGCTGTACCTTTGGGCAAGGTACTTAACCCACAATTGTCTCAGTAAAATATCTAGCTGTATAAATGGATGACACTGTAAGTTGCTCTGGATAAGAGTGATACACAGTTAAATTCTTGTAATATGGTTGTGACAAGGGCACAGAGTGCAAGGCAGGCATTTAAAGCACCACCATTCAATGGGATGAAATTGGAAGGTGGTTCTGGGAAAAAGAGTCAAAATTGCAAAAGCACAGTTTTTAGGTAGTCCTAAACCTGCTGACCTGGAGCCACTACCAAAACCAAGCTCTCATGTAGACCTTGACATCCCTACCAATATAGCTCAGATGCAGAAAGATGACTCATGGTTCAAGAAACCATTACATGGTTCAAGAAAGTGTCTGTCTTGATGGGGTTAAGCAAAGAGGCCTAGGTTGCCTGGAGCCGGAAGCCTACATTTTGAGAAATTCCATCCAATATCAGAGGAAGGGTAGTACAGAGGCATTAACATTGCCAGCATCTATGAAACCGTTATGACCTTAGGACACACAGTACTATGGGCAAGGAATTTGGGAAAGCATAAATTGCTGGCAAAGATTGGAAGTAATTTCATATGGCTTGGGATGTACTCTGAATTTACCTATGATTGAGACGCCCTTTGAAAGGATAGGGATGGATGTTGTAGGCCCACTAGAGCAGAGTGCTACAGGAAACAGGTAGATTCTTGCAGTCTGTGATTATGTTGGCAGATATCTGGAAGCTTCCCCTTTGAAGACTGTCAAAGCTAGGCATGTAGCAAACTCACTATTACAGCTGTTCTCATGAGTAGGGGTACCTAGAGAGATTGTAATGGATTGCAGGATGAATTTTTTGTTGAAGCTGCTACAACAGGGGTACCAGTTGCTAGGTTTAAAAGGCATTGAGACCATACCGGACCACTCCCAGACAGACAGTTTGGTTGAACTTTTTAGTCAGATGCTAAAGAACATGCTATGCAAGTTTGTCACCCAAACAGGCTCTGACCGGGACCACTGGCTGCCCTATCTCCTCTTGGCAACCAGAGAGGTACCACATGCCTCAACAGGATTCTCTCTTTTTGAACTCCTTTGAGGGCAGCAAGTGAGAGGGCCTTTGGACCTGCTGAAGGAGTACTGGGATGGTCCAAAGGAGGCAGGTGAGAGTGTGGTGTCCTACATGGTGAAAATCAGAGAACAGCTGGAGGAGATGACTACATTGGCCTGACAGAACATGAGGGAGGCCAAAAAGCAACCAGAAGACCTGGTACAACCAGAAAGTCAGGACCAGAGTCTTTGAGCCAGGGCAACAGGTGCTGTTACTACAGCCAAAACATGACAGCAAGTTGCTTATGAAATATAGCCATAGCCTTTATGAAGTAACGAGGCAGGTGGGATCAGTTAGGGGGAAGAAGCACCAGACATTCCATGTTAATCTGGTGAAGGAGTTCCACACACATCCACCACCAGTACAGCAGCAGGTGTTTGTGTGAGCTGTAGAGGAATAGGAAGAATTTCCTGAGCAGTATATTCCAACACAAGGGACTTCTCAGATGGTGGGCTTAACTCATCTGTCACCAGCTCAGCAGAGGGAACTAGGTGTATGTCTGCACCCTGTCCTTTTCCAGGAGAAGCCTGGACTCACCACCTTAGTCCAACACACCATTCACATTCAGAACGATGCTCCAGTCAGGCAGAACTGCTACACAATCCCAGAGTGGTTGCTGCCAGTCCTGTGACAGGAAGTGGAGGTGATGAAGGAGATGGGGGTGATTCAGTGCTCCATCAGTCAATGGTGCAGTCCCAAAGTCCTGGTGCCAAAGACGGATGGGACCATAAGGTTCTGTTTTGACTTCCATCACATTAATGCAATTTCCAAGCTGAACCCATATCCCATGCCCCGCATTGACCTCATTGAGAAGTTAGGAAAGGCTCAGTAAATTTCCACCTTGGACCTAAGCAACAGCTATTATTAAGTGCCGTTGCCTCCAGAGACCAAAGAACTGACAGCTTTTAAGACACCTTTCAGACTATACCATTTTATTGTTATGCCTTTTGGCCTACAGGGGGCACCAGCTACATTCCAGCAACTGATGGCCCAAATGCTGCAGGGTACCACAGAGTTTGCTGCTGCATATTTGGATGATGTTGTCATCTGCAGCCAGTCCTTGGAGGAACACCTTGTACATGTCCAGAATATACTTCAGCTGATCCAGTCAGCAGACCTAACCATAAATCCCTAGAAATGTTCCTTTGCTCACAAGGAAATCCAGTACTAGGGGTATGTGATTGGTAAGTGATTCATCTGGCCACAGGTGAGAGAGGTGGAAGCAATTCAGTCTTTTTCAGTGCCAGTCACAAAGAGGAAGGTGTGGTGCTTTCTAAGCCTTGTGGCATGGTACCGGAAGTTTATTCCCAATTTCTCCACCAGGGCTGATATTTTAAAGGACTTGACAAAGAAGTCAGACAGAGGACTACGACAAAACTTTCAGGCCCTCTGTATGAACGTGGTGCTCCAGAGCCCTGTCACCCTGCAGATGAATGCATCAGGTGTGGGGCCTAGGGCAGTGCTTCTACAAGGTGAAGAAGATGAGCAGAAGCCAGTCGCCTTCCTGAGCTGCAGCCTGTCCCCCAGGAACACAAGGTATTCCACTGTGGAAAAAGAGTGCCTTGCAATAAAATGGACAATGGACACATTGCATTACTATCTCCTAGGAAGACACCTTGTGCTGCAGACAGATGACTGAGCTTTACAGTGGCTGCATAAAATGTGGAATACCAATGCATGGGTCACAAGGTGGTACCTATCTCTCCAACCTTTTAATTTTACTGGACGTTATAGGACTGGTACTTCTTATCATGTAGCAGACTGTCTCTCTTGCATTCCAGAGGCCAAGAGCTCAGGCAGCCAGGAGCAGGACACTTGCCTCTTTTCTGAACACCACATGTGCTAGCTGCAGAGGGGGGAGGAAATATAATGGAGTGAGTTAATAACAATAAAGGGTAACAATGTGTTTACTGTTTTTTAAAAAAGGCAACTACGTGGACTAAGTGGACTGAGGAACTGTTATTGGATTGCTTCCAGGTAAATGGCTTGCATGTAGTTCTGCCACAGTGGGAGCCAGACCGGCAAAAGGAGCACCAAAGTTAGCATGCAGGTACATAGGGTGCCACAGTCTATGTTCTGTATGGGTTTGCTAACTACGTGCATCACAAACAATATGACTATGTGAATTAAAGCAAGTGACTGGAACATTGGCTTCATGCACATGAGAATATTTCTGAAAATATGAACAGTTAAGTGAATTTTGTAAATATAATAAGGGTGATATAACTTACCACATTGTTTGGCAGGTTTGGTGTAGTATTAGCAGTGTCAGGGGATGTAAACGATGGGACGTTGTCTTCCTCAAAACTTCATTAATCTAAGGGAGCCTAACAAAAGTCCAACTAATGTGGGGGAGGATAATGATGAAATTATGTTGACTTGTAAAGTGTTACAGTGCGATTATTGGTTATATTTTCAGAGCATTGTGGGTAATATTGTTGTTACTGAAAAATTCAGGTAAATATTGTAAATAATATAACTGATGATGGTAATTGATTTCCCTTAGTTGGTATGTTCTGGGGAAGGAGCTTAGAAGGGGAACAGAGATAAGCCAGTCCCAATATTCAGTTGGTGTGAGAGCTGGAAAGGTAGTTGTAGTAGCTGTAGTGCTGTGCTATAATTGCAGTTCTTTTGTTTATTTTTTCCAAGTTTTTTTGTTTGTTAATAGTTCTGCCAGCCTTATTTTCCCCCTTGCATTCTCAGAAGGATAAATTCCTCATCAGAGGTGTGCACGTCAACTCTTGTGCTGTGCTCATTACTGCTTCCACTGCTCGACCATCATGCTGCCATACTGGCTCTCTTTCTCTAATAATCAATCAATCACTTATCACAGCCTAGCCTTTCTGTTCTTGGAGTGTTATGGCAATACCATTTTAGAATGTGATATATCCAAAAAAATGCTGCAGAGTTTTGACCAGAAGCAGTTTTGATGACGGGAGAAAATGCTGAACTTGTCCATTCCTTTAATAATAGTACAAACAAGGAAGACTACAGGTGATGAGATAGCTAAAAGAATCCACCTTGTCTGCTATGCAAGCTTATAATGAATAGAGGAAGAGGTCCTCATGTTACACGTAGAGTCCTGGTTCAGCCATCTGCAAACATAATTTAACTGCTGACCTTAGAGGACGGCAAAAGGGTGAGTCTTGTGTAAACACTGAATCAGAAACAGGAAGTGCTTTCAGCATTTGCTATTCAAAAATGGAGGGATGCAACCATGAACTCATGAATTCAGGGAAATCAGGGAAAGCAAACATTTACAAGGATTACATGGACATTCAAATACAAACCTCTGAACACAGCAAGTCTTGAACGCTAAGTTATATGCTAAATGAAGCTTTATTCGAGCTGAAACACAATCACACCACTTTGCCTTTCCTGCGGATTTTGTTTACAGGATTCAACTGTGAATGAAAAAGTTTGACCTAAACTTGTTTATTTTCTTCTGCCTTTGCTCTGCCTTCCAAAGATTTGTATTTGATCATCTTGTACAGAGTACATTAAAAAAGCAGAGTACATTTAAAAAGTACATTAAATTGTGGCAGCATTCACTCATGTGATAAATGCTTCATTTGCCTCCGGAGCGTTCCCAACTCCTTTCAAACAGGCTAGAGTAACACCTCTACTCAAAAAGCCTTCTCTCAACCCTGCTCAAGTTGAGAATTATCAGGCGGTCTTGTTACTTCCATTCCTATCCAAGGTTATTGAAAGGGCGGTATTTAAACAGGTCTCAGAATTCCTCTCTAGGAATGACCTCCTTGACTCAAACCAATCCGGTTTCAAAAGTGGACATTCCACTGAAACAGCTCTGTTGTCTGTGACAGAAGCTCTAAGAGCAGCTAGAGCTGCAGCTCAGTCCTCGGTCCTCATCCTACTTGACCTATCAGCTGCCTTTGATACGGTTAACCACAACATTCTGCTATCGGTACTGTCAGAAATGGGCATCTCGGGCAAAGCATTGTCTTGGTTTGAATCCTACCTCACTGGGCGCTCGTTTAACGTGTCATGGAAAGGACAGACATCCTCATCCCACTGCCTCTCTACAGGGGTACCTCAAGGCTCGGTGCTGGGGCCCCTCCTCTTTTCAGTATATACTACCTCTCTGGGCCCGGTTATCCGCTCGCATGGCTTCTCGTATCACTGCTACGCAGACGATACCCAGCTATATCTGTCATTCCCGCCTGATGACCCCACAGTGTCAGCGCGGATCATGGATTGTCTTGCAGACATATCCTTATGGATGAAGGCACGCCACCTTCAGCTAAACCTCTCTAAGACTGAACTCTTGGTCATCCCAGCCAAGCCATCCATGCATGACAGCATCAATTTAAAGCTTGCCTCAAATATTCTCAAACCTTCTAAGGTTGCAAGAAACCTGGGTGTCATGATGGATGACCAATTGTCCTTCTCGGACCATGTTGCCTCAGTCTCTCAGTCGTGCTGCTTTGCACTATACAATATCCGCAAACTCCGTTCCTACCTGACTCAATATGCTATCCAGCCTCTGGTACAGGCTATGGTTATCTCCCGCCTTGGCTATTGCAATGCCCTCCTAGCTGGCCTCCCATGTGACTATGTCACATAGCATAGGTGAAACCACTACAAGTGGTTCAGAACGTGGTGGCGCGTCTGGTTTTCGATCAGCCCAAAAGGGCCCATGTCACCCCATTGCTCATTGAGCTCCATTGGCTACCCATGGCTGCCCGTATCAAATTCAAGTCTCTCATGTTTGCCTACACAGTGGCCTCTGGGTCTGCTCCGACATACCTGAGCTCAATCATACAGGCTTACTCTCCTTCTCGGCCGTTACGTTCCTCCCAGGAATGTCGTCTAGCATTGCCATCCCTACACACAAGGCAATCTCTGTCCAGACTATTCTCATATGTAGTTCCCTGCTGGTGGAACAAGCTACCTTATGCTATCAGAGCAGGGGCTTCCCTCTCTATCTTCAAGAACCCCTTGAAGACCCAGCTCTTCAGAGAGCACCAGCTCTCCTAACACTTCTAACAACTCTAACACAATTCCATCTCCATAACTTTTTGCCTTGCACTTCTTTCACCTGTCACTACTTGTTTGTCTCCTCTGCCTGTCTATCCTTGTGTTTTCACCTCGTTTACCTTTGTTTTCTACTTTCCTTGACTTATTTAGTTGAGTTTAGTTGTTTAGGTTGCACTTAAAGCTTACTCCAAGGTCTCCTACACTACTGTAGCTTGCTTGCTGTTCCTCACTTGCCAAATGACCTAAATGTAAATGTAAAAAAGCCCTTCTCCTGATTTCCCTGGTGCATCTTGTACTATAACTAAATGGTATGTAGTCCTCAAGAATTGCACATCCTGGCTACTTACCCGTTGGGTAAGTGTATGGAGGTTTTTAGGTACCAGGCATAAACCACCACTACTAAGACCTCTGCTAATGTCTCTTTTAAGGCCAGCAACCTGACAACCCACAACATGCCAGTACTTGCTTCAAAGCTACAAAATCCTCCATGGCTGATATGTGGTCCAGTCAGAGCTCCTTTCATGATCCAAAATGTCTAGTGTCTCTTGTATCAGCTGAACCTTGAGAATGTCCCACAATTCAGCATGGCATCAGGAATCCCACTCAAGGACATGAGCTATTGCTACATGGGTTCTGTCTGTTCTGAGTTACTTTCTGAATCAGCTTCTCCAAGGCTCATAAATAAATCAAGTTCATCAAACTGATCTGACAACAGACTGTTTTATTGATGATGGTAAAGAATAAGGTCACAAATGCTTGAAATCTGCATGTAAGATCTCACTGTAACAGCTTTTCTATGCCGACCAATAAATATTAAAGGAAATGTGTGGTAAAATAGTAGTGATAGGCATTTTTTGACTGATTCATTCATTTTGTTTTTTCTGGGGTATCGAAGTTTTTTTTTTTTGCCAAGCACCCCACATTAGGAAAAAAAAGTGCACTGCAATTAAATTCAGATTAACAGCATGTGGGTCTCACCTCACCACTCACCACTTCTGGAAGTCCATGTGAATCTAAATTCCAAACAGGCCTGATGAGATTTCTCATATTTTTTGGTTTAGCATTATATAACACTGGGGAGTCCCAGATAAGTACTTTTCAACAACATTAATGAATCAGTTCTCAGTCAGTAATGCTAGCTCTAGCAAGGTAGTTCCTGTGAACTACTGTTGCATTGTTTCCATAGTTGCAGATGGTAACATTTTAGTAACAATGCCTACAACTGATCCTGAAAACATATAAGTAATGAGTTGATAATACAGGCAAAATGCAATAATGGATTCATCACACTGTTTGACATTATTTCTTATTGCATTTTTTAAATTTAATATTAAAATTTAGCTTAAGTTTAAATTTAAGAAATTTAAATGTAGTAATTAATGTAATAATTAATCAACTATTAATCATTGAACACTACAACCCCAGTGCACCCCCCCACTGCAATGTAATGTTCTGCAATCTCCATTTTGCTTGATCTACACTGTGATGAAATTAAGGCACAAATTTATGGTATTGGTTTTTCTTGAATTTTATTTCGTTTTTGAAATATCTCCTGGTTGCTAAATAAATACATATTGTTAAAATACCATTGTTTGAATTGATGGAGAAGGTTCCTCTTTGGAGAGCCAGTGTGCCATGGAGGGGGTGATCTGGATTGTCCATGACGCTCACCAACTTGTTTAGCATCCTCCTCTCTGAGTCCTCCACTTCCCTCTAGCCGTGCTCCCAGGATGGCGCCAGCCCTCCTTAGGAGCTTGTTGATTCTGTTGACACCAGCTGTCCCCACGCTGCTGCACCAGCACACCACATCATAGAAGATTGCACTGGCCATCACAGTCTGATAGAGAATGTGCATCATTTTCCCCAAAGACAGTAAAGGAGTGGAGCCATCTGATGAAATACAGGTGACTCTGTCCCTTCTTGTACAATGCATCAGTGTTTCTGGAGCAGTCTAACTTGTTGTCCAGGTACACACCAAGATATTTGTACTCCTCCATTAACTCCACATTCACCCCTTTGATGGAGACAGGGGGTGGTCTCTATCGCCTAAAGTTCACCACCAACTCCTTTGTCTTTTTTGTGTTGAGCTAAAGGTGATTCAGTGCACACCACTAAACAACGTTGTCCACTACACTCTTTTGATGTAGCCCACAATTACAGGGTCACTTGAGAACTTCTGTAGGTGGCAGCTTCCAGAGTTGTAGTAAAAGTCAGAAGTGTATAGGGTGAATAGGAAGGATGACAAGACTGTCCCCTGTGGGGTGCCTGTATTGCTGACCACCATCTCCGACACAGTTCTGAAACTGCACATACTGTGGTCGACCAGTCAGATAGTCCATGATCCAGGGGGGCATCTACCTGCATCATCGCCACTTTGTTCCCCAGCAGAGCAGGCAGGATAGTGTTGAATGCAGGAGGAGGAGAAATCAAAGAACATGAGCCCCACTGTGCTGCCCGGCCAATCCAGGTGAGCTTAACAGCAATGTAGCAAGTAGATGATTGCACCCTCCATACTCACCTTTGTTTGGAGGGCAAACTGCATGGAGTTTAAGGATGCCCTCACCATGGGCTGCAGGTGAGTCAGAACCAGCCTTTCCAGTGTCTTCATAATGTGGGAGGTTAGAACCACCGGTCTGTAGTCATTGGAGGAGCTGGGATGTGTCCTCTTTGGTACAGAAACCAGGCAGGATGTCCACCACATCACAGTGACCCTCTCAAGGCTCAGGTTGAGTAATTTCTGGAAAACTCCATACATCTCGTGGGCACAGGCTCTGAGTACCCTTGGATTGACACCATCGGGACCCGCAGCCTTGCCCGGTCGGAGCCTGCTCAGGTCTCTCCTCACCTGCTCTGCAGGGAATGTTGGGGGTAAGAAGAAGGGTACGACAGGACAGTTGAGAGGAGGAGTCATCAGGGGAGCAGGGGTGAGGGTGAACTGGAGCCCCCTCATTAAACCTGTTGAAACAGAGGTTTAACTCGTTGGCCCTGTCAAAGCTGTCCTCTATTTCCAGGCTGCGGGTCTGTTTGTAGCCTGTGATGCTCCTCAATCCACTCCACACCTCCCTTACATTGTTGCACTGGAGTTTTAGCTCCAGCTTCATTCTGTAGCCGTCTTTACCTTGCCTTACCTTCTCCTTCAGTTACTGCTGCACCTTCTTGTAATAAATACATGTCAATAAACACTCAAAAAGGATTGTTTGTGTTAAATTGACTTTCTTTTGGCATAAGTTCTGCACCCTCAATTTTACAGTAGATAATGGAAAACCTGATAAAGGACATGAAGGTGGTGTTTTTGGATGACCTCCTTGTTATGCATTCAGTGAGTAATGACAGTTGTCAGTACTATTCGCAAACTGCAGCTGGCTCTGTGAGTTGTCGGCATGACCTGTTGTTGCGTGTTCATTGCAGTTGTTTATTAAAAACCAGCAGAGCAGAAATGGCTATTGGTGTGTTCATCTGCGTTTGTGTGTTCCAGTTTCTCTGCACATAATATAAACATATTATAAAACATAATACGGCTGTTCTGAGAGGGACCATCTACTCAATCTTGTGAAGGTCCTCCAATGTCTGTAGAAAAATGGACAACATGTGAAAAGAACCAAGTGTGAGTTTGGAAAAACTCAAATTGAGTATCTAGGCCATGTGTTGGATGAAAACGAAGCTTGTCCATGTCAAGAAAACATGAAAGCCATACAGGAGGCTCCACCCCCAACCTGCGTGAAAGACCTTAGGGTGTTACTGGACCTAGTTAACCATTTTGGAAAGCCACAGCCACAGCAAAGCACAAAGTTTCATGTCAGAGTAGTTTCAGACTTGTAAAAAAAAATGAAATCTTGCATACTGTAAGTGCTCCTGGACACCCTGCAACTAATGGTCTGGCAGAAAGGTAGGTTCAGACATTTAAAGCTGGCATGAAAAGGCTTGCCAGTTCCCCTCTAAACATAGATGACAAGATCTCCCTTTTTCTGCTATAGTTTTGTATCACTCCTAACTGTTGATATGTTCTTACACAGACACATCCACATTAGATTGGATTTTCTGAAGCCCAGTGCAAAAGAGACTGTGTGTGAAAAAGAATTCCAACAAAAAATTGTCACGCCAACAGAGCACAGGACAGATTCTTTGATATGGATGATTCTGTATATCTGTGTAGCACTGTGGCAGAAAGGAACAAGTGGATTTTAGGACTTGTGGTAGGGCAGATGGGGCCTGTGTCATATGAAGTGAAAGATGTCATGGTGACCAGCTGAGGGTTCGAGCTAGTGGCAATTCTTCATTTGAGACTGGAGAACCTCAGACTGACCAAAAGTACTGCCAGAGCTCAGTGTCTGATAGCACACAAGGACTAAATGAGTCTCAAATTAAAACACCAGAGCTCCCAGATCCTGAACCTGTGTAAAAAGCATAACCTGAATAAAGTCACTGAAATAATTTGCTTCTGCCATCTCATCAATACATTACACCCAGATAAAAACAATTTTAGTTATTCCAGTGCTATAGAAGCTAAGTGTAAACAGATAAAATCAATATATGCACAGCTCTATTTACAGGTGTGTAAATGAACACCTAACACAAGCACACAATCTGTGTTGTACTGTATACTTATGTTGTGATCCTCTGTGGGATTATTTCAAGACTAAAATCACTAATAACATGCTCTAGTCTCTAGCATTGACAGATATTGTTAACCGCATGTGAATTAAGTGCTCGACTCCTGACAATAATTACACCACTACAACAAAGGGTAAAAATCAGAGAACAATAAGATAAAAATGAAGTTTGATCAAACATGCTTTCATGAAACTGACATAGTTTTTAATTAATGTGACTTAGGGATTAGTTATGTCAAAAGCTTATTAACTCAATTTATATTACTGCACTCAACAGGAATTTTGCACCTATGATGCTGAGGCCTGTGTATTAATTATTTAATATATTCTCTTTATTTCAATATAAACTGAACAGAGCTCAAACATTTTGGCACATGATTCTGAACAGCAAACAGAATGCCACAAAACATTAAAGTGCTGTTTGCTTAAGGAAATGGTAGCTGTTAACCTCTTGGTTATTAAGTCAACTTGTAATTTATCTGAACAGTATACATTGTTAGCAAAAAGATTCAGTCTGGTGTGGAGCAGGTTGTGCTGAACCATGTTGCAGGGGTATAACTACAGATTGTACAGATCCTGAGGGGTTGGTAACAAAATAATCAATTGACAATGATGTGTTTTTGATATACAATATCACTCAACGTATCCAGGTTGCTTCAATAATGTCTAACATAGCAATTTAAGGATGTCTGTGCTCTACACCCCTAGTGTTTTCTGTTCCATTTCACTGCACTCTATTTTAAGCAACCATTTTAAAAAGGATTGTTCTTTACCATAAACATTATTTGATACACAATTGCAGTGCACTGAATCATCCTAGGACCAGAGAAGTCTCCCTCTGATTTCCTAGTTACTACTTTTGAGGCATCAGTGGACCGCATTCTCTAAGCCAGGATGTGTATACTCGACTTGCAAACTGACTTCCTGCAACAAGTCAGTGCTTTGCACGGGACAAACCCTCAAATTATTATCGGGTGGCTCTCTGCCTCCAGGCAGAATGTGGCCCCTGTCAGATGTCACCAGAGAATCACTGAATGATTTCTGATTGCTATAGGTGACCTTTAAAACTGATGAAGGGATCTGCTCTGGAAATGTTAACCTTAGGGAATGGCAGTTATGATTAGATCTCATGCATGTAAGGAAGTTTGATATGGATCAATACTCGGGCTAATGCTTATTTCTTTACCCAAAATCAAGTGATCCATAAAGACTAATTATATGTCAGTACATATAGTAATGTGTCTCACTGTTTAGGTAAAAACAACCTACTATACAGCTCTTTAAACTGGGAGGTTCACTCAGCCTGAAGCAAAGTCCTACATTATAAATAGGTTTGTTATGTTTGATACACCAGAGTGCAAAAGACATGACTCAGATTTTGTCTGAATGAATCCAGACTGAATCCACTTGATCCTTGTTTCTGAACTGACATCTGAAGGTTGCTGGCATTAACCCTGAGGGGAAACAGCTGCATGTACCAGCATTGCACTCACATGGACTGGTCACAGTCTTTAAGAGGTTGCAAAATTTCTTTCTCTTACAAAGGAAGGAGATTTAAGGCTGCAAACTGTAAGATGCAAGTCAAAAATGCCCAGGGCCCACAATAAAAACAGCTAAATAACGTATTAACAAACTGCCAGAGAGAGAGAGAGAATGAGAGAGAGAGAAAATATGCTCATTTTGGAGGCACATGATCAATATTTATAAAAATATAAGGGTTTAGTAGGCTGAAAGCACCAAAGGGAAAACAGAAATATATTTAAACTTTTTAAAATTAAAAAAGAAAAGAATATAGCTGTAGGGTTTTCATTGTGCTTGTTGTCGGCTCATCTCAGTGGAGTGTAATTTTCAAATACCAAACAGAAGAGGCAATAAAAAATTAAATTGCAAGTATAGTGAGTAAAAAATTGAAGCATTATAAATTCACTTTAATTTAGATAATTAGACCCAAAAGGCACATACTGCTGAGATAATCTAAGAAAACTCATCCTTTAGGATTCATATTTAATGTGTAACTTGGGTCATAAATAAATCAGTAAATTAATGAACTGAAAAAACTGTTCATTAAAAGTTGGCCATTTAACTTGGTTACAACTTTGGACAAGGGAAATGTAATGAATAATTATCAAAATATTGAGTGTGGCAATACTAACAGTATGCGATGTTCATATGATGCTTATATATATATATATATATATATATATATATATATATATATATATATATATATATATATATATATATATATATATATATTCTAAGCACAAATTACTGAGAATCAATTATGTTCAATGTTACCTGGGAGGTAAAAATGTTTGTAAAATGTATAAACAAATGTATTTTTAATGCAAGAGTACAAAGACTTACATAATACACATATCTTACAGCATCACTGAAATTCAGCCTTTTACTCTTTTACAGACTGCCATTTATGCCTATTTTCATGTGGTTCATAAATTGATTATTGAACCTACGGTTATTCATTGCTGTTATTTGTTCTAAAAATGTAGGCTACATTGGAATAACCTTCTTTGTAATTTAAAGATTGCTCACTAGACATTTACAGTACCTACAATCTTTTAACAAATAAACCTATTTATAATATGTGGCAGTTGCAAATACTAAACCTTAGGCAAAGACCTTATAATCTCCTGCAAGTTATGTGCACTGTCCTTTTTCACAGACATACCTTATTATGGCAAATTCTAGAGCAGATGTACTGTAAGCTCATTAAAAATCAATGATCAATGAGCTGTGATCAAATTCCCAGAGTTAATCTGTATTCTGTTTATTTTCATACAATTACAATATTTTATATCTGTTGTGAAGACATACTATTCTCATGTCTATTGTTAGAGACAATGCAGGCCCCTTAAATTTCCAATGGCCCCCTATTAAGTTTATACCATGTTGGCCAGATAATTATCACCAGACAAGGATATATGTGTGTGTGTGTGTGTATATATATATATATATATATATATATATATATATATATATATATATTTCTTTCAAAGAAATCAAAACTTGTATAAAACAAATTAATTGTGTACTGTGGGGGATACAAGAGAAACTTGGTCTTTATTCTTGTTCTGACAGCAAAAATAAACTGGGTTGAGAATTAAGCTGCAAAATTGTTTAGTTAAATTGTTAATACGACTTAAACTGTACAGCGATAAATCAAAATGACTGCACGGGGATTTAATTAATTATTGGTGAGATGCATTATTTATTGAGGCTCTAATATACAATTCCGTAAACATATTTGTTTCAAATTATGAACTTCCACAGAAATAGAGGTCTCTACTTAGCACTGGGATTCATTGATGTTCGTGCAGATTAAATCTGCATTCAGTTTTATCTTGTTGAGATGCCATTCTCCCTGGAATAAAAACTGTATTTCTAGATATAGAACTGTACATTATCTCCGTTCGGTCGGTAGAAAAACTCAACATGGCGCGTTTATTCAGGCGCCTTGCCACCATGCCAATTTGTGTGTAGTGAGCTAGGTAATGATTAAAGTTCATATCATTTAAAGTTATTAACTTATATGAACTTACTTCTGGAAACTATTACGAAACTCTTTTAAATAATAGGTAGCTGTAATTTAATAACACACTTTGTAGCTATTTTAGCATTTTAATATATCTTATCAACTAATCCATTGTCCACGAAAGCCACCTAAAATATAGCCTACTAATCGCAGCTACAGCATCTCTGCAGTCTGGACTGTGTTGTAGCCTAATTATTCTACCGGGATTCACGTTTTGCTGCAAAATCAGTCCACACAAACATTCAACAGACACACTTCGAGACAACAGCTTTAACCCTCCTGTTATGTTGCGGGTCAAATTGACCCGTTTCAAAGTTTAAAAATACAGGAAAAATATTTTTAATAACTTTTGGAGCATGAAACCTTTTCTGCTGGGCTTAATTAGTGTAATGAACATGTAAATGGAAGATGACTAATTTAACGTGTTTGCAACCCCCCCCCTGCATGTTTATATTACACACATACTGTTCGGGTCAATTTGACCCGGCAGTGAGAATGGAGGCTACAAATGTTAAAAATATCAACTTTAGACCGAAACTGATTTGTTTTCTTTTCAAATATGAGACAAAATGTGATTGCCTAATCCCTCCCAACCACACACACACACACACACACACACACACACACAGACAAACAGAGACAGACAAACAGACAGACACACAGAATTTGTTCCTGGACCCCAACTGGCAGACAGGAGAGAGGTAAGCTGGCAGCTATTAGGACAGTGTGGGAGAAGTGGGTAGAGTGGCTGCCACTACTCTACAACCCAGGTCCAGGTCCCAATGTCACCATGGATGAAAGGCTGGTGGCATTCAGAAGTCGCTGCCCCTTTAGGCAATACATGCCTTCAAAGTCAGCAAAATATGGCATAAAGATCTGGCCAGCTTGTGATGCAAACTCAAGCTACTCATGGAACATGCAGGTTTACACTGGTAAGCCTATTGGAGGAGCACCAGAGAGAAACCAGGGCGTGTGGGTGGTTCTTGACATGATCCAGCGTCTCAGGGGCCTCAACATTACCTGCGACAACTTTTTCACCTCCCACACCCTGGGTCAGGAGCTGCTGAAGCGGAAGCTTACAATGGTTGGAACTGTTAGGAAAAATAAACCAGAGCTCACTGCTGAACTGCTGTCAATCAAGAACAGGGCCCCTCAGCCTTCAAAGTTTGCCTTTACAGACACCATAGCCCTGGTCTCTTACTGTCCCAAAAGAGGGAAAAATGTTGTGGTGATGAGCACGCTGCATAAGGATGCCAAGGTCAGCACCAGAGAGGACCAGAAACCTGAGATGATCCTGGATTACAATGCCATCAAGGGGGGTGGACAATCTTGACAAGATGACAGGGTCCTACAGGTCCAAACGCATGACAGCGCACTGGCCTTTGGCCATCTTTTATAACATTGTGGATGTGTCGGCCTACAATGCGTTTGTCATCTGGACTGAGATCTTCCCAGATTGGAAAGCTTCAAAGCTGTTCAAGAGACGAGGAGCTTTGGAGAGCACTTGTGACACCCCACATTGAGAGAAGGCAGCACCTGCCAAGAACCCCAGCCGCTGTAGCCGTGGTGAGGAGGATCCAGGAGGGGGACGCACCTACCCCACCAGTGTCCGAGGTAAGTGTGTGTGCATGTGTGTGTCGGTCAGGGGATCAGGATGTGCAAAAAGACAAACTTCTCTACTGTTCAAACTAATAAAGTAATCATCATCTTCATCTTCCTAGGTTGCTGCTGGGGGAAAAAAGAAGTGCCAAGTCTGCAAGCCCAAAGACAACAGCAAGACTAGCATCACATGCTTCAAGAGAAAAAAATTCATTTGCACAAAACATGTAGTGGCATCCTGCCACTCATGTGCTTAATAGACACACACACACAATTTTCCTTCTTTCTTTTTCAGGTTTCCTGTTGTAAACATTGTAAACATTGTTAAAAAATAAAATGTCATTTTAAAATAGTGCTTATGACTCATTTAGTGCGATTTGAATTGAAAGGGTCAATTTGACTCAGAACAGAAGAGATGTTTTGTTTGTATTAATCAACATGCCCCCATGACAGGAAATATGTCAAAAATGTTGAAAAAGTCTAAATAAAATAAGAATAAATAAAACAAATGTGTTGAATGTCTAGTTTTTGCCAATGTACAGAAAAAACAGCTTGAAAATTATTTTTTTTAATGAAAAACGAGTGAATTATCGTAAGTAAACCATGATCTGTAAGGGGTTAAAAACTTGATTACTCTAAATATTGATTAAACTGATATTAATTGAGCTAAAGATAATGTTTATGGAGGAAAAATATTTTTTTAACTACTTTTGGATGGTTAAACATGCACCGGGTCAATTTGACCCGGGAACATTATTGCTGTTCCTTAAAGTTGAACATAACAGGAGGGTTAAACTATCCGAATACCGGATACTTTTTCCTGTTTACCGATAGGATGTGAAAGGAGAGGTCAACTCGAAGGCGGTTCTTATGACCCCGCCTACGAGTTGGCCTCTCCTTTCATATCCTATCGGTAAATAGGAAAAAAGTAGTCGGTATTCGTTTTCGAGAAAACAGTCATAGTTCCAGCGTTAGGATTGTTAATTGCAGGCTATTTCTGACGGATATTGTGGTCCGACTTTCCATACCTTGCATTTAGCCCCACCTACTGCTCGCTTGGACAACCAGTTTAAAAATAGAATTGTTTCGACGTGGTCATGCTAAAAATGTTAAATTCGTAGAAAAATACAATTCATTATCATTTTAATATAGTTTTGATTATGATTATATTACACGTCATTAGCCTTTAAGATAAATGATTTTGACATTAGTTCAGACTTTTTTTTAATTGGCTCTCGTGACCGTTTTCCAGTGAAAATGCTGTCATTCATTGACATCCCCCTTTGACAAGGAGGCTATAAGTGGGCTAAACTGGCCTACAAGAGGACTCGTTTTACGAGTAACCGCTCTTAACTCCACTGGCTTAGTGTTGGTAAGAACCGCCTACATTGGTTACGGTTTTTATTTAGACATTTTAATAGCCCGATTGCTTTGCTGCGGTAACTTAGCTGGTGGACTGGGGTTTCAAAGCCTATAGCCTAAACTAAATATGCAGTAAATGTGTAGTTTAGTCAAAAATGTTGAATATACACTATCTTTACGGCCATATCAAGTCTGAGAAATCTGCTTGTCTATATGATACTATCTAGTTGGGATTATTGTGTCAATTTATTTCGTGTAGTTTAGTATTTATTTAATCTAGTGGCGACGTTTTAAACTTTCCCTTACGGTCCATATTTTCTCACTCAAACTACAAAAAACTACAAAATACGAACGTGTATGGGAGAATCCATTTATTCGATTGGTTCATTTGAGAGGCTGGGCCTTATTACGTCATGCAGAATCGTACTAAACTAAACGTAAGATAGGTTCACTCAACGACTTTCTCAGTTTAAGTGCACAAAATGTCATGAGCAACGTTGTTAGGACGGATTGACGTGTAAGAAACTGAAAGAAAATTGCACTGTCAGCAGAGGAAAATAAGCTTCTTGAATCGGACTGCCTCACTTGCCGCGCAGGTGCTTAAGGATTTGGCTAGAGGACAATTTGAAAAAAAAGCAGTAATGTTAGCTAGCTACCTAGCTAAGTTAGTTAGCAGTTAAACTTGTGGTAAGCTTGCGTATCCTTGCCTTTTCTCTTTCCATACCAGAGGAGCCTCGGCTAATCAGTTGCTTTGGAATTATAAATTATCAGTACACCTGCACAGTGGTGTTTTCTTCATGACACCGTAGAACCTACTTTAGCTGGCTAAATGGCGTCTCTGAGTGGAGGTTATAAGAGACAGTGATGACGACTGATCTTAGTTTGCCCACGTTAGCTAGTATGCGGCAAGAGCGAATGATGACACTGCTGTACCCTTGAGTTCTTTTAATATGGCTACATGCTGTTGATTCTCCATTATGTCATTTCAGCACTAGATATCCCCCACAGCTTTGTGTCTTTTAGAGATGAACATCGCATATCACACACTAAGGTGCTACAATTCGACATGCCGTGCGCTAAATATAAACTCTATCAGAAAATTGCGTCAATTTTCAACCTCCTCAGTAAGTTCTTATCTTAATATGTCATCTAGGAATAATGTCTTTTTCGTTGATGTAACTTTGAATGCAATTTTGTGTCCAAGCATTGTTTGTCATCTTCGTTTCTAAGCAATATTCTCAACTATTGTTGGTTGACCAAAGTTTCATTTTTGGGTAGTTATAACCATAAAATTGATATTTGGAAACTGCCTAAAGCTTTCTGGTCTGAATTCATCTGGTTCATTTGTTGTTTCCTGAAGCATGAGATGGCATCTTTTAGGCATAAAAATTCCAAAAGAATTGAGGGTCTGGATAAGAATGTTTGGTGAGTACACGTGTTCAATAGTGGTTTCAATAATGTGAATATTTCTGTAAACCTTGGAATCAGTATGTGTTTGACCAGTTCCCTTAAAATGTCGTCTGGGCATGTCTGTCTGTCTGTCCCTAGGGTGGCCTTTACCTCTGTGGCAGCAGACCCTTCTATTGTGAACCTTGGTCAGGGATACCCAGACATTCCTCCCCCTGCATACATAAAGGAGGGCCTGGCACAGGCTGCAGCAGTAGACAGACTGAACCAGTACACAAGAGGCTTTGTAAGATTGACTTTGCTCTGAATGTGAAAATGTTCTCAAAAACGTCCAGGCAAAAGAAAGCGCAGTGCATGTCAAATTTGTTATTAATGATTTGAAAAGCTGGTCTGTGCTGAAGTGGTGATTTATGTACACAATGACATCAGGACATCACTCTTTACATTTTTATACTGGTGTGTAGATTAATCTTTTCAAAATGTTAATATCAATGATTGAAATAAATATCTTATGTTTTAAACAATGGATCTGTGTAAGTTCAAAAAATAACAGCATCATGTGTACATGACATTTGTTTCTAACCAGGGGCATCCACCTCTAGTCAAGGCACTGAGCCAGGTCTATGGGAAGGTATATGATCGTGAAATTGACCCATTCAAAGAGATTTTAGTCACAGTAGGAGGATATGGCTCTTTATTCAGTACCATGCAAGGGCTAGTAGAAGAGGGAGATGAGGTAAGTAACTGGGCACACTCAGTATATCAGCTCACTGGATTCACTTGTCAGCATTGTGTCAAGGCATAACCATAAGAGGCGATTTCAGTCTTTTGGTAATTTTGACTCAAGAATTAAAGAAAGTGTTACTTTTCTCATCACTTACAAAGCCTTATGTCAGCAGTGGCAGAGATTAATGGAGTGTGCAAATGAAAACTGTTGTCTGGTTCTCTTATTGTCTCTTATTATCCATCAAAGGTTATAATTATTGAGCCTTTCTTCGACTGTTATGTACCCATGGTTCGAATGGCTGGAGCAAAGCCCATTTTAATACCCTTGAGACTTGTAAGTTTCACATCAGAACAGTTTGACTTTTTTGATGAATGGTCTACAAGCTTGTGTATAAAGTAAATACAACAGCATTCCATTTGTTTCTTTTGCTGTATTTCAGAACTCTAAAAACAGAGCAAGCATCACTAGTGCTGACTGGAAACTGGATCCAGATGAGCTGGCAAGTAAATTTAACTCAAAGACCAAGGCTATCATTATCAACACACCCAACAATCCTATAGGCAAGGTGAGTGTTCTGTATAGTGTAGTCTTTTGAGACCATCAGTAGTGACTATGGCAATGTGATACAACTTAATGGTAATATGGACCCTTAAAGCAGCATTGTGTGTTTCCAAATTGTGTGTTAAGCATTGTGTGTTAAGCATTTTTCAAAAAATACAATGATTGTAATTATTCCCATCCATGCAAAAATGCCCTTTCACATGCTTGAATTCAGTATTCATGCAAACTAGGTCACCAGGGTCAGAAAATGCAAAGCAGCACAGAAGCAAAACAGATCTACCTCCGTATTTCAGAGAGGATAATATTCTTCCTTGCATGTGCCTTTTCATTGCCAAATCTAACACTTAAGGGCATAGCTGTGTTACTCTGGAAAACGCATGGTGTTTTAACTGTTCTGTGTGTATATAAGGCACTGTATGTATGTGTAACGGGTATGGTCAGACTGCGTTGTGTTTTTTTTAGTTTGATGTTATGAGGGTTAGCGAGCGAGCGAGTTTCGAACCGAGGTTCTCACCGCTCGCTGCCAACCCCTTACGGCCAGCGTCGTTGCCAGTTGAGCTAAAGTCAAATTGCCGTTAGCCTGTCGGCAACGACGCTATTTAACCAGGTCTCGGGGAGTGACGTAGCCGCTGAAACCGCTCGGCTACCTGCTACCCGCTACCTAAGGTTCAGGACTCACACGAGCTAATCACTTCAGCTCTGCTACATATGTAAGATATGCCATAGTAGTCACTCTGGGTAAGAGTGCCGCATAAGCGAACAAATAATAATGAGAGATGTACATAGTTTTATGATCAGGAAATCACTGGTTAAGAGTACTTTTTCTTGCTGGGACCCTTTCTGGCTTCATCTCTTGAATTTAAAAATATGGAATAAGTTGATAGATTCTTGCAGTGGTAGGTAGTCCTGTCCTTGCAGAGGTACCATTCTTATTATTGCCTCCAGTTATTGCTCCCTGTAGATGATTCACTTTAAAAAACTGACTACTGAAATCCACTGGTTGGAATTGCATGTGCATTTGTGGTCTCAGTACTTGTGTCCTCTACAGATTTTCACCAGAGAAGAGCTGCAGGTGATTGCTGACCTGTGCAACAAACATGACACACTCTGCTTCAGCGATGAGGTTTACGAATGGCTGATATACAAAGGCCATGAGCATATCAAAATAGGTACTTTTTTTCTATTTAGGTCGATTCACTTTGACTAGAAACACATTGTGAAACTAATATGCTGTTAATCACACTTTTCATGTAACTGTGGCCTGAAGTTCATCTGTGCCTTGTTGACAGCTACTCTCCCTGGTATGTGGGACAGAACCATCACTATAGGCAGTGCTGGGAAGACCTTCAGTGTGACAGGCTGGAAGGTGGGATTACCTCTTGCGTTCTGAAGTTAGAGTGCTTCTCTCCAAAGATGACTCTCAAAGTGATGGCTTCAGTCAGTCAGTGTGTAACAGTTAGCTAGGGAAATGTCCTTGCTGTGGTTCTCCAGATTGAGCTGCAGTTTTTCATTAGTGTCCACTTAATTTTCAGGCAGTAGTGTAGCAAACATGGGACACCACATTTCAAAACATATTGCTGAGGGCTAAACTCTAGCTCCTGAGTGTGGCAGGGTTTCTCAGGTCTTCATTGTTTAAGTTATTATTTGAACTGGAACTGAAGTTGCCGTGCTCCATATATAGCCTAAGTTAGGTGCTAATTTTAACAGCTGTAAAACCTGCAGGATTCTGGCCCACAATGTCTGTTATTGCCCGTACACTACCTGTTCTAAACCTTTCTATCATCAAACTGACAAAAGGTATCAGCAAAGACAGCATCACGTGGTTGACTGTGCTGTGGTAGCAATGAACAGAATTGTTTCTACAAATTCTCTTGTTTTTGCTCCCTTTTGAACATGATTTTCTATCAGACGACACATTTAAGAACAAGTGACCATTGCCAAATACACATACATCCACTTATTTGAAATAGGAAGCTACTGTTCCTGTTTAGCATTTTATTCAGCGTATTGCTGCAGAGATTGCTTTGTCATGTTTACAAGTGTTTTTCTTTTCAGCTCGGATGGTCTATTGGGCCAGAACATTTGATTAAACATCTTCAGACAGTCATGCAGAATACCCTGTATACATGTCCAACTCCTTTACAGGTAAATACTTTATACTGAGTTAAGGCTCAACTGTAAAATATTAGTTTAACACTGCACTCATACAGTTTAACACATCATTCATACAGTTTCACTGTATTGTTGTTTGACAGTTCTGTCTTAAAGAAGTCATACTGTTGTGCTCCAGTTCAAGGTTTCCTTGTGTTCCTTGTATAACTTTTGGCATGAGAAATCGTGATGAATCAAAGACAAAACTTTGAGTTTCCTTCCTAACTTCTTAGTGATTCTTTGTATTATTAAATGAACATTGTTTAATGTTTAAATGGCTTTAATTCTTTGAGTAGCCCCTATAATCCCTTCAATTCCACAGCATATTTACAAGTGTGCAAACTTCTGCATCTTGCTCAGAGTCAAAAAAGGTGTTGTGGGGACAAAGGTAGCCTGTTTTTTTCCCCCACACCAAAGGTTGCATCTGTATCGATTCTGTAGGAAGCCGTAGCTCAAGGGCTCCTCCGGGACTACAAGCTCCTGGGCGACCCTGCCTGCTACTTCACCTCACTGGCTGAGGAGCTGGAAGGGAAGAGGAACCGTATGGCTGCCATCCTGAAGTCTGCTGGCATGTCTCCTGTCATTCCTGAGGGAGGCTACTTCATGATCGTGGACGTGACTGCACTCAGTGAGTTTGTTCGGGTCTCTTGTGCACATGAAGGAATGTCTCTGTTTTAACTGTGATGCAGTCAGATGGGGTAGGAACACTTCTTATGCTGGAGCCATCCTGCCTTACTGCGCTTACATCGTTCCCAGGTCTGCATCAAGGTGGTAATGACTCACATTGTATGCCTACCAGAACGGCAAATATTTCTGGTTGTGCCATGCATTGAGTTATAGCACTGGAATGGGTTTAGTCATTTCCTTTAATTCTTGAGGACTCATTCCTTGCTGTTGTGCTGTCTTCAGCATTGTACAGTACTTACCACAGATATCAAATATCAGTGGTATTTATTTCCAAGTCTCTAGTGACAAGTGATTTTGTATGCCTCCAAAGTTATGTTGTGCTGGTCATATGAGTTCAGTGATGAGGCATGTTAGGGCCATGTTGACCTCCATATCGATCTTTTCATGAGCTTGTATCAACAGGAAAAAGAAGCTGGGTCACTGGTTAGGTCAAGTTAGGGGTGTGACCAAATATCTCAGAGGAATTTGGGTCACAGGTTTGCAGGTCAAAAGTGCAGGTTTAGAAAACACGTCATCTTTATACCTCCTTTTGTGCGTAATGCTGTAATGGGTTCCACTTTTTCCAGAATTTTCTGCCTAAAGCCAATTCAAGAGGGAGCTTACTCCTCTTGGCTATTCAGTTTGCCTTCCTATCTCTATTTTTGACCAATACCAAGCTGATATACACCTATTTTCAACTGAAGGCATGTATTTTATATTGAATGAATAAATCATTTATGTAAAACACAACCAAATATACAGTACCATTTTGCACATTTTAGAATAATAGTAAAGACATCAAAACTACAGAACAACACAAATTGAATTATGCAATGACTAAAAAAGTGTTATAAACAAATCAAAACTCTTACATTTTAGATTCTTTAAAATTGCCAAAATTTAAAAAAAAAAAACTTTTCTAGAAAGAAATTCATATACATATATATATACACACACAAATATAAATCATCAAGTTGATGCCTAAGACAAAAAGTTCAAACATTTAAGCATAAGTCTTTAGATCAAAATGTTTCCCATTATCTTAATCGGGTGTGTCCACACTCTTGACTGGTACTGTATAAAATGCACACATTTGTCCTCAATTATTACATGGAGTCATATATAATTGAATTACACTTAGTGTTACATTTCTGTGTAAAAAAAAAAAAACCCCATCGAACATTTAAAATTTGTTTTGAAATGAATACTTCCCAATGCATTTGTGCCTAAAGTGCTCAGGCAGGGTAGGAAGATGATTTTTTTTTTTTTTACATTTTTAACATAACAGCTTTGTGTGTGTGGCACTCTCAGCTTTGTATTCTCTGAATTACCTTAATTTGTGTTTATATTGCTTTAGAAATTCAGATGAATTTTGGGAAAAACAGGTTCATTTAGTGGTTCTCACTGCATGTTGACAAGATTTTTCAACTAATATGTTTCTGACCTTGATCAGTCCTTAATATTTCTAAGTTATCACATGGCCTGCTGTTCTGCATAGGAATGCACCTTAAATCCTAGGGGTGTAAGGATACACTCAGCTCACTTTCCGGTTTGATACAAGATACTGGCTTCATGGTTTGATATTGACTTGATATTTTGAACAATATTTGAATGGAAACAAGTTATGACTGAACAAGATTTCTCATTTATTCCTGTGGTATAAAATGTGCATAACAAAAAAATACATTCAGACTGCTTACCCTTGCCAGCCATTAAGTACGGCTAAAAAAGATTGAACAGGTTTACTTGTTTCTTGTGCCCTCTGTTATTCAGACAATATAATTAAAACTGAAGATTGTCATTTTGGATATATTCAGATTAGTAGCATAATTAGGATAAAAAGATAGCACTCGATATTGTGAACCATTTTTCAGCTCCACAATACATATTGTATCATTTTTGTATCGTGATATATCGTTACACAATATTTTTTTACACCCTATCAAGTCCATATTGTTCACAATTGAAGTAGCTGTTATACTTTTTTATTACAGTTCATCCATCTCTTTAAACTTGTACAGTAGCCTTTTCATGATGTCTTGAGCATATAACACATAACTGAGAATATAACTCATAACACAATAGTGTTGTGGGATGTAGTTCATTTTAAGGTATTCAGAATCAAGATACTGTAATCCTGATGTGTATTCTGTGTTCTTAAAAAGTACAAAAGTGGTAATAGTTAAAATCAGAAGCTATCCAAAGAAAAGTGCAAAAGGCAAAAAACACTGCATGACAAATTTTACATTACAGACATAACGCCATGGGAGACACAGTTAGAAGAGCATATCAGTAATACGCCAGGTGGGTGAAGACTGTATAAAACGCAGAGCTAAATAATAATTGAACAGGTACTGTTTTAACATCTGCGACTACTTCGCTGGCCCTCTAATGGTAAAACATCATTAGTGAAGGTACTGCTCAGTCAATGAGTCAGTGAGTGAGGGAAACTATTCTTTCTGGGGCTGTTTCTTCCAGTCACAGGCAAAAATCAACAGAATGCAAGTTGCCATGGATAATGCTAATTAACAACAAAAGATAATCTCAAGCTACACAGCAGCACATTGAATGGTTCATGTTTGCCTGTTGGAGCCATCTGTTACTTTCTTTCCTCTGTGCAACACTTCCAAAGCGCAGAGAAACCTCTAGTACAAAAACACTCAGCAGTTAATTAAAATACACACTTTATTGTGCAGAGCAGTGAGACAAAAAAAAGCGATACTTCTGCTTACGAAAAAAAGTTTTCTTTTGCAGACAAAGATCTGTCACACATGGGAGATGACGAGCCATATGATTACAAGTTTGTGAAATGGATGATCAAGGAGAAGGTACTGCATTCATTTCCCCTGCTCATGTAGAATGCCTAGAATCAATACAGAATGTAAATTTCTATAGTTTATTTACTAAACTAAAGCAAAAAAGAGGTTTGTTTCTAAGACTACTATAGGAAGGTAAAGGTATATGTATGTAAATACACACAATCCCCCTCTTGATGCGCTTCCTCTTTTCTAGAAACTGGCAGCTATTCCAGTGACAGCATTCTGTGGAGAGGATTCCAAGAAGCAGTTTGAAAAGTACATCCGTTTGTGCTTCATAAAGGTAAAGAAAATGGTCCAGAGGCATGTGTGAGAAGGACAAAACGGCTCCCTCCTCCTAAGTTTTACACACATCCTACACCTGCCAATCAAACTTCTGTGTCTCTGTGTAAAAGGAGCTCTCTTTTTATTCTCTGTTTATTCCTGATACATCAAGAACATTTAACATAATCTTCTTTGATTCTCTTTCACTTGGCAACTTGTTCACACACTTTGCCTGAATATGTCTCCTATTCACTTCATTCCTAGTGCAGGTATAAACAAAAATGTTTCTCAATAACATCCTTTTTTGAAGGCCAGTTGTGATAACACGAAAGGATGTCACAACTGAAGCAAGATGATACAGCTGTGAATAAATAGGCGTTGTGGATTCAGTGGAAAATAGATCCTTTTTGCAAACAGGAGTTTATTTTGTACATATTTTGCAAGGAAAATGCAGGCAATAAAAGTCAACAATGATGACACATCACATGATAAAATCACATGATTTGAACTGGCCATTACAAGCCACAACAGCACATAAAGCACACTCCCAAAATAATTGTTTGATGGTCAAAGCCTTAGATAGTGATTCTTAACCAGTGGAAACCCAGTCCAGACATAAGACTTTCATCTTCATCTGAGTTATATCTTATGCTGCCCTCTTGTGGTCTGCTGAAGCACCATCTCTTCCTGCCAGTGCCACTGAGGTCCCCTTCATACGACAGCGTATTAGGGCCACATTGAGGGGAAAAAAATTCTGAGATTTCAAGAATGAGGTAATATTACGAGAATAAAGTTGTAATTTTAGGCTACGTGTTATTTTAGAGGGGAAATATCAGAAGAGCAGCCTGCCTAACATTAAGACTTTTTTCTTGTAAAATTAAGAATTTATTCTCGTAATATTACGACCTTATTCTCGAAATCTCAATTGTTTTTCCCTCAAGGTGGCCCTAATACTCCGTCGTACCTTCATGCTCCTTTCTAGGCACAGGGTTTCTCATTACACTCTGTCTGTAAACTGTTTAAGTCGTAAAGGTGCTGATTAGGTTGGTGACTTAGTGGGCATTTTGATATACAGTACCAGTCAAAAGTTTAGACACACCTCATCAAGATAATGGAAAACATGCATTCAAAGATATTTTGACTTATGCTTAAAAACTTGTGCTTAAATACTAAAATATAAGATTGATTTGTTATACACTTTTTTGGTCACTGCATAATCCCATTTGTATTATTTCATAGATTTGGTGTCTTTACTGTAATTCAAAAATGTGGAAAATGGTAAAAAATTAAGTATAGAAGTTCGGTCCAAACTTTTGAATGGTACTGTACATTAGTGACCTTAGCTGTATAAAAAACCCTCTTGTTCCTACTTGTACTAATATACTAGCTGTACTAATGTTTTTCTTTCCCTTTCTGCAGCAAGACAGCACTCTGGATGCAGCAGAGGTTATTCTGAGGAACTGGAGCAAAGACACATCTGCCTGATGCAGTGATGTGTGAAAGACTTCCACGCTGCCTCCACATTTGGACTTGCACACTAGAAACACTGTATATTCCCTGCTTGACACAATATGGCTGCAGTGTATCTTACATATAAGGTAGGGATGTGAAGAGAGCCCAGTAATTGTATCTGTAGTTGTTGAGGCAGCAAAATTATTTGTATTCAAGTAAAAGTGGAAATAGGCGTAACAATCCTGTTTTTGTTTTTATTATACTTCTAATTTTAGGATATTAAAGTGTTAATATAAGTGTTCTTCAATAAACTATTATAATAATTATGAACACTTAAATGTAATATTGGTTTATGGTTTTCATAAACCCAGCAATAAACATGTATAACCATAAACACCATTGAAATGGAGGTAACTTAACTAGTAGACAACCGAGCTAACAATGGAGGTAACTATAGATCTTGCTGTCTGCAAAAAGGAAAGTAGCCTAACAGGCTATAAAAATGTCTCAGTCCTTGTCAAGTGTAGATGCAATTCGAAACAATCACACAAAAGGTTGACCTACTTCTACATTGCCAACAATATAGGCTAATTTACAGGGCTAACAGGTGAACACTAGCCTAATAGTGGCACAGGAACTTTGCTAGAATGGCTATAAATAGCGCTCTATTTCTCCAGTGTGATATCTGCAACCGTGTGACACACAGACACAGGAACACCAGCTATTTGACATGTTTTTTTTTTCTTCCCGAAAACAAATAATTTAAAAAATATTTGTACGAAATAAATATTTGTAAAAACCCACTATTTGTGCTTTGCCGAATACCGTATTCGGATTCGGCTCCACCCCTAATATAAGGGGAATGCTAATCTAGTGCCCTTCCTTTTGGTATGTGCCACATGACTCCACTAGTAACGTATTAGTTGCAGTGTAGAATTTCTTTTTCCCATGGCCTTTTTAATTAATGGTACAAAAAAAAAGTTCCTGTCTTGGCTTTTTTTCCCTGAAATATACTATATATAGATGTTTGATCTGTCTTGGCTATATGTATTGCCTTACATTTTGTCTTTTTAAAGCTCTCTCTGACACCCTTGTTCTATGTTCTAAGTTTCTGTGCTTACCTTATCTCTGAAGGCTTAGAAGCATTAACAGCCATTTCAGTCTCACCACTGTACTACTGTGTGCCGAAGAACACATGACTGTGCAATCACTTTTGTTGTATGATCAAACAAAACTGGATGGTATGTAATAATTAATTTGCCACTGAAATGAGAAAATGTCCCATGTGCAGCAGCTGGATATTTTGTGCTGCTAAATCTTGGTGATTGAGTCTATCAAAAGACTTATATACACAGGTGATAATGAGAACTAGAATTTGTTGATAGTCGGTTGTCTCCTGGCCTCTTTCATAACAAATAACATCCAGTGAGTCTTCATTTTACTATTATATTTTAAAATATTTTATCAAAATCTCCTATGCCCTGTGCACATTAATTGATGTTCAATTCATTTAAAACATGTATATTTTAAAACTAAATACATTTAAATACATAGTTATACAAGTGTAAATATTAATGTTTATTTTATATTAAGGTTAGCCACAGAAACCAAGTGGACAGATGTGAGCATTTTGTAAATTTCCAAAAATGCTTTCCCACGGAATGAGAGGCAGAAGTTTAGAATTTGTCATCTTAGGGGGGTATTCCAGTTGATAAAGGCGGCACGATGAAGGATTTGTCTTTGTGCAGAAATGCATACTTAGAACATCACTAGTGCACTGTCTTGAGGATGTATCAGAGTATACATAACCAAAGGGTGAGTGTTGAGGAACCATAAAAAGTCAAGTCATGATAGCAGGCTCTCATCCTGTCACGTCTGGACTACTGGCATATGCCATCCGACCACTGCAGCTTATCCAGAATGCAGCAGCTTGACTTACGTTCAACTTCCCCAAGCAGGCCCATGTGACACCTCTTTTTGAGTCCCTCCACTGGCTACCGGTTGCAGCAAGGATCAAGTTCAAGACCTTGTTACTAACCTTTAAGGGACTCATTGGATTAGCCCCCTGTTACACACAGGGTATGATCAAGGCCTACAAGCTAGTGAGAGCACTGCGCTCTGCGACCTCGGGTTGCCTGTGTGTCCCGAAATACAAAGGCAGCATCTCTCTGACCTGCCTCTTCTCTTTACTTGCTCCACACTGGTGGAATGAGCTTCCTGCTGAGATTCGTACAACAGACTCCCTGGGTGCCTTCAAGAGAAAGCTGAAAATTCATCTCTTCAAGCTTTATCTCCAGTCTACCTTCCTCTATATCTATCCTATCTATCCCTATTTTCTATTAAAAAAAGTGCTAGTGTAGAATGTTTAACTAGTGCTTATCTAGTGTTTTACTGACCTCTTGTAACACTTTTTGATAACTACTCTTAGCATTGTGATGCACACTGGGTAAGAGCGTCTGCTAAATGACCTAATGTAATGTAAAAATAAAGCTTTGATTTTGAATGCACTTTAGCATTGTCATTTGGTGTTAACCTTACACATTTTTAAAATGTATATTAGAATCAGTGCAACTTTTAAGCCTACATTATGACGCATAGTGTACTAGTTGGCAGTCTATTTGCTGGATATCTACTATCCTCTGATAGTAGATGGACAGATGTAGCGTAATGAATTTGAATTCTGTTAACCATGGCACTTACACTCTTCAGGGTACTTTTGGGCACAGGCTGAATAAACATCATTTAAAGGGTAGTATTGCATCTCTGGTGCAGACACCATACAGATCTAATGGTCAAAATGTTTGAGCTCTGTCTCCCTCTTCTATGATGTTTGCTGTACGCAAGTTGATAAAAGGCTTTGTATTCAACCCGTTCCAAATAACTTAATATTGTGTCACCAGTGCATGCATATCACCACAATGAAAACAAGATGGATGTGGAATTGAATGACATCAATGCTCATAATTTAGAATAACTGTACACACAAAATATGTATCAGAGTTTAAGGTCACAGTAAGGAGAGGGTTTGTGTCTTTTCTAGCAAAAAAACAGCCAAATTTTACTGTTAGCCAGTTTTTAGACTGATGCACTTCCCATGTATCTGATGATACCCCGGTGGCATTTATGTTCATACAAGAAGGCTGTTGTATTTACATGCGTTTGAATGAAGAACTGAATGCTATGAGACTGGTGTTGAATTAAAAAAAAAAAAAAAAACGTTCAGAAACAAACAAAAAAAAACATTAAAAAAAAAACTTATTTCTCATTAAAATCATGAAAGGCACAATGGAATATTTAAATAAAGGGTTTTTACACAAATGTGGATTCATGAGGATTTAACTGTGAAGCATATCTTAAATTGATAAGGAATTTCATGACAGCTTTAGCTATAGAACTGCTTAAATGTATGGAGCTTTATAATGAACACTTGTATTTTATTCCTGCAGTGTCTTCAGATTATTATGGCTATTGAGATTTACTATTCTGACATAGGTATACAAAACGTTGAAATAGAAGTCTTAGAAATTAGCTATGGGTGAAATTTTGTTTTCCTGGTGTTCTGTTGTAGGACAAGTGAATGAGTGAGATTGATCAAAGTTTAAACCTCAGCCAAATTGTCTACTCATCAGAACAACTTATCAAATACATTCCATGTGTATTGTCTCTCCTATTCAACATTTTTATCTGATAAAATTATTAGTCTGGTTTAATCTTGTTTGATTTGAAAACGAAATGGAGTTGTGTCCTGTTATATTAAAATGGTGAGTCTGGATAGTGTTGATAGACATGACGGGAGTGAGCTTTACTGTTGTTGATCCTAGCACTTTGTCATCAGATAACTTCCCACTTCTGTAATTTGAAACGGCTGTTATCTCTTGAAAGGCCACTAAGCATCTACAGAAACAAAATAATAGCAGAGAGGCCATGGGACAGCAGGGCTCTTGGAATAATTTGGTAAATATGGTTGAAAGCACATATAGGCTATTTTACAGAAATAGCCTCAATAAATGGTTACAATTGGACAACAGCTGTATTAACATTTCTAACTGCTCTGTTTAGCAGAAGATGAGATTGTTCAAGATCTGAGAAGTGTCTGTTAAAGAAGTATGTTTTAGGAATGATTATTTTTCCTCAAATTATGGATCCTAGTAGCATAGTAATTTAAAGTATACTGGTGTGTAATGTGAGTATTTTAAGAGCAACATGGCCATTAATGTAATTCAAATGTAAAAGTCTTTACGAAATACAGTTCCGAGTACAGTGTGTATTGTTTATATAGTGTTGTTGATCTTTCACATTTAAGCACTAGGTGGCAATATGCTCATAATTTTTTTTTTTGTTGTTTTACATCTGAAACCTATTCAGTACCTTGCCCAGATTTTGTCATGGCCAGCAAGGAGTTTTATTATGTTATCCACAAAAGTAAACATTCAGATAAGCGTGCATTTGTATATTCGCACAACTACAACAAAAGATGCATGAACACTAAGCATAAGAGAAGCATTTAAAGCAAATAAATGAAATTATGTAATGTTTAATAGTGTCAACATTTATCTTAGCAACAGCACAAATGATAGGAATGATTTTATTTATTAACTGCATTTCTCGCAGTTTGTATTTTGTGTGTCCTATGACAGATTCTACTGAGATACGTCACACAGTCTTGGATCGACACATTTGTCAAGAGGGATTTTTGAGAACTCCGACAATTCTTCTAGTGCCTTCATATCTATCTTGTTTTGTGAAGACATTTGCTTGTGAAATCCTTTCTTGAGTTCAAACCACAAATGATATGTCAAATGGAGGTCTGGTCATTCTGACAGCTACTCTAGAAAATGCTCTAAGGTGCCCTTTGAATCCATCTTTCCCTAAGTTCTAGCAAGGAAACTAAGACCAGAACACACTACACTAAGTATAAGAGATGTGCTTCTGTAGTTATTATAGGAGATGACGCTTCACTACATGTCCTCCAACTTTTGATTCTAAAGACAGAACATTGAGGTGGAGGGACCTATAGAAATGACAAGGCCACAGAAGAGATCTCTCGAGTGTGTGACACCCAGAACCCCCTTTGCATCAGTGGAGGCTTGAATACCACCATCAGCAGCGTAGGGGAACTTCACACCCAAACTGCTTGGCCAAACTGCTAGGGGAGATTGGTGTTCTTTTCAATGGGCACACTTCCCACTGGATAGCAGCAAGCTTGCTTTGACATAAAGGACAAGTAAAATACTTCATAGAAACCACTGGAAAATGACATCTCTGAAGTTTTTGACATAACCATTTTATTTCCCAATGTGAAGATGAAAACAATCTACAGAGGACAGTCCACAGAGGTGTGTAAGTCCCACATATGTGCTTCACAGTTTCTGATAGAATGAATCTATCTATTCTCTTTAAGACACTGGAGGCAGGAGTTGTCAGCATCGCCATCTGACCAGTTGTACAGACCTGTCTAACCTTGTGCCACTAATCAGATTTCAGATTCAATACACTAATGGACAAACCACTTCTGCTGTGAATGTTTTTTTTTTTTAAATACATTTATAAGGAACAGTTTTTGCTATTAGAACCTGTAGCAAGAATCCAGACTGTACCTAGTATTTCATTTACATATTCAAGTTCATATTTGTCAAATTGTATGCAATGTACTTAGTGAATTAAATAACATACCTTCCTAAAATGCATTTAATTTTCCATCTATAGAAACAAAATGTTGTGGAGTCAGGAGCAAGCAAATGGTGCTGTAAAGTGAGCAAGGACAGTGATCTACCTCGTAGAAAGCCCTCATAGCTGCAC
The DNA here is from genome assembly GCA_019176425.1 of Megalops atlanticus. Lineage (NCBI taxonomy): Eukaryota > Metazoa > Chordata > Actinopteri > Elopiformes > Megalopidae > Megalops > Megalops atlanticus. The sequence goes on from CM032876.1 coordinate 41,066,472, forward strand.
ACCTAAATCCATGAAAAATCACTTGTGCCTTCTCATCCAACTGTTATAAAATATGCCAGGAATCTTTCACCATGTTTCACCACCATTTCACCACTGTTTCACAGTCATCTCCATTTCACCATTTATCATATAACCTTGATTAAACTATGAGAAGAGACCAATTTCTTTGTGTGCCAAAATGCAATGGCTAGTTCTAACTCCTCTTGAACACAGTCTTTCATAGCTGCCAGACCTGTTTAACTGGCTCCTGAATATTTTGCCTTCTGTCTCCTTTACACACTGCATGGAGAAAATGGACCTTACTATGTAGAAACTCCAGCCCAGCTTTAAGTTCTCTGTGGTGTGTCTGTTCCTATACATCCGGGTTCTCGGAAGGTATAATTGGGCACAAATCTGGGTCATTAACTCTTATCAACAGCACAGACATGACCTCGAGCTGCTGCACATTTTTGCTTGTGCTGCAGTGTCAGCATAGTTTTAAGTCACTTGTTTGCACCTGATATGCAATGGATCAGCTGTGCTGCCTGGCCTGGCATCTGTCAAACTGTAAACACCTGAACAGTAAGCTTTTTATTCCCTCCTCCAGTGGAATGGCCTTGTAGTGGTGTTTTCCATTCATGGATGTCTATTCAAACAGTAAGCCAAGCAAACTACTCCACCCCAGCCCCCCCACCGGTTTCCCTTGCTCACTAAACAGTTCCTACCACACAGATATAACGTATGAATACAACCTCTAGGAGGAAGAGGAAACTAAACAACTCAAACCCTGCCGAAGCTGCTAAAAGACACGTATAAGTAAAAACACTGTAAACATTTTCCATTACTTTTTTCCAAATTTACACACTGACAATGTTCATAATAAATGTGACCATATTTCTCCCATAAGAGCCATTTTAACTTCAATTCAGTACCATCAAAAGCAATAGTCATCTCTCAGTGTGCTCAAGTAGCAATTTAATGTACAGTATAGAAAAGGTATTTACAAAGCACTAATTTTATGTATTTTTTTAAAATACATAAAATTAGTGCTTTGAGCTTGTCTACATACACCTTGCCAACATGACTTTGATCCCCCTTCATCATTAAAAAAACTACAGCTTCTGTTAGCTCAAGTGGGTCATTGTCAGCTCATTATGTGTGTTTCTCCCACTGTAGTCATCTGATTGACACAAATAAAGATCTTACATTAGGCTGTATTGCTTAAATTTATAAGATTTTGGTAATTAGCTGTATCAGATTCTTGGCTTGGGACTGCTTTACCAAATGCCTTCAGAAAACCTTTGATTTGATTTGATCTTAAGCACCACCTTGCCTGAGCTTATCCTCAAAGATTGTCTTGTATTATCCGACCATAGTACAGCTGCTGTCGTACAGACACAGTTTGTAAAGTCGTTATATAAAAACATTTAAGCCCCACAATACAAAATACCTGACTGAAAGTGCAAATACAGAACCACTATTCCAGAAGCGGTTCTCACCCAGTATCAGTTCTCATGTTAGCACAATTACACAACATGTCTTCAAGAGAATCAGAACTACTCAAGTCACTTTGACATGACATTTAAAAACAAAGTGTGCTTTGGCATATTGTATGCCAACAAATGCTAATTATGAATATACATTTTACATTCCATTTTGGAGCAGTCCAAAATTGCTTTCAATTTCTGAGCTACCTTATCAACTTTAACATATTCTTACACCCATAAATTCTCTACAAGAAAAAACATATGGTAATTCTATACCGCAGAGGCAGTTGTCTAAAACACAGTACAAAACTATAATATCTTTGCCATCGACTGTGGCAGAGTATTATGGAAATATGAAAATCTGGAAACCACCAAAGAACAAAACATACACAGTTTTGTTCAATATAAGAGTGCTTTGAAAGGGTTCAAGTTACTCCATCAATATTGCCCATGTCTCATTTAAGACCCAAATATTAAAAAACGTATACTTCTATTCAGTAGCTGGCTTTGGTAGATTTTCAGTACCTGTCAGTTGTTGCATGTGAGCCCTTTATTGGCAAAATATAAACATGTAAGGCATCCTGAAAATAGAAAATAAATACAAGGTAATCAACAACATTGTACTCAAGTCTGAGTACAATACACATTTATATCTCAAGTTGAAAGTAGTCCAGCTTGTTTTAATTGTAACTTATTGAGATGATTCAGTGTCAAAAAACCATCCTGAGCCTTCATGTGACACATTCTAGCCTTGAAGAACAAATTAAATGATAATCATGGCAACTGTATTTTATCAAACACGGAATACCTGCACACTAATCAGAAAATCAAGCAGGTGAAGTGTGCTGTTACAGTACGGATCCCAGCAAGCGATGATCAGGTCTTGGAGTTGTATCATCAGCAAGTCTGTTGAAAAGCATCCCAGTGCTCAGACATTACTATACCACTTGTGGCTACTTCTACTACTCACTAGTGGAATGAACTCCCCACGGAGGTTAGGACAGTGGATTCACTGGCCATCTTCCGACACAGACTGAAGACCCACCTCTTCAGACTGCATCTCAGTCCCCGCCCCCTAACACCTGATACCTCTAGTATTTTATTTTATGTGTAGTATTGTGATGTATTTTGATTCTGTGTTCTGATTCTGTGCACAAGTTAACTTGTGGTAGGGCTTGAATAGTGTTAAGCTCCCACTCACTGGTCTGGTTGTTAGCCTGGTCTGACACTGTTGCTTGTTTAAATTTGAATGGATGCACTTATGTTCTGTTGTGATGGAAGTCACTCTGGATAAGAGTGTCTGCTAAATGCATGTAATGTAACGTATTTGCAGGTCCCTTGAATGGCACTGAGTGCAACGGGAGACTAGAAGAGCACAGCTGAGGATGACTGGAGAGGGGAGTTAGCCTCTATGGGCCCTGGTCAGTTTACAGTGTCAGGTTGGGCACAGGGGGCTAGCACCAGTCTGCGATGTAGTTGAAGTCGGAGAACATCTCCTGCTCTTCCCCCGTCAGCACCCTGGGCTCACGCGTTGGGGTCAGAACAGGAGCCTCTGAGGTAAACTCATTGTCAAAGTTGCTGACGTCCTCCCTCCCTTTGATCGTTGGCCTGAAAGGAGGCTCCACCTTTTTGGCGAGTAGACCACTCCAGTCCACATCCTGGTGTGGGGAGAAGGAGACAGAGCAAAAAGGGGTGAATTGGTTGTGTCTTCTCTAACGAAGGCCGATAAATTCAGAGTGCTGACGTACTCTGAAGAAAGGGTGCTTCTTCACTTCCTCTGCATCACTCTCTCCTGCCCCAAGACGCCTTTCTGGATTTCTTCTCAAGAGCTGTGGACAGTGAAAAAACCTTATCAATGTTAACGTTGTCAACACTGTTGTCAAGACTAGCAAGAAAAGGATAATGAAGAATACCAATTTAAATTAAAAGATACATTTGCATTGTTTAATGCTCTCATGGTGTGCGCACATTTGTATGCAGATAATAAAGTCTTATGTTATCAGGAAGACTTTTGTTTTCACTTTTCATGCAATTGGTTTTTAACCCTCATTTAATAATACATGCCTGTGAGAAGGTTAAATGGTTTGATTCAAACATGCCTCATTTGTCCACACTGATAGTTGGTCATCTTTTCTGATAAATGTAAAGTATGGTTTTCAAGTTGCTATAGAACAAGTTAAAAGAGGTACAGACCAAAACGCACCCTCTTCATTATGGAAATAGCTTCTGTAGAAAGAAACCTGGGGTAGTGGATTTCATCATTGACAATACTGTCAAACACCTCCTCTTCATCATCACCAGGGAAAGGGGACTGGGCACAAGGAGAAAGGGACACATATACAAAGTATATTACATAAATCATGCAACAGTGCACTAAGCTGGAAATTCACACTGGAAATTCAATTTCATTAATTAGTGCTTAGGACTTCCCTTGGAATTTTAATTAAATTTAATCAGCAGTACATTGATTTTGGTTTTGTCAACCTGCACACGGTGTATTGCACAAGGTCTTTTTGAGGACAGCTGTGTTCAGTTGCTTTTCACAAGGAGACTCTGACAGTGCTCTGAGCACTGGCCTAAACACGGGGGTCCTGGAGACAAAATGCTGAGTGCCCACCTCCCCGACCAGCATCTCGAAGATAAGCACGCCCAGCCCCCACCAGTCCACTGCTCGCGTGTACGACATCTCTGTCAACACCTCTGGGGCCAAGAACTCAGGTGTGCCACAGAATGTGCTGGTGCGGTCTCTGAATCCCATTCCTTAAGGGAAAGAGCAGACGAACCAGAGTAATGTGTTCATCTAACAAAGGGTGATTCAAGTGGTGTTCCACCTAATTGTTAACCACTTTCAATCATCAATAACAAAAAAAAAACTTTGAAAGATGGTCAAATAAAACTCTCAGCTACTGGTTTGTTCTCATACCTTCTTTGCAAAGACCAAAATCAGCTATTTTCACATAGCCCTCAGTGTCCAGCAGCAAGTTATCCAGCTTTAAATCTCTGGAAGTGAAATGAAGCATGTTTACTTGATTTGAGGAACAAAAGGTGAAACTGATAACTGAAAGGGTATTTTTTATGTTTCAGCAGCACACTGTGAGGAAAAAAAACTCACACTGTGGTAAAGGAAAAGGAGAATGCCTTTCATACGAGGGCAATGCAATTTTAAGTGCCCTTAGGAAGGCATTACATAGAGATGATGAACACGAAAAATCTTAAAGGAACTCTGGCCAGCTAGAGTGAAAAATAGATTAATGTTTCGTGCACTGTGAGATCTTACCTGTAAACAATCTTATGGTCATGTAAGAACTGCAGCCCAAGGACCACACAAGCAGCATAGAAACTATTGGAGAAAAATGGAACTTATTTTGAAGTGTAAAATTTTTACTGACTTCATCATGCATGAATCACATTAATTGTAATTGAACATTGTTGTAAAGGGAAATTGCACAGAGTTGGTTCATTTGAAACTCTCTGCAAACAATGTGTCAATATTCATATTTAATACAGTACTGTCGTTGTATTTTTTTATTTTACTTCCAGCATGCATTCAGGTAGGTATTTAGGATCTGATCCTAGAATGGTCAAGACTATAAAATCAACTTTGCCTTAATCATTGCTGGAAGTGCCTTGTGAAGGGAAGGGGAACTGTGCTGTTACTTGCTCACGGTAGACAGTAGCCCTCCAAGCACATGATCTGGAATAAGCCAACTCAACATCTTAAACCCATCCATACCAAACAAAATGCAGAAACTGATGCTGAAGTCAGGCATTATATTCCTTTATATCTTGCTACTCACACAGCTCGGGGTTCTGAGAAGACATCAGCGTGAATGTGCATCATCAGGTCTCCTCCTGCTGCATACTCCATCACAAAACACACATGATCTTTGGTCTGGAAACAGGCGAAGAGGTTGACCAAGAAGGGGTGCCTAACACTGTTCACCGTTTCAAAGATCCTCTTCTCACACATTAGGCTGAGGAAAGAACAATGTAGGATGAAAGAGCAATCAAACCTGACCCACATCCTAACATTGCTCTTAAAACAGCTGGAAAAAAAAAAAATTCTGCACTTACCTGTCTACTTCATCGCGAGCTACAATGTCTCCTTTCTTTAAGGCTTTGATAGCAAACATTTCACCTGTGCTTTTGTACTCTGACAGCAACACCTGTTCAATGACAAATAATCATTAAAGTGCCAATACTCCATGGAAGCATAAGCGTGTTTACAGTCCACAGCTTTGTCGTATCACTTGGCATCGATCAGGATATGAATTTACCTTTCCAAAATGTCCCCGGCCTAAAACTGCAACACATTTGAAGTCTGTAAGACTAAACTGGAATTGCTGCTCTTCCCTGACAAGAGTTGAAAATAATATTTAGGTACACTTCAGACAACATCCATTCAAATATCTAAGGAGATATACCCTATCCATCTGCACATTATCAGAATCACAGGGTTTATACTTCTTCATGTAAAATACATCTATCTGTAAATATGGATAAAAAGAATAACAACTCAGCCAAATAAATATCAGTGCTTCTGAGTTAACGTCTTTGAGACTGTATGAAGACGTACCTTGTTTGTGCAGTGTGTGGAGCAGTTTTCGGCCCTAAATCTGGCGGCTGGATCTCCACAGTACTGTCAGGCTCTGGTTTGACAACCAAACTGTTCCTATCATTCAAGAAATCAAAGGTTGCCAAAGCATCCTGTAAAAAGGCACTTGTATGTTAGAAGAAGGAAATTGTCTAGATGAATTGTCTGATAAAATTAGAGCAATTTTCATTAAAATACAGATAATTATGCAGGGTTCCTCTTCCTGTTGGCCTTATGTTACTGACTGAGTGACAGCCTGGCCCAGAACCCACCATAAGGCCAGTTTTTACCTGTACTTCCTGTCTGCCTGGCATCTTGCTCTCTGGCAATGGCTCTTTGAGCTCCACAGCGATGGAGTAACGCTTTGAGGGACGGGTGGTCTCTTTGTCAAAGCTCAGCATGGTCACCATAGTGTCACTGAGAAGAGTCATGGCGAAAAGCTGTATGGGTATTGCTGACACAGCAGAGCAATGAAACTAAACTGGAACATCTCTATGCTCACGAAGAACCAGGGAAGAGTACTTTAGTTCACAACCTCACCCATACTCCTGAAACCATTTATATAGCTTGGCTCTTGATGTGCTAACTGAATGGTTAAGAACCTGCCCCTGGTGTACCAAAATGTCCAAACCATTGCTCCACTCTTTCCCACACCAGTTTCCCAGTGATCTCCTTAATGAAAAAAAGTCCATTCAAATGAAAAACAATGACATGAAAAACACCCTGGTGATTTCAGACTGTATAATGTTTTCAGAGGGGCAGGAGGGTACCTGAAGGGGGTGGAGGAGATTGGCTGGATGTTGGAAAAGGACTCTGAGGACAGCTCAGGGACCTGGGGGCTATAGGAGTGGTTGACAGAGGGGATGGCTCTCCTCACCAGTCGGCCCCATGTGGCGATATTGATGTTCATCTGAGGAGCACGCAGGAAGGTCTTTCCTGGAAGGAGCCGGTGAAACAGTCACACTCGATACACTGCAAAAGACCAAGGCCTTGCCTGCCATATAGAGCCAAAAAGTCTGTTTTTTGGTCTACATTAAATCTGAGTCACTTGACTGAAGTCTGTTTATATAGAATGTTAAATCACGTGTTTCCACGGCTAAGTCAACTGCTTATTTAAAATGTGCCCACAAAAACCAAAAATTCCATCCAATGGGGACCAGCTTCATCTACAACTGGTATATAGTATAAGCCCCACTGAAAGCGAACTGTTCCCAGAAAGCTGCAGAGTCCTGAAATCCTTCAAAATTCTAAAGTCTCACTGAACAAGGTTAACTGAATGCTTTGAACTGAGTCTTGCACTAATTATGCTTAATGAATGATTCGTTTACACAAAAAGCCTCTCCATCTGTAGCTCTTACAGAACTTCATACAGTGCCCTCAAAACTAAAGCAGGGCAACACAACTGCCATTCCTACATTTAAAATACACAAGAGGTAGACTTTTACTATAATTACCACTGTTGTTGCTAATGTGCTTAACATATATCCTTGTCCAGGAAGACTGCACCTGCTACATCCTACCACAAACTTACATAGCACATAGATATTTACAAGAGCAACTGATGATAGACTGTGCCACATTTGGGATTACAACCAAAGACAATGAATCAAATGCTCTAATCTGACCCCCAGACTGATAATTACCCTGTTGCTTTGAGAAAATCTTCTTTTGCCTTTGCAGTTTGGGCCTCCTCTCAATAACAGGATTGAAAAATGTAACCTGTGCCAAGAAAACACAATGAGGATTGTGATCAAGATCTGTGTAAGCAGAACTGAGGAAATGTGCAAACAGATATGACTGGTGTGAAAATGCAGATACCTCAGCAAAAAGTGTGCCATGTGGCTCAAGGTACAGGCACATTCCATGACGCTGGTTGTCCAGGAAGTCCTCGAGTCGGAGGAACTTCACTGCACATAGCGAGCGCCAGTCTCTCCAGTAGACTGAAATCTCCAGCTCACGTGACTTTGGAACAAAAGTGGATGTATTAAAATTTTCCTAATCCAATAAATTCTTCATTTTGCAACACATCCTAGCATCTATTATAAAAATATTTATAAATTATCATTTTTATCAATAGGTTTTATGAATCTTTTTTTTTTCCAGCTTTGCACATTTTTAGAGATAGATAATCCAAGGAGAGACTTAAGACAGCAATTTACAAGATATATTAATAAGAATTTACACAAGAATTCTTCTTAATGAAAAACAGCCCAGTACAGAAAAAAGAAGCTGGGGAGTGGAAACTAGAGTGAGAAAAACCACCAGCAAAATTTACAGTAAAAATTGATTCTGTTGATTGATTCTAAAAAAGTTTTATTTTTCCATTGGGGGTCTCTGGTGTTGTTCTCACTTTATTGTGTTGTTTTTATTTGGTGAAGTCATGAGGGGGAGCTGAAATATTTTGTTTTCATCCTTTGTGCATGTGCACTCTCTCATTTGCCCAGTAAATATCAAACCTGATTGATGACCGTGGTTCTCTGTCCATGTCCTGTCATACCAGAGGTGTAATGCAGTGCCCATCAAAATACTGACAATTTGTGCTGCATTTTGTTTCCAAGTATATTTAAATGTGCAAATAAATACACATAATTAATATGTTAAAATGTGACTTAGCTTTTTTGTGAAAATTTTTATTTCTAGCCCATGTTACATCAGGAAAGCAACCCCTGCTCATAAAACTGTGTCTGAGGTGAAACAGGATTCAACCTCAGATGGGATTTAGCATGGGGCTCCCAGAGACACATACACACACATTGTTACATACATGTGGGGGCAGCTTGCATTTTGCATTATGAGCAGGCCTGCAATCAAAGCCTGTGCTGCCTGTACCAGTAAAACACAACCCTGACTTAATTTTTCAAAATTTCTATCCCTTTTTAAACCAGGGACATTTGCTATCCTGTGAGTCCTTTGAATTTCATTTTGCTTGTATTTAATGAGAGTTAAGATGAAAGGTCCTTTGCCTTGAAAAGCCCATATGTCTACTTTCCAGCTTTGAGTGAACTTATGATGTCTGTGTGATTGGACATATGTGATTGATATTGTGTGACTGAACATGTGTGATTGAACATGTGTGACTGGTGTGGGGGGTTTTACTCGGTCCAGCTCCAGTGTAAACTTCTGATCCCAGGCCTGGTTGCTAACTGGCTTCCAGCTTGTCTGTCCCACTACTGTGTTGTCCAGCTTCAGCACAGCACTGACCTCATCTGGAGTGGAACAAAACAACACTTCCACTGAGGCAACTGGAGTACATTCACCACAACATAGCAAGATCTCACATAAGCACAACATCACTCTGACCTAAAACTCTACACAAGTGTGCTGTTACAGTGTGAATCCTGAAGGCAGGCACAGTGAAGATCATTTACTGAAAATAAAATTTATGTTTGAATTTATTAAGTTTATTGCACTGGTAGTTGGCCAAATCTTCAGTGCTGGATTTAGTATGTCGGGGAAGTGAGGATTTAATAAAACTTCAATGGTCTGAACCCAGCGGTCTTAGAAATTAACGCCCTTGTTTATCGTCCAGCACTCTGAATACCGGACACAAATGACGTCAATTACTAAAACTCCTCACTTAACCAACATGTAAAATAATAATAAAAATGATTTAATTTAATAATTATTATCAAAGATATTAACTATCAATTAAATCACCGAATTCGTTGATAGGAGATGAGCAGTCTGGTGGATCAACCTTTGCCAGAAATATAGAGCCACAACTGGAATAAATTAAAAAGGTTTATTAAGCAGTTACACTAAGACAAGACAAAATTCAAAGTCTGACCTACAGACCTGGTCCACTACCATAACAGACACTAAATTACATACAGACATTAACAAAACAAGAACATGGATGGATCACAGAATGGTGAATGAATGCGTGCAGAGAAAATTACCCAAGCCAATTGTTTACCTCTTCCAAGGAAGAACACAGGAACCACTCACGATAGCAGCAAAACTCCCAAAAAAAAAGCAAAAAGTTGCAAGATAAACTGAGCCACGGACTGGATGACTGAACGGATGACTGAGCGTCTATCTGAGCTGAGGCAAAAACTGAGCGGGGCAAAACTGAGCAACGACAAAAGACTGAGCCAAGAGGCCTGTTCTAGGCCTGACTTAAGAGGAAGCTCTCTCCACCTCCCTGACCCACGCATGATTAATTTTATGGTTGGGGAGTGCCTGGAAGTTTCTCCAGGACTTAATTTTGTCCTTTCGATCCAAACATCTGGAAATACCAGATATATTTTCAAGATTCTCATCTTTGCATTCAGCTCTTCATGAGCATCGCAATGACACCAAACATTAATAGGCATGGGTTGAGAGGAGAGAGTTAGCTGAGAGGAACTGGTAAAATGGTGGTTTTGCTGCTATATTGAGAAATACATGTGTTATCACACGACATTGGGTTTTCCACATTTTTCCATGACATGAGAGTACAATTACTGGGGGGTACAAAAGGGTAAATGATCCAAACGTATAGGTACACACAAAGAAACACACACACACACGCTGATTGTGCTCAGGAAGGGGAGAAGGGGGGAGAGAAGGCAACCCCCTGCAGCTGTGGTCTACCAGGATGTTACAGCTTAAGCAACTTAGATTGGCTAAAAAGGCAGAGTTCTTTAAGATTATATTAGAAGTATTTGGCGCCTAAACCTCTTTCAGATTACCAAACATGACTGTAGCCACCGTTTAGCCAAGGATTCTACATCCGAGGGGCAGATTAATGCTTACCAATAAACAAAGCGGGCGTATCACGCCCTACTTCCGCTTTTATCTGGCAAAATAATGTGAATCCAAACAGTCAATCATTATGGTTGAGGTTTTAAGTATCTGACTAGGTTTTAGGTGACTTCTTGCAATCTTAAAGTGATGGCTGCTTATTTTAAGTAGGTATGTGATCCGTGGTCACTGATTTTGGGGTATTTATGGTGGTAGACCATTTGCCCTCTTGCCTGCTATGTGTGTGTATTTGTTGACTTATCTTATCTGCGCTTGTTCTGTTCCTGAGTAGGGAAAGGAATCCTTGAAAACCCAGACCAGGGCAAATAGCCATAAAATGCATGGTACTCTCCCGACAAGTACTTGGCCAAATCCTAAAAATATGGATTCAGTGCATCCCTTCCAGTAATTGCAACTTATAGCTGGAAAGCATTCCCCAATAGGAAGGAGACTCACATTCCCTATTTCTGGAAAATCATTTTATGTTCAAAATATTTTTCCAGTTGGCTGAAGTGATCATAATTCTAGCAGCAGAGGACAAAAGCATTTGAATCATTCCAATGAACTTGCTCTACAGCTGCAAAATATGGTAATTTCAAGAACCCATTATTCAAAAGTCATATTTTAGAGCAACATCCAAACACTGTAAAAACAAAATGAAGTGTTACTCAACTGGAAAAATCATCGGTTTTGGAGAGGTTGCGACTGCTGCCCCCTTTGTTTTTGTTTGCCCTGCTCATGAGGGAGGACCTGGTTTCATTTGGACTCCAGCCGGGCAAAGGGACAGAAGTGGCTTTGACCCGGCCCGGAACAGTCTTCAGTAGATCCTGACAGCCCATTAGTCTCACATCTAATGTACCTGTTGGGCACACAAATGCAACTGGGTCAGAACAGCAAGGGGTCTTTTTTCTTATGCATTAGACCCACCAGAGCAATACCAAAACAAGCAACAGGGGAATTTGCCAGTTTAAACACAAATGTTTGTAAATCCCTTTAGACAGCTTGGCCTGGAGAAATGTTAGCACTGGAGGGCATGTCCCTTCTTCTTCCCCTTGCAAAAGGTGAAGATTTAAGTTACCAGGGGTTGTTGTGTTTGTGGGAGGAGTCAATAGGAGACATCTGCTGCAGCTCAGGCAGTTGTCCATACTGTTTATAGATGCAGGGTTGTATATAATGTCCATGTACTCAACAGTCACTGATTAATGCGGTGGCTTGTGTCCTGTACACATACATTGTGTAAACTACATCAAGGAGCTGTTCATTTAACAATGTTAAAAGCATTGGATGGCATTGGCAACGCTCTGATCTTCTGAGAGGGGTGATGCTGTTAATTTTCATTGTGTGCTTCAGACAACATGCAGAGCACAGTTCATCTACTGTCACTGCATCCTATGAACACAATGAACACAGTGAAACAGAGCTAGGGTCTGCTCAGGAGAAAGACACTCAACAACAGAACACACCAAAAAGAGTTTACAAGTGCAGAAGCCATTATGTTTTTGACAGCATGCAGTAATTTGGCAAATGTCATTGCATTACAGGAGGACATGTTTTACCTGTCAGTGCAGCTGGTTTGGCAACTGTGCTATACTGATTCTGTGTGGAAATGATACTTTGCCATGGACTGAGGTGTGGTGATGCCACTAAAGAAAGTTCCTCCATGATAACAGAACTTTTGGGATGGTTTTTGGGAAGCTCATTTAGCCGCTGCTCCAGAGAATATTTCAAAAGGTCCAACTTCTGACTGGATTCCTCAAATCTTGCTTGAGCCTAAACAGGAAAAACAAAAAAATTAAGAAGACAATACTCTGTTAAGACACACAGAAAGACACAGCCCTTCTGCTGTGACACAAGATCTTCTGATGCTTATTTATGCCATTTAGATGGACCCTTAAACTGGCTTCTGTTCCATGTTTGCCACAAGTTCTAATTACTTTAAGATGGTGCAACACTGTGGTCTGAAATTCTCCATACAGACTTGATTTGTTACTAAATACAACAGGCTCTCTGCCTGGAGGGAAGGCAACCACAAACACTGCGACCCCAGTGCATCAAAAAAGAAGGCATCCTCATGTTGTGGCTGCTCGATTCACTCCCTTAGTGCCTGAAGATTTTTTTTTTAAACTCAAAATCCACCCTTGCTGAGTTTGGCAGTACGGTGCCACACTGTGGCTATGCATTATAGAGATGGACACAACAGAGGGGGATCAATGGACTGGGCAAGGTGCGGAGTTTACCTCAGAGTACACCTTCTTATCTGTCAGCTTGCCAGAACCCAGCAGTTTCATGACATTTTTGGCACCTTCAAGGACGGCGTTCTCTACCCGCAGATGATGGCGGAGCTCTTCCAGACAGAGGTCCAGCGGGCTCATGAGGGGTTTGGGGCTGGACACTGCAGGATGGTAGAGGGGCCACAGTATGTTACACTGCACTGATCCTGCTGTTTACCCCTGTGCATATGTTGCTAATTTCAGACACATCGTTGTTATTACATGAAATGGGTGATTTCAATTTGTAGTAATTCCATTTGGACTGAACTGATCCACTGCTTTTGTTGATCAATGCACTTTCTCATAGAATCATAAAGAATAAAAATCTGAAAAAGCCACATTTACACACATTACAGCCCGATTATATAATATGCTTCAGCATTATCAAAATGGAGAGGGATCTTTAAAGACGCTGCTTTCCCCTGCATATTGCATTCAGCCATCTCCTGATTTTCACTGTTCATCTGTTCACTGATGTTAACTGCCAGAACATCTTACATGAAGACGCTGAACCCCCCAAGCCTGAGAAAACTGAACAACCAGTGGAAATGCGCATAACAGAAACAGGTCATAAGGCTTGTTTATGATGAGGCATACCAAGGGGGACAACTCACCCATGCTGTCATGGTTTTCCAAGCTCATCTCACTCATCTGGCTGGCTTTCAGAATCTGCATTCTGATAAACTCGATCTTTGTCTTGCTGTCTTGGAGCATCTGTTGAGCTGCTGCGAGCAATTTACGGTCCTATGGAAGAATGAAAACACAAGACAAATGCATTTTTAAATAAAGCACAAATAAAGGGTGAAAATAATACATCTTTATTTTTTCATTATAACAAATACATACATGTCTTTCACCACCAATAATTAGATAATTTTGATACTGGAACAGCTAAATAAAAATAGTTTTATTTATGTAGATTAGGGATGGAATGTTCAAATATCTTCTATTCATGGCTCACAAGACCAAATATTTGAATGATTAAATTCTTCCTTTCCCTGCATGAATTAAACTCCAGTTCTTCCTGCAAAGATAGCTACTCATGACAGAGACCTGCATTCCCTCAAGCTTTAAGGCAGAGATATTAATGCTAATGAATCACCTTTTTGCAGGCTTCTTTGCCTCTCCTTCATCATTGTTGAAAATAATTAAATTCTGGATTTTCTCCTTATTTTGTTAATTTACTAGCATTCAAGCATTGATCAAAGTCATAGATTAGTGATATCATATTTAAATATTCCAATAATCTACCATTCCAGTCTTGTCCTGAATGTACACTACCCTGTAACTGTTATGGTCTGTGTTACTGGAATTCTGACAAAGTGCTTGACTTAGAGAAATATAAACAGTGAATTTGATGCCTATGTATGAATTTCTTTCAAAAAAAAAAAAATTCCAAAAATATTTTTAGCCACCTTGAAGAATCTAAAATATAAGATTGTAATTGTTTTTTGGTCACTGCATAATTCCATTTGTGCTATTTCCTAGTGTTGTTGTCTTTAATTGTATTCTAAAATGAGGAAAATAGTAGTAAAAAATTAAAAATAAAGAATTAAAGTTGAATAAAACTTTTCACTAGTACTATACATATATATGTGCGGAGGATTTGAGTGAAGGCAGTAACCCTGTTCAGACAGAAAATATGTTCTATATTAAGCAGCACGGTCTCTTTTTGACCTCTTCTTGATAAGACAAACGCTGAGCCATGCATGGTTTAATACATCCACTACCATTAGCATATAGACTGCAGGCGAAACATAGCAACATATTTTAGAGTATATCAGATTTAAGATATCTTAAAATCTTTTCAACTGTCTACAACAACAAATAAGCACTGTCACAATCCTAACAACCTCTCAACCAAGACATTGTTTTTCCTTCAATATTCATGTCTTTTAGGGCAATCAAGATTTCATTCTGCACACATTTCCACTGAGAACTCATCTTCATCTCAGACCTTTATCATTTGTTTTGAATTACTTCACATGTAGTGTAACTATATTTAACAAGATTCTTTATATACACCAACATGCTAGAAATCTGCATTTTTGATGTACTATCTCAGTAAAAGCATGTTTAAAGAGACATTACAGTGAAACCAAACTCTTCTAAATACCAAAGCCTAGAGAACATCTGCATAGCACCCATACTGAAATGGCAGTTTGGAAATGGCAAAAAGAAGAAACTGTGTTACCTTTGAAGAGCCGTTGGAGTACATCTGGATCATATTCCTGGCCCCCTGTTTCACCTTCAGCTCAATGTCATTCTGTTTCTTTAGGGCTGCTAGTCTGCTGCTAATGGTGCATGTCCGGGCTTCACTGTTGGGGGTGTCAGGCATTTGCAGGCACTCTGAAGCAATGCAAACACACAAAAATGAAGCCCTGAGAAGAAAAGATGGAATTCACTGGCCATTTGATGTAATTTACATTTACATTCTATAACTGTAACTGAAACCATGAGAGGGATAAGTATGTGAAATGTGAACCATTCCTGAACAATTCTTGCAAATATTCTGTAAAACAGCCTGACATGGTTGGTCATTAGTTCTGAAGTTGTACTTCCACTACTGCATGTCTAGGACAGTTCCTGTGCTCATGTGAGTTTGGACTTGAACTCCACACCTTTCCAGTCTTCTACCTTGAGACACTTGACCTGTGATAAAGAAGGTTTACCTTACACAACAACATGGTGCTAAAGCTCCAGTCAAACACAGTTTTAGGATACATACAGGCACCTCTTCTGCTGATGATACAGGTCTCAGAAGCTTGGGCCACTTTTTCAATATCTAATATACTAACATCTAATACACTGACACTTCTAAAGCACTAATTTCAGGTGAGGTCTTTTTCATAGTATTCTAATTTTATACTATATGGTTGTGAAGAAAATAGTGTCACTTACCTCGCATCTCTACACTAATAATGCATTATTTTCTAAAACTATTTTACTGACCTCTTGTAATACTTTTGATAACTACTCTTAGCATAGTGATGCACTTATTTGGAAGTCGCTCTGGGTAAGAGTGTCTGCTAAATGACGTACTGTAATGTAATGTAATTTCCTCACCACCTCTATAACAGTCTGGTTTGGCTCTGCCACCAAACAAGACATCAACAGACTACAGTGCACCATCAGGGGTTAACCTGCCCACACTCCAAGATCTCTTCAATACCAGAGCCAGGAAACAGGAAGGCAAAATCATTGCTGACCCCTTGCATAATGGCTGACCACGTATTTGAACTCCTTCTCTCTGGCAGGTGCTTCAGATCACTACCCATCAAAATAAGCCAACACCAGAATAGCTTTGTCCCACACAGTATCACACACTTGAACTTAAACTAGCAATGTTTCAACAGTATCTCTGTTCTGCCTGCTCACAGTGCAACAGTTGTACAACTATAGCCTGCACTTAGGTACACTCTCTCATGCTCATTGTACAATAGCTGTATATAAAACAGTGCAACAGTTGTCTATAACTAATTGTTGTACAGACCCACAGCCTGCACTCAACATACTTAAACTCATTGTGCAGTAGCTTTTAACTTACTGTACAGTAGCTGTTCATATTTATTTTTAAATACCTCATTCATTCCATCTTTACTCCATTCCATGTATGTGTCCTGCACTACTGTTGTTGTTTGTTGTATCACTACTGTTGGCTGGTATTTGTTGTTGTCACATTGCTGTTGTATGTGAAAGAACTACGAGAGACACTGGAACCAGAGTCAAACTCCTTGTACCTGTAAAAACATACTTGGCCAATAAAGTCTGATTCCGATTATGTAAACCCTTTCACATCAAATGACACATACAAATGCATACAAATGATCTGCTATTTTTACTCTCCCGTCACCATTCACACCCCAGGCTGATATCATCTAAATGTATGCAGATGGATAGATTAATAGATAGATTCATGGCCTTGAGTAATTTCAAGCTATGATAGCAGATAGTTGTATGAAGCTGTGACCAGAGATATTTACACAGCTTTAAAGATTGCTAAAGGTGTTTTTACCACACAGCACTTTATTATATAATGTTCGCATCTGCATTTTGAATGGAGTTGTGGATTTCAATATGGATATGTCAATTCTGGAACTAGCTATACACAACAGAATTTTCTGAGTGATGGACATTACACAGGCAAATGTCATATTGTACACATCATCACACAAGTATTGGTATTCAATATGAAATGTAAGATCTCATTATTAATTTATCATTTAAACCCTTACAAATGATCTGTTCAAAGATTTTGTAATTCTGTACATTTTGAACAGCTTTGTGTGACAGAGAATATTACGTTACCCAGTAGATCCTCAGGATGCTTCACTACGATGTGAGCATTCAGCTCCTGCAGCTCCTGGTGCAGTTCTTCTAACTTCTTATTGGACTTTTTGAGCATGTTGTCCACGTAGACCAAGCTCTTTTTGTCAGTGGTGACCTTACGCAGGTTCTCAGCACCTTCCTTGATCTTCAGCTCCTTGCGGATCTCCCTCTTGATCTGGTCCTTGATCTCGTCCAGCTTCTGCTGCACCATGGTGTCCGACAGGTCAAGGCTGCGCCACAGGCCCAGGCACTCAGAGACCATGTGACTCCTGGTGTCTCCATGGAGAGGAACCAAAGCTGTAAGGTCAGCAGGGGTCTGGAACAAGAGCAACAAAGCGCAGAGAGCACCACAAATTCTCATTAGAAATACTGCAATTACCATAATTAACCTTGCATATATATACATACATATACACACATATACACATATATGTGTGTATATGTACACACATCTTGCCAGCCTCCTGGCGTATGTCATCTGACTGCTGCAGCTCATCCAGAATGCAGCAGCCTGACTGACGTTCAACCTCCAAAAGCAGGCCCATGTGACACCTTTCCTTGAGTCCCGCCACTGGCTACCGGTTGCAGCAAGGATCAAGTTCAAGACCTTGCTACTAACCTTCAAGGTACTTAACGGATCAGCTCCCCAACACATACAGGACATGATAAAATCCTACAAGCCTGCAAGAGTGCTGCGGACTGCTACCTCGGGTCGCCTCCACGTCCCGAAATACAAGGGCAGCATCTCTCGAACCCACCTCTACCCAGTACTGGCTCCACACTGGTGAAATGAGCTTCCTGACAACAGACTCCCTGGACACCTTCAAGAAAAACTTAAAACTCATCTTTTCAAGCTGTATTTGAGTTTGGGCTCATTGAGAACACCCGCAGGCGTTAAGGGTATTCTTGGATAGCCTACCTTAAACCCTGGCCAGACTTTTCTGAAAATTACCTTACCTAAGATTTCAGTGGGATTAATGGGAGCATTTCCCCTACACACACCCACATATGAATTAACAAAATGGCTTAGCTTGATGAGGTACCATTAGTCATTGTTATTTCTCATTTAAATTTAAATCTCATGACACCATGCACAGAAACACATGTATCTCATACATAAGACTACATTATAGGTTTCTGTGGACCTTACACTTCCACTATCTGTGGCAAGAGTTACTGAATACTCCATAGATTCAAAGGATAACATTGTCCCCTGTTTAAATATGTTGAACTGGAGATGATGAAAGCTTTACTGTAATTATGATCTCATTTCTGGCATTTAATTGTCACGGACTGAAGCTGTACCAGGACTTAAGATATGCAGAAAAGGGTGGATGCCGGGAGTGTGTAAGTGTATCTAACAATCTAATAATAACATAACGTTGGTGAGAAAAAGATTGTGATATGTGTTTGCGTATTTGCCCGTGCCATGTTAATCAATAAAATTTATTGAACTGTCCTATATATTCAGAAACATTAGCTGTGTTTGTAAAGCTAGCACTTAGCTGTAACTGGAAAAGGCCTACCAGTACATTTAAAAGGCCTACCAGAACATTTAAAACTACATGTAATGTTATACCTTGAATAAACTGTTGTAAGTACTTAGCTTGTGGTATATCATGCTCAATAATGCATTAATGATGGTTTTAAATACTTTTATTGTGTAATATGAATGGCATATACTTAAGTATGTGTAATTAGTTCTCGTCTTTGAAGAGAGCAAACAGAACACGGAGTTTACCATGTGGTATTTCTATGGGGGTTATCATAGTTGTCACCACCTCATCAACCAGCAGCAGGAGAGAAATTCTAACAGTGAAATTCTTTGCATTTTAGTAACCAATTACCCTATTTTTGAGTTTTTGTTTTGCTAGATTTTTTTCTTACTTGCTTTGGTACCAAATGTTATGTTGCCTTTTGTTTTAATTTTTATTGTGTGTTATTGTCTAGATTTTGTACAGTACAATTATTTATGCTTGTTGTTAGCTGTGAAATCCTCACTGTAACAAGTCTGCACTGGATCCTAGGTACAGCACCACCTGTAAATAAATCACTCGTAACTCTGCGTTGTCTCAGCCACTTTTTCTAAGCTTCCAGCCACCGGTTCATCCTAACATAATAAAATATTTATTAAATATATTTTTTATAGGAATTTTAATACAAAGAAACAAGCATCCAAAAGTGCTTCATGGTAGACTAGAAAGATAGAATAAAAAGAGCTGATAAAAAAATGTAAATAAACATAAGAATATTTTACTATAAACTAAAATATCACCTCAGAAACCAGGTATGCTATATGCAGTACACAAGTTTGACTGTGGAGTTTGTCTGTAACCATATAGACAAATACAGAGGTCATGACAACAGGCTCAATTGCTGCTTTGAAGATTGCTACTAAATTTTAACCAGGGTTCCGAAGTTCACTCAAATGTGAAAAATAACAGCCCCCCAAAATATACACAGAATCAATTTAAAATGCACTCAGAGTGTGATTCGTTGTCTCTATCAAACACAGCACTTTGTATACGGTTCTGCTATCAGCAGGGTTGGTCCAAAGAAAGTAAAAAAAAAAAAAAAGTCAACTGCAGCCCTGTATGGGAGGACCTTTAGATATGGGTGGAGTGGGAATTCCTTACCATAATGTCCATACTGTCCAAACATTCAGTTGTGCAAACAGCTTCAAGCATTTTCAAAGTACTGCTTTGCCCCTCTGCCTAATTCCCAAAGAGCTCAATCCTTCAGAAAGGAACAACAGTCCACTCCTGAGGCACCAGCATTCTGGGAGGGAGCAAGAGTCAATAGCAAACTGTAAAGGAGTCTTTGCTTGCTCACAAATGCCCCCTTAACGTAAGAACTGACCAGGCTGATAAGGAGTTTGGAAAGAACAAATCCTACTTAGCCTCACACTAGATGAGATCACACTGATGCAGACAGCAGATAAGTAAAGCAACTGTGTGTGCAGGACCTAATCTGACTGATGGCGAAGCTGGGTCTTAAAATAAGTAAAGGTGAAGACAGCAGCCATGTGCGCAGCAATGCACCTGACGCCCCATTTTGCTTGTCTGAGTGCCATAGGTGGAAGTGTGTGTCTGAGTTTGGTCAGGTGGTAGAGGGACCAGACTCATATCAGTGTGCCTCACCCTCATGTTCTGCATTCACACACACTGTTAATGAGCAGTCACAGTTTGCAGTCAAGGAAGTCAAGACACAGCCTCAAAGGTCCAGACTGTGTGTTAAGTTCTACCCTCTTTGCAAGAAAACCATTGTCAATCCTTGCCAGCAAAGGTTGGCAATGGTTGGATCTTGGCTGTGTACCTGTAGTAAGTTATGAGATTTCGTTTGACAGGTGTAATTTCTTTTGACGGTTCCAGTGCGCACAGTGCTCTGCTAAGAACCATAAGGCTAATATGACAATAGTAGAGGGGATGTATCGAATGCAGGGTTTGAAATGCCATTCTATTTTGCCACCAGAAACACAGAATTACACAAAGTTTCATAAAACCTGAAAATTTGCTGAGGACAAAAAATCCTTTAATATCATGTCACATCAAACAGTTTTCTATTTGCCTTGCCCAGCCAGCTAAAAACCCAGTGCACCAATAACCTCCATAACCTCAGGCAATCTTTTCACTGTGACTGATGACTGAAAATCATCTGTGGTTAAAATGCACCTCACAGATGCATTGGATGTTACTAAATGGGACAGCTCCCTGTTTCAGACCACAGAATAGTGACTGGCTTGGAATAAGAGCACAGTCAAAAATGTTATTGGGAGGCCTTCTAGTGGCATATATTAAAAGTACGTTCAGGTTATTCACTGACAATGAGTCAATAGTAGTAGAACGAAATTTGCCTCTGCTGGGGAAAGGAAGTCTGCGTCCCTTAACCACACTGCTTTCAGCACCTTGCGACTCGTCAGGCATCGCTACATCCCTAGTCGCTCAGATGACATTGAAGAGATACACCTATCCACCATTCGCTGTCTGTTCTACTGGTGCACTGTGAGACAGGTAGCATGAAAAATAATCCAGCACATGCATATTGGAGGACTGCATTTGCTGTGCAAGGCTCGATGTTTCAGTATTACAGTGAGTAAAATACTGTTTGAGATTCCAAAATCAGGGGTGAAAATGGGGGAACATGCACGAGGAAAGGAAAAAAAATGTTTTGTCCATGACTTTTAATATCATTCAAGGTTTTCACAAGGCAGTGTGAAATCACCACAGCACAAATGTTCCCAGAGCCATCACCATGGAAAACTGTGGGTGGCAGTGTAGCATAGGAGTTAAGGCGCAGGACTTGTGACCGAAAGGTTGCCAGTGTGATTCCCTACTGGGCACTGCTGCTGTACCCTTGGGCAAGGTACTTAACCCAGAATTGCCTCAGTAAATACCCAGCTGTATAAATGGGTAATGTAAAAAACTCTAACTGACTTTAAGTCACTGTGGATAGGAGCATCTGCTAAATGCCAATAATGTAATGTCGTGTAATGCAAAAAACTGTGGATCTTACTTATTAGACCCCTTGCAAACCGAATTCTGAGCTCTATGTATTATGGGGCCAATCTCAACGACATGCTATTCAGTCTGGCTTGCTATGCTTCCTTTAATGACTTTAATGCCACCATTTTCCATAACAAGGAAAAAAAGTTGCATTGCGTAATCTAGAGAGGAAAACACTACTTGCAAATAACTCACAGGTAAAATGGAGGTAATTTCTAGCTGCACATGTTATGAAAACTAAATCATAAAGCAACATGTGATTCAGCTGTACAGCATCATACTGACGGAAGTATTGTACTAATAGCAAAAGCAGGCAAGGAAGGTCAGAAATGACCAGCAAGAACAGTAATCTACCAATCACAAGAATTACAACTAGAACACTTCAGCAGTATTGCATCAAAACTGTACCATGTAAGAAACAAACAGGTAGGCAGATGCCTATAAAAACTGTCAAACATTTCAAGACGTAAGACACCTGCAGAACAAAAAAAAAAACAGAACAAGGGTCAAGAGCTGAACAGGGGCAAGTGCACTGCCTATAAATACACAACACGGTTCACTCTGGACTCTGGACCTCTAATACAGTCAACTGGTGGAAAGTTGAATCAGACTACAAACACATATTTAAAAACAGACAGCAACAGAAACTGGAATTTATTTTGTAAAATAATAAATAAAAATAAAACATGGGCAGAACATAAAATGGAAAAAAGTTCATGGTCACCTTTTCCAGGATGGTGAAATGACTGATAAGTGAAAAAGTTCCTAATATTTATCTAGCACATGCCACAATAAGAAAAAGATGTTTTCAAAAAGAAAATAATCTATAACACACCTCAACTGAAGACTCTCACCTTCTAAACTCACTGACACTGACACTTCATGCTCCCCCCCACCCAACTCCAAAAAAGTCTCCTGATCTGAATGTGTCAAAGTTGTCAATGAAATAGGTTGTTTTCATTTAGTTATTAGAACAATAGTAAACACCACAGCAATGCTTAAATTTGGCATGCTAAAAGGTGAATGTTAGAATAAAATAATAATTAAAAAAAAACTTCCCTTAGAAAGACCACCCTCTGTTGAAGGGTTACACATAGGGCTGCTTGATTATGGCAAAAATCATAACCACGATTATTTTGGTCAATATTGAGATCACGATTATTTAACACGATTACTCATTGACTTTGGAAACAAGTAATCATGTTAAATAATCAAACATTTTACGTAACTGGGATATCCTGTAGTAGGTAAGGGCTGCTCTATGAAGGAGGCCTCTCTGACCAGTTCAGTCTTCAGCAGGCACCAAGGTGCTTCTAAATGCTTCTGTAAAAAGTATCAGATTTCTTCACTGCAGTAAAGTGATCCGATAAGAGATGCAACTGAAACAAAGCTCTCTTCCACACCAGAACACAAACCCTCCTATTGTCTTAAGAAATACTAACACCTATTACCTTTGGGTCACTATGACCCGAGGTCCAATTTATCTCATAACTCAACTAAACCTTTGAACACAAATGTGAAATCTGGCACAATGTTACAGCTATAAGTGTAGAATACAACCAAATAATCATAAACAACATCAGCTGTTTTGTTAACTCTCTAGTGCCCCCTAAAGGTCCCATGCACTGCAAAAGCATGAAAAATGTTTTGGATATAGGTAAAATTGTCATAAAATTCCCCAAAATACAACTCTTAGCCTTTTAAGATGTAATAGATTCTGATATTTATGAATTGAAACTATCTCAACATAAATTAAGTCTATAGGGCCCCCTTTTGAAGTAGCTGACTATAACATCTGAATGTTCAAATTTTGTAAGAGAAAGAAGATAAAGCTATAAACTTATGAATGCCAATGAAACTACCTACAGACATATTTAAACTAAGTCAAGCAGGTTGTGGTTCTGTAATATTAACATGAACACATCTAAACTGCCCAATGGAAGCATGTGAATTGGAATTTTCTCTTTTTTTGCTTCAACCAAGACAAGTTGATTTCAAGACTGATTACAAAATCTTTGAGTTACTGCTCTTTCCAACATCCATATAATCCAAATATACACTAATTCAAATGAATAATAGACAAAAAAGAGCTGGTCTTAGTCTAATCTCTCACCCTTGGACTTCCTGTTATGGTTGGACCTCACAGGGATTGGTACAGCCCCTATCAGTATAGCTCAAATGATCACTGAGACAGTCAAGCTACCCCATCTTGACAAGGTTCCTGCTCTGTATTGGGGTAGATATGGGTAGGTAGGGTAAAGGGATAGTCTGGTAAAGTTTGGGGGGAGAGGTGGTTTTTTATTGTTTTTTTGTAGTTTTTTTTTACATGCAGTCCCTCTTATTATACAGTGTGCTGACAGTGTGTAGAAAAATCATGAGGTGTTATCTCAAACACATGACGGGCAAAAGTCGTAAGCATGTGTTTGCATGTCGCTTGCATCTCTGGCAGATCATTGGGGTTTTATTATCAGACCCTGTGCAAAGGTGACATCACGCACGTTTTGGGGCTGGTGTCGGCACTAGCTTTGGTGTTTGGGCACATCTTTTTTTTGCCTGAATCACCAGCGATGCCAATGTTACATTACGTGGAATGCGCTCCCTCTGTGCCATGACAGGTGCCACAAGATCTTTCCCTAACTGTTCAAGGAAAAGTCTAAGCATGTGCAAGGTCATGTTCTGTGCTGCTAATATTTGAGCATGTGTAAAATGTCAAGTCAATCATTAGAGGTCAGGGGGCATCAGTGGTTTTGATACAGTATGGAAAAACATGGAAATTGTGTACTGCTAGCAACCTAGCATGCTAAACTAGCATGCATGCTAATATCTTTGAAATGGGCCTAGTACCAGGTATTTATGAGTATGAGGAAATACTTGATGGGTTTGTGGCACTCTGAGTTAGACAGAGCTGCTCATGACCCTAAGACAATAGGCATTACTTTTTTGTGGCAGCTACACTGAAAATGATTTTTTTTAAAATTCGCCAAATTTCCATTTTTGGGGTCATTTTAGGAAGCTACATAGGAGGCCATGTACTTAGATTAATGTTTTATATCATTTTCGTAGGTTTGAATATGATTTTGGGTCATTATGACCCTGGGACAATAGGAGGGTTAATTGAGTAAAGACAACAACTACTTTGATTTGTTAGTATGAACACAGAAGACAGAGAAACAAATAATCCCTTTTACCACACTAAGCACATAATTTTCTATCTTCATAAAGCATGCCATCTCGACCTTTGCTGTGATTTAATTCAATATCACAAAGAAACGGCAACCAATAAGTTGAGTATATATAATCTTTCTATCTTTCATTTAACTTTAAGATCTATGAGAGAAAGGCTCTATGACCCAAAGAACCATCCATCTGAAGCACCTTCTGTTGAGATTTAGTACGATATTGAAAATAGTGACTAATTTTCGGGGACTACTGCCACCTGTCAAAACTAAAAAACATTACTTAAAGAGTGTTAATTACTATAACTACTCAGTCGACAAGCTGTGAGACAAATATCCTCTAATGACCTAGATTTATTATTCTTTGTAAGTCCAGCAAAGCCTTTTCATATATTTAGACGTTGATGCGGCACTGAATTGGTACCAATGTCTAACGCTTAACCCTATACACCACTCTTCTAATTAAAATTTAGTTCTGGAGCGCGACTAACATAGATAAGTTAGCTGTCTATGTGTGTGTTGGAGGAAAACTCTGATGCAAGGACCCTACGCTTAGACACAATATCAACACCGAGCATCCAACAGAATGATGTTGGCTAACGTTAAATCTAAACTGCTTTTCCAAAACAACAGCCGCAAACGTTTCGACTGTAGTCATATTACTGATAAAACTGATTTTACTGCGCGTGCCCCTGAAAACATAGGTTTCATGTTTTTGGGGATAAACAAATTTCATGTTTTGGGGGATAAACATAACAACAAAACAGGTGCATAAAAATCCATACAAAGCGAGAACAACTTGATGACTAAAGTTAAGTTGGCCGACTGCCCTTATGATGGGGCAGCAACATGAAAACTAGCTAAATTACAGATAAGTTAATTTATGCCATTATTGAAAACAAACTAACTTGTCGTTGGACCGAATAAAATAAAATTTTAAAAAGTCTAAATTAGAGACACTGCCAAGTATTGGTTCGATCCAGGTACTGACAGAGCCGTCAAAAAGCCTGTGGTGCGACGAGGAGCTAGTGCTAGTTAACACTGTTCAATCTAAACTGGCATTTTCATATCCCAGTTGCCTTTCAGACTATTTTACTCTCATTCGCTCATCAGTCAGTACATTTCCACATTTAATCTACTAATCAACAATCAACATCTACTTCAACGGTTGTTCCTAATGCAGCAAAATAGTTTGGGAACGTCGGGATCTTACTTCACTTACGTTACTCTAGAGAAATACTGCCAATATGATCTATGTTTTCTAGGTAGCTAATGTGGGTACATTAAGTATGGGAAATATAAGACGAACAGACAGCTAGTCTAAATAAGTTTGCTGATTAGACATACATAGAAACTCCATTAAACTATTTGGCTAGCTATCTGATCCGCGCCAAAGCAACAGTTAGAATATTATAATAATTCCCTGGGCCTCAAAGTACTTCCCAAGTAGCCCTGTTGGGAGAAACGGGAACATCCCCTCTGAAATCCATTAACCGGAAAATAGCCGGGTTGTGAATTCTGTTGTTACTGAGTCAGCCAAGAACCCCGAGAAGTTAACGCACAGATTTTCTGTAGTTAGCAAGACTACATTACCACATTTGAAGAGCAAGCCAAGGTTCCTTACCTGCACAGAATCAGCCGCCATCGTGGTCGTCAGCATTTAATCAAACTATGTCGAGTCGCACGAAAAAATAGAGTTACACAATTTCTCCCGACATTGACTTTTGTTTTCCCTTCATGAGTTAAAAACGAAACTATCCATACTCCAGGGTCCAGACAATGTGTCAGCCTGGAAACGCTGGAATTTCCATATGTCGCTGCTTTCTCCCGTACTGGCAAAAATAAGGCGAAGCTAACAAAAACAATAATTTTCTGTAAAAATTTTTTAATTGTTTGCCTAAATTGGAAGAAAACGATCTGGTTTACAATTTAGTTGAGCAACCTCCGCCCCAACCATCTGTGCACTCTATGCCCAATGCCTTTCACTCCCGACCACATTCCTTCACTTTCAGTCATGTGACCATTAACTATATGCAAGCATGAGGCCAACACACTCTTTCCTGGTAGAACAGTTACCAAGAAACACAGGGCCTGAATATGATCTTCCTACAGCTATATGGGTCTAAATCGTCCTGTGCAAGGACAGTATCAACCTAATAAAAATAACGACAACCATGTTGTTATTTATAACTGCGTGCATGTGAATATGCTTGGACTGCTGTTATCTGTCAAAATTGCATGCCGAACAATATGTTTAACACTCTCTACGTTACCAGTCAAAATTTTGACACACCTGATTAAGATAATTGGAAGCATTCTGATCTGAAGATGTATGCTTAAATGCTTGGAATTTGTTTCTTAGAGAAATGTAAACAATGAAATTGATGCCTATGTCTGAATATCTTTACAAAAAATTAAATTTAAAAATAGTATTCTTGGCTGCTTTGAATAATCTAAAATATAAGATAGTTTTGATTTGTTTAACACTTTTTTGGTCACTGCATAATTTCATTTGTGTTATTTCATGGTTTTGATGTCTATACATCAAAATGTCTATATTATTCTAAAATGTGGAAAGTAGTAAAAATAAAGGTGTGTCCAAATTTTGACTGGTACTGTATATCCAACAACATCAGACATTTGTGTATAGTTAACTTAGTATTGGTAATGGGTCAATTCCTGATTTAAGCATTACACAAGTGTATAAACAGGTTATTAATGGAAGTTAGTGCTACTATACTATTGAGAAGAGGGGAGAAACATATTGTGGTGAGCTAGGTTTTGTTTTGGACTGATAACACTGCCAGTACTCTATTTGACTAGCCAGCCTTTTATTTGAGCAACAGCACACCAAAAACACAGACACACATTGACAGGGTAGGAAGGGACTACATAAAAGGGGAATACGGTCACAGTCACGGTGGGTAAAACAACACACACACACACACACACACACACACACAAAAGTACACTGCCGCAAGGCATGCTGGGAACACTCCACCCACCACCCCCAACACGCTACAATATATAATACAAGTCAAAAGTGTGGACACACCATTCTTTCTTTATTTTTACTATTTTCCACATTTTGTTGTTTCCCAAGGAACTGTCTGTGTGTGTATGTGTGTGTGTGTGTGTGTGTGTGTGTGTGTGTGTGTGTGTGTGTGTGTGAATGTATAGACAGATGTAGGTATAGATATAGATATAGACATATACAGACTGAGCTACAGGTCCTGAATACAACGCATCAGTCACGTGAATATGAGTGACACATTGGTTATTATTGTTCTTATTAGAAAATAAGCACAGACGGAGATGCAACTACATTTCTTGACAACATTTAGTGTTGCAGAATTGCTGTTGCTGTTTCTGTTGATAATTTGAAGCTTTTAAATGGCTTAGTCCATTTAATCGCAGTTGGAACAGGTGAACTTCGTTGTTTGTAGAATTTGAAGAGATTGCAGTATGCTGCAGATTTGTCTCTGAATCTGTGGCATTAGTGTGGGTATATTTTGAAGTCAAGCTTTTGAGACTTAAGTACTGCTGGCTTCATATTCTCCATGTTTCTCACATTTATCTATTTGTTTAGAATTTGCTCTCTCATAAAATGTTCTGCAGGTTGGTTGTTGGAGTAGTTTATCATTCAAGGCTGCAACAAGAACAATACCAAAGGCACTTACCTGCTATTGAACCTTTCATCTCACTGTTGATACAATCACATTTACTTCAGTTATTTTGATTTTACAGTCCTTGAGCTGGCCTCTGAATATATGAGTTTGCTGTTAGCGCTAATGACACTGAACTAGTATATTGAGCTCCAGATCTCCGCTGTAAGTATTATCAAGCTGCATATTTGCAAAAATGGTGTCACTCTTACCAGGACAAAGAGGAACTGAACAATCTGTGTTGCGGAATGATAATGTCTTAGGACTCCCCCTGGTGGTGAGACAGCATGACAGCAAGCCTTATGTCAGGTTTTGCAACATGAAACACAAAACTAAAACAGAGCTTTAGTCTGCAGGCAGGAACTTCCCCATCACTGGTGTCCTTGATATAACTGATCAGCACTGTTCTACTATATGGGAATAGCCACCAGAAATATTAGAAATATCCCCACTGCTAATTACCTCACCCATCTCGTCACTTATCAGGAACCACTGCTGCGGCTAATTGTGCTGACAGACTAATAGCTATGGAGGATTTGGGTAGATCAGAGAAATTTCTTACATTTCAGGCTTTGACTCCATTGATGTCACACTCTTCACAGATTGCCCTGGTGGGGGAATTGATAATGTGCAGATACAGTATGTTTTCAATACCAAGGATAGCACATGACCTCAGCCTCAGGTCCTGGAGCTCTTATGATCACATTCATCTTTGAAAGTTAATCTCAGAATTAACTTTTTACTATTTTTCATTGTCTGCATATTTTGCAACTTGTAGATAACTGGATGCTTACAGGAATAGCTTGTTAGTTTGACCAAGTAAAAATATTGGCTATTACGAGGCAAACCAAGCATCTCAAGCCTCAGAACAGGACTGACCGATGAAAAACACAGAAAAACAACATCACGTTACGTCACCTCCATCTCCACTGGCTGCCACCTCCACTGGTAGGACATGTCCTACCAGTGGAGCCTGCAGCCAGACTCTATCACTTGCAATACCTATATACAGTGGATCTAGAGGGTCTACACACCCTTTCAAAAGTTCTTGTTTTTGTGTCTTAAAGGCTGAAATCAAGACAAGTCTGCACACTCTTAAATTAATACTTGGTGGAAGCATCTTTTGCTTTGATCACTGCAGTGAGTCTGTTTGGATAAGTCTCTACCAACTTCTCACAAATAGGTTTAGCAATTTTCTCCCATTCTTCTTTACAGTAAAGGTTGAGTTCACTTAAATTGTAAGGGGACCACTTATGAATAGCTTTCTTCAGGTCAGTCCAGAGATTTTTGACTGAGTTGAGGTTAGGATTCTAGGACATTGGCTTTTTTTCAGCAATCCCACTGTGGATTTGGCTGTGTGCTTTGGGTCATTGTCATGCTCAAAGGCAAAATTCTTCCTCATCTTCAGCTTTTTTTGCAGAAAGTAGTTTTGGTATTTTGGTGTTTTGCTCTATTCATTTTACCTCCATCCTCACCAGAGCTCCTGTCCCTGCTGAAGAGAAACTGCCCCATAATATGATACTGCCACCACCATGCTTGACAGTACAAACTGCGTTATTAGGCTGATGGGCTGTGTTGGCTTTGTGCCAAATGTATTGTTTGGAATTAAGTCCAAAAAGTTCTACCTTAGTGTCATCAGACCACAAGACCTTTTTCCATATGGCAACAGGAGATCCAGGGTGTCTTTTTGCATATTTAAGACAAAACTGGATGTTAGTCTTTGTGAGAAGTGGCTTCCGTCTTGCCACCCTACCCCACAGCTCAGCTTGTGAAGAACACATGAAATTGTTGTTATGTGCATATGGTGGCTAGTCCTTGCCATGAAGTCCTGCAGCCTTCTAATGTTGCTTTTGGCCTCTTGGTGGTGGCCTCCCTGATGAGTTTCCTCCTTGCACGGTCGTCCAGCTTGGAGGGACGGCCTAATCCAGGCAAGGTCTTGGTGGTGCCATATTTATCCATTTCTTGATTAAGATTTTTACTGTGTTCCACGGTATATTTAAGACCTTTGATTTTTTTTATAACCCTCTCCTGATCTGTGCCTTTCGTAAGTATGCATGTGTGTCTGTAAGTGCATCTGTGTGTGTGTCTGTAAGTGCATCTGTGTGTGTGTGTGTGTGTGTGTGTGTGTGTGTGACAAGTGTACTCAGCCCTTGTCTTATTAGAAGAAAAGGAACAGACAGACCAGAACACCTTAATTATGAAAATGTACAACAGTAAAAACAGAAGTCAAAGAGAATGCTACATTCTAACAGGATAATTCAATTGGGTGTTCTATATAATGTATTGCAAGTGAGATACTGACTTCTACTGATGCACCTCATAAAGAATGCTTCACATAGGAGTCACATTGTGACCAACTCAGTCTGAGGCCCTATAAAAGCCTTCTAAAATCTGCACCCATTTTATGAGCTGGAGGAGCAATCCCTGGTTATTGTCTTGAACTGTGTTTCCCATTTGTTTTAATTTTTTCAATTTATTATAATGTTACAACAAAAATGGACTAACGTAGGTTTGAGGATGGGTTATCTTTGAGTGAACACTTATTAGTTTCTATTCCTTGAGACTGTGATACAGAAATGGCAGCACAGGCACATCTAAATTTGTACCTGGGACCTGCGTCCGTCATGATAAGGATAATCATAATAACAAATTGGATGGTTATTTATAACATAGTTTTGCTATATTTTTAGCTAGTCTCTCCTCATACGTGGTAATTTTAAAATGTGTATGTAAATGTAGCAAATTGCCTCCAAAAGAATATAGTGACAACTTATTAGCTTTGCTTGTTTTTAAGTACACAGTTGCTGATGTATGAACTCACCAGGAGGGGGAGACAAAACATTACAAGTAAAGGAAGTTCCCAGTAATTTCTCCATCTGTTGTCCAGTTTCTAGAACATTTGAATGACCACTTATGACAACCCCTGCATGACATGGTTGTGGAAAATAAGGCTGGAATCTATTGTGAGACTGAAAAAAGATGGAATATCGTTTTGTGAGATGTAGCACAAGTGTATCATTGAGGACAACTGTGCATGCTCAATGAAGTGTAAAGCCTTTTTCAGAAGCTTATACAAGGGGTCCTCCATTCGCTCAAGCACTGAGAACATATAACACATTTAGGGACTTTCAGTCTAATTAAAGCTATGTACGTACAGTCAAATTTCTGAAATCTGGGGTGTAAAAACTCTCTGAAGTGTAAATTTAGGGACACCTGGCTATAATTAAGACAATCATTGTGCGCTGCTATAATTACAAGTCTAACAATCCACAGAAACCATTGACATTAATCCATAATTTTGTAGAGGATGATCACTACAGCCTCCATTTGTGTTTCATAGCACTTCAGCTCTTGGTATGCATCTACATTTCTTCCCCCCACACTGCTATACCTTACAGAACCTATTTTACTACAAATAAAAGGCAAAAAAGTTTGTTGTGTATAATCTTTCGAAATTATACAAAAGTGTTCTGCTGATTTTCTGCTTGTTTACCTAGGTGTATTGGATGGTGCTTATGTAATTAGTGTATATGAAACAAAATCCCACACCACAGTTACATTTACAGATGACAGCAGTAGCAGTACATGACTTTGTAAGACCCTATGAAAATGGATACTGGCATTCAATACAAATCGAGGCGCGCAATATCAGGTTTTGTGAACTTGAAGCCAAGTTGCATGCATAATCATTGTCAGCTGTGAAAAGGGTTGAAAACAATTTCACATTTGGGGCTAAAACACATCCTTTCTTTGTTGAAATATACATACAGGAGGTAATATAAACGTCACCTCTTCACCCTCTGCACTTTTGCCCGTCTGGAGGCCAGAGTTCCAATTACATGCACAATTCACAATTCATTTTAATGCTGTGGAGCTCTACATCTGCCACACATTGTGACTGTGCATGACTGTCGCACCTCAGATTATAACAAATACCAGCTTCCTTTATTTCGGAGGCTGCTAGAATTGTGTGGCTCAATTTCAACAATTATTTGAAGACAAAAGAGTTTGACTCAATCACATTCTGGATGCCAGTCGTGGATGAAACAAATAAGGGATCCAGTCTACGAGTCCCTTTACTGGTATCTCTGCAGTCAGGGTCTGTGATCATCTTACATGCAGAGTCAGTGCCTGCTTCTTTAATGCAAGTCATGTGGCACTTTTCACCCTGGAGCAGGTGGCAGAACTCATGTTTATCAAACAGCTTAATGGAGGAACAGGAGGGAACAGGAAGCTTAAGGCAGCTGGACATTCATAGGTTTTTGGTGACACGACTGCCATCCGAGTTGTAATGCACACAGTTCCTAGAACATTGTCTTGCCCCACTGATATCTGCGCCACATATTGCATATGTTTTTAGAGGGGTTTGAACAACAAACAGAAGGTGATAGGAAAGCCTGACTCATCCCAAGACTGACTCCAGTTACAGAGATAACTCACCATCGTAACTGAAGAGGTGGCATTAAAGGTTCCATGGAGTGCTTTCAAGGTCCAAGTGTGAGATCTCTGTTTGTGACTTTCAGGCTGTGATAGTGGGGAAATTCCTTATGGTCAGAAGTCTTGCTGGACCTAAGTCAGTTGTGAGTGAGACATTAATTTTAAAGGCATCAGCTTGTTATGTTTGCCTGGCATGTTCTCGTGATAATTCAAATTTATATTTTTATTTTAATGCAAAATCATAAATGTTATCATATACAGTATATGACAATATGGGTATTAAGACTATTATGGCCTGTAATTCTACAGTGATATACTGAAATATTATTTGGGATTTTAGAACAGAGAGGATTTTTATTTTTTTTTTTGTATTTCATTTTACCTCTGAGGGGCGATCTTACACACAAAGTGGATTTGATCTGAGAACATCCTTGTTTAACCAACAGCTTTGCAATGAAGAGAACGTCTTAAATATCTTGGTTAATTTCTAAAAAAAAAATACAGGATTGTAAATTGTAAAATTGTAAAATTACTTTGATTGATCCACGTTTTCTACTCAAATCAGAGAATAATTAAGTACAGCCTCTCACCTGCTTGACCACAGAGGGCTTTTTTTTTCCTGAAAGAATTCAGTCTGATGACGCCACTGTAAATTAAGCAGGTTTGTAGTCACAAGTGTGGTCACAAGTGACCACAATGAATTATTAGGTATTTTCAGGGGCCTATCCTAACTTCCTCTCTCATCAGGTGAACACATATGAACTGTGACTTGACTGGAGAATTAAAATGGATGAGAATGGAAGAGGTGTCCCACAGCAGCTCCACTCTTTGTCCTTTCACACATATGCCATATGCCACAATGGGCCAGAGCTACACTGCCAGCGCTGCACATTACACATTGGGAAACAGCTTGGTGGACACATAATTAATTTGTGCAGGCATCTGCCGTTTATTTTCCAACCTACATTTTGTTAATTGGACAGAGGAGGTTAACATCAAATTAATGGCTGTGGGTATGTGAGTTGGACTAATTACATGGCATTTGTTAAAATGTATTAATAAGAGCCTTTTGGGAAAATATGACAGGGTTATACGTAAAAGTAAAAAAGTGATTAAAAAAGTAACAAAGCCATACTTTTTAATGTATAGAGTAGTGTGACATATTGATATTAATAATAACCACATCACAAAGCTGTATTATTTTCAATGTTGCTGAGTGAAGTGTTTGAACACCAACAAGCCCTGAGGAAGGTGGAAAATTTTGAAAAGCTGAGGATATGAGTCATGCTGTTGATTCTGTCTGTTGAGATTCATCTTACAGAAGTAAATCATCCTGAGAGTACTCCAGATTCCTGGGGGCTAAAATACTCTAGATCCCTCTCAGAACGCCACACAGAGTCAACATTTCCGGTAATGGCCCAAGTACTCAGGTTGAGTGAATTAATTCAAAATACATTGGAAGCAACCCAAAACGGCTGTTCAGCACCACGTCTTACCCTCACAGTAAACTCCGAAATATATCCATTTGCTTGTCTCAGTGAAGACATACTTAAGTTTATATTCTTGCATAGAATATGGTATATTAAAAAAGTGTCACTTAAAATGCAGACAGTTGTCTTCCAGCATGTATAGAAAAGCACCAGACACATTTTGCTGCCATGTTTGCTGGATAGTTGTAGAACTCCATCACCATCCATAGACCCCCATCTCATCATTTATTTACCAACATGACATCTGATCTGTAAGCACTGTTTAATTTTTAATGAGTGGGCTGTTTAAGATGATTAAAACTTGTAAAGCTTTCTCTTACTTCTGTGCTTTGATCTGGATTAGGCCTTTCCTAGTGCAAAGTGAGTTAGTGGCTGCTAATGGCTTGTAGTTCTGCATTTCAGCAGTCACAAATATCACATGCAATCAGAATAAGAACATGTTCAGAGGCAATTATTAAACATAGAGTTCTTCAACACTAGGGAACACGGCAATGCTTGTGCATCAAAAGGGCTGTAGACTTTATTCATCTTTCTTTTGCATTTTATCTTTGGAGCTGATAATATGTTAAGTAATTGATACTTTATCATTATGTATCTTTATGCTGGGATAAAGAATCAATAATATACCAGTTTATCAGCACTGAGGCAGACATGACAGGAGAAATGCCAGGGTTGTGATTCTGCATGCTGAGGTCCAGTTTGTTCAGGGCTTGGGCTAATTGGAGAAATCTAGATGCGTGTCCAAGCACTTGGACAAGAAGTAGCTGAGATGTTCCGCAGAGTATTCATCAACCTTCCATCTGTTGTTTCATCATGGAATACTTCTTCCATTTTTTACATAAACAAAAATAAACATTTTCAATAGCAACATTTAATTGTGAATACTCCTCCCATGAATATGATTTCCAGTAGTAACATGTAGTGCACAAAGTTGATACAAGTACCACTCTTCTGCCTACATAAAAATCTCTGCCTACATAAAAAATTTGTAGATGGAGTGAAGTGGAGTATATAAGAGAGGTGGAGTGTTGTCATTTTTAGGACGGCACCTGTGACATCAGAATGCATGGTTTCAAATGCATTAAATCAACTCAGTAATCATAAAGAAGAAACAAAATCAAAATCTAAATCAACACACAGGAAACACATCCCATTCAAACAGAAACACACAAAAGGCCTTGGCTGGATGCTTCGGTGTGTAGAGTTCACCCACCTGTACTGTTTATACATAATGAAACCTGACACAAGCCACAATATGCTCTAAAGATGTTGATTTTATTTGTTTATAAGGCTATTGAGGGACTTTCCCCCTTGCTCTTTCCCAAAGTTGGACCAGTCAGAGTATGACTTTAATCAAGTTCATACAAATATGAAGCAGAAATCTACTTATGGGCGAAAAGTGTATAAACGATGCCTAGTTTTAGACTCTGTAAGCCATCTTAAAAAAAGATGGCTGCTATTTTCAAAATGATCATTATCGAGTGTCTAGGTCATGAACGGCCCCATTAATTAAAAATTCTAGTGCTTTCAAAAGCATGGTATACACCCCAAAATAGGTATGTATACTATACAGCCCTGGGACCTGCAATCTGTTTGTCCATTGATTTAAATTTTAGAGACAGGATGCATTTACAGTGCTTGAATGACAATGTAGAGCAGGGCTTAGTGAAGCAGGATCCAAAGCTATGCAACGCTTACAAATCTCAACTCAAGCTACAGTTGTTGTACATCAGGTCAACGATACAGCAGGGGTGTCTGACAACCATTCTGTCCCTGCAGGCATATGCGGAAGTCAGTCCACATGCTCTCCCCTCAAGGCCAACCAGCTTTAGTTTCACTCTTCTCCCTGACACTTCCCAGTGCTGTATATCAGCCTCCGCTGGTGTGAATGGGATGTTATGAACCTTTCCTGGTGCTGGCGGAGGGCAGGGTTGCTGTACTGTAACGATAAGGCTTCCTGAATTCCAGGGATGGTAAGCACTGCATTTCTGTAAAGTATTATAGATATGTCCTTCACAATACACAGCCTTGCACCATGGGACAACAGCCTTGACTGGAATTATGGTTTGTGTTAGTGTAATGTTTTCCCCTGAAATTTAGGATACGAAAGTCACCAAGGGCAATTTTACAAGTCTGTTGTACTGTTTATTATTGTATAATCCCTCTACTGATGCATTAACGGGAATGTCCTGTAGAAGTGCAGGCTGAACCATAGCTAAATCCAGCAGGCACCTGACAAGGTCAGGCCCCAACCTGCATGGGATGGCTGTATGGAGACACTGAGACCAATAAGAATTGAAACTACAACTAGCCACAGCTGAAATAGAAACTATTGTACTGAAACCACAGATGAACCATCATGATCTACAAAATACCTACACATAAATACACAAAGGGCAAAGGGCACCTTATAAAAAAAACACTTACCTGAAGATAAACTTAGTGTGTTAGAAACATATAATAACATAATATCATGCACCTGACAAGAATTATCAAGCTTCCTGTGATCTCATGGTCACTTAGAAAAAGAAGAAAAGCACAATTGCTGCCAGTGGATTGTGAGCTTAATAAAGAAATGGTGCTGGAAATTATTTCACCGCCACGGAGGTGCATGAACAAAATTTCGTCTCAGGCCTCACTATTTGGTTTCCTGAGCAACTGGAATACTCAACCTTGATAGAAAGAGGAGGGATGTGGGGTGGGGGGTGAAGAAAAAGGCTAATGGGTGTTTAAGCTAGGAGCCGGTGTGTGAGGGGTTAATAGCGATACAAATAACTGTGGAAGTTGGTTGCGCTCCTTCAAGGGTCCTCTGCCAGACAGCGCCTGCAGCAGCTGCACGGAGAGGGAGCTCGTGCATGGCCCTCGAGTTGCACAAGCGGAGCAGGTTGTCTGCCGTGGCAGTCCCCAGTGCGGTTAATCACACGCTCCCCCTCTCTGTGCTGATTTGCAAGAGCAGATTAATCAGGGAGCAGAGCTTGATGAAATTTTGCTGTTATTGTGCCCAATTTTAGCAACATCTTTTATTATCTTCATTATTCATTTACAGGGAACTGGCGTCAATTATGCAAATGACATTGCACACTTTGCAGATTACTTCATTTGCTGCTATTGTTTGTGGAAATTTAATTATTAAGTATTATTAAGCTTGTGTTTTCTTCAATTTTCCAAGGCTTATTTTCAATTTGATTTTTCCTCCAGCTGCTCTTCCTTCCATTTGGTGCCAAAAAGCACCTCATCAAAGCAGCTCTGGCATGTGAAGGCCAAATACACTCCCCTCAATTTAATAATTTTGAAGTTCGTCCCTTGTTCTCGTCTGGGAGCTCAAAGCAATGATGGGAGAAAGGCAGAGCACATTCAATTTAATGAGCAAAAATTGAATTCAAGTTTGTTCAGAACTGACTTCAATTAAGCAGTGGCTTAATGATAAATTAATCTCTTTTTCTTTTATTCCCAGGAATTTGTTTTTCAAAGGCTGTCTCTGGCAGCAACAGAGAGACCCAACAAAGAATACCAATTTGAGCTAGATCCATGGACTGATAGCAGAATGAAACCTTTTATACTTAAGGCATACAGACAAAACAGGATGAACCCTAAGTAGACATTCTATTTTCCATTCATTATAGCAACAACTACATTTCTTCAGACATGTATTAACTGACAATTTAAATATTGTCATACATTTGACCTGCTTCCCATCACCTAGAGTATTAATTGCCAGTTTGTCTCAGCATTCTGCTTCGTCCTTGCCATTTGTTTTCCAGTTTTCTCAGCGGTCTTCTTTCTCCCCCTTCTCTGTATTGTCAACTGTCACTGTTTATTTTGCACTTGTCAGGCACCACCCAGTGAAGGCCCCTGTCCAGACCCTGCTTCCCGCCTGCTCAGCCTGCCGTTCATGATCAGTGATCCCACGTGCAATTCCTGGTTTTGACCCTGTCCTCATCTGCCACTCTATGCTGCATCACCTGTTGTGATCTTCAGTGATCCAGACTATCACCTGGTGATCTTCTAGTTGTTTTTATTTTAGCCTCCACCAGTTGTAAGCTGCTTCATCATTCACCTTAGAGTGTCTTGATAGGACAGTAAGTGTTCTTGCTGGGGGTGTTGGAGGGGCAGCAGTTGGGAGCGCAGGGTTGCAGAGTATCCATGGAAGATGGACAGGAGGCATTCTAGGAAACTCTCTGCTTGCTCACTGGCATTTTCCCTGCGTTGCAACATGCTGTCATTCCCAACAGGCCCCTCACTATCTGGACACCAATCCAGCAGTGGGAGCACCGGCACTTTTGGTGTCCTGATTGGGGTCTGGCTAGAAGAAGCAGCTGCCTTTATTAAAAATCAAGCTTGGCGGAGTGGCAAGGTGAGGCAGTGCCAGGGTGGACCAGAGCCCCAGCTCGAGACACGCTGCCTACTCAAGGCACCGGGATACACAAACAATGACTTAATAAGAATGCATGCCATTACAGTAACACTGTTCATATCAAAAACTGTCAGCTTTGTGGCATTTCAGGAAGGCATTACCAGGGCCACACTAGAAAA
Source organism: Megalops atlanticus (assembly GCA_019176425.1). NCBI lineage: Eukaryota > Metazoa > Chordata > Actinopteri > Elopiformes > Megalopidae > Megalops > Megalops atlanticus. Next base: position 41,105,659 of record CM032876.1, read on the forward strand.
TTTGGCCATTCAGAGTTCAGTCCCATCTCTGATGTCATAATGGTTTTACTGGATATTTTCCCAAGAAGCATTTATTAATTTTCACTTTGCATATCATACACTCTTAATCATGTCACATAAATTGAACATCATGGTGGGATGACTCTATTTATACATTCTCCTGGTGTTAGGAATAATGACAATTGTGAATCATTCTGTAAATATACTGCATGTGTGTATACATTAAACAGATACTATAAAAGCAAACTATGAAACTAATATTATTTCAAAAGTTCTTATAATATTACTCAGAGATGGCAAGGGTTAGTTTAACAAATCAGAGTGAGCAAAGTCAGATTAGCCTCAATAGCTCTATTGGCAAGTCAGCTTAAAGCTGGTCACAGAGGGGATACACATGGGAGCTCATTTGTGTCCTGTGTCCAGGGTACTCCCAATGTTGGGAAGCTTGCTTGATGGAAGAGGATGGGATCCCTCTTCTCTGCACTCCTCCTCATTCCATCTTTATGAGGAAGACCCGTATATGTTTCTGGGATTGATGGCTCCAGTCCACTCAAAGCAATTGTGTATTTTGGGGTCTTTTTAATTAGCACTGACTTATTGCTGGTTAGCAGTTGGCAGAGGGGAAAGATTCAAAAAGCAGTGGCCTGGATTTTCTACATTTCCTGTCTTTAGGTGACTTCCTGCAGTTTCCCACATTTGTCCCATTTTCCCCCCTCAGAGCATTCATGCATCTTGGGTATGATTTGTGGGAGTCCTGGTCCTTAGGGGTTAAGTTGGAAGTTCTTTAAATACAGGGGTGGGGATGGGATTATAAATTCATTCAATCTAGTTTGAGCTCCATCTTGAAGCAACTGGGGCTGCGATGAACGGTGTGCACCACACACAGCAACATGATGATGATGATAGAAACAGACAGAGAGAAGGCAAGGTGGAGCGAGGTCACAGGTGATGGTTTTAATCAGCCACATTTGGAGTTGGGGGCACGTATGCATGTACTGCGTGTGCTGAGAGTCCAAGTTCAGGGGGAAATAATGTTGCTCTTGCTCCCAGAACAGCGTTTCTTTACTCTCTCCTTGAGATGAGGTTGACAAAAGGCTGCATTAATGAGTCAATGCAGACCAGTATTATGTTTAATTAGATACAGTTTGTATAATGAGGTGTTCATTTCTAATGGAGGGACATGCTGTGAGCAGCACATCTGCACAAATAACTCACACAATCAGCAGTGTGAGGACCCATGGAACTGCAAATTAGACTTACTTATACAGAAATGAATTACTTCTCAGTGCCTATCCTAAAGCTCATTAATTAAATCCACTGGCATAAAGGTCTTTTTCTTAATTTCATGTACCATTAGCATAATAAACACAATTTGTGTTACCATAATGTGATCAGTTTAATGGATGCTATTTATTTTACTTTATTATTTAAAGCTCCAGTAATGGAGGAGAAACATAAATATACTGTATGGCCCCCTTATTAGAAATTCCCATCAGCTGCCCACCAACCCCCACCCCGCTGAGACACAGATGTTCACTAGTACTCCATACATTGGTGGCAGTCTCTTGACTGGAAAGGTGTTGCATGGCTTTAATTTCAGAAAATATCTGCTAAATTTCACAAATGTAATTAATTAAAAATGGAACCTCAGAAGTATTAAATATGAATAATGTATAATGCCCCATAGTTGTAAGTATGTTTGTCTGGCTTGCATTCTTGTACTGTATATTCACAGAGAGAGAAGGGGGAGTTTGGAGCTCATCCAAAAGATTATGCTCAGCATACTAGCTGGACGTTAAACCATCATTAAACCAATACTTGGTTGTAAATACATGGCAGTGAATGGTCCAAATGTGAGATATGATTAGTGTTATTGTTGAGGACAGGTACATTATTCTCTCATTCTTCATTCACCACTTTTGTGTGGTTACAGAAAGATGTTCTTGCTCTGGTTCAAGCAATGGTAAGCAACTTCACCTCCTATTAGGACCAGAAATGTATATAATCATCAGTATTCAAGTTGCAGGAACTGCTCTCAAGTACTCTCTAGTTGTTAAAACTACAGGAACTGCCCTACAGTGATCTTCAGTTATTTGTAAATTCCTAAATTAACTGCCTAATGTGGATAAGGGGATATTGAGGCTCCTGTCTTGAAGAGAAGGTCCTTCAGTTGAAGCAAATGGAATAAATTAGGCCAGGAGAGGGCAAGGTGGAATTCATATTTTTATTTTGCAAGCCACTTTACTTTTATTGCTGCCTGAAACTCAACCCTTATACTGCCCAATTGCCATTTGTGGTTCATTAGATAGCTAAGCTCTGTGCATAAACTGGCAAGGTGTGTGATTCTCTCTGTAGTAAAGGAAACTGGTGAGATTCACACACACACACACACACACACACACACACACACACACACACACACACACACACACACACACACACACACACACACAGTCTTTACTTGCAAAGCCCTAGCCATCATACAGCATATGAGCATTCTTTCAGCATTTTGTTCTGGAAGGTCTCAGGAGGGCATCATCAAGGTTAATTTACTCTCCCAACATATTCCATGGTCTCAGCCTGAAAACCTGTGCTAGAATTAATTCAAAACCTCTACCTTATTTAGGATTGAGAAGGACTGTACCTATTTCAAGTCTGATACTGTACATTAAACCTTTTAAGTACCTGTTTGTTTGCGGCTTTGTGGCTAGAATTTGTGATTAATTATTCAAATGTTACATTCAGTTGAGGACTTTTACACTGACCCAATATACAGAACCAAAGTTCAATGCATTTATGTACATACGAAACTAGCATGTTAAATAAAGATGACAGTGAGGATGATCATGACTATCCCAATGATTATAAATCTTTGTGGAAATACATTAACTAAGAGGACCCTAATGGCTATCTGGAAAGTCCTTAATACCCTGCTGCGTTCTCTGAGATAGGTCTACAAAATCCCATGAGTCTAAAGATATGGAGTGTTACTGCTATACTTCCCTCTTCTGTATTTGAAAAGGTATACCTTGGATGTGTGAAGGAAATTTCTCCAGTAACATGAAAACACTGGCAATTTATTAATAAATTACCAATAAATAATATATTACTTGGTGTGGGATGTTTGGTAACACCCTAAGCTTGGGAATGAAAATTTATGATCCATATCAATAAACCGTTGACAGGCTCTGAGCAATAATGTTATCAATAGAAAAGAAATCCAATATCCCTGAGTTTTGTCCATCCTGGATACAACTGTCGCAGATTATCTGAGATTTGCACATTCACTTATACTGACAACTTGGCTGTTAGAAGTGTTGGTCTTTCCCAAACTTGGCTGTTTTTTTAGATTGCATTAAGAAGCTAGGGAAATAATCTAAAACTGGATGTATTGTGGCAGATGGTGAGAGCTCTTAGAGAAAGAACTAGAGAGGGTCAATCAAAGAAGTCCATTAAGTGCCCCTGTAAAAGTCCCTATAGTGCCTCAAAAAAATCAAATAAAATTGGAGTAGTTGGAGGCATATAATCTGTGAGGCTGGACTACATCTGGCCTTTTTCCTTGTCATAATGTGCTAAGAAAATGGGGTGAATAAAGTGGAGTGAGTGCATGTGTCAGGAACTGAGTGAAAATGTCTGACACAAAAACCATTAGTGTCCACTGGAGAAAGACAATGCAGAGAATTCTCTCATCAAAGGATCTGTGGGACTTTATGCAGAGAGTGTTCTATTAATATGACAGCTGAAAAGCACCACTATTAGTCCAGGGGTCAGATTGCACTCCCAGCATTTGCTTTATTGAAAACATAATGGCAAATGATGTCGAATGGTGGCCCATTAAAAGAACAGGGCTGGACAATACCTTTGAGAGAGATGGCAAGTTACAATTCTACCTGTCCCATTATTGCATGGTTAAATTTTGACTGAACACAGCAATGCTCCTTTTAGAGGTACTAAGGTACTAATGAGAGTTATCTTACAAAACAAAAACTTAATAATGATGACAAGTTTTTTCTGTGACAGCACTGTGCTAATCCAAAACTCATTATGTGATTCTTTTTTTTAAGAAAGGAACTGTGTGACACCGATTATTTCAGAAACATGAAATTTTCAACCAACTGACAATATGAGACATGCTGAGCATGATGAATCTTTGTGAGGATAAAAGTGCAATTTTGGTGGAACACTTTTGAAAATGTGTTTTTGGCATGATCAGAGCAAATTGTTGAAGTTTTAGATTTAAAACTGCGCTGAAGATGTCACATTATCCCTTCACAGGATGGATGTTAAAATGGGTCACATTTTATTTTGCTGCTGTACTTACAATACTACACATTTATTAAAGATGACATAAAGAATAGAACTTGTACACATCTCAACATACAGTGAATGCATTATTAAATCAATAATTTCTATAAAATGCTGCTCTATTGATTTGACAGTTTACTTATATTACTGTTTACTAAGTACCTTTAAAAGAGTATGCTTAATAAATATGAAAAATATGCCTATTACTGTTAAACAAACAATGTATACTGGGGGCTTCAAAATGGCTCTGTTAATTGCTTGTTTTGAGTGCAGGCAGAGCCCTGTAGTACCTAGTTAGGTTTTAGTCTGAGCTGTGTCATTTGCTGACAATGAGCGGATGTCCACAATGGTGGCACACAATTGACTGTGGCTATAAAAATATAGACATGATGAATTTCATGTTATTTGAGGACAAAAGTTAATTTTCCTTTGTTTGTGTTTTGTTAGTGTCTACCAGCTAGTGTGTACCTTGTCTGGCCACTTGGTCATTCAGCAACTCTAATATTGTGACTCCTTGTATGGCTTTTGCTTGTGTTGTACTCTGCCTTACTTGTGAGTTGCTTTGGATAAAAGCGTCTGTCAAATGAATAAATGTGAATGTAATGCAATGCAGTACTAACAGTGCTCTTAAACACATCAGGAAAAATAAAAAATCAGTATATCGGATCTGTATTCTATGTATGCTTTTATTCAGCATTGCATTTTAAATAAAAATATATTTTCAGTCATTCAGTATGTCATATGCTGTATATGTACATGTGTGTGTGTGTGTGTGTGTGTGTGTGTGTGTCTGTGTGTGCTTGCATGCGCGTGTGGGATGTATTTGTTATGTAAAAAATAAAAGCCCTTCTACCTGTCCTTGCAGCAATGCAATTATTTCTATTTTTCTTTTATTCTTTACTTATCATTTATTGAGCTCACATTATATAATAAAAAATATGTTAGCAGCATTAGTACTACCTATAATATGCTATATACAACCATAAACCAAACAGTCTCAACCAGTTATTTTCTAGAAAGGCAGCTGATTGGTTTTAACCCCAGGAACACACACAGCAGACTCAAAGTGGCTCCATTTATTTCCACAACAACTCTGAGCAAAAAAATCTTTTAAAGCACGTCCAGTTTATGACAAGAATCATTTGGTATTATTTCCTTTTTTATTTTACCTTTGTGCAGCAGGAAGTGTACTCCAGCTGGTGCATGACAGAACATGCACTAAGATGCAAAAAATATATTGTTTGTCAAAATCTCACATTCACACAGTGCTAACGAGATTGCAACCAGACACTTGAAAATACATGATGGCATGGTACTAAAGTGTGGGTTTCTGGACGGTAATCTTGTTGTGCAACCAAACTGTATAAGAAATGTATGAAGTGTTATCCATATTAGTAAGAGATAATTCTATGTTTCAAAATAGAGATTTCATAAAAAGTATGGAAAGAAGGTACAAGTGTAGCTGTGTGCCTTTGGGTTAGTGTAAGTCAATGGTGGCCTTCCTTCCACAACTTACTGGCTTGAAGTGTACCTTGTTGCAGTGTTCAGGACAGTGCAACATTTGTTAAATAAAGTAGGTTGCAATAAATTGCTATGAGAATATCTGTAGCTTTAAGAATGCAATAAAATGGTTAATACATTTGTCTATGGACTTCAGTTACAGGTGAACTCTGCTTCTTCATTTTATTGCATCCATTTCTTTAAGACTTTCAATTCCGTTTCCACTGTATTCAGAAGTTGTTCCAAACTTTCCCCAGAGCAATATAAGGTAGTGTCATCAGCAAATAAAACACATTTTAACAATTTAGACACTTTACAAATATCGTTTATATACAATATAAACAGTTTAGGTTCTAGCACTGAACCTTGTGGAACCCCACAAGTAACCTTCAGCAAATCGGATTTGACATTTTTATTTGGACATATTGATACCTGTCATCAAGGTAACTTCTTAGCCATGAATATGCAATCCCTCTTATACCATATCTTTCCAGTTTCTTCATTAATAAGTCATGATCAATAGTATCGAATGCTTTTTTGAAGTCTATAAACACCCCCAGAGTATATCCCTTGTTGTCCATTGCAGTAGAGATCTCTTCTACCAGTTCCATCACTGCCATTGAAGTGGACCTATTGGCTCTAAAGCCATACTGATGGTCACTCAATAAATTGTGTTTTTCTAAAAAAATGATCAAACCTTTGCACAAATAGTTTTTCTAAAATTTTTGAGAATTGGGAAAGCAGAGAAATTGGTCTATAATTGGAGAATGGATGTCTATCTCCACTTTTATTAATAGGAATGACTTCTTAAAATTTTTTAACAATATCAAGTATTTCCTCTTCCTCAACAACCCTAAGAAAGATGGAGTAGGAGTTTTTATGAACAATATCTTCATCTACACTGTCTTTATTTCTCAGCTCTACAATCTCATTTGCTAGATTGTATTCAACATTTACAAGGTAATTATTAAATTCATTGGCAATGTCTTTTGTTTATAATTGTATTGTTATCTTTTACAAAGTAATTTGGATTGTCTACACTTCCAGTACCCTTTTTAATTATGCTGTTGAGCACTCTCCATGTTCCTTGAGTGTTATTCCTATACTGCTCCAAAAGTTTGTGATAATGTTCCTTCTTAACAGATCTCATAATACTTTATTTTTATATATCTTATATTTGTTTTCTGCTTCTTTAGTTCTATGTTTTAAATATCTTCTATATCAGCGTTTCTCAAACCTCTCCTGGAGTACCACTTGTCCTGCATGTTTTAGATCTCTCCCTGCTCCAACACAGCTGATTCAAATGATCAACTCGTCATGAACTCCTGAAGCTGCTTAACAACAAACTGATCATTTGAATCAGCTGTGTTGGAGCAGGGAGAGATCTAAAACATGCAGGACAAGTGGTACTCCAGGAGAGGTTTGAGAAATGCTGTCCTATATAATACCTTTTTCTTTTTACATGCATTCTCTATCCCCTTGGTAATCCATGGCTTGTCTTCATATTTGTGCTTCCTTTTGAGTTTTTTTAATGGACAGTTTTTTTCATATAACACAATTAACGTGGATAAAAAAGCCTCAGGCTTTGTTAGGATCATCATTAACATAAACCTTGGTCCAGGTTTGTTTCCTTAGGTCCACCTTGAGGGCAGCAATGGCTTCTGGTGTTCTGTGTTGAATCAGTTTGCAAGTGTTAGACCTATTTTCATGTTTTATCTTAAAAAATTTTTTGAAAAATTGCAAAATTTCAATTTTATTTGTGAATATGTTGTCTATTAATGTAGCAGTGTCTGTAGTTATTCTACTTGGTTTTATAATCACAGAAAATGGGCTGTTGCTGTTCATTGTATTTATAAAGTCAGTTGTTCTTTTGTGTCCATTTGGGTTTAACAAATCAATATTAAAATCACCACATACAATTTGCACTTTTTGTCATTCAATTTGTCAAACATACCAGCTAGTTTATCCTTGAATGTATCAATGCAGATTCCTGGTGTTCTATATACACACACAGGTAATTATATTTTTAGATTTTACCACATCAATTTCTATTGTTCAACATTCCAAAATATTTTCTATGGTGTTTGACATACTTTTAACCATGTTGCATCTTAAAGCTGTATCAACATACAGGGCAACTCCTCCACCTTCTTTATTGGTCCTGTTAATTGTAAACAGCTCATATCCATCCACTTCCATATCACAAACTTTGTCATTATCAAGCCAAGTCTCAGATACTGCGGTTACATTAAACTTATTGAATTTACACAAATCCTTAATTTTAGAGAAGTTTCTCTACAGGCTTCTACTGTTAAAGTGTATTATTGATAAAGCACCTTCCATTTTCACATTACTGTTGAATTGTTCATCTGTGTAGTACTCGCCATTGTTGTTGATGTTGTCAAGGGTTAGCTGACCCAGATACTAAACCGCCCCGACCGCTGTCAGCCCACCACAACACAAGACCAGGTAGGTAGCAAAGAAAACTATTCAGAAGTTGGGGTTAAAACTTACAATTTCCCCCCGACAGCACACCCTGGAGTCACCCCCTTTGCCTACTCTTCCCACTGTAAGCCCCAGCAGAACCGTAACCCCTCCCCCAAAGGATAGCACCCCCCACAGGTAAGTGTACACACCAAATCCACAGCACACAGTGGTCCTTCACACCTTCACACTCAGGCAGTAAGCAAACACTGCAATTTCCCCTCACAAGCTGCAGTTGGCACCGCCCTCTGGCCGGGGTGAGCCAGTCCCGACCGGGCTGACCAAGTGGGGGTCGCAGGCTGCCACCGGGAGCGCTCACACATATACACGCGCACACACACGCTTGTACAGAACAGGCGTTGCTCCTGATCACCTTCCTTCCAGCAGCAACGAAAAAAAAAAAAAACCTGTCCGGACGCCAGTCTCCACGTAGTCGTGCTGCCGGGTGGAATTGCGCTGCCTCTCCAGACTGATCCCTCGCTGCGCTCTGCAATCCCTACAAACGTGAAGAGGGAACTGAGAAACCAGTGGAGCCACCCCTGGTCACACACACACACACACACACACACACACACACACACACACACGCGAGATGAAATAAAATGCTTTCCTTACGGGAAGCAGGGCAGACGCTCCTGCTATTTGCGCCAATCAACCAGCCGGGACAGCAGCTTCTCCGCGGCAGGTCTGCTTTCAGCAATCTTCCCTTTCCCCAGCTCTCTGCTCCAGCGACGCTTTGCCCTGTCGAAGTCCCGCACGAACACAAACACGCAACAACCGAACAAAGAAGAAAACCCTGAAAACAAACAAGGGAAAAGAAAAAGAAAAAAACTCAAAAAGCAACTAAATAAACACCAAGACAGCACACCTTCCTACGCACTCCTGCTACTTTCTCCAGGCAGCTATCCCCCTTCTTACCCCAACTGGCTGCCTTTTAAAGACAGCAAAGCTCCCCTACACACCCCGCTCACAGGTGCCTGGCATTACTCGCTCATTATTCCATCATTGAATAATTGCTGCGCTGCGCCCACATGCAACTCTCCAGGCTGCCCAAACCACTACTCGTCAATGTTATTGTAAAAGTGGTTTTCTGGGTCAATATCATTTTCAATCTCATACATTTTGTGGTCAGTGTACATTTTGTCAAAAATGTTTTAAAGTTCAAATTTTCATACTTACTATATATTGTCTACATGATCCTTGCCATTGTCTGCAAACCCCTCGTGGTCAATGTCTCTGAACGGGAACAAATAGTGCTCTTCAAGATCTGTCATTTATTTTTATATTAGTCCATGCAAGTGCTCCCCAAAATAATCCAAACACAAAATCCACAGCCATCGACGTCTCCGAATGGAAGGTTTCGTGTTATCAGCACAAGCAGGCAAGAGTTTATAGTTCATTATCTGTATTGGTCTAATTCTTTGAGTTCTCTTATCGTAACTACTTTGGCTTCTTCAGGTGTTCCATTTAGCCGTGTCATTACTTTGCAGTTTCTTGTCCATGTTGCTTGTATCTTGTTTTGTTTCCTTAGGAGGCACGCATGTCTGGCAATGTCGGCGTTCTTTTTTGTTAGATGCTCATTCAAGTACACTCCTGTCCCCTTCAGCTTCTTTGCCTGCCTCAGCAGCTCAGTCTTGTGCTTATGATTCACAAAACGAACTATTATGGCAGGCTTTGTTTTGCTATCCTTCCGGGGAAGGATATGGCAAGCCGCAACGTTGTTACTCTTAATGCTCATATTTTTACTTTCAAAAAACTTGATGACTTGCCATTCCAGCGTTTGTAGCTCCTCTGTCGGGGCATCCTCCCCGTCTTTACCTCCGGCCGTAGTCCTGGCACTGGCGTAGTCCTCCACTGATATCATCCAAGCAACTTGCAAGCCCCTAGCAACACACACGGTGCCTTAGAGTGGTGAGGCAAAGAAACAGTGGCTGACCTGTCCAACCCTCTCATTGGCAGAACAAAGCCAATTTGTCCTGCCATTGTTGACTCCTAGTTATTGTAGGTAGATGACAACTCCAGGTGTCAGTCTTCACTCAAAACAAGCATCTTGCTGACTGAACTACCTTTAGTTAGAGGCTGATCAAGAAGCTGATTACAAGAGTGTCTCCACAGCTGCATTATTAGTTAGCTGTAGCATTTAAATAGCAGGGGTTATGGTACAGCAGCAGCTGTAGCGGCAGCCTCGGTTAGACAAAGACAAGGGAGTCTATCTGCAGGAGTCTGTCAAGGGAGAGCACCAATACACCATATGTCTCCCAATTCCTGTCACCAGCTCCTGCAGAAGATGCACTCACTCTTGCTGTCCTCTTCAAGTCTTGCTCCATCGCCAACCGTATATGTCCCTCATTGACCCCCCAGTAACATCTGGCTGTTGCACGCCCAAAAACCTGGGCGTGACCCTGGATGACCAGCTAAACTTCTCAAGCCACATTGCGGCGGTCACCCGCTCCTGCAGATTCTCCCTCTACAACATCAGGAGGATCCATCCTTTCCTTACCCAGCAAGCAACCCAGCTCCTTGTTCAAGCGCTAGTCATCTCCCTTCTTGACTACTGCAACACCTTACTGGCTGGCTTACTAGCCTGTGCTATCAGGTTGCTTCAGCTGGTTCAGAATGCTGCTGCACACCTGGTATTCAACCTCCCAAAACACTCTCATGTCACTTCGCTACTCACTGCACTTCACTGGCTTCCGATAACAGCCTGCATCCAGTTTAAGACACTGGTACTGGCTTACCAGGCCACAAGAGGCTCTGCCCCGTCCTATCTTCAGTCTCTGATCACTCCATACACTCCAACCAGATCTCTCTGCTCAACCTCCTCTGGGCAGCTGCCGGTCCCCTCACTTGCGGAACCTGGCAGCTGTTCCACTTGGCCACTTCTTTTTTCTGCCCGAGTTCCGTGGTGGTAGAATGACCTTCCTCACCCAATCAGAACTGTGGAATCACTGGCCATATTCCACAGGAGTCTGAAAACCCACCTTTTCAGAATCTACCTGTCCCCTATTGTGTAACCTTTCTGTTATGTTACGTTTTATGGTAAAAAACAAAACAAACAAAAAAATCTTCTGTACTAACCTTGTCTCTATGTTGCAGGTTTTGCTTCAGATTTCTGTTCTATTGTCGCAGGATATACAGAGCATGGTACTGTAAATAATTAATTTGCATTCCTAATGTGATCTTTTGCTTGAGGTAGTTACATGAGGTAGTTAGCCAAACCTGATTGATGCACTAATTGTAAGTCGCTTTGGTTTAAAAGTGTCTGCGAAATACCAAATTGTACATTGTGAATCACACTGATGTACCACCTGTGCCATGGATCCCATTCCCTCACCTGTTTTGCAGACCCTTGTTCCCAGCTTTCTGCTACCTCTGCTCTAATGAATTTGTCACTCTCCACAGGCTGTGCACCTGCAGCCTTCAAAGAGGTATGAATCACACCCCTTCTGAAGAAAAGGACTCTAGACCCATCTGCTGTCCTGAATTATAAACTGGTCTCTCTCCTTCCCTTTCTCTCTATAGCACCTGAATGTGCAGTGGCTAACCAACTATCTTCCTTTCTCTCCCAGCTTCTTGACCCTTTCAGTCTGGCTTCATGAGGGTGGTCATTCCACAGAGATTGTTCATTTCTCCATCTCTGATGATCATCAATCAGGCAGAGCATCCTCCTAATCCTGAGTCCTAATTCTCCTGGACCTTTCTGCAGCCTTTTATACAGTGGACTGTCTACCATAGCTATGTGGGGGATTGCTGACACCGCTCTTCTTTAGGTTCAATCCTACCTCTCTGGATGCTTTTTCAGGATGTCCTGGAATGGTGGTTTGTCTAGACCCCACAGCCTGTCTACGGGTGTCTCTCAAGGCTCTGTACTTCACTGCCTCCCCTTCTCTCTTTACATAGAAACTGTTAGCTCTGTCATCTCCTCCCATGGCTTTTCATACCACTTCTATGCTGATGGCACTCAACTTTTCCTGTTTTTTCTGCCATCTGACACACAAGTCTCAGTACACATCTCGGCTTGCCTGAAGGAAATTTCACAGTGGATACTGGACCACCACCTAAAGCTTAACCTGATTGAGACTGAGATGCTTTACATCCCGTCCAGGTCCTCCCCATTTCAAGACCTCTCCCTCAGCCTGGGCTTTTTCACCAATAGCACTGCTACTCTCAACAGCCTTGGGGTAATGCTTGATAACCAGCTGTCCTTCTCTTCTGAGATTGCAACAGAGAGTCAGGCACAGAGATACTTTTTGTAAAACATCCAAACGATCCACCCCTACTTCACTATCTATTCTATGCAGCTCCTAGTTCAGGCCCTTATCCTCTAATGCCTGGACTACTGTAACTCCCTCTTTGCTTGTCTTCTTGCCTGTGCTGTCAAACCCCTGCAAATAATCCAGAATGTAGCTGCACAACTTGTCTACAACCTTCCTAAACATAGTCAAGTCACACACCTTCTCACCTCACTTCACTGGCTTCCTGTTACAGCTTGTATCAAGTTCAAAACCTTGGGGCACACAGAAGAGTGAATAGGCCAGCCCTCTCATACCCACAATCAATCTTCAAACCATATGTATCACCCAGATCACTACACTCTGCAATCATGGGGCAACTGACTGTCCCTTCCCGACAGGGTTGCTCCTTTCAGACACGATACCTGTCTGTACTGGTCAACCAGTGGTGGAATGAAGGTCCAATGGGGGTCAGGACAGTGGAATCACTGACCATCTTTCGATACAGTCTGAAGATCCACCTCTTCAGACTGCATCTCGGTTCCACCTCAATCCCCATTCCCTAACACCTGCTACAAATATTACTTGCTGTTTATTTTACATGTAGTAAAAATAAATAGACTGTGATGTATGGTAGTGTGTACTTGGCTTCCCTTAGTTTCTAGGCTGTCTAGTCAGGTTAGCACAAGTTAACTTGTGGTAGTGCTTGAATGGTGTTGTGCTCACACTGACTTGTCTGGGAGTGTTGTTAGCCTGGTCTAACACTGTTGCTCATTCAATTTGATTGGATACACTTCTGCTCTCTTGTGATGGAAGTCGCTCTGGATAAGTGCATCTGCTAAATGAATGTAATGTTTAGCTACCTAACTAGATGGTGAGATAAACATGTAGTTAGCAAGATACAGTAACATCTAAAGTAGGAAGTATGAAAAAATCCCTGTATTTTCCCAAACATTTGTTATACAGTGGAATGAAATCAAATCCAGCAGTTCAGTTAGGAAATGTTGTTATCACTTATTGCAATTGTAAGGCATGCTTCTTGCCTTAGAAAAGAAATATATAATTCATGTTGCATGACAATCAGTCAGAGGCTAGTGCACTGACTTCTTGAAGTACCAAACAAAGGTGAATTTACAGACAATCCCTATACAATTAACCAAACATAGACAAACCGGTCCTGCCCACAACTACAAAAATTACACTTACAACCTCCCTTCCACATCAGCTGTTCATGGCATCCCTCCTCCATCCTGTCTCGCCTTTTCTTTGCCCTTTTTATTATGTCCACAGGCAGGTCCATGGCCAGGTGTGATCCCTATCAACCACATCAAATGCAACCTCTATAATTGTACTGAATTTATGATTGTATGAATGAACAATCAGAAACTAGTGTGCTGGATCAGCTGATCATAGTTGATTATAACACACATATTCTGTATTATTATGATAGTGTCTTAAAGGAAAATGTTTTTGTGCCCATTATTTTATAAGGTGAGTAAAACATTTTAAATTGACCATTAATTCTGTTATCAAAGCTTGCAAAGACCACATTTTTGGGCCCAGGACACCATATTGTCATGGTGGCAGTACTATTGAACCAATGGCTCCCAATCTATAAAGTAGTCCATAGGTAAGTCATGTTTATCACAATGTCCCAATAAACTGATTAAAACCTTCAAAACCACTCATCTGTGTATTTGATGAAAATGAAAACTTAATTTTGAATTATTTGTATTAATCTGTGGCAGATGTGTAGTGAAGGGCGAGAGCAGTCACCCCACCCAGCCTCGAACCCGGGTCTACAGGGTACCAAACATGCAACTTTGACCATGACGCCAAAGAGCCAGGCTCGTTGGTATGGCAGTCAAAGCACATACTCAACCGTAGTGATGGCACTCTGTCACACTGCCCTCCCCTTTGGGAAGCGCACCCATGCGCTTTCCCCCACCCAGCACACAAGGGTGCCCCACTCACTTCACACTGTGCACATTCCCCCTTCACACTATGGTCACCGTTCCTTCTCCCATCCCAGGGTGCCCCACTCACTTGTGCTTCACCCATCTCTGGGGTCCTTCACACTGGGGTCAACCACTCCGTCACCTGGGGGTCCCCTACCCCGTCATCCCAGGGTGCCGGCTCACCCACACCGGGGGGTCCCTCACGCATGCTCCGATGGCCTCATGGCCAGCCATCCCACTCTGACACCATTTGTAGCGAAGGGTGAGAGCAGTCACCCCACCCAGCCTCGAACCTGGGTCTACAGGGTACCAAACATGCAACTTTGACCACGACGCCAAAGAGCCAGGCTCGTTGGTATGGCAGTCAAAGCACATACTCAACCGTAGTGACGGCACTCTGTCACAAGATGATACACATTGTTTGAATAGTCTTATTTTGTTGTATACCCTTGAATATCCCAATAGTATTTATTTCTGTATTTTTTTTTTAAATTTATTTTCTGTATGTATTTCTGTTTTGTAAGATAGGAAATAAAAGGATATTCTCTACAATGCACATTTATATAGATTTGGGTTTTATTTTAATGAAAGTTGTGTTGTTTGGAAATATGCTATGCTACACACAAAAATGAGGCTTACAGTTTCTAAAACAGCACTTTGTTATTTATCTGTAAGAAGGTCCAGAGCAAGATTACTGCTGCTAGTCCAACACAATATGCCAAAATAAACTCTTCTGTTTCTCACCAACTAAAGAATTCTCTATGCCCCTTTCTTTTATCGGGACCCTACTGAATAAAAAAAAATAGACCATGCATATTTCACTATATGATCTGGGGGTTTTAATAGGAAGGACATTCAGTATATCTGTGTAGTGTATCTAGCAACAGACTTGAAAAATAGATTTTTTTATCATATTTATGTTGAACAAGCTGGATGACTAGATGATTGTGTATGAATGAGAAATGAAACAAACTTTGAAAAAAATGTGGCTTATTCAATACACTCCTATAAACACATTTATACACACATGCACACACACATACACACACTCACATTGTGTAGACTCTCCTTTGCTTAGAGGAGTTTGCCTAGAAGCTGAAGAGTATAGTTTATTTATATAAAAAGTGTTTAAAATACACAGTGCACTTGCCATAAATATCTACAGTAATTGAGGGTAAGTCTCTGTGTGAAAGCCTTAGAAATAATCAACTTAAATGCCCTTTTTGCACTCAGAAGATATATAGTAAAAGCTTCACCTGAGGCAAATTATAAAAATAGTAATAATAATTTTGTGTTCATGTTACTTTTTGCCTTGATTCAGAGTGGTTGTATAGTTCACAGGGGCCATAGCAGTGCAAAGAGGACAGTTTGCTGTGTGAAGTATGCAACATTTGGCCTTTGTGGTGTTTATTAGTGATGCTTATTTACTCTCAGAGGAGTAAAGATGGGTAACCAGCAGAAGACTGGATGTACAGATCTAGTTTTTTTTTTCATTCATGAACATGTACAAAATCCCTTGCTCTGGAAAACACTCTATTCTCCTAACATGACAGGATTCAGATATGTTCCTGACAACATCTGTTTTTTCTTGTTGTATTCTACTCAAAATTCACTCTATGCCAACACGGAGACTCTATGATCAAGTAGCAATCATTTGTCTGTTAAGAAACTGGGTGCCATCTCATTAAGTGCAGGGTACATTAAACTGTAATCCCCTGGTAATGGAGTGGCGCCACACTCATTCCAAATGACTGGAGATCAATAACCTGTAACCTGATTGTTATATGTTTTAGTGTTATATTTGCTGTACTCATGGCTGGGACACAGTGGTAGACCAACTCCATACAAGATTAATTCAGAGTCTGCAATTGACAGAAACCTCAGAGGCAAGTCCTAATAATGCTAGCATGCGTTCTGCGAATTAAGCAGTGTGGTATTCTCGTACATAGATTAATTATGTCACAAAATAAAAAGAAGTGAATAAATAATTTATACTGAATCATAGTTCTAAAATTGTACACATATTAAGAACCAGAAAACTCTCAGTTCAAGGACCAGATCTGGCATTTTGTCAGGTAATCAGTGACTTGGCTAATTTTACTGGAAGAAAATGTTGGTGGTCTAAAAGCAGCAAGGGGAGTCAAAGCATGTGTAGTTGTGTATGATTTTATGTGTGCCACAACATGAAAACTAGACATTCAAAATAAATACAAACTGAAGCTTGATTAACTAGGCACACACAAAAAATGTGGAGATAATATATTGTGTTTTGGCACATTGAACAATGCAGAAGAACATATGACTGTATGATTGTGAGCTCAATGGAGCCATTTTGTTTGCAGAGTGTCACACTGCAAAAAATGAATTTCAAGAAAGTTAAAATGGCTTATTTTTAGGAAATTAATCTAAAAATGGAAAATTATCTTATCATGGTAAGAAAAGCAATCTTCTTTTTAGAATTTAATGCTAGTTTGAAGAAAGGTTTGCTTGCCCCATTGGCAGAAAAAAATATCTTAAATGTAGTAAAACTCTCTTGTTTCAAGCCAAAAAATCTGCCAACTGGGCAAGCATTTTTTTCATCTTTAAACTAGCATTAAATTCTAAAAAGAAGATTACTTTTCTTACCATGATAAGATAATTTTCCATTTTTAGATTAATTTCCTAAAAATAAGCCATTTTAACTTTCTTGAAATTCATTTTTTGCAGTGCATTGCCTTTCTTGGCATGAAGAATTACAGATCCAAGACAGCATGATAAACATTCCTACTGCTGCAAGTGTTATAAACTTAATGATTTGTTGAAATGCAAATTTTTTGCCAAATGTCTCTGTGTGGACCCTGGACCCTGGACCCTGAAACCTGAAGCAGGACTCAAGTTCCCAGGTCAATACTGCATAGGTAACTGGAGCACAGACTACAGTGTAAATGCACACCTGCTGCCACTGATCTGTAACTCAGGCCTAAAACACTTGCATGGGTGTATTGGGTTCATTCTGCCCACTTGATTCTGCAATGTGTAATCATATTTTTATTTCCTTCACCCATGAAGAGAAGTTTTTTAGGCCTCCCTTGAGTGGTGAGCCAGATGGTTATGATGTAATGTAAAATCTTTAAAAAGCATTCTCCTTAGGAGCAATCTTTTCAGTGTTTAATATTACATCTGTTAATTAGTAGCTGAAATGAGAAAAAATCTCTATTAGTTTCTATTCACTTAATACCCTGATCTCATCTTTTGATTTGAATGAAATCAGGTTTATTTATTTATTTATTTATTAAAACTAAGAGAAAATTGTTAGTCAAGTGCCACAGCAATTCTTGCCATTTTCCTATCCCTCCCTGGCTAGGTTTTCTCTCTTTCTGTGTGGAAATCACATTGTCTGTGGCCTCACACCCCGGCACTTGAATGGGACTGGTGGTGCCCCTCTAGACTCCCCATCTGCTGTGATTCAATGGACTCAATAGGAGCACCAATAAGACAGTGTCGGGTTGGAATGAAGAGCTTAGTATCATTTCACCTGGCCGCTGTCTTTCCCCATTACCTTTGCACACAGAGGACATGCTGTCAAAGAAAGTATGAATAAAGAGATGTCTTATAACACATTGGTCAAAGTTTGAAATATTGTCAGTTTCTCCGTTGCCAGCTCTTGTCTTAAACACCATATGTTGAATTGCTCTGATAAAGTCATTATTCTTCTGAAACCTGTTACTGTGCCACAGTTCTCTTCACTGTCCACTGACAGAGAATATACAGTACTGATAGCAATTATGCTCTTTTCCTGTGATTTGATAGAAAATATTAACATTTTGCTATGACCCCATAAAACAGTTCATGCTAAATGTTGATCTGTTTGGCCCTCAGATAGTATTTATTTGAAGAGAACAGTCGATTATGCTTTGGTAATTGTTTAGTGTGTCTTTGTATCTGCAGCTTCTGGGTCTGAAATTTGAAATACTGCATCAGACTTCCTGTGTCCCAGCCTGCTCTGTCCTAGGCCATAGTGTTCTGTTTTCCCAGGGAGATTGAAAATGACAGAGACAGGCATGAACATCATGCTGAAGTATCAAACTCAAACTGAGATGGGAGCATATAAAATTCACTTTTATAAATAGAGTTACGGGTACATGGTAGAAGTAGTGCTTGTACACTATTACTCAACAGCAGCTCGGATGTCATTTGCAAGTGCAGTACATGGCAACTGGGGATCAATGAATCCTTTTGTGACCACATTTGTACGTGTACAGTATGATCAGTTTACTTGAAAATCAAGCACTGCTCCTCTGCGTCTGCATCCCTTTACTGGAAACAACTGATGCATTGTTGCAGTAAAATGAATCCTTAGAACTCATTAGCCAAATCAGATACTCAATAAATGTGACCCAAAATAATTATGCAGAGGCTAACAAATGACAAACACAACTGGGCCAGACTCCCCACCAAAGCTCCCATCAGACACAAGCAAGTCTGCCTTATTTCAAAATGGAAAATGTGATCCTGGCAGCTTTAATCATAATAACATGACACTATTTACAGTGACTCCAATTTGCTTCCAATTTTGCTATTCCAGTCTCTTAAAGGGGAAATGAAACGTGGAAGGTGTCAGTAATGTATTGTATGTAACTGGTATTTGTGCAGTTAGTATATATTACATCAGACTAAAACAGCGGAACTGTCCGTCTAGCTTGATATTATAGTATAAACCTTGTATTATTGTTTCTATTAGGCATGGACAGAAAATGCTTGTTTAATCCATACACCATAGCTGCTTTGCTATTGGCAAAATGATATATTGCTTACCTTCAAGATATGATTTGATGTGATTAAGTTCATGTCTCTTCAGTTGCAGACTATGATGCACATATAGAGCATACATTTTTTTCCATCTTTTCCATCATTGCCCCCCAGTGGTGGAATGAACTCCCCACCCCCCTGAGAACAACTCCTTCACTCCAACCCTTCAGACGTGGGCTGAAGACACACCTCTTCAGACTCTACCTGGACTGACACCTTTGCCATTTTGACCTTGTAAATCTTAGACTCCTGGCTTGTACTTGTAGCTCTCTTACATTGTACCGTGCACGTTTTTGCCTAGGTAGTATAGCGGTACTTTATTATCCCTGTGATTGTATTCGATATATGTAATCCTAGATCAGATTAGTTGGCTTGCGACACTGACCTTGCGCTCAGCTTCAGCACTATCTGCATTGTATGACCTGTACACATCTTGCCCTTGTGCCTGTTTGCCCACTATATGCACTTTTGTACGTCGCTTTGGATAAAAGCGTCTGCTAAATGAATAAATGTAAATGTAAATTGCCAGCAATTAACAACAGGGTTCTATACAGACAGAGAAAGGCAATTAATACAGAGAATAAATATTTTCAAATTACCTTCACTCACACAGAAAGTGGCCAGGATTCCATGGCAGATATGACACTAGATTGTATGTGGTTCTCTCACATGGAGCTACTTATTGTTGCTTCTAGTTCATGGTGCTGGGTACATAATTCACTGAGCTATTGCACAGCTGTTGTTAGCAATTTCACACCTTTTTGCAAATCATCTGCAGTCACTAAGAGTGACCTATTTTAGGATCTTTAACCCTGTGAAACAATGTGTGACTCTTCCAGAAACTGGGAGATGAAAGTGAGTTGTTGAAATATGCAAATGAATAAATATGCAAAAGGTTAATTTTTTTAATGTTTCATTATTTTGTTATATCCTTCTTAGTAAATGGTTGTATTACAGAACTATAATTATATTCTTGTGAGCATGGATTGAATTAAACCCACACACTCTTGCAGTAGTTTCATTATCATTCATATCACTGTCATTATTTAACAGATCATTCATGATCATTCATTATTTACTGTTTAAGAGATCATTCATGTAAACAGTGATGGTCAAAATGGGTAAATGAGCAAATCATTCTCCTTCACATAGACACAAGCATAAAGTAGCCTCTCATAGTATGACGTGTATTACATGAATATATGAAAACATGGATGCAGATACATGCTATTTATGAAGCACAGGACCTCTCCTTTGCTAATACTGATAATTATACTGTGATGTAATTTCTTTTCAAGCAAATGTTTGAAATGATTCACCTAAAAACAACAAAATTGCAAGAGATTAAAACAGCAGTTGTTAAACCTTTTTCAGTTGTGTTTTTTATTCACCAATATTATATTGTTTTATTTTTAGTTATATTGTTAAAGTGTTCCTAGGCTTGTTCTCTCTGAAAAAAATAGGAAAACAAAATACAGTTGACCCTCCCTCATTGTGGGGGTTAGAAGCCCAGCCCCCCACCCCGCAATGTGGAAAAACCGCGTAAATGATTTCTGCTAAATGAATAAAATGTAAAAACCGTAAATTTCCAAATGAATAAATGTAAATGTAAATTGCCAGCAATTTCGGCCCCCCTACGTGAGCATATTTATGGTATTAAACGATAAAATACATTAATATTATACATATATTTTAAGCATTTATGACTTACTACTTTTTTACGTTTTCTTTACTTTTCATCAGCTACGCGTGTCGTCTGCAGTGCTATGCGGTTTCCCGCATAAGGTCGCTAAGCTCCCAAAAAATTCCTATTTAATTGCTTGTTGCTGATCCGCGAAACATCAAAGCCACGTGTGGAAAGCCGCGATGTGGGAGGGTCAACTGTAAATCAATAATAGTAGTTTGTTTTACAGTTATCACAAGGACTTTGAATTATTTTTTAAAAGAAATTAAATATTTGAAGATGACCACCGGGCATAGTGTTACATTTTAGATACTAAGACGGCCAAACTTTTCTGTACATAATGATCCTGAATGACATTAAGTCCAAAATCTGAACAGATTTACATGTTGCATTACATTTGGTAGGTGTACCTGTCTGTCTGGGAGCTTTGTCTCCACCAGTTCTGACACAGTTTGCTATTCCCGCTGGACCAGCTGTAGAGAAAGCCTAAACCTCAATGGACCCACTGTCTCCAGATGCTTTGGCAGTGACTCAATTTGTCTTGAAGGGCCATTGTACCCTGGAGCTAGGCTTCAAACACAGATCCTCCTAATGTCATCTACATTAGTGGGCATGCCTGTGTGTACCTCTTTCCATGAACTTGTTTGTTCCAACCAGTCCAGCCCAGCCCTAAAAACCCATTAAGACTGGAAGTGTGTAAAAGAGAGAGAAAACTGGAACAGAGAAATGAGGAATTATCTCAGATTTATTCCTACTGCAGTTTATTTGCTGGTGGTGAGGTACACCATAACTCAGGCTATTTTTAAAATGCAGATTATTCATGTCAAATTATGCATCTGGAAGCATGTCACGTTAACTACAAACCTTTAGCACTATGTTTTGTTTTTGTTATGTTTTTGACTGGATGGAAGGCCCCTTTGGTCACAGACATGCTTCTGATTCATGCAATGGCTGCAATTGACAAGATGCAGAGGCTGCCTGAATGTTTAGAGGCTTTATGTATGGCTTGTGAAATGTACACAAGTGAAAGGAATGTGACAATTAGTCTGCTGACCTGCAGGTGACTGTCTGCTCAAGGTGTTAAGGATAAAAGCATCTCTCCACATCCAGCTTGAATCAAACCCTGCTGTTTTATTAGTGGCCATTTGACACCTGAATAGTACGTACTGTGCTATTTTTTCATCTGGGCTGCAAGATTGTAAGCCTGGTGCCTAAAGGTACCAGAGGTGGCTGCTCAGAGGAGGCAAAGGAAGCCAAAAAAAGAATCAAAATTACAATTCCACCTTTTCTCTTGCATGCATTTACAGCTGTCACTTTGTCTTGAAACATTTGGTGAAATGACAGCAAATATCAAATGTGTTAAAATCCCCTCTTGTCCAGTTACAGTCAGTCCATAGAAGATGACAAGAACTTTCCCTGAACAGAAGCCTGAAATCAGAGCATAGACCAAAACCTGCTACTTATTTGGTTGAAGTGTAGATATAGTGTAGATAGATAGTCTGGATGTAGATATTGGTCTTTGCAGTTCTTCTGCTATAAAAATGTAGGTTGGCTTACTGGTAGCATGGTCGCTAAACTGCTGTCCTAGTCTGCTGAATGGTTAAGAATGTGATTTGATCTCAGTAATTTGGACAGAGCTTCCAAAGGGCATGAGAATTTGAAAAGGCACGTTATTGGACGTGCTTGAATAAGTGTACTTGAGAAAATAATGATTGAATGTGCAGTAGGTGAAGGCCACCATCTTCAAGTGGCAAAGCGTCATGAAACAGCAAGGAAAAATAGGGCAGCTCTAAGAGGCTCGATGCATTCATACTTCTTGCTGGGCTAACAGGAATGGGCTTTTAGTGGGTACAATGAGGGTAAATATTCTGACAATAAGGTCAATGATGAAGTTCTGGTTGTGCAATTTTAATCTTCAGATGTGTTTTCTGGAATGTCAAAAATAACCCACGATGATCTAGTTGCATCCATTTCACTATAAAGCTCATTTTTGGCATGCTACATAGATGAAACTACTGCCATTGCCAATCATGCTCAGTTCTCCATTATCCCACATGAAGTAGATGTTACAGGAATTATTCAAGAACATTTCATAGTTTTTGCATGTTTGATGGTTATGGTGATCAGTCAAGGTTTAGTTTTGTGGATGCATTCATTTCCTCATTTGTTTTTATACCTTATATGCAGTACTTGTTCACCGGCAGCAGGCAGTTTGCAGTGATAGGACAACATTCAATTCAAGAGTTGCACAATGCATAGGAGCACGAGTCAGTTATTCCATATCCAGAGCAGGACATACAGACCTCCATAAAGCTGCACTGTCCTCAAATGGTAAACACTTTGAATACTTCAGAAGTATTACAATCAAATTCTCAGATTGCAATGGTTAAGGATAAGGATAAAATTAAGGTATAAGATATTTTTTGTTCATATTGTAACCAGCTAATGGCAGCACTTTTTGGACAAGTGTCTCTTTTTGTCCACTGTAGTTTCCCGGAAGTGCAAGTCCCCCCTTCTTACAGCTGTTTCTGTTCCCGCAATTAACCTAGCGTTTGCGAGGTTAAAACAAGGAAGACTCGGCTTATTCGGGATACGTTCACTCCACTCCACTCTCTCTGCAGGAATAGACAGGGACTGCAGAAAGGTTGGTCTTATTTGATGTTTCAGTTTAGTTTAACATTTCTTTGAAATAATATTCAAGGTGTATTGTATCTCCAAACAGTTACCGGTTTCCCCCCCTTCCATGCTTGGCTTCATAGGCATGCATCAGAAACGGTGACAACGGTATTTAAAGTCTTTTCATTGTTTAAATATGTTGATTGCGTACGCTCGTTTTTTTAAAAACTATAAATTACTTTTATAGATTGGTGCAGCGTACGAGGGCTATGGGTTAGTGTGTGCCTACTTAAATGCTGGAACGGAGGTATGATGCGTCGGCCATTAACTCCCGGTAAAACTGAATATAAGGCTTAATTATTAGCCCCATAATTAAGATTATGGCCATCTTACGTTAACCGTGTGCTTGTATTCACAGGTGTCTGCCATTGCTGTTTTGCCTGATTATAAGTTTTGTGTTCGTTTACCTTTTCTTGTATTTGTTTTTCTTTGTTTTTTTGCATTTTTTTTTTTTTTTGCGGTTGTGTGGCCACTCGGCGGCCCCCATGGTGGGCTTTTTCGTATCCGGTAGATGCGATCTTTTTGTTTTCGCTTGAGTTCATTTTTTTCTGGCTATTGTATTTGCGTTTGTTGTATTTTAGTTGTTTGGTTAATGTTTAGGATATTGCTAATAGAGGTGTTGATTGGGCAATGCTTTAGCTGCTGCTAGCTGTATTTAGGAGACTCTGTTCCTCCTGGCTCTCAGCTTCCGGGTACTGGCTTGTCACCTTGCTTAAATATTCAGCTTCATAGGTATTAATCATAATTTCTAACTTTCTTGCTTTTACCAGCAGGAGACAGTTAGCAGCGCCGGTGTTTGGGTTACTGGATGGTGGTTCCCTTCTCCCTGCATTGCATGAGGTGAACTAGGTGTAATATTTACGAGCTCCCTTACTTTATACTACGGCTTGCTGTGTGTGTGTTTGTGGTGTGTAATCCTAGGTACTGGGACACTTGGAGTGAGTTTGATGAGCTGGCCTCCACCCCTCCAGGTAACTGCATTCATTGGCCCATATTTATATTCTAGTGCATTGGCTTGTTTTTTTATTTATGACAGCCAGTACCCTGGTCTTGCGGTTTCCATTCTTTGCCCTGTCCTTAGCTAAAGTGTTTTTATCCATAGGATCTATTTTTATAATAAAGGCATGTTATTAATGACATATTCTTCTCTCAGAATTCTTGTCATTTGTTTAATAAAATTGCCCAGTCAGCTGGAATACACGTCTCTGTCTCATTCTTATACAGCTTGTCTGCGTTCTGGGGAGCCTCTCCGCTTGAATTGATGGTTACAAATCTTAGGGTGTAAGTCCTTAGGTGGCGTAGTTTGGCCTGGTGTCTTGTTATATATTATTTTCATAGTGTTCGGCCACAATATGAAGAGTTGAATCCTGTGTTACCCCCTTTCTGTGCCCCTTGGTGGAAGGATGTTTTTCCTTGCCACTGTCACCCTGGCTGTTAAACATTTCATGACATACGGGAAAATGTTTATGAAAATTAATTTGATTTGAATTGTAAGCAATGATCTGTTATATTGCATTTGTTGTGTGATTGATGTAGAGTTGTGTATGACTTACATTACTTAATTCTTAAAGTTGCATCCCAAGACTAACAATTTTAGAATGATTTGGCCAAAAATTTTCTTCCAGGCTCAAGTTTACAGCCCACCAGCCATCACTGACTAGTACACATGAGGACATCACTGTGTCCTCAAAGAGTATAATGGATTTTAACTCTTTACTGAAACTTTCTCTGCTTATTCTGATGAGACAACTTATTATATAGGCATTTCTGACTGTAGGTTACATCAAATTTTCAGGATTCACAGAGTGCTTTTTAGGTCCATATGCTTTAGATCTTATTAGGCGGGTGGCAGTGTAGCACAGTGATGAGGAGCAGGACTCATAACTGAAAGCTTGCCAGTTCAATTCCCCACTGGGGCACTGCTATTGTACCTTTGGGCAACTTCGACAATAAAGGGGAGCTCAGGATCAGGAAACACTATGATGGGAGCTGAAGAGAACTGCTGTTCATGATTGAATGCCTTCTCCAACTCAGGTGTCCAGACGAACCTTGTGGATGATGCTCTGATCAATGCTGTTAAAGGGACAGCAATGGAATTTAAGTTCCAAATGAACTTACGGTAAAAGCCAGCAAACCCCAGGATGCACTGAACTTGTTTAACTGATGCGGGAACAGGTTAATCCCTCATCACCTGAACCTTGCTGGAGTCCATCTGGATATTGTCATTTGAGATGATGAAGCCCAGGAAAGGAACTATGATAACATGAAATAAACATTTCTCCATCTTAACAAACAGGTTATGGCTGAGAAGTCACTGCAGGACCTGCCTTACGTGTTGGACATGGTCAGCAAAAGACTTTGAGAAAATGAGAATGTTGTCTAAGTACACAAACACAAAGTGGTTTAACATATCTCAAAGGATGTCATTGATCAGAGCCTGAAGGACTGGAGGAGCATCGACCAGTCCAAAAGGCAGGACTAAGTACTCATAGAGGCCAGTGGGTGTATTGAAGGCTGTCTTCCACTCATCGCCCTCTCAGATCCGGATGAGATTGTAGGTATTGCATAGTTCCAGCTTAGTGAAAATAGCGACTCCTAGTAGCAGCTTTAAGGCGGTTGACATGAAAGGCAATGGACAGTGGTTCTTGACAGTGATTCTATTAAGACCCCTATATAACCTATCCATGGACAAAGACCATCATCTTTTTTACTCACAATAAAAGAATCCAGTGCCCGCTGGAGACGTGAACGAGCAGATAAAGCCCATGATGAGGGCCTCACGGATGTATTCGTCCATGGCAGCGGTCTTGGGGGCTGACACGGAGAAGATTCTACCTCGAGGAGGGCAGGTTCCAGGCAGCAGGTCAATGGAACAATCATGAGGACGGTGGGAGGGCAGAGACATGGCTCTCCCCTTACTGAAAACCTCTTGAAAGTCAATATACTCAACAGCGATTTGCTGCAACTCAGAAGAGTAGGGCGGCGACTCAGGAGGGCAAGGTGACAGACCATTTGAAATAAAGTTGTTAAAATATGAAGACCCCCCACTTGACCAATGTCCACTAGTCCAATCAAAGTGAGGATTATGCTGGACCAACCAGGGGAATGCTAAGGTCAAAGGGAGCTCAGGTGAGTTGATGAGATGGAATTGGATAGGCTCATGGTACTGCTTTATCCAGAGGTGAATGGGAACCATACATTGATGTTATGGACATACCTGACCAGAACCCAGGGGATTCCCATCCACTGCAGTTATGGAGAGCGGACGGTCAAGGTCAGCCAGGGAAATGCCAAGATGTCTAGCTACGGTAAGGTCTAGGAAATTACCGGCTGCTCTGAAATTCACAAAAGCATCCAGGCTTTTCTCCTTTTCTCCCCATGAGAGGAACACAGTCAGCAGGACCTAAGTAGTAGTGTGCTCAGGAGAAAAACTACGCCTTGTCACGGGCCTCCCATTCCTGGACGAGGCTGGACTTTTCCCTAATACTCAGGGCAGGATGCCCAGAACCCCACAGTATAGGCAACACCACTCTTGCATTCTACAATCCCGTTCTGACTGAGGTGAGAGAGGTGATCCTATGGATGGCTATATCAATGAGTGACTCAAGATAATTAACTCACTCCCTGGAAGCCAGCTCATCTTTAATGTTCTCTGATAGCCTGTGATGGAAGGTAGCGATAAGGACTTCTGGGTTCCACTGACTCTCAGTGTGACGGAGCGACATTCTTACCATCACTAAAAATAGCGCTCATGTGTGCGAGGGACATTAATGCGAGCGCTACTTTAAAATAATGGACTGTTTACTGTTATTTTCGTGTTCTAATGAATGTTGGGTGCCGGGAATGTTGCGAAAATATTGTCTGGGTTGTTTGTAAATGTGCCACAGTATGGACTGTTTAAAATAACGCGGAAACAACTGGAGAGAGTGAGAACTCTTTTAATTGACATTACGAGTTGAGTGGAGGAGATCAAGGGTGTAATGGCATGAGGCGCGCTGTGCCGTCAGCCCAGGTCTTCACACACAATGAGAACTCACTGTAATAATGAATTAAAGCGCGGAGCTTACCTGCAGTGTTACTGATGCTTGCCAAAGCAGAGCAGTGGACATCTAGCTGAGAGAGGGTGTTTTTCTCTGGTAACCGACTAGGTTGTTGTATTAAGTGTCTGTTTAATTTGGGTACATGGATATGTAAACATGTAAGACTATGCATTATATATATATATATATATTTTGAGGTGAAAATGTACATTTGGGGTATTAATTGATTTATGTGTGTTGATTGACTCCTGGGGGGAGGGGTTACCAGTGTTATTACCTGCATCCAGGTAATGGTGATTCAGTCTCCTCTGGGCCTCTGAGGTGGGAGGTTACCTGTGCCATGTAGTTATAGCCAGTCTGCCTGTATTAGCTTCATTGCATTTAGATGTTATTTGTAGTCCGTTTTGTTTCGTCTTGTCTGTCCACCTGCCGGCAGCTTAAAATAAATAACTATCTTTGCACTGGGAACATCTCGTCGTGGTGACTACCTCTGCCGCTCAACACACTACCTTCACACTCAGCTAGCATGCAGAACTCTATGGCAAAGTCTGCAACACTACGGGAGCCTTGGTGGAAACGGAGGAGTTTCTTGGCAGCCACCCACTAACAGGATGATCAAAAACACACCTCATCACCAACATTGAATATTCAGACAAACTGGCAACCTCTTTTCCCAAATGGCTTTGGCCCAGGCAAGCACCTTGCTGGTCAGCAATGATATAAAATACGCCATCTTAGAGCAGTCTGTGGGAAACAGAGACTCTTGAAGTTCAAAAGTGAGTGAACACTGGATTAGAAATCCCCAACCCTTGCTTGGTCTCCCATCATATTGTTCTGGGGCTGGTAAATACAGATTCCTGCCAGGCTGAGGCAATGACAATGGATCAGGAGGCAGCAGTTCAGGCAGCAAGGAAGGCAATCACGCAACCTGTACCTGATGGCTCTGCATTGCTGATGTGAGGGTTTGTAGACTTCCCAGGATCTCGTGAAGGACTTGTTCATGTCTCTTGATGGCAGCACCTTGAGAAGCTAATGTGGATTTAAAGTGGTTCAGCTCTGCTAGATCCATATTATGGCTCAGTCTTGCTGTAACGAGTGAGCAGGAGGAGTCCAACCTCAGAGTCCGCTCTGTAGCACAGATGGGTTGTAAAGAAACAAAGTAATTTTACTGGAGACTCAAAAAACACCAAGCTTTTTGCACAGAAAGATGAGGCAGGGCAGCTCAAGCCTAGCAGGGAACCAAGGAACAGGCAGGGTTTATAAAGAGCACCAAACACTTCAAGAGACTAACTACACACCGGTGAAAACAATTAACTAGATTAGGCAAGGCACAAAGAGGAAGACAGGGTCTCTGGTGGAAGTTTGGGGAAGCAGCAGGCAACAGGACAAAGCAGGCTGTTACAAGGACGCCTGCTGGTTGTTGCGGGAAGCATTCTGAAACCCTGACATGCCCATTCAAATTGTTACTCAATCTAATAAGTTCTCAGATAACTTATGTGAAGTGCTATGGGGAAATTCCTTTAGAAAGATACTATTTTGCTGGTCTGATACTGATTTATTGATTGATGTATTCACAGACAGATGGAATCAATTGCTAAAAGCATTGAGACCTTGTTACTGGAACAAAAATACCTACCTATGGTAAACAAAGACAGGGCCAATGGTAATGAGATAAATCTGCAAACTGTTACAGTCAGTGTAAAGACAAAATCATGGAAGTACTTATACATTTTTTCAATTACCTTGGATGATTGAGAGATTTGCCTCTTGAAAACTAGTACAAGGGTGTCACAGATAGCGTAGCCCAATGGGTGATTCCCAGGTAAATGATGGTTCCACCACACTAGCACGTTAGTGTGATGATGTTTATTTACAGTGCCCCCTTCCACCAATTCCAAGACATGATAGCTATTTACAGTACTATTTACAAAAATTCCAGACTTTAGACAAAAAAAATACTGAAAAAATAGTGCTTACACGACAAAACAATACAGTACACAGCAGTCTGATACCATACTCTACACTGGCATCAGGGCTCTTACTCAGCTCCGATTCCCCAGTCTCTCTCCCTCAATGTTACAGGAGGGGCCCTTATCTACCCGTTGCTCCTCCCCTTGGACCATACCACAGGTCTTTAAATTCTTTTCCCCACACAGACACTGTAGTGGCAGGCTAAACACAAGAGATAGAGAATATACAACTTTTCAGGATACATTAGATATATTGTGTGTTACATAAAACATCCTTGTTGGCCAGCCAGACACTTCACATTTTCCAACACACACTAACAATCGCGGTCCAGTCCGTTCCAGCGTACATACGCATGCGCAACTTTCTGCCCACTGTATAAACATGATAGCACTTGTGGTTATTTGCTTTTTGGACTTTCGCGCCCGCCGTATGCAGGAAGCAGAAACCACAAACAAACAAACCGACAACACCATAGCCGACATGGCAGAGCAAACAGCACTTGCTTCTTGGTGTGGGGATGTGGACTGTTACAGATGGCCTCCACCTTGTCCACTTGGGGCCGTACTTCTCCCCTCCCCAGCTGGTAACCCAGATATCTCTCTTCCTCTTGCCCCACTCACATTTCTGGGGGTTCAGGGTCATCCCAGCATCGTGACCCTGCCTCAGAACCCGGCGCAGATGCTGGAGATGTTCAACCCAGGTGCTGCTGTAGATGACCACATCATCCAGCTAGGCAGCAGAACAATCATCACAGACTTGGAGTACTCAGTCCATGAGGCACTGGAAGGTGGCAGGTGCACCATGTAAACCAAATGGCATAACAGTGAACTGAAATAGGCCCAGTGGAGTTCTAAATGCAGTGTAAGCTTGGGACTTCTGCTCTAAGGTAACCTGCCAGTATCCCTTACACAGATCTAAGGTGGTTATGAATTGTGGCCTCCCAATCTGCTCCAGCAGGTCCTCAATGCGGGGCATTGGGTTAGCATCAAACTGTGACACAGCATTTATCTTATGGAAGTCCATGCAAACCCTCAGGGACCCATCTTTCTTTGGGACAATGACAATGGGGCTGCTCCACTCACTCATGGATGGCTCAATGACCCCCATGTCCCGGATAGTCTGGATTTCATCTCTGAGGGCATCCACCAGCCTCTCTGGTACCCAGTAGGGCCACTGACGTATCGGAGTGAAGTCTTTCAGGTGGATGGCATGCTGTATCACATCAGTCCTCCCTGGCTTTTGGCTGAACAATGCTGGGTATTCGTCAAAAGATGCCACAGGTCCTCCTCTTGATCAGCCTGCAAATGGTTCAGTGCTGGCAGGGCCTGCTGCCTCCAGATGTCCATGTCAGCCTCTGTCTCATCATCCTCCTCCACCTTACACACCATGAGGGCAGTCTCCATGGCCGGCTTCACCTCCTTCCACTCCTTAAGGAGGTTCACATGATAGACTTGCTTCTCCTTCCCTCTGTTTGGATGGTGGACTTCATACGTGACGGGACCCATCTTACGTGTGATGGTGTATGGGCCCTGCCATCTAGCTAGCAACTTGCTGGTCGCAGTTGGTAGCAGCAGCAAAACCTTTTGTCCAGGTTGGTACTCACGGTGCTGGGGCGTGCTGGTCGTACCATAGCTTCTGTGCCTGCTGGGCTTTCTGGAGGTTGCTCCTCGCCTCCTCCCTGTACTGCTCCAGGCAGTCCCTCATCTGCAGCACATACTGCACAATGCCCCTGTCTGTAGGGGCAGAAGATGGGGCCTCCCAGCTCCTCTTCAGCAGGTCCAGGGGTCCCTGGACTGCTTGCCCATAGAGAAGCTCAAAGGGTGAGAACCCTGTCAACACCTGGGGTACCTCCCTGTAAGCAAACAGAAGGAAAGGCAGCCATTTGTCCCAATCTTTACCTGTGTCTGAGACAAACTTCCTCAGCATGTTCTTGAGGGTTTGATTAAACCTCTCAATGAGTCCATCAGTCTGGGGATGGTAGGGACTGGTCTTTATGGCATTGATCCCCAGTTGCTGGTGGAGCTGCTTCATCAGGTGGGATGTGAAGTTGTTCCCCTGATTAGTCAGGATTTCTTCTGGAACACCAAACCTGGAGAACAACTGGATCAGGGCACTGATGACTTTAGGGGTAGTGATGGAATGCAGTGGGAATGCCTCAGGAAATCTGGTCATATAATCACAGATCACCAGCATGTACTGGTAGCCAGAGCTACTCTTCTCCAAGGGACCCACAATATCCATGGCAATCTGCTGGAAGGGAGTGGTGATCACAGGTAATGGATTCAGAGGGGCTCGGTCAGACCTACGGACCGCACTTGTTTTTTTGGCAGACAGGGCATGTGGTACAAAAGGTCTGTATGTCAGTGTACATGGATGGCCAAAAGAAACGTGAACTGACCCTTAGGTAGGTCTTCTGGTGTCCTAAGTGCCCCGCCCATGGCACAGCATGAGCCAGGTGTAACACTAGTGACCTACAACTTGTGGGCACCACCAACCATTTTTCCTCCGTACCAGTTACATATAAAATGCCATTCTCAATCACCACCTCCTCTCCACCATGTCCTAGTTTGTTAGTTCCCCCCTTCTCAGCAGCATCATACAATGATTTCAGAGACAGATCCAGACGTTGAAGCAAAGCAATGTCATCAGGAACTTCCCATACCTCCTGTCCAGCCACCTTCACACAAACTATGGCACAAGTCTGGCAGAGGCTGCACCCCTGCTTTTGCATGAGCTCTGGTAACCACTGGATATGCTACCTTCACCCCAGACTGTACTTTAGAGTGGCCGTCTACACATTTGGCTTCAGACACCAGATCAGGTAAAACCGGCAAATCTCTTCCTAAAATCATATCTGTAGGTAACCTGTCTACCCCCAGCATTCAACCGATACAGCTGTTCATCAATCACTACTGTGATTTCTGTCATAGGATACCATTTCACATCCCCATGCACACACTGCACATGTGTGTGTTGACTATAATCCACAACACCATCAGGTACATAACATTTTTTTATCAGTGACATGGAACTGCCTGGATCTAGCAATGCATTTACAGTCTGGCCATTAACAGTCACAGTACAGTAGGCCAAGTTGTTACCCCCAACATCACATACAGGGCTATCCCCCTCCCGAGGTACATAACAAAAGCCAGTCAATTTTGGTTTTTGTACAGGGCAGACTGCAGCTTTATGCCCAGGCTGTTGGCAATAAAAACAAACTAAGTCTTTGGTCTCAGCCTGAGTTACATTGTCCTTATTACTTCCCCTCATGTGCCCCATCTCAACAGCATTACCTCCCTTTTCCCAGCTGTCTCTGCTGTCGCTGGTGCCTCTGGGAAATGTCACATGGCCCTGTGGTGGTCCTCCTCGGAGAGCGTTGATGTACTGCAAGGCCAGTTTGGCTGCAGTCAGTCCATCCTCCGGCTCACGCTCCCAAACCCAGGTCCTGGTGTCATATGGCAGCACACGTAACAACTGCTCCAAGATGATTGCCTCCCCTATTTCCTCCTTAGTGCGCTGCTCTGGACGAATCCAGCGACGATAGAGCCCTTTCAGCCGGTGGTAAGTCTCCGTGGGGATCTCTCCTGGGGGTGTGGTTGGCTCCCAGAAGCGCTGACGATACATCTCTGGGGAGAGGTCAAACTTTGTCAGCAGCGCCTCCATCAGGTCCTGGTAGCTGTCGGATGTCTCCTCATCCATGGCGGTGTAGGCCTCCAGAGCCTTCCCTGTCAGCAGTGGCACTAAACGGCAGGCCCACTCCCCCTCTGGCCATTTCCACATCTTTGCCATGCGTTCAAAATGCAGGAGGTAATTTTCAATGTCCTCACCGGGTTGATAGGCTGGCATCTTTGGTTCTTGGCAGTACCCTCGTTCAGGCCCATGGCTGGTCTCAGGGGGATCAGGGCAGGCGTTAACTGCTGGGTATGGAAAGGCTGGCGCTGTGGTGCCGGGGTTGGCAGGGCTAGCCGTGGACTGGCTATGGTTGTTGGCGTTGCCTCTGGAACAGCACGGGGTGGTGCTTCCTGAAGTGAAATCCTCAGTCCTCTGATTTCCTCTAACAGCCCCTCTTCCCTTCTCTGCTGGGCTGTTAGGAAGCTCCTCAGGAGTTCCACCATCCCTGTCTCAGATGCTGGGTTAGTGGGTAGGGTTTGTGGCAAGCTGGTTTTAGGGCGTGCTCCCAGCTCTTCAGAGTCGTCCTCCTCTGACGATGCAACTGTGTCCCAAACCTCGTCACTTTTCACCTCCAACTATTTCTTTTTCTGGCACCAAAGGCCAGTCCTCTTCTTCAGGGGTCACATTGGTTTGCGGCTGGCCATCCCACTCTGCCACCAAATGTCACAGATAGCGTGGTGACTCCCCAGCTAAGTATGATAAAATAGTGTTTCTAACGCTGTCCGAGTGTGGCTGCAATTTGCTAACTCCTTACCAGAAACATTCATTTGTGTGTATCTGTGCGTGTTTTTACCGGGGTTGCGTTCCAGTAGCCACAAACCGCACTCCGTGTGTGCACCCACAGAGGCCGGCAAGCTAGCGACTGCAAACATAGGAGAGCAACGATATCGGGGAGCGCATATGCCGATTATGGCCAGCTAAGAGGGGCTTAGTATAGCATGGTCCGCAGCCAGTGACTGAGCTCTCTTGGTCACAAAGGGCTATTGCAGACCATATTTGAACAAGTTTGTAATAAGCTACATATTAATTATAATTCAGTTACAGTGTATGTACATGTAGATGTTTGTACATGTCACCTATTCAGGACTTCACCTTCACTGACAAGGCCCTCCTGTATGGCCTGTACTCCTAGAGCTATTTTGAAAAAACATCACTTCCACTGGGCTTGGCAGGGACTATAAGGTCAAACATCAATAACATCTGTGGAGAGCAAAGGACAAATAAGAGCAGAGCCTCTGCTCCCAGGACCAGGTTGCATTTCAGTGAACCTTTTTGTCAGAATAGGAGGACATATCTCCTGCAAACACTGCTTATCCCCTTCCTTTCCTTGGAGCTCCACCTGTTCCCTCTGCTTTGCACCACTCTCTAATTCAAGACCATCATAACATTGGCTGAAACAGAAAATCATATTACCTCAGGAGTTGTTCCTCAACTTGGCAGATGATGATGGGAAAATTTTATTTCCTGAATTTTCCACAAACTTTGGTTCAACATCCTTGCATGGTAACCTTTTTTTCCAGGGACTAGCACATGCAGACAGTATTGGCTGGAGTGGGCCCTCCAATCAGGTGTCAACAGCTGCAGGCCTGTTGGAAGGGATAGACAGACATCTGTGCTTGCAGAGACAAGGCAGGGGAAATCAGGTTTGGTGGATGTGTGGTGTCGGAGTTGTAGCAACCACCACAGAGAGGGCACCTGTGCAACCAGGTGGAGGAGAGCTGCTGAACCAGGTCTGCTCCTCATCATCACAGCAGAGGTTCTTCACTTGCTATCCAAGGTTGGTCACAGGAGCAAAAGGTTGTTCAAATGTATGCATCCTCGGATACAGCTATATTGATTATCCTCTCCAACCTATATCTTATAATAAAGTATGTATTATTTTAGCCACAGATTCAAGTATGTTAAAGCACAGTCATACCATTATAACAGCGAATAAAGTAACAACATGGATAATAACATGTTAAGGGATACTTGCTTCTTTGTCCTGC
The DNA here is from genome assembly GCA_019176425.1 of Megalops atlanticus. Taxonomy (NCBI): domain Eukaryota; kingdom Metazoa; phylum Chordata; class Actinopteri; order Elopiformes; family Megalopidae; genus Megalops; species Megalops atlanticus. The sequence continues at coordinate 41,140,960 of CM032876.1, forward strand.
TTAAAAGGAGAGCAGAGAACCACAGCTAGTTCAGCAATATTTTATTGTGTCAAAAGTATCCTGTCTCTATGTGATTGTGACCTGTGATGAAGCATTAAACAACCTTGGTGTATTGTTTCAGAAAAAAATTGTATTTCTAGTATAATGTTGTGGATGTAATCTAGTGGATAGGACCCAAGGAATCCAGTGAAGACCAAAAGCAGTAACTGGTCATAGCTGAAGGTTTCAGAGGTTTAACACACCCGTACCTTTCAACAAATGTTCCCTATTCATGAATTTTCACATATTATATAAACTGTTGGAACATCTCTACTCACTGCAAGTACTTTAATTTAGCCATGTGCTTCCAGAACAGTGCCTTTGGTTTTTGAAGTATCAGTATGTCTTGACATCTCTGTCTCTGGGAGTTCCAGTGTACAGATGTCCAAAGATGATCAATTCACTATACTACTCATTAACCATTCTGTGCATTAATAAGTTTTTTTTTCTGGCTCTATGCTTCTAAGTTTCCAGGAAAACATTAGTTTAACATGTTTTAATACCTCCTAAATTAGGAATGTTTGCATATTTAGGTAGATATGTTTGTAATTATGATTTTTTATATGACCTCCTTGCATCTAAGCATAGACTGAACATTTAGTGTAAAGCACTTTACCTTTACCTTCCCAAATGTAGTCACATTTCTGGTGAGCTTCCATAAATATTTCAGAGGAGTTGCATCAGGTAAGAGATATGGTAATGACAGAGAAGCAGTCCAGGACCTGAATTAAAGATGTGTTTTGTACAAGCACTGGGGCTGCATTAGGTTTGCTACAAATAGTAATCTGTCATTGGGTTGTTGTATGTCTTACTGTTTGAGCTAATGTAAACCGTTACAACCTCAGTGCTGGGCTGAGAGTGTAGTGGGGATTCATTGATCCACTGGACCTTTGCTGACTGAGTTAGATAATTAAAATGCCTCCCCTATCAGTTCCATTAAGGATTGTTTCTATTGTTTTTTTAAGTACTAAAGCACCTGAATATCAGAAAGCCATTTATTTTTCCTTTCATGCATAAATGTATCCTGTTTGGCCAATTGCATGGAAGACTATACCAGTACAGGTCTATTGCATGAACCTTTTCCCAAATGGGACTTATTCAAAATTCAAAACTGTGGATGGCCTATCAAATGTATCATTTCATCTCCCACTTCCTGTGATGGAAATTGCATTGGTTGTAAGATTTTCAGAACCACTGCCCTAATGAGACAGGCATTTTAACACATTTCCATTTTAAACCAAATAGGAATTGGCATGGATGGTGCAACTCAACACCGCTGTGGGAAAAGTCTGATGGAGGCATTCTCATCATGCACTACAACGTCGGCGATGAGCAAGATCTCAAGTGCTGCACCTTCCTGCAGAAAGTTGTATGATTCTTGATCAGGGCTGTTTTGTACTTGCTTCGCCAGGCTGTCCTCTGCTGTCACTGTGGGCTGTGTCTGGCTTCCTTGGCGGCAGCAGCAATGCTGAAAATAACTACCTGAGCTCATTAGCAGATTAGGTGTTGCAATGAATCCATGTGGTTAGCATGAGCTCTCATTCTGTAGCTTGATATTGTTCCTCCAGGAGGGCAATTACTGCTGATTGACACATTTTCATGGGCCTCCAACTGATGTCTGTGAATCAGGCCCCAATCAAGGACAAACACTCTTCCTCCAGCTGAAGCCTGGCCCTCTGTAGCCATGGACAGTCTTCATCTGATTCATCAGTACAACTTATATAAATTTTTGAGGATGCATAAATATTCTGTATGTCCTTGCAAGTACTTTTGATGCCCCTTCCCCTAACACACTAGAATTTTGGATTTATCCTTAAATGGCAGTCTCAGACAATCCAACTCGCTGATGTTCCCTATTCTGTAAGGTGCACCTTATCTGATGAAAGATTTAACACCTGGAACAAAAACCAGTGCGTTTTAGATATCAGGAAATATGTTAAAACAATATACAAACAGAATTCAGTTTGTATGTTTTTTTTTTTTTACAAGCATACAAGTATGGTCCTCTTATCTCTGAGGCCCAACTGAGTTTCTCAGGCCTGAACTGCATAAGGTGCATTTCATGCTGCAAGAAACCCAGAATCTGTGTGTGTCAAAGCACATTGCACAGATTTTTGACAGAATGTTAAATGGGTTATGAGGTGATTAACATATTTTCAATGAGCTGAATTCAAGTAATTGTCCTACAATAAATAAATGTCTGCAGGATGTCATCAGATTCTTTTATCTTCTATGATAGAAGCAAAGGTGTGTATGGTAGCACTGAAAAAACAAGGTATTGGAAGGAGATATCCTTTGAGCTTTTAATAAGATAAAAAATTAAAAAATATTCCACACTATTTTCTGAGATCCACAAATATATAAAAAGTAACCACAGAGGTGTTGAGGTGGTAGGCCCTCGCATGTGTTGTATATGATATCTCATTGAGATTCTGCTTTCTATCTGTGTGCACTCATCATGGGCTGTCAGAGGTCTAAATATTACATCAAATCACAGTAGTTGTGTAAGTCCCCCTCTTCATTTATTCCTTTAAAAGGGAGACCATCTCCTCAAGCGATTGAGGCCTGACACGGAAGCATAATCTCACCTCTCCCACATGCCAACACCTGAGCAAAAGCCCAAGTTAGCTGTTTCCTCAAAAGCAGCCAACGAGAGTGGAGTTTATCGAGGTTTTGTGTCACCATCACTCCTCTGCCAAGATTATGAATGCATAGTTTTATCTCCCCTCATGCAGAGGGATTTCTCTCTTGCAGTCGACACAGCTGACGGATCAAGGTGTGGATTATTAGGCTTCCAAATACTGCTTTAATCCTGTTTAAACTGGTGAGATCATTTCTGTTTCAGAGCAGGGCCTTGGTGTCCAACAGAATGGCCATTGCCCTGCCTCCCCTAGCTCAGGACAGGGTATTAACATTCGTTTTGCACAGCTAGAGTGGCAGACTTCAGTGTTTAATTAGCAGGTATGCTTTTCTACTCTGCTCTGATCCAGAGGCACCTGTGCAAAGGCCTTGGTGCTGTAATTATATCCTGGTCTTCCCCTTTTGATCAGGATGTCTTACCCCTCTTGGGCTTAGCACCATGGCCTCTAATCAAATAAATACAGATTTAATGGATGTTGTGTGTGGTTTCTGCCTTGGCCTTTTGAAAGAGAAACATTGTCAGGTCCCAGCGCTTGTCTGACTCCATGTATTTCAAAGCTGGATGTTTGATGTTGCACAGATTTTACTTAGCTCTTTTTTGTAGCTTCTTTTATCACTACTTAATTCCACAACATCAAAAAGCACTATCAGAAGCAAAAGATTTTTTAAAGAATCTTCCCATGCATTTGAAATATACTTTGAGCAAGCTGTGGTTCATCAGAGGATATTCTGAGGGGCAGAACCAATAGAAGCCCCGAATATGTTTCTGAACACTTGATTATTTAAACACATTTTAGTGGAACGCTAATGGAACATGTTATCAATCTGGACTGTTTTAGTTGTCCTATTTAAAAGAAGAGAAACGCTTCAGTTATCCTGGAATGTTCAATTCAAGACACACTACAAAACCTTCCTGTGTAGGAAAGCTGACCCGATGTCCTGCAAGTGCGTACATCTCAAATGTGCATGCAACTGAAGACATGCAAAAGTGAGAATAGCTTGGGAGGTTACAAAGTGGTTTGCTCCTTGAAAAGACAGTCTTTGGGTGGGGATGTAGTTTGTGTTAGACTTCAGATACAGGGAATGGCAATGCTCCTGGTTTAAGTTTAGACTAAAAAAATGGAGCAGTAGAGCTGTAGTTTTCACTATGTTATTCTGACAGGGACAGTTTGAATAACCAGCCTTGGATGTCAGTAGCTGTCAGAGGCAGGAGAAGTCTCTTATCTATTATGCCACAGCAAGCACAGATAGAGAGCGCCCATTTTTATTTCCACAAAGCATTGCATTCACTGAGGATCTAAAGGCTCTCCCTTGAAACACACTGATTTTAACACCCATAGCTGAGACCTTTAATCCCCCTAGTGACCTCCTGTTTCTCCCTATGCTACAGTGTGCACGCTTTAAGAGGACTGCGCAGGACTGTGGCTCATGACCTTTCCATTCAAACAGCCTGTCCCATTTGAACAAGTAACAGTTGTTTCCCTTGTGCCAATTACATGACATTTTGCTGACGTTTCAAGGTCTGATGATCTCTACTGAATTCCTGTGAAGGGGAGCAAGGAGAGAGGAAGGGGAAGGAGAAGTGTTGACAAAGAAGTAGATATGTTACTATTTGTCAGACGAATTACTGCTTCTACAACTATTCAAAGCCTATAGAAACGTTATCCTTTTTTGACTGGGGGTACATTTGTAATTCCAGTATTCATACATTCATACATTTTTTGTTCTTCCGATCATTAACTGGCATCAGCCCAGAAAGTGAAGATAAAACATTAACATGTGTAAGGACAACCGATTCCTCCGGGTGATGGTTGTGTTCATTACAAATAGCTACCAAGATAGAGCTGAGCCTCTTCCCGGAGTATTAAGTAGATCTGATTCAATATCAGAGGCTTCCTGGAATAAATTATGTCAGGGACCTGAGTGTTACATTTCAGATCAGACACTGACTTTGACACTAATGAGGCCAGAAGAGCATTCCCAATGGCCATTGCCTAAAACACAGCCCCAGTTAGAGAGTTATCACAAACAGTGAGGTTAGACTCCAGTCTTGCAAAATTTATTTTCTCCAGTCTCCTTCCTGTGAACAATGAGTGTAATCTTGTTCCTAATTCTATTTTTCAGAGAGACAACTCCCTCTGTGGAACTATTATGAAAGTAAAACACTACTATTTAACTATGACAATGGCACTGCATGAATTTCACTGGTTGGAGAATTTTCTCAAGTAGCACAGCATGTTGTTTGTTCAGCAAAATTACTTCCAAAGCACAGGGAAATTAAGAAGCGATTTTTGCTATTCCTACAATAGAATAATCAAAATATGATCAAATTATCTAATTAACATGTTTCATATCTGACAAGCATGTTACTCTAGCAAACACAAGGCCCGGGGGCCCAAAAACTGGGTCAGGTAACTTATCAATATTAAGGAAAACTGTGACACAAGGACCACAATAAATCAAATTAATGTATGTGTCATGTTACCAGCAATGAAGGATAACTAAAAATAGTACTCATGCTATGAAACAAATAACTGAATTTGTCTATCGCCTCAGGTCTTACTGAATGAGAGTTATGTACATGAGGATGTAAGTATAAAAAAGCTTGTGATTTCCCATTTTTGGTGTGTGTTCAGCATTTTGATAGGTGAAATCCACAAAACTTCTGCTCTCAGCAAACATCTGCAACTAAGGCTAAGTCATGTTTTTTTTTTTACTTTCACACTAGTGCCCCACTGACACCAAAAGAAACAACATGTTTAATCATTGCCAGGTTGTTATTGCACAACCATTCAAAATCAGCTAGTGGAGTAGCTGACCTATGTAGGCTCCATACACTGTGTTCTGAATATTCTCACAGCTCATGGGCTAACAATGTTTGGTACTGTTAATCCTATGCCAGTTTTTTGGAATAACACATAAGCAGTCAACTTGTGTTACACCTATCTGAACTGGGCAAGATGATTTATTGTACTGTTCATACACATCTAACATGCAGCTAAGGCCATTTACTAAATAATCAGTGGGCAAGACAAACCATAACATTACGTTGTTTGCCAATAACAATCTCTGTTTGCTATTTTTCCATTGCTCCAAGTTGTAAGGATATCCTGTTATGGTACAGCTCTCCTGTAGAATAATTTGTTGACAAACTCTATTTATCACAACAATGTTTATATGTGGGCATAACAATATCATTATGTGACAACTTCTTTGTCCCAATGTACTGAGATGAACTCTTTTGACACCCACAATGCTAGCAGTGTTTGGGAAGTCATGTGGATGCAAACTATGGATAATCTAAGTAAATGTAGGTTTAATAAAGGCCATACAGATTGATATTCCAATATTATAATGTAACCATCATGTAAAAATAGGAGACCATTTTAAAGGACAAAATGAAATATTTAACCATTAATTAATAAATGAAGGTTAGTATTTAGTTATGTAATGATTTTCTATTGATATAAAATGTTGAACTCTATGTTATCCAAATGTAGATGCTTTTTGCCAAAACATACAAAGCACCATACAGGTGGTGTTCTTCCCTCTTCACACCCTAAAGTTCTTCAATTTCACCACATATGCACCTCATATGAGTTCCAATCAATACGCAACCAAACTATCATTGTAGACTCTGGAACGTTAGTTAGTTCAATCTCCAGCCTGGTCAAAATTGTGTCAACCACCTTTAAGCATGACAGAGTTTTATTGAGATTGGGGTGACAAGACTGTGAGAGACTGGTGTCTCATCTAGGGTGCGTCCTTGTCACATGCACCATATTTTAATATGAGCACTCTCTGAACCATCCTGGCTCAGCCCACAAATCAGGAGACTGCTGGATATGTAAGAGTCACTGCTTGGAAGTTATAAAAGTTGGAATTCAATCAACCTGAATGAGACAAGAAATAGGTCGACATTTTAATTCACAATGATAACTGGCAACAATAAAGCTAATGCCAACCTGGGTGTGGTCCCAGACAGAACCAATGTGAGACACAATACATTATCAGACTTACCTGATTTGTCATTTGTTGACTGTCATTTGCTCTTGATCATGGATTTATCACAGTTTTGATTCTTGTCCTCAGAATGCATAAGGGAGAGGTGAGACATTTTCATGACTAAGGTGCCCCAGATGGATGTGTGTTATGGTGAAAAAAAACACAGTATGTTTTCCATTCTGAGTACCTACTTTGAAAGCCTGCCCTTTAGTAAAGCATGTCCTGTTTTCTACAAAAATGGTGGACACTGGCTCTTAAGATCTCACATCTTATTTATCCCATCACTGTGGCAATCCAAAAAAACTTAAGCTTGGCCATGGGTGTGTTCAGCTTTAGCCAGTTTTATACATAAGATTACTCCAGTCAACAATTGTTGTGAGAGCATGCTAAAGACATTTCATGACTCATATAAATACATTTATCTCATAAATATATTCATTAACATTACTCTAAAAACTATGTTCATGATTTAAACTTCATTTTTAAGAATTCATAAATCTGGCACTGTTTATGGCAGTCACAGGGTTTTGATTGAGGTAATATTCTTTATTTTCCAGCAGGTGGCACTTACTGCTGTTTTTAAAGGTCCATCACTGAGTACCTTACCTTTTAAATGAAGCAGGACACACTACCTTCAAGGCTGGAACTGTGTAGTAACAGCAATGTTTTACACTGACATATTCATACACTCATCCCTGCTATATATTTTTCTTATCTTACACTGTAAATCACCATATCTTCAGTATCCAGCTCTGTCAAAAAGTAATTATAATGACAGCATTACTGAGCCTCACTGGTCTCCTTATTGCAGGGACACAGGAACAGCCACATAAAAGATTAATAATTTACTACTGTTAGTATTAGTAATAGAATTAGTAGCATATTGTTGTTAGTCAGAGATATGAACTGCAGAATACATTAAAAGCTGCATTATGTTTTCATAAATAAATCATATTCTTCGTATGTATTCTATGAGCTTTTAACCATGCAATAATGTTATTCATGTATCCATGTTAAACCATGTAGAAATATTATCTATCACTCCTCAATCTCTTTATGAGAGTTTGCATCTTCACACTCTCTCTTCCTTTATTTTGACTCTTTGAATATCCTCTACACTTTACACTACCTGTCAATGATTAGGCACATGTGCTACACTTCTGAGTAAAGCTGGATATGTTTACCACTTGTTTATGTATGGTAGTGCCCATCAGTGAAAGGGGCAAAATATTGAATCAGACGGTTTTGATGACTGTCATTATGCTTCTTGCAGCCTGAGGGAAAAGTTGTCAGTCTGTGAGCTGTAGTTGTAGTATAAAACTCTAGAATTATGTGACTGACACAACAGCCCTGAACATTAAGTGAAGGAGAGAAAAATGAAACATGAAAGAAAATGTTCATAGATGACACTGATTGGAAGGGCACGCTGATGACTCATGTCACAACTATGCTTGTCTCCTGTTTGTTCTTTGTGACTGAAGAAAAAAAAAAAGTCAGGTTTGAGACATTATACCCTGCTATGAATATGTACATAGATACATACAAAGAAGTGTTTTTTTATTATTAATGTCCATTGGAAGTTTTTAAATTTCATTTTCCTGTGGTTTTTGCCTGATTACAACTGCTGTCATTAAATAAAACTTAAATTTGCTTACTACATTGTTAAAACCACTGTGAACAATGATGTCCTGTGACTAATACTATACTAGGAAACAAATTTCTGATAAATGAGATTTCTTGCTGAAATTACTAGCTGTTTTGCATTTGATGTCACTAATGAATTGTTTTACTAACATTACCAAGTGCATTAAATGTAATAAATCTAAAAGAAATTTGAACATTAAAAAGTACCATTATAATGGTTGAGAATTAGCTCTATGTTGCCAAATAAACTAATAATCGATGTTTGTTGCTTTACTTTTAGCATATAACACTGAACAGGTTTGTACTAATTTTTACTATCCCCACTGTGTTCATATTTTTTGTTCCATTTTATTTTATTTAAGCAGAATGTGGCTGTGACATTCAATGTCCAGTAAGAATATCCACATGCTGTCCATTTCTCCTTTAACAGAGCCCCCAGACATCCTGGGGCCAGTGGTGCCTTCACAATGACCACTGTATAATTCTACTAAAAGCTTTTAGGTGTATATAATTACCTTCATTACCAACTATATTTGCAATTAATGCAACCCACTCAAAAGCTGTGGTAGCTTTGTCATTGGTAACCCTGCACACTCTTTAGCTGAACAATAGGTATCTGTAACATTTCTGACTCATAGTGTTACAGGAGCTAAGGAGAGGATTGAAGAATTGCAACCTTATCAATAGTGAATTACCACATTATAAATCTGGAACATCAGCAGGGTAAGGAAAATTACAGGCTGATTTGAGCAAATGAATGAGCATGTCTGTACATGTGTTACACAGACAACAACATACAGCAGGATGTGTATTATTTCACTGCTCTCCCAAACACACATGCAAATGTCAGCTGAGGAAATGACCTAAGCTCAGATATATGATACCATCCTATCTGCAAGGACTCACCATGAGTGTTTATGTCATACCATTTAGAGACAGTAAACTTTGATCTTTGAAAACACAACTACTTACTACTGCCAGCAGCAAGACTTGGCTTAGATGTTTGTCCCGCAATTCACTGCGTGGTTGGATTCATCCACCAAAATGGTAGTGAGAAACTGAGAAGGCTATGAAGAAATATTGCTGCTTTTGTGCTCTTCTCAAGAATGATCATCTCAAGCAAGTGTGCTTTTGCCTGTAGCTAAAGTGAAGTGTCCCTCTCATATCCATGTTTAATGCTAAGTCAATAAAGCATTTGTACTTTGGGGATGCTAATAAATAACAATGTACAAGACGGTGAGGGGGATGTATTGTTTAGAGTGAATTTAGCATCACAACTTTCATTAGGTAAAATCCTGCTGAGGGACAACACTGAGGGAAAGGGACAGTGTCATTTTAAATAATTACAGTATTCATCCCCTCCCCTCAGGCTCTGGCTCCCCCATTATTTATTTTACAAACAGACATTGCTCAGGTTGGCCAGTGGGACTGGAGACAGGTTTCTCCTGCCCAGGCTGGAAGCCAACTACAAATGCCACATGGCACACTACAAGGCACTATGTGGGCATTCTGTGACAAGGTGGGAGTGGTGACAAGGAGGGGAGTCAGTGTCACCCAACTCCTGTCATTCAGCATGGAAGCAATATGGAAAGTACAGGACACAGGCCTGAAGAGAACTAAGATTTTGATAGGACCATTGCAAGCAGATTGGTGCAATCACAAGGGCAAGATCTGAAGGAAAATACAGTTTAACTGCTGAGACGATAATGGTGATTACATGCTAGTCTAAAGGATGGTGGTTTAATCCCCCGGCATCTCCCTGTATGCTCTTGTAGAGACAGCAGAGAGGAGGACTTTGCTTCCTCAGTGCTCCAAGGGCGTATTTTCTTGCTGTTTACTTATGAGTGACCAACATGAACATCTATGGCAATGTCAGTGACATTAATGGAGCTGACCCATAATGCAGGATGGTGCTAAGCTTTAAGTTGAGCTTTAAGACTTAGATGGAAATGTTGCAAACCACAAAATGCTGCATATTTCCTTATGAAAGACTAATATATGATAATCTCTTACAAAAGAGAATATAAAAACCATAGACATATAGGGAAGATTTATTTTCTAGTTCATATTTCGTTGTCACTGTTTCTGTAACATCAAGCTTCATTTTTGTTTGTGACTCATGAAGGACTGACAGGTCCTCTTACATGATGCATAGCTGTGAGCATTGCTTTATTTTTATCTGACAACAGGGCTGTAGACCTTTGTAAATGATCAAAATGCCAAAATGAACTTATTTTGTCCCCTTGAGAATCCTTGATCAATAAGTAGACAATAAACATTAATGAGATAAAGAGATTAATTGCCCTAAATAGTCTTTTGTTTCAGAATGTGTTCCTAACAACAGTAAAAAACTAGCTAAACAGTTAAGCTGATTGGTTAGTGAAAGCTTCAACTAGTGTTTGTATATTGGCAGCCATGACCATGTTCCCTATAACCAATCTTGGATGCACTGTCCATCTAGCAGTCAGTAGCATTTCCATATTTTATCAGTAGACTATTAACAAACTGTGACTTTTTTTACTAGACTGGTGGACATTTGAAAAATATAAAAAAACACTATTCAGTTTAAACTCCAAATTCAAATCCCAATTCTTAGCCCCACAGAGCATGCAGATAATAAGACACTGCTTAAAAATACAATATGTAGTCTGCAAAGTTGAAGGATACAAACAGTATAGTATGCAACTTTTCTGTGTTTTTTTAGTCAGGTGGCTTTCACACAAATCAACAAGCAAGATACAAAGGTGTTTTGTTGAAGTATAATTCATTTTTAAAAAATGTGTTGTTCATAATCTTGTCCCTTATGAAAAATCCATTCAGAAGAGTATATTTTTAAGCAGCAACAAGCCAAGATAATCTGAAATTCTTTGTTGTTTCATGACTAACTCAGTGGTAAATTAAGTCTGATGATGTGGCATAGGACTAGCACATCAAGCAAAGGACTCTTCACAACCTGCTTATGATTACAGTTTTACCTTTGTAGATTTTTTTGATAATCAGTATCTTTTCTTCATCTCTTTTTATCATTATACCACTGTCTGACATGTTCTGTTTCAATGGGAGTTGATTCCTGCAGGCAAACACTGATGCCCAGTATGCCTCATGACAATAAAAACACAACTTCTTGTCCTGCTGCAGATATCAGAGGGACAATACTGTCGAAGAAGCCCTTGCCGGTCCCTTTTTTCCCTTTGCTGGAGGTACAGTATTGTCCTTGGAGAAACAGGAGAAACAGTAAAGAGACACCTCATCATGCTGGTGTGGAATGAACCTGTAATATAAGCACAAACCGGTGATGACTGCGTCCGAGGGAAATTACGGTAGGACTCTGCACTCTCCTCAGGTATGATGAGCTGATCAGCACAGAGCTGGAAAGCCAAGCCACAGGATGACACTACCTCTCACTGCATCCTGAAAGGACTCTAGTTTGATCCCTGCAAACCATTCTCTCTGGAGATGCAACCTGGTTCTGTGGACACCTGACCACTGAGGCGGTGAAAACCTATCAGGATATTAGGAAAAAAGATACTTCTGTCTCATCCTTTGTGAAGTCAAAGGAAAGAAACAGCACAAAGGCGCTACTATGGTGTGGAGGAAAATGTAGACATCACAGAGAATTCCTCCTTCTGTTGTACACACAGACAAGATACATGCACTGGTATTTTGAGTTACATTTCTTCCAAAGAATATTTCTCAACATAATACAGTGAAAGGGGCAAATTTATAGTAGATAATTTTTAACAAATAATTTTAATAGTGTGCTGGCATTGTTTTAGTAGTAATATTAAAAGCAAGATGAAGATGTTATTGAAGATGTCACAGCCTTTACTTGGTGAAACTTCAAAACTTCAAGGGCTTTGACATTATAATCATTTCAGTCTTCAAAACTAAACAGGTTTGCTAGCAGGTCAAGGTAATTTCTCCAGTCAGTGATTTTTTTTCCCAGTGTTTCCTTGAGGCCTCCCTCCTCTTCCTCCAAGGTTTATCACAAACTCTTTCAGTATCTCTCTCAGTCCCTCTGAAAAATTGATATATACATATGTTTCCTGGTTCAGGGAAATCAGGGTTTTTAAATTTTCTTCTGTTGTTTTCCATTTAGTCTTTCAGTAAAAAAACAAGGATTTGGATGACTTCAGAAAAAAGAAATATGTCTCCTGTGATACATTTTTGAGATGTTTCTTTTTCTTATAAGGAGGAAGACGGCCTCCTCAGCTTGTGATGTTTTGAAAGTGAAGATGAGGGCTCGGGGTTTGTCATCCCCAGCCAGGCCGAACTGTGTATGCAGTTCCCCTTGTTTCCTTCCTTCCCTCAAATCCAAAGTAGCCTGCTGTTGTAAGTGTCCACACTGTCACATTTTGAAAGGACATGGTAATAGCTGGTATTACTGGCACTCTCCACCACAGTAAAAAGGACAGATTTGTTTCTATATGAAGTGCTGTTCAGTAAACCTTTGCATTTCTGCAGCAGTGGGGGGTTGAACGATGCCCTTTAAAACAAAAATATGTTGTGGCATTGTCTCCTTTAATTTTTTGGCCTATTTTTGATATGCTTTAGAAAGTTACAGACAGGTTTATGTATGGTTTGAAAAAGCATCACCACCCGAACTATTTTAATATGGCTAATCAGTGTTGGATAACAGAACAAAAGTGAAAAACAATGTAAAATGGGTCTGAGTTGGAGATTTAAGTGATCTGGAAGCAGGACTCTAGATCTGCATTTGCAGTTTAAGTCACACAAGAAACAATGAGGCTGGTGAATTTGTTCAGTAAAAACACAATCTGATTAACCAAATTGCTAAACAAATCGAATGAATCCTGTAAGATCAGCAACTCTCCATGATTAGGATCCATATGTGACAGGCAGAAACTCCTAAAATTAAATTGTGGAAAGGCACATATCTATAATGTTGTGAAGTTCTACCTCACTCCCCTCAAATAAAATCTGACAAATATAAAGTATTAAGCTGTAGTTAACTCCCTGCTTTTGCCAGACTACACACTAGCAATATGCCATATTTTTCTTGCTCCCTCATTAGATTTAAATGGACAAACTTTCCATTAATGCATGACTGAATCTCATGGTGTGCACATTTCTTGGCCTTTTATCATTAATAATTACCATAAAAACTTACCACTTCTTTAGAGCTTTTTCTTAATCTTGTGACAAGGACTACTCTACTATTACTTTGCTATTAATTTAATCCTAAACACAACTGCAGATATTTTCCTCTGTGTTTTGGAATGACAGAAGTGGTGGAAAACATCAGAATCTCTTCTAGTGAAATGAGAAGGAAACACTCCCAACAGTTTAATTTCAATTTTTCTTTCAGAGGGAAACTCTAGAAGGACTCTAGATGAGTGGCTAATGACCCGTGAGCAATAAACAACTCTTTTAGAAAATGTACTCTTGGAAAAAGCTTTTACTGAACAGCATTTTAATATTTTAAATAGATTTCCTATTGCCATGTCTTTCTAAGTGGATTAGTCCTCTGATGTGTTTTGACAGTACCGTTGTTAGTGACATTCGATTACCTTTGTCTGTAATCTTATTTTCCCTTGGAATCCAGTGGAACAGCCTTATATTTCATAATTTGTTTTGCTATCAGGGCTGATTTGTAAACGTGCAAATTCTAATTAACAGCAGCTACTGTTTCTAATCTATTAAAAATTAAATGATTCCTGTAGCTAGGTTTTTCCCATTCCCAGATGGAGGTTTGTGTTATGCAAATTAATATGCCTTAAGTTGTCAGCACGTTTAAACATTTGTTTTCTCCTGAAATATATTTTCCATTGCTGTTTGTTTTCTGTCTCCGGTCCTCTTCAAGTTAATATTTATTTACCTCAGAACCCCAGTTTTCCCATAAGAGCTTCACAGTCTGTTGGGTTTCAATAGCACTGCTTTATTTAACTTCATTAAAGTGGACTTAATCTTAGCAGTAGCTGGTTAGTGCAGAGATGTTTTATATTTCTTTTGATGTTACTTTGTAGCGTGGCACATTAAGGATGGTTTTGTTTCATTCAGCACAGAATGAAAAAGGTCCCCTACATTCAGTGAGTAGAGAACACTGGCTATGTAAATCCACACTGAACAAAAGCAAGGGCAGACATGCACACGTTGAGAATGGCTTAACTTTTTATGTAGTGGCAAGAATCTGAACTTACTAAGATTATAAGCCTTTTGTTTCCATGTTAGTAAACTCAGCTACAGTAGGAAAGTGGGATTTATCAGCTATGGGGAATGAGGAATGGTGAAGATAGTCATACACATGCCCCCTGCATGTTAACTCATTGACATGCATGTATTTACTGTGTTACTATAATGTATTGTACAATTAGAGCATCATTGTGATTTTTGTCTGCTGATGAAGTACAAGTACACAAGAAACCTTGCATTCCTGAGAAAATGCCCTGCACTTTAGAAATTCAATTACATATTGATCAGACATAGCTACACACACACACACACACACACACACACACACATACACACACACATATATACATATATATATATATATATAGAAAATACTGGAAAGTGACTGTTGAGCTGAATTCACATTCTATCATGAAAGATATCAAAACAAATCATGAAAGTACCAAGACATGTCAATGTGTAATGGTGATTAATAAATCATTGCACATATCTTGTCCCAAAGTAAAACATAACATTGTTTACAGGCATGGATGAGTGGAAAACATTGATTATTTTTGGAAACAGTTCACAGGCCAAAAATGATGCAGACATCTAATGGAACACAATCTCTTCAGGAAATCACAATTTGGTGCCCAGCACATGTTCACATGTTTTTGGTGGATCAAAATCACATTTTTATTTAAAAAAATGCTTAATTTTAACTTGCATCTCTGTTGTGATCTAAAAGAGGTCATGAGCTGCACAGTTCCATTTGGCTAATGTGAAAGCATCTGTTTAACCTACCCATACAGATACCTATATCGACCAAATAATGCAAGACAACCAAAGAACACCTTGCAGCTCAGAACACTAATGCAACATAAGAATGCACAATTTAGTCTATTCGATGGTAAGACATTTGAAAAAGGGCCATCAATAACTTCTTAAAGCTGGAAGGCACCAAATTTATACAAAAGAACATCAGAGAAGTGAAAGGACTTCAAATGCTGTTGTGGCCAAGTCTAACTGAAGTTCAGTGCAGACTGACCATTGTGTCTTATAAACAGTTTGTTTCATACTGTTGTGTTATGCCACACTAACTGTAGTATCTTTAAACAAGACACAAGTTCTATATGATCAATACAATTGTACCTCTCACTTTGGTTTGCTTGTTACTTATGCTATTGTGTATGCCTTATGTATGTGTTGTAGAGTTTTAGAACATTTATTATTTGAGAATATTACAGAAGTTAATGTAAAATGCCATGCAGTTACACTCTTGATACCAATTTTTTTTATTGTACTGCATTACTGCCATGCTATATGTGAAATGTAATGTAAAGTGTTACCAAATAAAATAATGTACACCTATGACAGTAACATTTACCATATTGGGCTTAGCTGGTTGTGGACAGGGACCGAGAGCATCATTGCTTTGAGGTCTGAAATGAAAATCCATCAAATCCGATTTTTTCCCACTTTCATTCAGACATGGTTGTTCACAGCTCCTGTAGGCTTTATAAACTTGTTTCTTAGTGCATGCCAGTGTAAGGAAACAACTATGGACAACAAGGTGGTACCAAAACATCAATGTTCTGCTGGGAAACCCTGGGTCTGGCCATTCATGTGGATATCAATTTGACATGTACCACCTACCTAAACATCGTTGCAGACCAGGTACACCCCTTCATGGCAACAGTATTCCCTGACAGCAGTGGCCTCTTTCAGCAGGATAATGCGCTCTGCACACATTGTTTGGGAATGGTTTTAGGAACATGATGAAGTGTTATTATGAGGGGCCAAACAGGAAATATATAAATATAAAGCTGAATATATAAATGCAACTCTGAATATATAAATGTAAGTCCTGAATATATAAATGTAATTCTGAATATATAAATTCCTGAATATATAAATGTTATTCTGAATATATAAATATAATTCCTGAATATATAAATGTAACTCCTGAATATATAAATGTAACTCTGAATATATAAAAGTTATTTTATACTCAGGCATATCACAAGACAGATCATGACATTTTAAAGGCCATTCACGAACACAATAAAACATGCCAAGTTTTAAGTTTTTTATATATATGAGGGGCCAAACAGGAAATATATAAATGTACAGCTGAATATATAAATGTAACTCTGAATATATAAATATAAGCCTGAATATATAAATATCATTTCTGAATATATAAATGTTACTCCTGAATATATAAAAATTAACTCTGAATATATAAAAGTTAGTTTATACTCAGGCATATCACAAGACAGTCGTTTTTCTTTTTTGAATAATTTCTTTTTTTTCTTCATAGGCTACTAAGTGAGCAAAACAAGTTTAACATTAGCATCAGTAATATTTTACAGTACAATCAAAGATAATCAAACAAAAACGTTAAATAATTCAAATTTGAATGAGGCAATAATTTGGACTTCATTAAAGGGTCCTCATTTTCTTGGTATTAGGACCTTTCAAGTAGGGGAGCCAAGTTTCACAGGGGCTGTTTATCAATCCGCGGCTGTTTATCAATACCAAGAAAGCTAAGAACGTACTTGTGTTCTTGAGAAGAACGTTCTTGCCAAGTGTCCTTGACGAGAACGGTCTTGCAAAATCGCGAGGATGGAGAACGCACCTATCAGAGATTGAGATGCTGTGTATACTTGCGCAATACCCTGGGCGCAGTTCATTTAAGCAATGATATGACAACACTGTTATAATCAGCGCAACATTTGATAAACTTTTGTTTTATTGTGTTTGTGTATTACATTTTGTATTTTCCAAGTGTTATGATGCCCCTGCCCTAAGCCAAATGGCCTTTAAAATGTCACGATCTACCAGCGGGAAAAAGCTGAGGTGACAAGATAGACAGACAGACAACTGATTGTCTTATAGTGTTAAATAACATTTTAGTTCTCATCCTACCATATGAGTGAAATGACAAACACGAGTTTTGAGTTTGTCTTTAACTTTGTTATATGAACAAAGTAGCAGCCTATACTATGGCAAAACACAAATGACTCTCCATTAAATGAAGCTTAACTACACTGAAGCTACCCCCAGAGAAATGTAGCAAGCTAAGCTACATTAACAAGGCAAAAGTAGTTTACTACATCAGAAGCTACTATTAAAATTTTTTTTTATTGGACCAACTTCATGCCAAGTCAATGCTACCTCAGTGATCAATATAACTGTCAGTCAAACAGATCGGCAGGTAAAAAAAAAAAAAAGTTCAGTTCAATTGTTTATTAAACAATAACCCGTGCTTGTTACTCTCACTGCTCCAAAACCAATTTGGCAACAAAAACAAACAAACAAAAAACATATGCTCCACATAATAACAAAATGCAGGTGTCAAGTTCAGTTAAACTCATGTAGGCTATTTGTCAAGGTACGTTTTAACTGAACGCAAAGTATTTTTCATTACACCAACGCTACTAGCAAGTTTGATTTGAGATTTCTGGAAAGGGGGCGTGGCTTCTGGTCCAAAGGTGATTGGCTTTTGCCAGATGAAATTTTTGCCCATTTCATTCCATTAATTCCGCCCATTCGCCTCCTACCATTGACTTTTCATGCATTCGCGTCGCTCGTACATTTCATGTTGCGTTCGGTTAAAAAACCTTTACAGGTTCCCTCTGCCATATTTCCATCAAGTAAACTCAAGCTCATTTCACATCTGTACTCCCTTACTCCCCTGTCGTAGGCATCAGCCCAAGGATTGGTACGCGATGTCATACGGAGGTGCTTCTGTGGCTACGCATATACGTTCGTGTATGGCGGTGGTGTCATGTACTGAGCCTTAGTTTTATTTCAGTAGTGGTGTTCAAAACGATTCTTTTTAGTGATTCGGTTCCTTTTGTTCAGTTCAATAAACTGATTCGAAACTTTGACTCACTGATTCGTTCATTTCCATATCCAGTCGGGCAGCATACACAAATCTGTAAATAGTTTTATTGCATTTTAAAGGTTAGTCTACATTGTTCCAAACATCATGTCCATTATTAGCCTGCTCTGTGGCAAAACAGCATGTGTGAAACCAAATGTCAATGAAATTAATAATAATTAAATTGTAATATTCATTGCGTGAAACTGCACCATGCTATTCAAACAATCATGTAGCTGCAAAATATACTTTGTCTTTAGGAAGGTAATAGAACCCCACATTTTAGCGCGTATAATAGCCTAAGTACGTGTCATTTGCTAAAACTAAAAAATAGCACTGAGGAAAAAAGAGCCACGCTTATATCTGAAGCAAAAAACTTTGTTTTACACGTTTTGAACTAACCGAGCCCAAACATTTTAATATAGGCTACTTGTAGGCCTAGTCAGTGATGTCGTATTTTTATTTGTTGTTAATGAAAAATTTCTGTTTTGTAGCCTACTATGTTGATTTGCCAGTATTTATTAATAAGGACTTTATTCATGTTAAAAGAAAATGTGATGTCAACATTAAATAAATCGTAGCCTAGGGGAGACCGGGTATGGTTGTAACATGGGGAGAGTTGTAAAACCAACAATTCCACCAATCTGGGATAACATAGGAGTAATATGATCTTTTCAGTGTTTACCCACTTCCTCCCCGATCTCACATGGTGGTTGTCAAGGCTGGAAACAGGTGCATGCAGATTCTATAGAGAAAAAAAATAATGGATTTTGAGGTAAGAAAGTACATTTTTTGACCAAGACTAGATTTTGTTTACTACTTATACTATTGCAGATAAAATCATATGACTTATATTACATTAAATTATAGTTTCTCTGGCAAAATGTGATGCATTTTTCCCCTGCTAATTTGAAACCACTGTGCTAATACAGCTAGTTAAACAATGGCTGACAGGGGTGGGGTGGGTTGTAACACATCTTTAAAAAGTGTTACAACCATTCCCTTACGTACAACTAACACCACATTCTTGATTTTAATAATTTACAGAATGCCTAGGCAGCGGAAAAGACTGACAGAGGTGTACCTGCCAATGTTTTAAAAATAGTAGACAAATTTACACACACACACACACACACACACAGATACAAATGTGCACACACTCATACATTCTCACACACACGCCCACATTCACACACTCACGCTCACACGCATGCTCACACACACGCTCACACATACGCTCACACACACCTAAGTCAAACAGAAATTGGATTTGAGTAATGGTCAGTCACAGAGAGAGAGAGACATTGTTCTGGATTGTTCTTTTATTTCAATAAACCTCTTTTTGAAGCATATAACATGGTGTGGCCTCTGTTTTTGCTTCTTTTGTCTAATTGTTACAACTTATCCCAGCATGTGTTACAACCTTACCCTGGTAGTGGGGTAGGATGTAACAAAGGAACACTATGTATTTGACATCAACTCACGAGGTCTGTGATATTCTTGCAGGCATTTGAATTGGTGCCATTTGTAGTAAACAAATGTGTGGTACTTTGTATACAAGTTTGAGAACTCTAGCTCAAAAAATTCAGCGAGTTACAGGCGCTGAAGCAAAAAGTGTTACGACCATACCCGGTCTCCCCCTACGTAAAATTGCAGTTGTGATAAACAAGAACTGCGATACATTGTGCGCACCTAAAATATGCTACTGCTAAAAATATAAATATAAAATAATATTCCAGGTAGATGAGCAAAATAATATTTAATAATATTTTTAATTCCTATACTAATGTCACAGAAGCGCTCTGATTCCTTTTGCATCGTCACAGTCAATGGCGGATGTAGCCCAAGCCTGAGAATTAGCGATTCTGGCAACACATAGTCACCAGGTCTTCATAGTCAGTGAATCTTTGGAGTCCGAAGGAACTGGTGAACTGAGGAACTTGTCAAGAGTTCATCAGGTCAGTAGGGGGAGTTTAGAGTCTTCGTAGTCACTGAGTCCTTTGAGTCCGAAGGAACTGGTGAACTGAGGAACTTGTCAAGAGTTCATCAGGTCAGTAGGGGGAGTTTAGAGTCTTCGTAGTCACCGGATCTTTGGCATTGTCCCACATCGTCAGCTGTGCCGAGATGGCCAGTGGGAGGTGCTTCGAGAGTTTTAGCATTTCAGCCATTGGCATGAATGTACTGCTGATACAGTTTTGTGATAGGCTGCTTCGTGGACAGACCGCATATCTAATCCACTGGAGGGAGAGTTATAGCTGCTATGCCAGCTAATCAGTGCACATGTTTGCAAAGAGGAAGGAATGAATCTTTTAGACTAGGGATTCAGTACACTCAGTTCACCTCAAAGATTTGTTCAAAAGGATTCGTTCATTCACGAACTGCACATCACTATATTTCAGACCGCTGTGTTTGAGCTTCAGAAATGCTTGGGAAAATGTAGCTTGTGTGGACGCTACCGCACCAATTGATCAATAAAATAGCTTTGGGACTATTTGATTATTTGATTCAGAAAACAGCAATGTTACCACCACACTACTCAGAAATGTAGTTAAACTAGTAACGCCGCTACTGCCCAACACTATATTGTTACGACCATGGTCGTTTGTGTTTGTGTACTTTTTTTGTTTTCCCGATGTAGTTTGTTTTCGTCCCGGTTGTATGCGTTGCATCGTTTTACTTTTTCCCCAGGTCCGTCTCATCCCCTCCCCCATGGGTGTGTCCTTTGTTTGATGTCTCCTCCCCTCGCCCGTGATTGGAGCCTTCCCCATTTCCTGGTCAGCCCTCTCCCTTCAAAGAGGCTCATCCCGTGCAAGAGAGGAGACCATTGTCAATCTCCAGGTTTTCGCATTCAGTAACAGTTGTTCGCTTCACTATAGGTTCGCTATTGGTTTCTGTTATTTGTACTTCGTCAATTGTAAACTTAGGTCTTCGTTCATGTGTATTTGTGAGGTTTTTTTTGAGTATTTTTTTTTCTTTTTTTTCTTTGGTTGGTTTTCCGTATCACTGTTATTGGGTGTGGGAGTAGGGAGTCGTTGCCATTTTCTTTTCTATATCTTTTTCACACTTGTTTTTGGTAGTAAGGGAGTAAGGGAAGTTTTGTTGTATTTTGTTTGATATTTATTTTTGTGTTAGGTCAATTAGTTCTCCCCCTTGTTAGTTAGAGTGTTTTGTTTATTATTTTGACTTATCGACTCCTGAGTTTGTGTTCCCTGTCACCCCCTTTGTTTATGTTAAGTTTATTTCTGTTATATAATAAATTGTGTTATACATTCTGTATCGTGACCCTGGTCTCCCCCTTTATCCCTGTTACGGTCTGACCCTAGACCAGGCTGTAACTATATATATATACATACACATGTGTGTGTGTGTAATGGGTATGGTCAGACTGCGTTGTGCTTAACTAGATGTTACGGGGGTCAGCGAGCGAGCGAGTTTCAAACCCGGGGCTTTCACTGCTCGCTGCCAACCCCTTACGGCCAGCGTCGTTGAATATATATATATATATGCTAAGCTACTTGTATAATCACAAACATGTGCTCTCATCTTGCTTTTGCTGATATGGCAGAATCAATTAAATAAAACAGTGCTGCAAATGAACAGAAGTAGTTCAGCTCATATTTAATAGTAATTTATTCTCCTGTCAATACTCAAAGTCTTACCAGCTGCATGCTACAGACATTATGGGCAAACAATCAAACTAGTTAAGTTTTTATAATTGTTATAGTAAGCTTTACATTTTCAGTTTAGCGGTGATTCATATTAGCATTGATTCATGTTAGCCATTTAGTTCTGTAGTAGCTGAACGGTGTTATAGTGTTTTAAAGTAAATAAGCTAGTCATCTTCTCAGCAAAATAGGTTGGCTAGCTAGCTACAACACTTGAAGTATTGACACATGAAAAACTATGACCTACATGAATTTGACTGATAAAGTGCATGTCATGTTACAGAACCAGTAGACAGAAAATTGAAAATAACAGAAGCACCTAATAGGGAAGTCAGATATGTCATTTAGCTAAATGAGGAGATGAAGGGTTGTACCTCACACCTGTACAATGTTGAGAATTAATCCTTTTGTGGGGTTTCCTACAGAATAGCCTCAGACAGTTCAGTCCTAAAATAAATATACTTCTGTATCATCTAAGCTCATTTACCCACACAGAATCTTCCTAAGGAAACACGACTTGCAAATTTTGGATTTGTTCCTTAACATCTTCTAAACTGAATTGAATTGAATTAGTATGTTCCTCCTGCAGTTTCACAGAGGTTGGCATGAGTACAGGGGACATTAAGACAGTATATCTCCGCAATTTAAAAGCGTAATGCTCATATAAGTAGCTCATATGAATTAAAATTGTTTATATGAAGACTGGAGTTAAATATACATTTACAGTGTATTGGCTTATGTAAGTCTTTTTCTGTGGCACATTTGAAATAATATGCTTTTTCTTCAGTAACACCAGGATATTAATGAAGATCACACTTCACCACAAGTGTTTGGTGAGTGGGCTATGTGTGAAACTTGTTGCACTCCACTGTATGTGAGAGAAGTGTATTTTTACTGTGCCAGTTGTTATGCTCCATATGACACATTTCAGCTGCAGAATCACAAAATAAAAATACATTACACAAGTAATCATATCTCTACAAAATGTAGACATGAAAATCTACTTCATGCTACAGAGGCAAAAGGAATAGGCTCCCATGCATACTGAAGTTCCACTTTTGTGGTTCAGTTTAACTCGTGCTTAATGCAGTATATGTTTGACAATAAACATGATGTTTGTTATTCATATGACCAACATCCTATGAACTAAATGAACTATGTAAAGATCCATTTTAAAGAGTGACTATAGCAATAATATAATGAAAAGGTAAATAAAAAGTATTCCAAAGGAGGATCACAGCTTTGTTACTTTGAAAAAACAATGTTGAAATGTGTGGGTTTTGTCTATTATTACTGACATTTAATAAATGGTTTTAATGTGTTTCTACAATACACCAATAGTTTTTTTTTAAATATACATTCCAGATACATCACATGTGCAGTACCACTCAAAAGTTTGGACACAACTGATTAAGATAATGGGAAACATGCATTCAAAGACATTTTGATCTGAAAGGCTTACACTTAAATGCTTGAAATTTGCAATTTATAATATTATGAACAGTGAAGTTGATGTCTATGACTGAATTTCTTTCAAAAAAGTTTATTTAAAAAAAAAGTTTATTGCCCCCCCGTGCTGGCCCTGCTTCTGTCTGCGATCCTCCCGGAATCGATGCCTTTGCATTGCTTCTCTGCCTTCCATCCATCCCCCGGGGGGGTCGTTTCCTTGATGGCATCTTCTCATTTGCCTGCTCTCGATGGCCCGTGCTCTCCTTCCTCTCCCCTTTGTCCCGGTTCCTCCAAATTGGCAGCTCCTTCAGTGAAGGACTCCACCTGCAGAGGGTCCTCTGGTAAAGGGGGAACATATATATGTCCATAAAGTTATGATTTCAAGATGGTTTCATAATATTTATGCTCTGTACATGGCCTACATTTTTACTTCTAATATTTTTCTTTCTATCTTTTTGCAGGCTTATTTTACTACATATTACATATTTATATACTTACAGACATTTGTGTCTGTATCTAGAATGTATTAACTTACAATTATGTTCAAGAACTCATACAGATGCACTGGGTGTAGCCAGTGCAACCCTCTGATACATGTGCTTGCCAATACAACCACTTTTCACCTTACAAGTTTCCCAGTGCCCCACAGTGAAATAAACGCCAACTGAAGGATGGGCATAGCTCCGTCAATGTAATCCGAGGAACCCACAGGTCGCTGACGAACTGAGAGTGATGAGATGAGCAAAACCAGCTGACATACCCACCCTTATCCCTGGCAGAATGAGGCCAATTTGTTCTGCTGCTGTGAGCTCCCAGTCATTGTTGGCTGATGACGTGGCTGAAACTGAACCTGGGCTGTAGGAATCAGTCTGTCTTGAAGACGAACACCTTAACCACTGACCCACTTGGAAGCTCAGCATAATGAATTCTTGTCATAAAGCTGGTATATCATGCTATGAATTAATTTGCCATTCTTAGACATACCTATAGATTCTGTTTGTCAAGTACAAATTGTGTTTTAAGATACTAATTAACTCCTCTTCAAGTTGAAAGTTGACAATCCAAATTTGCAGGGTTTTATGTAATCTTACGATTTGCTTCCTTTTGTGAAACCATGATTGAAAATGCTGTATATTTTAAGTAATTTGGATTATTTTCTGATATTCTGATATATACCCATTTATTATTTTTTTTTTTTTAGCATTTCTGAGGAAATTAACTAACTTAGTAGTATTTTGACTGCAGGTTCAGTGTCACAATTTCAACATTAAAACAAAGAAACAACCTTAAGTCTTTTTTTTTACCACAGCTAGCTAGCTACATCTGCTGCTAATATCTACTGGTTCACAACTGAACATTCTGATGAAATAAATGACCATGTCTGAGATTTAGTATATATCTGATGGGTGTTACCTTTGCCAGCTAGCTATATCTAGTATCTGCAGTATGACTTTGACAAGACTTTGGCTTTGACAAATTGGCTAGCTCACAAGCTAATAACACTTCATCTAGTTTGGTATAGCAAAGTCAAAAGTGAATTCATTTTTAGGGGCAAAACCTTCGTTTGCAGACAAAGACTTAAGATGGTGGGTTTCAGTCCTAACAGACTTAATCCTTATAATTAAGCAAAAACAGCAGATGACAAGTCTGCTCACTGAAAATTGATGGAATCTGCAATGTGCATGCATGAGTGGCATTTTTCATTAATTCATAAAAGGCATTAGCTTTTCCAGCTAAACTCTTCTGTTTAAAATTTGGGAGTTGAAGAAGGGGTATCACTGCACTTGACTATGTCAGAACCCGCCCCACCAACCTACTGTTATAACATGATTGACAAGTAAATGTGGAATGACAATCATGATTAAGCAAATGCTTTTAGTGGCACTGTAATTGAAGGTAAGTATGACCTGACAAGTTTAGTTATAGCTCTCATTGTGTTTTTCAAAATTGTGAACACTTACCTAATTCAGCTGCTCCCTTATTTTACACCATTTTCCTTTCCCCTTTGACCTGCACCCAAGTGTGGATGCCTGACCTCTCCCACTATCGCAGAAGGGTTCAGTACAGCTATTATAAATTGTCAAATGGACCTAATGAGTTAACGGGAAAAAGGTAAATTGGATTTTATTCTAAAGGTGAGCGCAGCATAGAAAAGACACTCCTGTGAAATGGGTCATGAAAAAATATGTATATAATAATTATTAGGGCTGCCCCCTGAAAGTCGACGAGTTGAATCATCTGTCGGAGACCAGTCAGTTGACTGAGATTCTTCAAGTCGAGCAGTTGTTTTTTTTTTTGTCAGTCAGTGTGCATTACAATAACAGGATAAAACAGATAGAAGCTTACAAAAATGCACAGGGATAAAATTTCAATGAGGAATTTAAGGGGAATCATAAATATATTTTTTTATATTCTAGCAGGGCTAGCTGGTGCGCTTGCTAAAAAAAAAAATCCACCTGACAACATGCGCTGGTGGTTAACTGATGACAGAAGCTAAAACCTGAGGTGGAGTGGTTGGTAGGTAAACTAGGCTAGCTATAACCATGTCTCAGAATACGTCTAAAGTATGGCAGTATGCTCAGGAATTAAAGTATATTTGGCTATGATTCTCAAGTTCTGTCTACAACTGAGACTACCTCTTAATTAGTTAATGTGCATGGACTTTACAAACGATTATATCCTTCTGAATATACGTCATGTAGCAAGTTTTATATCATCACGTTTAATGCAGCTAGCTAGCTAGCTAGGTACCACTTGGACAACAGCAGTCCTGAAGTTCCCTTTAACCCGCTAGGTAGCCAGCTAGCTTGCTTGCTTGCCTTGATAACGGCACACAGCTAACATTGAAAACTTGTCTTAAACTTGTCTTGTATTAAAAAAACAGCGGTGAAAATGCAATATTTTACTTAGGTTAGATGAGCGTGTTGTTGGCAAGCTTATGCAACTAAGCTCTGTTTGAACTAATCATGACATGACTTTGTCAATGTCAAAGTAAAGGATTACATACAAACGTGTCATTGAAAACTGCTGTGCAACATGCCTTAACAGCGAAAGCATTCATGAAATTATGGTATCTTGTTATTGAAATAAACGTTCATTTCTCAGTCCTCCCAACTGAACCATTTCATGAGATGATAGGCACACAGAGAGGGCCAGTAAAAACTTTATGGATTTTTGACGGACCACCGGCCCACCGATGCGGCAGCCCACCGGGAGTTGTCCCAGTATGCCCGATGGCCAGTACACCACTGAATGCAGGCAATAAGTCTATTTACAAGGCTAATTTAACCCTTTCGCACGTAATTACTCTATGTAGTGCGCATGTTACATTACATGGTTCGTTATGTTTTCATTAGCGTTATTAAGCTTCTCATAGTTTTCAGTTAGCATTTGCTACATTTTTTAATGTTAAATTGCTGTTTCCTCAAAGTTAAAATTAGCTAGAATTTTTCCAATCTAGTTTTCTAATCGCACCGGTTTTAGCATATGTCACACCCGCTCCCAGTCAGCCAGCTCAGCCACGCCCCGCTCAGCCAGCTCAGCCACGCCCCGCTCAGCAAGCTCAGCCACGCCCCGCTCAGCCTGGCTCCACCACACCTGTGGTTCATTCCAATCAAGCCCTGCCTTTATAAGGACTCAGTTTTGTTACCTCGTTGTGAGGTATTGACTCTTTGTTTCATTACTGAGCCTACTCTTTGTCACTCCATCTTGTTGTTACTGTGTTTTTGACCTCTCGCCTGTTTTTTGGACCTTGCTTGTGTGATTTTGGATTCTGGTTTTGTTGCTCCTCTGATTCCCGTTAACGACCTGTTTTGTCCCTGACCACGCCTTTTGGATTCTGGCATTAAACTGTTAACCGCACTTGGATCCCAGTCTGTTTCATTACAGCATATGCACTAAAGAGCTAATCACACCGGTGTGACCCTACGCACAAAAGGGTTAAATGCTCAAAAATGTGTTCCCATGACTCTTTTGCATTTGACTATGTTAATGTGGTCGAAATCATCACAGAAACTCATGCCAATGGATTTTCTGATTGCCAGATAGTCTATATGAAATAAAGGAAGGAATAGTCGAATCTTCGTATTGAACAGCCAAATCCGATTCGACTGACAAAAGAGTCGGGTACAGCCCTAATAATTATAAATCAATATTTCCTTTGTAAGTAGCAGGTGATGGGTATTGAGGTATGTGAGTGAATACAGAGGGTACCTCTTTTTCTTCTCTTGTATAGCCAGTAGTATGTGGTGTGTTTTGACAAAAAATTGTAGTTTTATCATAGCTTTAACGCAATATGTACTAAATATATTATCGTCATTAAATTATGTAGAAACTAAAGCAGGATGCTTCTCTGCCTTATTATTTTAGTATGCTGCTGGGCAAAGCTATCTAGATTAGTTTGTCTTGTTTGACTGTAAAATTTAACAAAGTTAAAATATTGCAGGTTTTGTCATTGTTTTTTGTAAGTTTGCTGACTACAAGAGAGAGGACAGAAGACAGGAGAATGGAATGAAAGAACATGAAGACCTCAGATGAAATTTGGTCATTGGCTGAGTGGAAACCCAGTGAAGAAGATATAAGATCAGATAAGCACCAATGACAGATTACTAATGTTAATTCCACCAGTATTATTACATTCCCAAGACTGAGGTTTTAGAGGAAGTGAAAAAAATACTAAGATGTATCCACAACATCCGTGGGTGTTTGTGAGGAGGGAGATGTTCCTTCTGAACTCCAAGAATTCCATTTTTTATACTTTTTTCTTTATGCATATTTCCCCATTTGATCCCTGTTTTGGAACTGATAATTGCATGTTAGACTCATCTCACCACACAGGAGCATTGGGCATATTGAATACAGTCCTCTAATATAGTTTCATACCAACAGTGACTATTTTTCACAGTACAGGCTCCCCAGTGCACTACAGAGTAGTAAGCAATAATAACTGGAATAACTGGTTGCTTGGAAGATGGTTTCACTGACATCATCTGAGCAACCTGAGCAACAGGGTGCCTCAGGGTGGTAAGATAAGCAACCCCTGGGCCATAGGAATCAGCTTGCACTCAAAATGAACAGCTTAACCATTTGGCCACCTAGGAGCACCACAAGGATTCAATTTTATAGGACACTTAGGATTGCTGTCTGAAAGGTTCTCAGTGGTATACCTGGCAATTATCATTAAGCCTTTTGGTGTATGTCTTCAAAGCCTGAAGATGAAGTATGGTGACAGCAATGTAGGATAATGGGAATATTATATAATGGCAACTGGACTGGTAATCAGTAGCTCATAGGACCAATTCACAGGACAAGCTCTTCTTCTCCATCCTTAAACAGGGTACTTGAATTGAATAGCAAACATCCATCTTTATGTATGAATGTCATCCTGGATAAGGGTGTCAGGTAAGAAATAAATTATAAATATAGTGTATGCAAATAATATATAAATGTCCCTCTGGGAAAGTGTGATGGACACATCAAGCACCGGCTTTCATTCAGGGCACTGAACTTGCTCCTCTGCTGATAGAGTGGCTAATACAGAAGGTTTCAGTGAGACACAATCCAGAGTTAGTCCTTATTCTTTCAATGTATCATTACAGCCATTTCTGAGCTGTCTGGGACCATTCGAGATGGATTTTCAACACTTGCTGAAGCTCAGCAGAAGGTGTTATATATGATTCAAACCTTTGCAGATACATTCACGCGGCTTGAATAAAAGCTGCTCTTCTTGGGAACTCTCACTTAACACCAATTTTTTGGTTCCAGCTTTAACTTGATTTGTCTGTCAGCCATTATTTTCTGACACTCAGTTTGCTGCCATATATACGTTTTCTCATTGTGACTGTACTCTGTGGAGATAATCCAAATGCTTCTTCTTGTTTTCAGCCATTTGTCTTTTGACTTTGTGTACTTATATATTTTGCAGATCTGATGTAAATTGTTCTGTCAAAAGTTTGGACACACCTGATTAAAGACTTATGCTTAAATGCTTGAAATGTGGTTCTTAGGCATTGACTTCCCTGTTTATATTTGTCTATAAATGAATTTCTTTCCAAAACAATATATTTTTGAAAAATATTTTTAGCTACTTTGAAGAATCTAAAATGTAAGATAGTTTTGATTTGTTTAACACTTTTTGGTCACTACATAATTCCATTTGTGTGATTTCATAGTTTTGATGTCTTCACGATTATTCTAAAATGTGGATGCTAGTAAAAATAAAGGATAAAAGTTGTGTCCAAACTTTTGACTGGTACTGTATATAGCATGTAATACACTACACACACATACAATACAGTACACACAATCTTATACACTAAAACCCACTATATATACACCGTATACAGTGTGCATATAAATAGTGTGCATATATATATATATATATATATATATATATATATATATATATATATATATATAGCACAGTAGAGCACAGTTGCCCCTTGTCAACCATATTTTACTCTATTCATAAATTGTATCCCATATCATCAGTAGTGTGATCTAAATTTTAAATGTTTTAATTATTCTACCTTTCATCATGGTTGCACATACCAAACAAATAAATGAAAAAAAAAATCTTGATTCATTTAGAAAGTAGAGACCAAGGTCAGCAGCCCTCTTTGATGTAATGCTATTGATGTGAGGTCACTGTGAAGTTGGTGGATCTAATATAGATTAAGGTATGCAGATGGAAAAAGTAAAGAAATTGCCAGTAGGGTTCTGTCAAGTTCTAATTACCATCAGCCTTTGGAGGCTGGAAAGTCAAACCCTCTCAAATCAAATCTCAAAAGAGCAAGACACAGGTATCATTAGGAATATGTTAATGTTCTCAAGCAAGTTAATATACAGTATGTATAAACCTTCAGCATTACCTATGATCCATTCCATGTCATTGCTATAATTTCAACTTCAGCATATGACCTTTAAACCAGTCACTTCCTTTGAAAAGTCATGCAGCTGTGACAACTGTGCAACTTCTCCTTTGGTGTTGTGTTTGCATCAAAACTGAAATATCTATCACTTGAAATATCGACTTAAATATGTCATTTGAAAAATTCATGAAAGCATTGATGTAAAATCCATACCTAATTTAGCAATTCCATTTAAATATGCAGGAGAGAAAAAATTATTGTCTGTGACTCTACAGAGAAATTACATTTTATGACTGTGACATTGAGATCTTCTGGTTTTTGTCTTTTTCATGAGTAAAGAAAGCAGAAGCAGCACATTAGATGCAAAAATGAAAAGTGATATTGATTAGGCAATTATTTCTGCACTCTTTGCCTCATTTCCTAAATGCGTGGTAATAAAGGCTTAGGCACTGCAAGTAACAATAAGCATTAATGAATGGAAGTATCTTTAAAGAATTAGTGTGCATGTTGATTCACAGACTTTACCACAAGTGGATGTCGTGCATTCTGCTTGTTGTTTTGCTGTTGCTGTCTCCATTTGCCCAGAGCCTCCTCATTTCCTAATAACATTAAAATGCAAACATGACAATATATTACTATTTCAATAAAAAAGCAGAGCAACACTTGTCAGCGTGTGGAAGGGATTGAAATTTTAAAGGAGCAGCACATCAGAATTAGATTTCTTATAGTTAATCATGATCAATACAGCCTTTAGGAAAATGGTTTGAGGTTATGACAGGCAGAAAAAAAGGTTTTTAGAAAATATATTTTTCTTGTTGAGAGACAACAAAATGAGAAGACAGGCAAATGCTGTGAAATGTACTATGTGCTAATAGAGCTGCATTTGCCTTTGGTAATTTGTAAGCACTTTACCCCTGCCTATCGATCAAGTTGGAGAAAGTGAATTGCATTAACATGTGGGACTTAAGCAGCCCATCAAAGTGCTCTATTACGCAGTGGCTTCATTTCCATAATCACTCAGGCTGGGTGCAGAGAGAGGAAGAGTTTTTTTCCCATAACTGTCAAAGCATGTTATTTTTAATTTCCAGACATTCTTTTTAAATTCTTATTTAATTTGCAGGAGCTCTATGACAAGGTTGATTGTTTATGAGTGACAGGGTGTGGCTGGGATCTTTGATTAAATGTCACTGAAAGAGTGATTTTACCAAAGTTAGAAAGCATCCACTAGATCTGTGCAAACGGCAAGGCTTTATTATACTGTTCTCATCCAATCTTCATTCAGTGTATTAAACTAATCAGCCAACTAAACTGTCCTCAGCACTAAAGTCCTCCAAGGAACAGGCAGGTGCTGTAGTTCGGCAGGTTTAATGCAGAAAAGTGTGAAACTGAAATACAGCAATGGACTGTATCTGTAATGAAAGAGACAGAAGGCCCAAGTGCAGAGCTCTGGTGCTTTAATTCAGAAGGTCAAATCCAAGTCGTATCCTTTGGAAAGTCAAATATCACAAGCCAGGGTCAAAAAGCCAGGAGAGCAAAACAGGAATCAGAGCTAACAGTCCAAATCACAAGACAAAAGGGCAAGGTCAAAACCACAGGAGTAGAGAAACCAAACAAACTAGGATACCGTGGGGTAGAGCAGGCTCAATACCTCACAAAGAGGTGCCTGAACTGCAGTCCTTAAATCCATCAGTGGTGATTACGTGAATTTGCTGCAGGTGTGCTTAATATTCAGGTGACTCAGAGCGTGGGTGTGGCTGAACAGGGAGTTGGCTGGAGGTGGGTCTGACAGTATCAATACACAGTGAACGAAACCAAAGTTCACATTGGCTGCAACATAATGCATTTTCCCTTCCAGGCAAACAAAGTAAGTATTACATATAACTGCTCCTTACCAGGAAACAGGATGTGTACAAAAGAAAAGTAGCTATGCCAACAACTAATGCAGCAACAACAATTAAAACTGCCATTGGCTAATATCCATTGATATCTATTTTTCTAAGAATCTCTCAGGAGTACCTAAATTCTGGATCAGGAGCATGGAAGGGATTAAGGTGAGTAGTGCCTCTGAATCTGAAGAAACAGGTATCAAAGGCCTTGCTGCATTCTGGATTAGTTGCAGGGGTTTGATGGCACAGGCTGGAAGACAAGCAAAGAGGGTGTTACGGTAGTCCAGGAATGAGAGGACCAGGGCCTGAACTAGGAGGTGCATAGAATACATAGTGAGGTAGGGGCAGATCCTTTGGCTCCTGCATGTCCGACTCAACCACTGCAACCTGAGAGGAGGTTATCAAGCATTACCCCAAGGCTTTTGACAGTAGTAGTGCTATTGGTGAAAAAGCTTGTAGATTCTATGCTGAGAGAGGTCTTGAAATGGGGAGGACCTGGATAGGATATAAAACATCTCAGTCTTAGCCAGGTTAAGCTTTGGGTGGTGGTCCACTATCCCCTGTGTCCTTCTTATATCCTTCTAGGCAAGCTGAGTTGCCAGTAGGAAGGCTGTGGGGTCTAGAGAAACCGCTGTTCCAGGACACCCTGAAAGAGTGTCCAGGGAGGTTGGATTGAACCCAAAGAAGAGCTGTGTCAGCAATCCCCAATATAGCCAGGGCATGTAGGGTGTGGTCCACTGTATCTAAGGCTGCAGAAAGGTCCAGAAGAATTAACACCCAGGAGTGGGAGGTTGCTCTGGTTGATTGAAGAGCCACGGTGATGAATAAGGTAGTCTCTGTGGAATGACCAGACCTGAAACCAGAGTGAAAAGGGTCAAGAAGCTTGTTCTGAGGATAGTTGGTTAGCCACTGCATGATCAAGTGTTTTAGAGAAAAAGGGAAGGAGAGCGATAGGGCAAAAATTCTGGACAGCAGATGGTCCAATGTCATTTTCTTCAGCAGGGATGTGACTCACGCCTCCTTGAAGGTTGCAGGCACACAGCCTGTGGAAAGCAAATTCATCAGAGCGGAGATGAATGGTAGAAGGCTGGGAATGATGGTCTGCAGGAGAGGTGAGAGAATGGGATCTAGTGCACAGGTTTTGGTTTCCCAAAAGGTTATGTATGCTCTGTTGTCACAAGTGACAACTGACCTGCCAAAGAGCCTTCAATCTACAGCACTTCCTTAATGTCTTTGATACCCACCTTATATGATTTCGGAATCATATGAGATGTAGTTAGTAATTAGATTGACATTGACGTTGTATCATGTTCTTATTCCTCTATCAGATGGGTTGGAGATGACGTGGCCCTAAATGAAACCTTACACAGCACATTATAGACTTTGTTTTGCAGCATTAATAATTTTGATGTTAATAAAGTTGAACCACAACCAATCTTTAAAATGTGAAAATGTTTCCCCTCTTGGAGAAGCAAAAAACATCCATGTGTGCCCTGGATCAGGTTACCTCTCTATCTGCTTGACATGCCTTGTGCTTTTACTTAAGTGAAACTCCACGGATCCCTACAGGGCCTTGCACTTATGTCAAGAAGAGATTTAACTGTTCCTCTGACCTCTTACCATCAGACATGAAGACTGGAATTTGGAATTCACTGGTGTTCATAAAAACTTTGAGGGGGGAAATCAGAGACACTTATCTGCAGAAGTCCTTGAGAGTAGTGCAACTGGGGAGGGCCTGCCTAAGTATCAATTTGTGTTGAGTGGCTGAGGTGGTGGTTTTCAAAGATGAGAAGATGGGGCTGCATAGGGTTGGGGTGACACATTTGTGTTTTTGGCCTTGAGCAATTATTCAGTGCAAGATGTTGATAGTGAAAAACTATGTTTCTCTGTTCTGTTTCTACACACCTCATTGTTCTGATTTTTTTCCACTTGTTTAGCTCATGGTTATTATCCTTATTTATTTGCTTAACAGTCAACCAAATACACATATTTGGAACATAAACTTTAATATGGAAGTCATTTATATAACTGGGGGACAATTCAGTTGAAGAACCTTATTGAAAAGAATGGCAGCAGTATTTAAAAAGGGACTCAAACCCATAGCCAAGTTGCTGCAAATTCAGTGGTCTAGTCCCTCTTCCCCACTGTCCTGTCTTGTGATTGTATGCTGGATGCCAGAGGAAAGGGGATATGAGATGCAACACCAACAGTATTTCCTCACCGTGTCTTTAATGTGAGAGGGAGAGGTGGTGGGAGTGAAGAGGCAGTTCTTGGGGATATAATCTTGCTGAGGCATGATTCATGGTAACAATACTGTGTGGGGGGAAAGGCTCCCCCTCCCTCTATCCTCTCCCTGCTTCTGCCTCTGTTCTTTGTCGGCCTGATGCGCTACCATGGAGACAGACAGGATACCCCACCCCCCTACCTCCACCGTTAATGTGGGAATGTACCCCTCCTTACATATTCATTCATCTGCAGTATTAGAGGTACTTAGATGTGATGTCTTAATTTTATTTTGTGGGCTTTTTGGTGCCCATTGAGCAGTATTTTGCTCAATAAGGATACAAATTACCAAACGCTGCACAGTAGGCTCAGATACATGCACACCAACAGAAATGATAAGATACAAAACATGCTTTGCCTGGGTTGTTATACTACAATACCTTTATCATTGTTCATTTGGACCAACTGAAGTCTTATGGATCAAAAGTATATGAATGTGTCAGTTAACTGTCTGAAAATCACCTAAGAGGACTATGTAATCAAGGTTAGTTCTGTGCAACTTGAGGCTCCATTTGCAGTGATCAGTGTACCTATGCATCATTACATCTCCTTTAAGTGAGATGTTAATTTCTACTTTTTTCCTAGGCATTTGAATTTTTTTTGTCTAACTTGCATAAGACCCATTCATTTTATATTACCCCAAGCCACTTATTTGCATAATTATTTTTTCAGAATGAAACACGTTTAATACTGGAGAGCATAGGGGCAAGCAACCCAAAACCTACATGAAAAGAATTTGTTAATAACAAAAAACATATTTTCATGAAAATCTAATTCTCTTACAAGTTTGTGTGGGTCAAAAGTAAAAGAACTTTTTAAAATACACATTTAGTATCAGCCAGTAAAGGACTGTAATAGTATATGGTTTTCAATCTCTATTGTAGAGCTGTTGTTGCTTTCACATCATAGCTAGAGTATAAGTTTTTGAATGTGTTTTCAGAAGCATGGGTTGTTGTCAAGTGCAAAAATGCAAATAAAGCCTCTGTTCTTAGCAGTGTATTTGGTTCAAACATGGGGAATGTTCAGGTATTCTAGAGTTGGCTCTGCTTTCCAAGATGAAATACCTGTTTCAGGTGAATAAAAACATTATGCCTTTGATGCAGCTTAAGATCTAAAAGAAGGATCCTCCACCGCTCAACTGACTGTGCAAGTATCAATTAACCTAATATTCCAGTACCAAGCAGATTCATAAAACCTGGCTCTCATTTTTTTATTTCCCACAAAATGTATAAAAAGAGAAACAGCTTGATTTGAGGGTGCTTCTGGGTGGCATTTGAATTATTTGCACTCCTATTTCATTACACTAATTATTCTTCTGATTTTTTGGCTCCTGCTCTACATCTAGATCAGCTGTCAGTTTCACAGCTAGATGACTCAATTATATTCATTGAGCAGCTTATCCCCTTCGCAAGCACAATCAGTATGGCTACTGAAACATTGGGTGAGTGGCAATGCACATCGAGAGCCCTTAATTAGCTGATGAACATTAGAGCTTCTACTCTTTTTCTCTACTGTGCATGGAGAAGATAACACAGACATGCAGTCAGTGTTAAGGTTTTTATCAGTCATGTGCATCTGGCATTGGGTTAGTACGAGCTCAGGGGGTTGTCGGGATAAATGCGCCATGGTGGGGGTAAAGTCACGCGTGACTAATTCAATGGGGTACTCGTGTAGCAGTGGTATTGCTTTTCTGTACCTATTTGTGATTTATCCAATAGGCAATAAACACCCAGCTCACTACTGGCATGACAGCTGGATAGTAATATAATGCATATATTATTTTTATGATATTTCATCCATCCCTGTCTGCACAGGGAATCAGATCAAAAGAGTCTCTCTGGGGTAAAAAGGCCTGAAATGGCACTGCCATCTCACCATAGGACTTCATAGACTGATCTCTGCTGCTCTCTCCTTGACCTGGCTCCACATCATCCACTGTCCTAGGACGATCACCTGCAGAGGTGCAGATGGTCTCTATTTCCCATCAAGACCATCAATAGTTTTTTGGACACTGGCCTCTATGTATTGCTTTTCACAACCTCATCCTGCTTTTTCATCCTGCATTTATTTTAAGAGAAAGTAGGAATGCGAGTGATAATTACCATGGCCTCTCTTGAATTGTAATGCATTTTCCTCTTCTTTAAGCTCCTTACTGCTTACTCATTTCCCCTGGAGGCCCAGACTGCCTATTCATAGCTCCCTCATCACTGTCTATTGAGGCTCACCAGGATAAACTTTCCCCTTGTTGTTGCTTTTTTTTCCCTCTTTTATTCACTTCCTTTGGGCCATGAGTGATGGTGGTGATCCTTTATCGCACTTAAACCCTCATTCTCATGTATAAGTTATTATAAGAGATCTACAGGAGCTGATTTGCCTCACATGGTCTTTTTCTCAACACCTCATTAATATTGCATAGCCCTGTCACTGCACACCGCCCCCCAACAAACACACACACACATACACACACACACTTACACTTCCTGTGCTCTACATGGTAGAGAGGGACACTGAAGTACAACACAAAGTCATCTGCGCTGCTTCCTCTGGTCCCAGTTGGTGAAGGGACAAGGACATGGGCCACAGGCCATCCCCTTATGATCCCTGATCTAGTTCCTTCCCCAAAATAAACCTGATTGCAGGTATATGTCAGCTGAAATAAGACTGTTTCCTCTCTCCATGGAAAACACACTATATGCACAATTTTTGACTTACTAAGTCAGGGTCCAGATGAAAAGGTTCTTGACAGTTATGAATGAGGTCCCAGCTACATTAAGGCAATGTGGGGGGAAGCTGCATGTTTTAAACCAAATTTGAATAAATCATCATCAGATGCATTGTGGTTCCACAGCTGTGAGTTTGAACCCTGTGGCTATGTGACCTCTTGTTTCCTGGGCAACCCAGTCAGGAATATTAGAACAATTTCAGTGGCACTAACACTGCAGAAGTGCAGAAGTGAACTGAAGCCTGCCCCAATGAGTCTTTCTCATTAGAGGGAGTTTGCTCAGAGCGCAACATCTATATTCTGTGGAAATGAAGACCTTGCTGAGGCCAGGGGGCAGTGAAGGGAAAAAAATGAGGGGAAAAAGAGAGGGAAAGGGAGGGAAAGTCAATACAGAGGCAGAACATCGAAAAGTGTCTTCAATTTTTCTGGATTATTAATTCAAATTCACATCAGCTGACCAGTTCAAATGAAGAGAGAGCACACTTTACAGCTCGGGTGATTTAAATTAAATATTATGTCTTTAAAAATTTGAATTAGACATCTCACTGTAGTGTATGCCAGCTTTGGCTGCTCAGGCATGGCACACATGCACAGGCAGAGCATAAATGGTTACACCTGTTTCACTTGGGCACTGGTTTATTAATGTTACAAAACTCACTTTTCAATCTGGCATTGGGAAATTTAATAAGAACAAGGGCGTTTTGTTTTGACAGAAAAGACTGTTGCAAATGACGGATTTTGTAGCTAGGTGTGAAATGTGGAGGTGATGAATTAACTGCAAAGGTAATTACTGTTCTAATTCTGCATAAACATATGCCCTGGAAAATTATTAATAGTTTGGGAAAGTAATGTTAGTGATTAAATAAAGTGGCTTGCATCATCAAGCACAACTAAGCTCCTCTAATTACATCTGAAAGCTGGGGAGAGGTAAGGGCTAATTGAAGTTAGTACAAGGTTCCTGAATGACAATTATTAGCCTTGCTGGATTGGTTTGACTCATTTAATTGTGTTCCTGTTAAAATTGCAGCCTTTTTCCTCTCCATGTGTTTTCATAACAGCTGTGGGTGGCAATGTAGCGTAGTGGTGAGGAGCACAGCTTGTATCCAAAAGGTTGCTGGTTCGATTCCCTGCTGGGGTACTGCTGCTGTACCATTGGGCAAGATACTTAACCCAGAATTGCTTCAGTAAACATTCAGTTACAAAAATGGATGACATGTAAGAATTGCTCTGGATAAAAGTGTCTGCTAAATGCAAATAAAGAAACATAAAAAGGGGCATTTACTTACAGTGAACTGCTATTCTGAAGGGTGGCAGGGTGCCCACTGAGCCTTGTTTTTTCCCCTTTCCCTTGTTGATATGATAATTTCAATTTATGAAAGAAAAACATGTTCCTCTACTTGTGTACGTTTTTGACCCTTGACCCTAAGCAATCATTTTTTGATAGTTATAGGTCCATTATCCGAGAGATTAATATCTATCTGTAGAGATTAATTTCTAATGATAGGATCTTCGTTTAGCATGTTAAATACCACCCATACAACTGGACTGGTTGTGATTGTGTTTTTTTTTCTTGCACTGTCCTCATTCACTGTTCTTCACCTGCCATTTACCAGCTGCAACATTTATTTACCTGTCCATCCAAGTTTTTTAACTTAATTTTAAAAGAATTTTAGCCTAGGTACAATTAGTCATTCTTATTTCTTGTTTTATTCTGGGTCATAAATGTCAGCATTGTCTTCACTCCTATTAATCTCCCCAAATGCAATAATACTTGACATCCTGTTCCCTACAAGCACTTATTGCCCTTTTCAAGAGCTTGATTTCAGCCTTACTTAAACTTTTCTCACCCTTATCTGTTTTGTGCCAAAGGGTCATGAAAGGACAATGAAACTATTCTGTGCACAAACTAACAGAGGGCCTCATCACATAGAAGGCTTCAAAGGTGCTCTTGTTGGAATGAGTCAGTATCAATAAATGACAAGCAGGTGGAGCTGTGAGCAAACTTAAACCCCAGGAAAAGCTCACTGTAGCTCTGCTGTATCATCAAAATCAGAAGTATCTCTTTTCTGTTCATTTCTTCCAGCATACCCTGTATGTAAGGGCTTTTTTTTTCAATTACTCTGGTTGTGCTTAAATGCTCATTTTCAGAAGTCAGCCTCGAGCAAAACTACTGTGCCCATTAAGTTTGACCCACGGCTTCCTGCGCATTAGTTGCCCTAGACAAGGGGAAGAATCAGTTCACTGTGAGGGGCAGCCTGTGCACACCTTCACAACAGCACCTAGGGTGGACTGTCTTAGCGCTTATCTGTCCTCGACTTCAATTCAACTTCTGCCTCCCTGTGATGGTTCTATGGGAGCGGGGGAAGTATGCGAATCTGGTGACCTGTAGAAATAGGAGCCCCCACCCACCAGGTCTTCCCTTTGATGTGACAGAGATGAACCATCTGCATTCCTTCTCCAAAGAACCACAGAATAGGTCTGATGAAGTCACACATAAAATGAGGCTTAAAACCCTCTTCAGGAGTTTGGAGTTTCTAGGTGTTTCATCATGTGTTTCATTTCATGTGGTCCATTGTTGAGAAACATTAGGTCACTCAGGGGTGTTAGACAGCTTTTTGCTCTCCCAGCATACCAATCCACCATGACACCAGGTGGACAGATAAAATGGTTGCAGAGGCAGGCTTGTGTTAACCAATGCGTTAAGCAATGGTCTCTGATATTGCCGACTTGAGATAGTCTGTCTTACTGTGGTACAGCAGCTTCCTTTCTTCCAGATAAATGGAGGTCACAAGAGGACAGCGTCCATTACTGAAGTATTCAATTCAAATATCACATGCCTGGCAGTGCTGTTCCCTTTCATTCAGGTCTGTTTTGTCTCACTCTATGCTGCTCCTCTTTTAAGTAGTTAATTTGTAATAGGTTCTGGTGACCTCACACAGCTGGTGCCCATAGTGCTGTAAGCTATTCCTCAACGGAGATGGGCCAAGGTGGGGACAGGCGCAAGGTGAGACTCCAGCTAGGTTGCCAGCTTCACCTTGCACTTGGGCCCCTTCACACTCTGTCCAAAGGTAAGTATCTTCTGTAGCTGTAGTCACTAAAACGAGACTTACTGTTACTATTTATCATCTGCCTTCCTCTAACATGACTATGATGTGTAATGATGTCTGCTCAGGGATTTCTTTGAACAAAAAGCAGTAAGTGATTGCATAGTAGTCTAGCCTAACCCACAATGAGTCCAGACTCTTGTCACCTCTACACCTCTACGCCTACACCTGTTATGTGACATGACACAGACAATGCAGATTTTAACTAAGAGTTCCTCCTGTTAAATTTTATCAGCACCCCACAGGTAGAAGGTGCTAGTTGAAGCATTCTCAAAAATCCTTAATTTACTTCATTGACATGGCGGATTTACTCCCTGTGAACCTGAACCTGGGGGGGATGGGGGGGATGACTGCAGGAGATGCTTGGTCATTGTAGGCCCAACTCCTTTGGTGCTTTCCTGTCACTGCTATTCAGTGCTGTCATCCCTCAACCCAGTTTATATTAACAGGTAATTTGTACATGTCACTTTGGGTTAGATGGCTCATTTTGTTTATACACCATCAATCCAAAGCTAGTGACTAATTTTTCTTGTCTTCTTATAATAAGATTTTCATTTATAAATAGAATTATGCTCAACAAAATAAATGGAATTAAGTGATGCACAGAAATGGTGGCAGTGTGCACATTCATGGAATTTCAAGCACCTCCACATCAATTAAGATTAATAAAAACACTTCAATGGACAAATTTCATTTCAGCCACAGACAGTTTTGGTTGATATTTAATTTGAGAGATTATGGTCAAAAACGTCATTTTTTTAATACCTAAATTAATTTTGGCAACATAACTTGATAAGTACTGTGTTTCAGGGGTGTAACTAATTACTTGGCCAAACATTAAAAAAGGAGAATAATAAATACAAGAAAGTAACTTGTCTCATTTTTCATTTGCAAATCATCAAAGATAATTATTTTAATTAAAAAATATGAGAAGCCTTATTATTACAGACAGGCTTAATACCTTGTTTCTCCCCTTTTGTTGTCCCCTTGTACAGGTAATATACATTTTTAATCTGGTTATTGTCTTAATTTGTCAAATTGTTATAACATGTCCTATGCTTGACCTTTCTGTAAGGCACCTCTCTAGAAGCTCTACCTCAGTTTTCTGGGTAGAACTTGTCATGGAAAACATCGAGGTGTCAAAAGATCACAAAATGAAGATATTATTAAACAAAGATACCATCTTTACTTTATTCATGTTTGAATGCAAGAAGGCGCAACACTTTCATTTGTTCTTGCTCTTTCTCAAGATATCCATTCTTCTACATCTGAAGTCATTCAGATGAGTTTAAGACTTTGGTTAAACAAATCCTCCAGTTTCTTGAAACATTGTAATTGTATACAATCTACTGAATATTAATACCAAGGTTTTAATTTGTATTTTATTACTTTCTAAGACTGATCAAAAGTGCAGAGCACTGGGGGATTCAATATCCATGCAGCTGAACATTAATTAACAACATTGTAATGAAAAATAACAGACAGTACATTTAATTAAAACTCTACAGTTTCATTGGTTGCCTGCATCTTGCAAAGGGATGTTTTAAAATTTTTTTTATGAAATTTGACAGATTCACTGTCACCACTAAAGTAGATGATACAGTTAATTCAGTCCAATAGTGAGATAGTGCACATGGCCATTTGTCTGTCTCATGGACAGTGAAATACATTTTGATATTTAAATCCAACCCAGAAGTGTGTTTTAACATTTATTTTGTTAGAATGGTATGCAAGAACAGAGATTTAAATAAAACTGAAAAATGTACTATCCTCCACCACAGTTTGAACAGGATGAACAAATTGTTGGGGTGTTGAGATTCAGGTGGGCGACTACAGCATTGACCCAGGCAAACTTTAGCTTCGAGCCTTGCCTAATGAAGTGATACAACCCAGATGCATCCATTTTCCGGTGGACCAAGCAGGAATTTGAATGGACACTATCATCCTCTATGATTCATGTAGAGGATGTTACACAGTATTCATGTGCTGTGCACTTATCCATACCCATGTTTATAATATAATTTATTGATTTATTGAAGTAGAGAATGGTAAAAAATATGATGAAACAGCATATACATTTACTCTTGTGATTGCTATGACTTTTACACACAGACAGGGAGGTAGATGAGTTGTCAGTGTCATTCTTTTTACAGTATATGTATGTAAATGCCAGCCTTTTGTGAGAAAGCCTTCAACAATAGCAGATGGAAAGATGATACAATGAGGCCAAATAAGAAATTACTTTTAGTTGTTAAAAAATGTATATCCTCACAAATGTTTTTAGACAATCATGCATAGAGGTCATACCCTGCAAATTGATTTCAGGATAAAATGTTCAAAATGTTACATTTTCATGAACACTCGGCATTATAGACACCCCTTTCTATGCACAATATTGAGTGACTGTTTTAATATATTCTCACTTAGAAATCAAGATGTGCAGAAGAAGCTGAAAAACACATTATTCTTAGTAAAATCATTTCCCTATTTTTACATTTTTTTGTCCAAACTAAACTGTGTTTTGAAATATCACAGCATGATCTCCAACTCAGGGCATATCTGGCCTTACTCACATGATAACCTGGTAATACATATTTTTACACATTAAGAAATACAGAATAACATTTACAGAAATTGTGACAAAAGAGAAAGCTCTTTTATGAAAACACCATGCATGGTGCTCTAAAGCATGTATACACATAGGTATTGCCCCATTTGTCATGCTGGAGAGATAATTATCTCATACAAAGATATTTTCTTCATCCTGCGCATTTCAATTCTCAATATTAAAACACTGATGGTCAAGCTGACCAGCAAGCTAGAGTCCATGAGTATGAATGCATTAAATAATTTTGAGATGGAAGAGTTTATTAAAGCAAGCCTGCGTAATCAGTGTACTTGCAGCTTCTCATTAATCTTTTGCTGATTTGTTCAGTGAGAGTGAGTGCTAATGTTTATGGAAGCTTTTAACAAACAAGCCCAGTTAATCAGTAGTAAATTTACTACACATCAAATGGCAGCCAATGTTAAGGTCTAATTACAAATAGTGTCCAGGCTCCATTTTGCATGGCCAGTGTTGCCTTTGTGCATGTCCTGTTGGCTATGAGAAAGCAAGTGATTTCAAAATAATGGAAGATATATCAATTTTGCTTAAATAGTTTTTGTTTTAATGGCAGTAGTGGGCATCATTGACATGATGTGGCAGCCAGAGACAGTCACTTGAGCTCATCATCCATAGGAAAAAAAGCATTGTATCAGGCAGTTCAGTGTTTGACCAACTCCATAAAGCCTTAATGGTTATTTGAATTTGAAATAATTTAATTTAAAGCCTGTACAATGAACTACCCTGAATTGTCTAATTTCTGTGTCAATAACTCTTGTAAGTGCTGGTGCTTCATCTGGATCGAGTCTGCAGAAAATAATTTATTTAAAGACTTTTTCCTTCAAGTACATTTTCCAACAGTTTGACATCTGCAATAATCAACTTAATACATTATATATTAATAATTGTTTAACAAAAGTGACCTTTTCATATTATTATTTTCATATTATCATATGGGTGCATATATACTGTATTTGATGTCATTAATGTGACATATTGCCCCTTATCCTTTGATTTCACAAAATAGGACAAATGGGAAACATAAAAAAGTGAACACTACAAACTGCTCAGAAGACTTGTACATTCACAGTAATACAAGAAACCGCACCTCCCAAAATCACCATTTACATAATTTCAGTGACACATTATTTAAGTTCCTACATTGGATACCTTAAAAAAGCTTCAGTAAAGGACAAACAATGCCCTTGTAAAGTGACCTTAACATCATTCACTTACGAAAGGAGGGATTTGCAGTAATATATATCACCTGATTCCCTAGAAAGAGCAATGAAATGGCCTTTTCCCAATACCCAAATCTATTTTAATTTGGTCTTGATTCAAAATAACAATACCTCATTTTATTATGACAGTGTCTGCTTGTATTCCCAATTCACAATTTAGAAACAATTTAGAAATTGTTTATTATAAATTTTTATCCTTTAACAACAACTGACAATTTAAATAGTGTTTCTGAAACAATCTGAGATCAATTATACGACATTGCTGTAGTTTGGAATCAGAGACAGCAAAGTAGCCAAACAAGACCAGGAGACCCTTCCACTGTTCTTTACTTTAACTTAAATGCAATCGGAAATAGTATCAGTAAAAAAATGTACATCTGATGACTTTGAACAACAGTTTCCTCTCTTGTACAGTAAATGTCAGTTTGCATTGTACCTGCTTTTCAGATATACCGCAATTATTGTGTCATCAAGTAGGGGAGTGGTGATGGATGATGCACAGGCCTTTGAAGCCAAATTTTCCACAA
Source organism: Megalops atlanticus (assembly GCA_019176425.1). Lineage (NCBI taxonomy): Eukaryota > Metazoa > Chordata > Actinopteri > Elopiformes > Megalopidae > Megalops > Megalops atlanticus. Next base: position 41,185,657 of record CM032876.1, read on the forward strand.
GTTACTTAGGCTGAAACTAGGTGCTTTTACATCCTGACCTTATCCTGACTGCATCCTGACAGTGGTTTTATATTTTCACCCTTTCATCTGAACTGTATCAGGCTCTTCTCTTGTAGAGTATGGACACTAATGGAGGTGTGTCCTTACAGTGTGCTGGGGTTTTACATTCCGTGAGTTGTGAACATGTTGGACCTTAAAGCAGAGACTTACCACCTCCCCCTACATATATCCCCTCCAGTGCTGCCTTGTTAGGGCCTACAGATGTATCTCCTGATTAATTTTGTCCAGGTCTTGATATCTCTTCACCCCAGACTATAAGGTGTCAGCCACATCTCAATGGCTCACAGGGAAACTAGTAGTGGCTTTCACAGACAACCAGGGTGAGCCTCCTGTCTTGATTGCTTAGCTGTGGGTGCTGAAAAATCTGTTCAGAATCAATAAGGGTACAGGGCCTTGGGTTCCATCTTTAATAAAAGTTGGATTTTTTTGTCACATGGTTGTGCTGGAGAATCCTGGGATTTTATTACGTAGCCCCGAGTGCTGTGTCTCATCTTGGTGTCAGTGATGGGGAAACCTATAGTTAAATTATTACAAGACAAAGATTACATTGCTCAGTATCAATGTAGTTTTACTTTTGCTACTGTGCCTTCTTTCCTGTATGAGGTACTCTATGGGTCCTTGACTCTCTAGCCATACCTTATGACAATGGTCACCAACTCATAGAGGACCTTTGTGAAATCAATTTACTGATTAATTTTTAGTCAGATTTTCTGGTAGCAGAAGAGCCTGGTATCAGTTTAAACAGCCTCCGTAAGAGTTTTTTATTGTCATTGCAATGGCATTATAAAACCAGAAGCTATTTCTCATGCAAAAAGATGATTTACTTGATTTAACTGCTTAAAATGAATGTCTGAGGAAAAGGCAAAATGCCATTTCCACCTTCAGCACATGCAGTTTAAAGATCTCAGTCAAAAATGGACATTTTTCTCCAATTGTATAACTGATCATTTGAACAAAATGTACTGCACTGTTGTCCCTCTATCTACATAGCACTGCAGCGGGGGTTAAATGTATGCTTATAAACAGTTGCTATTTGTGGAAGATATATGGGAACATGACATTTACGTTCACAGCTATTAGCATACACATAAATGTGAAAGGCAGAAAATTGGTAATCAAGCCAAAATTTTGCCTAAATGTATCAATGCTCTTTTTATGCTCTTGTGGAGTTAATCAGGGAGTTTCATTTGCATAATCTACTACCCTACGTATTCTGGTTCAATTCCCCGCTGGGGCACTGCTGCTGCACACTTGGGCAATGTACTTACCTCTGCCTCAGTTAATATCCCACTGTATAGATGGATAACATATAAAAACTGTAATATATGTAATTCACTCTGGATAACAGCATCTACTAAGTTACAATAATGTAATGTGTGACCAATGATTAAAACTAAATGCATATCTGCAATTTCTGCAAGTATTTTACTTTATACTGCAATATTTTTCATTTATTTTCAGAGCTCAGTTCAGTGTTGTATAGGCAACAAAAGAATAACACTTGCTTTATTTTGTAATTCAAAGTTGTGCAACACATTGCATTTTTTACACTTACCTTAGAAAATTCTGGAAGCTAAAATATACTGTACTACAGCCTGGTGGAGATTGATCATGCAGAATACTGAAAGCCGTACTTTTGAGAATATTCTTCTTTTCATTTTGCCTATGAAATCAAGTGGCCAAAAAAGTGTCAAACATGTGAAACATGACTTAATCAAACAAGAAAGCCAGGTCAGTGCTTGTGAGCCTTCCTGTAATAAATTTAGTTGTGAACACATGACAAAGGTCATATATTTGGCAGGGTGTCAGGAAAGGTCTGATATTAGTTGCACTGGTGGTGTGTTGGGATGTCCAACATACTGATTTGTTAAATAGCATGGTCTTGTGTAAACAGGTGGCGTCTTGCACATCTCTGGTGTGAGAACCTAGAGAAAAACACATCCTTAGTTTTAGGGTTTGTCGAAATGCAATGTACTGTAAAAGCACAAACTACCAAGATGACATTAGGCCTCATTCATCAAAATGTTCATAGAAAAAAATTGTTCATGGGGAAAGCACATATGAAAATGTTACATTGGTTTCATGAAAGGTGTGGAAACATCCAATTTCATTCGTACCATCATGATGAATATGGACTGTTCTTAAATTAGACGCTTGTACATTTTATCTCTATTTAGTGTAAGTAAATGCCTGAAAATCCCATATAAGGGCATTCTGACTTCAGGGAGGCTATATTCTCAAAAGTATGTGGTTCTGCGCCTTTAAGCAAATGCTGTACTCAGCGATTACCGTAGCTGCAGTCAGTTTAGGGAAATGAGCTAAGACACAAAAGTCAACCTACACATCGTCATTATGCAAGAGTACAAAAACAAAATAAGGTGAAAGCAGGTGATGTACGCCTACCCAAGTGCAGAGGGTGCAGTTTGCAAACTTTCCGGTCAAGTGACCCTCATCAGGGAGAATCACAGAAGACTCAATATACAGTGGCATGAAAAAGCATTTGTCCCCTTCTTGATATTCTCTATTATTGCCAATTTGGAGCACTAGATGGTTTCAGATTTTCAAACAAAATGTAATAATGCACAAATGGATCCTGAGTAAACACAAAACACATCATTTTAATGTTTATTTTGTTCCTTCACGGAAAATAGTTAACATACACCCGCATCACCCCTGGGAAAAAGTAAATGCCCCCTTGAACCTAATATCTGGTTGGACCACCCGTAGCAGCAATAACTGCAACTAAACACTTCCTATAATTTGATATGAGCCTTGCGCATCTCTGTGGAGGAATCTTGGCCCACTCTTCTTTGCAGAACTGCTTTACCTCTGACAGATTGGTAGGTCTTCGAGCATGAACTGCTCTTTTCAGGTCCTGTCACATCATCTCTAGGACTTTGACTAGGCCGCTCCAAAACTTTAATTTTGCTTCGTTTTATCCATTCAGATGTCAACTTGCTTTTGTGTTTTGGATCATTGTCATACTGCATCTCCCAATTATGCTTTAGCTTCAGCTCATGCACAGATGGTCAGACATTCTCCTTAAGAATTGCCTGGTACATAGCAGAATTCATACTTCCTTCAATGATAGCGAGTCATTCAGGTCCCAAGGCAGCAAAACATCCCCATATCATGACACTGCCACCACCATGTTTCACTGTAGATACGACATTCTTATAGTTGAATGCTGTATTCGCTTTACGCCAGACATAGGAAGACTTGCACCCTCCAAAAAGTTCCAGTTTTGACTCCATCTGTCCATTGAATATTATCCCAAAATTCTTGGGGATCATCCAGGTGCTTTTTAGCAAATGTGAGATGTGAGACGAGCTGTGATGTTTTTCTTGGTGAGCAGTGGTTTCCGCCTAGCTACTCTTCCATGAAAGCCATTTTTGCACAGTCTCTTTCTTATTGTTGAGTCATGAACACTGACCTTAGCTCATGCTGGAGAGGCCTGGAGTTCTTTGAAAGTTTTTCTGGGATCTTTTGAGACTTCCTGGATGAGGCGCTGCTGTGCTTTTAGAGAAATTTTGGCAGGTCGGCCACACCTGGGAATATTCACTATTACTCCAAGTCTTCTCCATTTGGAGATAATGGCTCGCACTGTGCTTTGTAACCCTTTCCAGACTCATATATCTCAACAACTTTTTTCCCAGCTCTTTTGGAATTTCCTTTGATCGTGGTGTTGTGTGCCTGTAGAATCTTTGTGGTGACTACTTCTCTCTGATGATAAGGTTCAATATATATGCCACTTAAATGCAACAGGGCTGGCTGCAATCAAGCTTGGCTGTGTTCAGTCACCTGAATTTAATTATCAACTAAAATTTTGTTAATTTCTTTGTTTCAAATCTAAGGAGGCAATTACTTTTTCATGGGGCAATATGGGTGATTGGTGACTTTTTATATAAAATGAATGAAACAATGAATTAGAAACTATGTTTTTCTCAGGTTTCCCTTGTGTAATATTAAATTGTATTTGATGATATGAAACCATTCAGTGAGAGAAACATGCAATAAAAGAGGAAGTCAGGAAGGGAGAAAATACTTTTTTACTCCACTGTAACCACATACGCATACTTGCTCAGCAATGGAGTGCTGAAAGGTCGGTGGGTATGTTTGGACACAACAGGAGGCATGATTTTGTACACAGCAGAGAGGATGTGCGAGATGATGTTGGTCCACTGTGTCCTCCACATTATGTCCATGAAATAAGGCATTTGTTCACAAGATGAACGCTATGACCGAGTTGCTCCGGAGACTAGGGTTACAATTCAGACTCACATAGAATTGATGAGCTTCTTTTAGTCAAGATATGAAGTACATATAGCATGCACCATTTACCACCAGCTTACATCTGTAAAGTCTACTCGCACATACTTCCTTTGTGTTTGATACAAATGTCATTGTTAGGCAAGACATAAGGACAAACCTTTTTATCTAATAAAGTATTTATTTAGTTAACGGAGTCGTTTCAAAGTTTGTGCTTATTTCAACCAGTGATTTACTGATGTTCCCAGTTTTCTTGGACTACATTCATTAGAAAACAGATATAAGAAGTCTTTCCTTGACAGCCTCCTCTCATTTTTTTCAGATTTGTTGACTTGTGTTGGAATCCAAGAAACCCAAATTAAGCTAAGGCTGCCATTTGCCATGTGGGTCAGTGTGATATCCCTGTTTGGACATGACTGGCCACAGTATGAGATATGATCATAGCTGCTTTCCTGACTGCGGCATTTCTATGCTGATGGGTCTGGCTAGTTTCCCTTGGCGAGCTCAGCGTCCTATGGGAAATATGTTCCTACAACGGAAGGGTAAAATCAAGCAACAGGGAAGCAGGGATAAGACAAATGCCACAGGGTCAGCTCTGAATAGAACAGGAGGGCAGAAAGCATTATGAAATTTTGTAACTGGAGGTTGTAAGAAAAATATATACAGTGTGTACCTGCATGCATGTGTGACCAAATGGTTTTGTTATAGCAGCAGTGCATGCTCAACCTCTGCCACTGTAATCAGAGGGTTGGTCTGAGATATGAATGCAGCATCAAATCGGTCTTACCATATCTTCAGTCTTCTTGTAGAAATGGGCTCCTTTAAAGTGACAGGAAAAACAGGAGTCACAGGTTGGCACTTTTTGACCTGCTTTAAAATTGTTGGGCTTGTCATACAAATTGAACATTTACATAATAATTCATTCAGTGTTTCTGCATGTCCCCCAGTTCTGATCTCACACACACACACACACACATATATATATATTATGAGGGGCCAAACAGGAAATATATAAATATAAGCCTGAAATATAAATATATATATATAACTATATATAAATATAGTTATATAAATATAACTCTGAATACATAAAAGTTAGTTTATACTCAGGCATATCACAAGACAGTCGTTTTTCTTTTTTGAATAATTTCTCTTTTTTTTCTTCATAGGCTACTGAGTGAGAAATACAAGTTTAACATTAGCATCAGTAATATTTTACAGTACAATCAAAGATAATCAAACAAAAATGTTAAATAATTTAAATTTGAATGAGGCAATAATTTTTCATTAAGGGGTCCTCATTTTCTTGGTATTAGGACCTTTCAAGTAGGGGAGCCAAATTTCACAGTGGCTGTTTATCAATCCGCAGCTGTTTATCAATACCAAGAAGGCTAAGAACGTACTTGTGTTCTTGAGAAGAACGTTCTTGCCAAGTGTCCTTGAGGTAGAACGGTCTTGCAGGATCACGAGGATGGAGAACACACCTATCAGAGATTGAGATGCTATTATAATTTATATATTCAGTGTTACATTTATATATTCAGGAGTTACATTTATATATTCGGAGTTACATTTATATATTCAGGAATTATATTTATGTATTCAGAGTTACATTTATATATTCAGCTTTATATTTATATATGTCCTATATATTATATATTATATATATATATATATATATATATATATATATATATATATATATATATATAGAACTGGTTTCTGACTTTGCTACTGAATGCCACAAAATGGTGATACAACAGACAGCCATTGGGCTCAGCCCGCATGGTTACAGTTGCTATGCCTACAAAGTTATCTCTGGCATGCAAGAAAATTCAAGAAGCTGTTCCTTGTGCTATCAGTTTTTTTCCTTTTTTGCATAGCAAGCAAATTCAGCTCTTCTCTGTATTACAGTAGAAGGAATGATGTGATGTGTTATTAAATACCATCCTGAGATTACTGATTACTGAAGACATTGAGATTGGAACTAGATTTGATAGCACAGCTATATAAGCTATGCATATTATGTGGTACATAGTGTAGGAGTCTACTGATTATGGTAAATGTCATTGAAAAACATTTGCTTAGTTTCCCTCCTGAGCTATAAAATTTTATATGTTAAATATGTTGAATAGAGCTAAAGGCTTATGTTAAAATATGAAGACCAATACTGAGCATGCAGCTATTACCCTATTGTGTGCATCTAGCCTCCTGTAGTTTGAGAATGACAGTAGTTAGTGTCTTTTCATATCTTGACCTAAGATAACTGGAAAATAAAGTCATAGTGTTGACCATGTGATCAAGATCTAACCAAATCAAGATCAAAACCTAATTAAGATGGCGGCGCGCACAGACGCAGCGGCTTGAAGCTCCCTGTATTATCAGTAAACATTTATCGCATCACCCCGATGGGGTATTCATTGTCGCTAGTGACTTCAACCACGCCAATCTAAAGTTAGTCCTCCCAAAATTCAGCCAAAATGTGAAATGCCCCACCAGGGGCAGTAACACATTGGACCAGGTTTATACCAACATCACAGGCGCATTCAGGGGGCAACCGTGTCCCCACCTGGGACTATCTGACCATCTGTCTCTGTTCCTGACCCCAGCTTACAGGCCATTAATAAAGAAGACAAAGCCAACCCTCAGATCAATACAGGTATGGCCTGAGGGTTCTGTCTCACAATTGCAGGATTGTTTTGAGTGTACAGACTGGAGCCAGTTTGCACACCAAACCAGGCATGACTCAGGATTTGACTTGGAGGAATATGCCTTCACGGTGATGTCCTACATAAAATACTGCGTTGACCAGGTGACCATCACTAAAAACATCCGAGTATTCCCAAACCAGAAGCCGTGGATGAACAGCGAGGTCCGGAACCTGCTAAAAGCACGGGATGCCGCATTTAGATCTGGTGACATTGCAGCATATAGTGAAGCCAGGTCAAACCTCAAGAGGGGCATCAAGACTGCCAAGCACAGATACAGACAACAGATTGAGGAACACTTCAGCAACACCACCAACCTCCGACACATGTGGGAAGGAATCCGGTCCATCACAGCCTACAAAGGGAAGAACACCTGCCCCCCCATCCAGCGACGCTGCACTGGCAGAGGAGCTCAACAGCTTCTTCGCTCGATTCGACAGGGACAACAAAGCACCAGTGTTGAAGGCCCTGCCATCCGATGGAGAGACAGCACCGACGCTGAGCACTCAAGAAGTGAGGTGGACCCTCCGCAGTGTCAACGCGCTCAGAGCAGCTGGACCAGACGGCATCCCTGGGAGGGTCCTCAGAGACTGCGCCGATCAGCTGGCAGAGGTCCTCGCTGACATCTTTAACCTCTCTCTGTCCCTCACTATGGTCCCCAAATGCTTCAAAACATCCACCATAATCCCCATACCCAAGCAGTCAGCAGTGACAAACCTGAATGACTACAGGCCTGTCGTCCTCACCCCTGTAGTCGCAAAGTGCCTGGAGCAACTCGTGATGACCCATATCAGGAGTGTCATCCCTGCTACCCTGGACCAGCACCAGTTTGCCTACAAAGCAAACAGGTCAAGTGAGGGCACGATCTCCATCACCATCCACACTGTGCTGGACCACCTGGAACACAAGGACACCTACGCCAGACTGCTTTTTATTGACTACAGCTCTGCATTTAACACCATAATTCCCAATAAACTGCATTCCAAACTACATAATCTGGGTACACCAGTTTGCAACTGGATCCTGGACTTCCTAACAAACCGCCCCCAGACAGTCAGATTAGGCAAGCACACATCATCCACCTTGATCCTGAACACGGGAGTACCCAAAGGATGCGTACTGAGTCCACTTCTCTATGCCCTCTTTACCCATGACTGCACACCTGCTCATGCATCCAACACCATCATCAAGTTTGCAGATGACACCACAGTGATTAGGTTAATCTCAAATGATGATGAATCGGCGTACAGAGAGGAGGTGCAGAATCTGGTGGGGTGGTGCAATGACAACAACCTCTCACTCAATATCAAGAAGACCAAAGAATTGATCATTGACTTCAGGAAAACCTGGAGGAATGAACAGGCACCACTAATCATAAATGGAGAACCTGTGGAAAGAGTCTCCAGTTTTAAGTTCCTGGGAGTAAGGATAACAGAGGACCTCTCTTGGACCACCAACACCTCTGCAATAGTAGGGAAAGCACGGCAGCGCCTGTACTACCTCAGGAAACTTAAGAGAGCAAATCTGCCCCAGAAACTACTGGTGAACTTTTATTGGTGTGCCATAGACAGCATACTGACATACTGTGTAACTGTATGGTATGCCAGTTCCAACAGAAATGACCAGAAAACAATACAACGTGTAATTAGGACCGCACAGGACATCATAGGGACACAAGTCCCAGACATTGGGACCATCTACAGCTCACACTGTCTGCGATTTATTAGGGACCTGACTCGCCCCAGCAACCACCTGTTCAATCTCCTCCCATCTGGCAGGAGATTCAGATGTATCTCAGCTCGCACAACCAGACTGAGGAACAGCTTCTTCCCCAGAGCTGTAATGCAGCTCAACAAATCCCCCCCACTCCACCTCCCATAGAAGAGACTGCAACGATGGACATGTGCAATAATGTCAGTATTATATGCGATGCAATGCAAATCGCCTCTTGTGAAATAATATGGACTATGCACACCGCACTTTAATACAGTATTATGTTATACAATAGTACTTTTCCTGTCATTGCACAGAAACTTTACTGCTATTACTACTTATTTATGTTCCATTACTCTTACATACCTTATATATTGTACCTCACTCTTATATACTTTGTTTTTTTTTTTTTTTATTTATTTATTCTTGTTGCCTTTAATTCTTACTGTATGTTGTCACAGCACTGTTAAGATAAGATAGAACTTTATTGATCCCACAGCGGGGAAATTCACATGTCACAGCAGCATTTAGACAGAGGTAGAAAGAGTGGCAAAGTGCAAAAAGTGCAATAAAGTAAAAAATACAAAAACACAAAGGAATACAGAGGAAGAAAACAAACAAAAATATATACATATATATATATATAAAAACAGAACCAATAAAATAGTAAATAAGTGTACATTAAGAATTAAAAAAACAAACAGAAAAATAAGAAAAACCACAGATGTGCAAAAACTAGAGATGTGCAAAACCAAGTGTATTTACAGAGTGGTGGGGTTTATTTATTATTAAACAGTCTGACCACAGTTGGGATGAATGACCTGCGGTTCCTTCTTACACTGTGGGTGAAGCAGTCTCACTGAAGGAGCTGCTCAGGGCCACCACAGACTCATGCAGGGGTGGGAGGTGTTGTCCATGATGGACGCCAGTTTGGCTAGCATCCTCCTCTCACCCACCTCCTCCACAGAGTCCAGTGGAGAGTCCAGGACAGAGCTTGCTCTCCTGATCAGCTTGTCCAGTCTCTTCCTGTCCCTGTCCGTACAGCCCTCCCCCAGCAGACCACGGCGTAAAAGATGGCTGAGGCCACCACCGTGTCGTAGAAGGTCCTGAGGAGAGCCCTGCACACTCCGAAGGACCTCAGCCTCCTCAGCAGGTGGAGGCGGCTTTGACCCTTCCTGTACAGGGCATGAGTGTTGTCTCTCCAGTCCAGTTTGTTATTAAGGTGAACACCCAGGTATTTGTAGTTCTCCACTACCGCAATGTCCATACCCTGGATGTTCACAGGCGTGATGTGTGTGTCCTCTTCCTAAAATCCACGATCATCTCTTTTGTCTTGCTGGTGTTGATGTAGAGCTGGTTGAGCTCACACCAACTGACGAAGTCCTTGATGACCTCCCTGTATTCCAGTTCATTCCCCTCAGACACACATCCAACGATGGCTGTATCATCCGAGAACTTCTGGATGTAGCAGTTGCCGGTGTTGTGGCAGAAGTCTGAAGTGTAGAGTGTGAAGAGGAAGGGAGAGAGCACCGTACCCTGAGGGGCCCCTGTGCTACAGGTCACCACATCAGACACACAGTCACGGAGTCTCACATACTGTGGTCTGTTGGTGAGGTAGTCAATGGTCCATGTAGTCAGGTGACGATCAACTCCTGCTCCTTCCAGCTTCGGGCTGAATGGTGTTGAAAGCACTGGAGAAGTCAAAAACATGACTCTCACAGTGCTCCCAGCATGCTCCAGGTGAAGCAGTGATCTGTGGAGGAGGTAGATTACTGCATCCTCTCTACCCGAGGCCCGGCCGGTAGGCAAACTGTAGGGGGTCCAGCGCCGAGTTCACCAGAGGTCGCAGGTGATGCAGGATGATCCTCTCCAATGTCTTCATCAGGTGGGAGGTCAGGGCAACAGGTCTGAAGTGGTTCAGCTCCTTAGGGCGCGCCACCTTAGGCACTGGAACCACACAGGAGGTCTTCCACAGGGCACTTTCTCCAGACTGAGGCTCAAGTTGAACATGTACCTGACCACACCACAGAGTTGGTCCGCACAGTCTTTGAGCAGTCTGGGGCTGATTCCGTCTGGGCCCACTGCCTTTCTTGCCTTGATCTTTGCCAGTTCCCTTCTCACCTGGTCAGCTGTAAGGGAGAGGGGGGAGGAGGGGGGAGGGTGGAGCGGAGAGGTAGAGGGGGGAGAGGAGGTGAGGGGCAAGGAGTAGGGGCAGGTGAATGCCGGTGTGGCCTGGTTTGGGGGACAGGTCCAGGGGGTGGTGGAGGATGACCCGGGCGGTGTGAGGAGGGGGCAGGGTAGGTGGTTGAGGCAGTGGGGGCAGAATCAAATCTGTTGAAGAACAGATTCAGTTCATTTGCCCAGTCCTTAAATCCACTGGACTGGTCACTCCCCTCTCCTTTCCATGCCCAGATATGTTTTTCAGTCCTCTCCAAACGTCCCTGATGTTGTTTTGTTCCAGCCGCTCCTCCAGTTTCCTCCTGTAGCTGTCCTTCCCTTCCTGATGACCTGCCTGAGCTCCTTCTGGACCCTCCTCAGCTGCTCTCTGTCACCCGATCTAAAAGCGCTCTTCTTTTCATTCAGTAGAGCCTTTATCTCAGAGGTCACCCAAGGTTTATTGTTGGGAAAACACCGCACCTTCTTGGAAGGCACAGCGTTCTCCACACAGAAACTGATATAGTCCGTGACACAGTGAGTCAGGCTGTCAATGTCCTCCCCATGAGGACTGCAGAGTGCTTCCCAGTCTGTTGTTGCAAAACAGTCCTCAGTCTTTCCCTTGCCTCATCAGACCACTCCCTCACAGACCTTTTCACAGGTTGTTGTTTACTCACTAGGGGGGTGTAGTCAGGAAGCAGATAGACAAGATTGTGGTCTGAGCGACCCAGCGGGGGGAGGGGGGTTGAGGTGTATGCATCCTCGATATTTGCATACAGTAGGTCCAAAGTTTTATTGTCCCTGGTATGGCATTTCACGTACTGGGTGAAGTTTGGGAGAGTTGAGGACAGAGAAGCGTGGTTAAAATCACCAGAGATGAGAAGGAGAGATTGGGGTTGCCTTGTCTGAAGCTGAGAGACGACAGAGTAAATGAGCTCATAGGCTGCAGCAGCATTGGCGGAGGGGGGGATGTACACAGTTATCGCAATGATATGCGAGAATTCCCTCGGGAGATAATATGGTCGAATGCTAACAGCAAGCAGTTCAATGTCTCTAGTGCAGCGCTGTTCTTTAACACTAATGTGTCCCGGGTTGCACCATCTCTCATTAATAAACATAGCTTATTCCTCTTACCACTCTCCGTTGCTTTCCTGTCCGCCCGCATGAAAGTCATCCAGGGCGATCAGAGAGTCGGGAGAAAGTTCGTTCAACCACGTCTTGAAGCACATGAGACTGCACTCACGGTACTCCTTCTGCAGCCGCGTTAGCGCCGTTAGCTCCTCGATCTTGTTAGGGAGAGATCTTCGTTCCCCATAATGACAGACGGTATACATGGTTTATATCGTCTTTTCCGCTCCCGACGCTTAATTCCAGCTCTGCAGCCTCTCCTCCTACTCCGTATCACCGCCACCGGTCTCTCCGCGCAGAGAAGTCGTGTGTGGCTCAGGGCTAACAGCTGATCACGAGTGTAAACAATGGAGCCGTGGTTGAATGGTTCCCCTGACGCCGTGTCCAAAAGTCCGTAGAAGAACAAGAGACAAACTACGATTGTCGCCAAGTGCACATCCATAATTACGCTCTTGCTAAATGTACTAGTGTGAAGCAATAAATTACACAAAGTGAACCAAAACACACAAAGAACTAAGAAAAAAGTAGAAAAGAGTACGGAGCTGCCGTAACAGGCTGCCACTCACGCGGCCAGTACCGGGAGTAACTGTAATCTCGTTGTCCTGTACAATGACAATAAAGCTCTCTTATCTCTTATCCTAAGATGGGCACAATGCTAAGATTGTATAATAGGTAAAAACATCAGGTAAGACTGATGTTAGAGGAGGTTTCATCTGACATCATTTGTCATTCTTCCATATGAAAGCATGGCCATGGTATACCACTTTGTCAGAACATTTACTAATAGTAGACCTTATCCAGATTATCAGATGTAGAAATGTTGCTTTCATAAGGTTAACAGAAAAGGCTGCTTGTCTCCATAATTCTCCATAAGGCACACTAATATCCACTTCTGAAAATTACTGATTAAAATTTTGATCAATCTTGTGTTTTTGTGAGACAGAATTAGGAAATGCTATCAGAAAATTAAATTTTCCAATGACATTAGGGGCCCCGTCACCAATTTAATTCTACGTGTTTCTATTGAGACATTAGGATTTGATGTAATTTTGGGCAGAAAACATTTTTAACATGGAGAAATTGAATTTCCAAAATGCTCTCAGGGAGCACTTAGTCTAAAAGAATATACTTCCAAATCAAAAAGCTTTCAATCATCTCAAACCATATTTGGATGAGATGGGCTCTTGAGTGTACTATCTCTCTGAATGTTGTTAAACATTTGACTGACTCGGGCACACATTGTTGGAAATAATTATTTTTTATTTCTTTGTAGTCTTTGCATTGCTTGAAACATCTGATTTCAAGGAGCTTGGACAAGATAGCAAAGATACACTGGGCATACAGAAAAGCTTGAGCACTAATAAGAGGGTGAGTTCATTTATCATAAGGATATTTATAGCAGAACTCATCAAGTAGAGTTTAAAAAGAAGACAGACTGTCTAACATAAAGATAATGAAATCCAGTGCAATAGAATAATGAAGGCCTTCTATTCAAATATACACAAAATATGTGCATAAGATGAAATCAAGTATACATTTTATTCTCTCCAATTTCTTTATCTCATGTTTTTTTTTCTCACTGCACAAGCATATGTCTGCAGGCCTCATATATTACAGTAATTCATACGGATAAATGTTAAATTTCACAGGGGACCACAATGAATACATCACACAAGTTTAGATTTAGTTCATTGCTTTTAATGCTTTTCTTATTTTGTAAAATTAAGCAAAAAATCCAAAAAAGATGATCCATATTGATTTCTATAATTTAATTCTCATGTCAGGGGACAAAACTGTTTTAAACACTTGAAATTCTACATCAAGAGCACAGACAGAAGACAAGCAGCTATGTGAGCATGATACAGGAATGTAACTGGAAACAGATGAAGGCACACACGGGTGTTTCCAGAGCTATAGGCAGAGTTTGGCCAACTTTTTCTCGATCTGAACTGGAGACGACTGGACAATACTATTTCATGATAACGTCTTACACACCAGGTTCTGTAAGTAACTATTGTGCACTGTAAATAAAATATAAACGAGTAACATTAGCAAGCAATCTATCTCATGTATTTGTTTTATTCTGCTGTGATTTCCACTTCCACTATGAAAACATGAATTAAAATGTCATGTCAAGTATGTTAGTGGGGTTCGTCAAACCTTAAACCTCAATGTATTATTTCTAATTCAGAGAACAAGAAATACAGAAATGAAGAAAATATAACCATCTTTTTTGAACATTTTTAAATAGCATTTTCTTAGTGTAGCAAAAAGTTGTAATACAACTACACTTTACATTTAATTTTTGCATTATACTAGTATACCAGTGTAGTTACACTGCAAGTAACTAAATGCATGTCATTACACTATAACTATTAACAATGTAGTTACTGTGCAATGGCATGGAGTTACACTTTGTTCTGTTTAATGCTTATGCATGAGAGACAGAATGATGCCAAAAGGATTCATTGGCTAGCTTTGGCTTCTCTATATGTTTGAGCAAAATGAAAATATCTATCTTGTCCCTAAATTAGTGAAAAAGTGTATCCATTCAGGCTGAATGAGCAACCAGGCTAACAACACTCCCAGACCAGTGAGTGTAAGCAAAACATCATTCAAGCATTACCCAAAGTTAACTTGTGCTAACCTGACTAGACAGCCTAGAAACTAAGGGAAGCTAAGTACATACACACCATACATCAGAGTCACTAGATCACATAAAACAAACAGCCAGTGATACTTGTAGCAGGTGTTAGAGAGTGGGGATTGAGGTGGAACAAAGATGCAGTCTGAAGAAATGGGTCTTCAGTCTGCATCGGAAGATGGCCAGTGATTCTGCTTTCCTGACGCCCGTGAGAAGTTCATTCCACCACTGGGAGACCAGTACAGACAGACATTGTGTCTTAGTGGAGTGACCCTTTCAGGAAGGGGCAGTCAGTTGTCCATGGTTGCAGAGCGTAGTGATCTGGACAGTACGTACAGTTTGATGACTGATTGTAGGTATGAGGGGGGCTGTCCTATTCACTGTCCTGTATGCCAGCACCAAGGTTTTGAACTTGATGTGAGCTGTAACAGAAAGTCAGTGAAGTGAGATGAGGGAGGTTGTAGATAAGTTGTGCAGCTGCATTCTGGATCAGTTGCAGGGGTTTAATGGCATAGACAGGAAGACAAGCAAAGAGGGAGTTACAGTAGTCCAGGCATGAGAGGATAAGGACCTGAACTAGGAGCTGAATAGAATACATAGTGAGGTAGGGATGGATCCTTTGGATGTTTTACAAAAAGAGTCTGCACGTCTGACTCTCTGCTGCAACCTCAGAAGAGAAGGACAGCTGGTTATCAAGCATTACCCCAAGGCTGCTGACAGTAGCAGTGCTATTGGTGAAAAAGCCCAGGCTGAGGGAGAGGTCTTGAAACTGGGAGAACCTGGAGGGGGTGTAAAGCATCTCAGTCTTAGTCAGGGTAAACTTTAAGCGGTGATTCACCATTAACTGTGAAATATCCTTCAGGCAAGCTGAGATGCATGCAGATGGCAGAAAACAGAGGAAAAGTTGAGTGTCATCAGCATAGAAGTGAAAAGCCATGGAAGGAGATGACAGAGCCAAGAGACTGAATGTAAAGGAAGAAGAGGAGGGGGTGTACAGAGCCATGAGGGACACCCATAGGCAGGCTGTGGGGTCTAGACAAATGACTGTTCCAAGACACCCCGAAAGAGCATCCAGACAGGTAGGACTGAACCCAAAAAAGAGTTGTGTCAGCGATCCCCAACATAGCCAGGGTAGATGGAAGTAGGGTGTGGTCTATTGTATCAAAGGCTGCAGAAAGGTCCAGGAGAGTTAAGACTGAGGAGTCAGAGGATGCTCTGGCCAAAGAATGGCAGACTGAGGAATGTAATGGATGTTGTCATCAAAACTGAGAATTTCATTTGAGCAAGAGGGCTTCATCACTGCCAATCTGACAATCTCCTAAGCAACAATGACATTGCCCACAGTCTGCATTATCATGGCCAAGTTCAGTGGCTTATTTGAGGAGCTGAACCGTTTTTTTTGGTGCACCTTACTGAACACACGAACTGCCTCAACACAAAGATGCAAGATCGCTGCCACATAGTGCCATAATACTATATATATTTTGTACCTTTGAGCTCAAACTAAATTTGTGGGAGAAACAACTTTCTGAGGGCACCCCAGTACATTTTCTTTCTTTAAAGTCTGTCGGTGATGTTTACAGAGATGCAAACATGGATACACTACAAGGACAACACAGCTAGACTTATAAGTGAGAAAACTTCAGAAAACTTTGCACACCGTTTTCAGCCAACACATCTGCAAATGGAGGGCTACAAATATAAATAACGGAGATGCAATGTTACTATGCCAAGCTGTTTTAACATTTACTTTCTCAAGTTTACAAGTCATGATCACAATAACATTTACATTACATTCATTCACATATATTCATTTAACAGATGCTCTTATCCAGAGTGACTTCCAGCACAAAAGAACAGAAGTGTTTCCATTCAAATTGAATGAGCAGCAGTGTCAGACCAGGCTAACAACACTCCCAGACCTATGGGGTGCCGTTTAGGAAAAAAAACCATATGCCTGATAATTATTTGAAAAAAAAATCTTAAGTACGGGACAATGCAGTTATGAAAATTATATAATGTGAAAAATAATTTTTTAAAATATTTTAATACTAGACTTTTTAAATGTGTGTACATATATACTTTGAAATAAAGCTGTCAGTGAAATTAAGCTGCCTTCATCGTGCCTGACTGTAATGGCAAACCAATATATACGTGAACAAACCAATACAGGCGAACACAAACCAATAGGTGCGTCAATGACAAACCAATGCAGACGTAAATGACAAACCAATACAGACGCACATCCATCCAATATAAATGACACTCAAACAAACAGGTGTGTAAGTAGCAAACCAATACAAACATAAATGACAAACCAATACATAAGCACAGAAAACCAATATAAGAGACACTCAAACCAATAGTTGCGTAAATGACAAACTAATATAAACGGAAATGACTAACTAATATGAACGTAAATGAAAAACCAATACAAACGTAAATGACAAACCAATAGATGCGCGAATGACAAACCAGTATAAACGTAAATGACAAACCAATACATAAGCACGTCAAATCAATACATGAGTGAATGAAACCAATATAAGATACAATCAAACCGATGGATGTGTAAATAGCAAACCAATATATATCACACTCAAACCAATATGTGTGTAAATGACAAACCAATACATGTACACATCAAACCGATATATATGCAAACCAAACCAATATATATATACACACTAAATGTATTATTTTTTTCCTAAATGGCACCCCATACAGACCAGTGAGTGTGAGCCTAACACTATTCAAGCACTACCACAAGTTAACTTGTGCAACTTGACTAGACAGCCTAGAACATTAGGGAAGCCTATAAGGGAAGTACACACGTTACCGTACATCGGTCACTAAATTAAAGAATTCAAAACACATTGCGATACATTGCGAGCAAGTAATATTATATTTTTACTATTCAAAATTAAATCATTACCATGAATGATAATGTAAAGAATGATAATTTAAGATATCAGTAAAACAATTTTGACTGGTCTTAAATACGTATCATTTAATCAAAAATGATTTACATATATATTTTGTTCAATAATAGATATCAGAAATTCCTTTGCCACTAGTAATAAAAACGATTACATTTACATTTACATTTATTCATTTGGCAGAAAGTTTTATCCAATGTGACTTACAAGTGAGGTACAATTTACAGATTTGTATTATTCCAATTTCACTTGTTGAACAATTATTTAGAGTAATCACAATTTCATTTTGACAAAATTCAATTTCAGATATCTGACTTGTCAAAATGACATTCTGACATGTCGAAATTTTGCCTCATCAAATCAATAATATATTTCTGTCCAGTCATAATTGAATTTCAGGTATCTAAACCTCAACTTTAGATATCTTTAATTCAGAATAATTACAGATGTCCTGAATTACAATTATTATGACTAATTATGAATGAGAAATCTAAAATTAATATTACTAGTCATAACTGAATGAAAGATATTTTAATATTATAACTAGTCATACTGGAATTAGAGATATCTTGGATCTTAAATTGGAGGCTCCATAGAAGTCAATGAAAAAAGTTCCTCCTGTATGACTAGTTATAAGAAAATTGGAGATACCTTTAACTTAAAATGTGACTAGCCATAACTGAATTAGAGTTATCTTGAACTGGAATTATGTCTAGCCAAAATTATCTATATCTAATTTGTATTAGCTTCAGTGATTAAATGTTAAAATGCCTTGCCATGGCCTTGGCAAAACACAGATGAGCTAATGAATATGCATTGATGTTGCAGTTCTCTTTTTCCATGAGAAGGAGTAAATGCCCATTTTCTGGATAGCAGATGAGAATGTATTGACAATGCAACAGCTTCCATATCCAAGTGACCAAGTGGACAAGTACATACTTCATTCAGCAGGATGCAAATACAGTATTGGATATTCTGTACTTGCAGACTGAGGGGAAGGGTGTTTTTGGTAGTGCATTTTGAACACATTGTACTGTTATTGTTTCAGTGACTTTGCAGAAGCCTCTGAAAATTCATGTTGAAATCACACTGCTCACAGTACTAGTTGATAGCTAGTTGTTTTAAATGGAGAGATAGCAGGGATGTTACTGAAATCAATCTGCGGGAAATTATGTAATCATTCTAGTACTATTGATGAATAATTGATATAAACGGGTTTGATTTTCCAACTCCTGGCATCCACATTGTAGTTTTGGTGAAAGTATTTATTGACAATAATGTAATGATTATTGCAAAATTGTAATAATACTTGCCTAGTACCATTTTACACTGTGTTGTATAATTTGTATTTAAAGGCTTTTTACTGATACACATCAATGAAGCAGCCTACCAGAAAAAGAATTGTGTATTCACTTAACAGAAAAATAGAAATAGCATGGCAATGGAATGACAAGAAATCTACAGAAGTCTATGTGTGTAGATTACTGTATTAGTCTGTAGTATAGTATAGTAGGCCTACAAAGCTGATCCTATCCATATCCTATCCAATGGTTAATGTTACTGCGATAAGTGCCCTGGAAGTCAGTCTCTGTTTTTGTCGCCTTAATAGGACAAATCATGTGGTTTGGCCTTTCAAGAGTGACATCAAAACTCACAGCAGTATCTTACAGAGTCCAGTCAGCTTGCAAGCTAACCACGCAACAGCCCTTAAAATGTACTTCAGAGGGGACAGAGATAATGAACAAGCTTGCTTATTTTCCAGAAGCATCCAAATGTAGCCTAGATTTGACGTGTGTTCATCAGGTATGAAAACAACTAATTGACCCATCCAAGACAAGCGTCTTTTGTTATTAACAAGGGGTCAGCTCAAAAATAACTCCACCACTCCAGCCTTACAATTAATGCTATAGAGTCTCAAAAGACTGAGTAAATTATATTACTGGTATTTAGCAGGTGCTCTTATCCAGAGGGACTTACATAGGTTACAATTTCTTACATGTTACCTGTTTACACACCAGGATACTTATTGCGGTAATTCTAGGTTAAGTAGTTTGCCCAAGGGTATAACAGCAGTGCCCCAGTGGGGAATCAAACCAGCGACCTTTCAGTTATGAGGCCTGCTCCTCACCACTATGCTACACGACCGCCCAGCAAATTAGTTTCTGAGAAGTCCGCAGGAAACATTTTAATGTGATATAGTGTGCTGCAAAAAAAGAAAATTTAAAAAAGAACATTTAGCACAGTTAATTTAAACTGTGTCCTTAGTTTCTTTATTTTTGTGCTTGTACCATCCTATGTTGTACTGATCCCAATAACAGACACTACAACATCTAATTGTATAAATAAATAAATAAATAAATGGTGTTAATATATTTCTAAATTTTTGCATTTATATATGTATTTCTGCCTTCAATATGGCAATGAAGTAAGTTGGTCTTACATGGTATTGGTTTATCTTAGACACACATCACTTGCTTTTGAGTGACAAATAGCCAAACATCATGCTGTGCAAAAAAACCTAGCCTTACAAGTAGCTTATTTTTTCAAGCTTCACACAATAAACTGATCTTTAGATGGCTATTCATGACATTCAAGACATGGCGGGACTTGACTGTTATTGAAATGTTTGCTTATTTATTTATTTATTTATTTATTTATTATCAGTCAGCTATAATCTGCAGTAGACTTCAGCCACAAAAGACCTTAACTGTCAACAGTATGCAAAATTTTTTTGTGTAACACAAATGTGGTACAGGGGAAATATGTATGATCCTTTATTTATTTTTATTCATTTGACAAAGTCACTAAAACTTTGAAAGTGCTAGGTTTGTTGCTAAGTGCTTTCAGAAGAAAAGGCAATGACAGTTGCTGTATTGAGAGACTAAAGACCTAAACTGACAACACTGGTTTTAAAAATCCAGAAAACAAGGAAAAAGGCATGACCTGAAATTAAGGATGGCCAGGCTGTCTGAAGAATCTGTTTGCCTTTCTCGTTGGCTGTTAGCAGTGGAATTCATTTAAAAATATCATGTAATAGCTACTTTATACATGGTTATAAAAATAAAGCATTTAACTGATATTTTCACTTTTGTCTTCAATAATGTATAATAGACTATTTTCAGTGTGTAATAACATAGTTGTTTGCAGAAAAGCCATTCATCTATTAATAGAATTTTCTTTAAGTGGTATAGCACACAGAATTCCAGACTAATGCATATTTATTGAAATATCAGGGATTCACTGGCAGTACTGTACTCCTATGTGATTAAAGTGCCCCCTCCTTTTAGCCATGACTTTTAAAAAGTGAACTATTTTACAACAAATTAGTGTGGCTTAGTGCCTGGGTATAATGGTCTTGCCATTTAACAATACATTGGTAATACTTTGCACACTTATAAATACATAAGAATAAATTGCATATAGTGATCAAAAGCACTGGGACAAAATCATTCCTAGTAGTGAATAATGCAATAATGGTGTATAAATACTCTGCTTGAGTCAAGCAGTTGGCTTAAAATAGTAATTTTGGGTTTATTCACATAGAAAAAACTTGTGCTTCATGGATGTGTTCCGCTAACTACGTATTGTGTTTCGTAAAGTGCCTGCATGTCATCTGACATTTTACAAATAAGGAATACACTTCCTAAAGATCAACAAAATGCTTTACATAAAATGTCTTTACCATATTGTCTAATATTTCAAATGACCATCTTGAATGAAAAGAGTGTGAAGACACTTCTGTCATGCCATTTAATGTGAACCATGCTTAGTATTTAGACCTCTGCTTTTAAGGTTCAACAACATTAAGGAATCACATCCATCTTGTACAGATGTTATTGTTATAACTGGATTGGATACTGTATTATGAAAAGATACAGTATCTGTATCTCATTTTTGCTGTTAGCTAACTTTTATTCCAGTACACTAGTAACAATACACACTTGATAGTATTCCTGCATAAAAGATAACAGCGCAATAAAACTGCATGTAAAAGTCGTAACTTCTGTGATTCTGCTGTAGACAACAATGCTGTCAGGTGGAAGGACCCAGGCGCAGATATAATTATCCAGCTTTGACTGGTGCACTTTTTAAGATATTACTTTCTTTAATTTTCATCTTCATTTTGTGTCCTGTCCTTGGTATCTGCTGGAAGTCTTTACTTTTATCATCTTTATGGACAAAGTTGCTCAAAATTTGCAGTTTAGTTGATGTAGGGCCCACTTGCTCTCGGGTAAGCAGTTGATCCTTGAGCAGTCCAGTACCACTATTTGCTCAATTTATCTGGCTCTGGTCTTTTAAAGAAAACGTATTTTACTAACTTTGGATATTGATTTCTCATTTATTTTGTGGTTTATTGTTTCAAGCAAACTAAGGAGCATGGCAAATCAGCCTTGGAGGCCTCAAAATTGTTGGAGCACCTAAAATATTAATTCAATATTAAAAGAAATTGCCGCTAAATTTATTTGCTAAGAACAGAATAGCTGCTCTCACATAGCACAGTGGTTATGGCATTTGCTGAGCTGAGTGGTTACGGCATCACTTGGGTTTGATTCCATTTGCTGGCATTGAAAGGGAGCCCATTGAACAAATAAGATTTGTTCCACTGGGGATGGGGGTGGATAGGTCAGCCAAGGTTTCTTTGTCTCATTGCTCTCAGGCATGATTCTTCAGGCACCTGTGAGTTGCTTCAATGAGCACCCACTCTTTAGTAGTGCACTGTGTGACTTGGATGTGCAGGACTGCAATTGGTCTTGCCTCAACATTCCTGAGGGAATTCAGTGGTTGTTGCTGTTAGATTAGTGATGGGTGATTCCAAAATAGGGTTGCATGAAGGGGAAAAGGCAAAGAAAACAGAATAGTCTTTAAATCAGCAGATTGTACTTGAAATAGCAATTATGCTTTGTAAATAAAAGCTGGCTGACTAATATTCAGTTCCACAGTGATCACAGCAAAATTCATAAACCTTCCATGAAATGATCACTTTTTCTATTTTGGTACATGTAGCTGCAAGCTTTGCCAACTAGCATGCATTATAGTTGATAACAAGTTTGTTCCCTATAGTTGAGCATTTATGCTATTAACAGGCCAATGCACATAATGATCGCTTTTGTCCAAGAAGTGTGTGAAGAAGCCACCAAATTTGTTTTAAAACTTTATCAATCCAGGATCAACACTTATATCACACATCAGAGCATGGATTCAGAAATCATCTTCCAAGCTGAAACTGTACAACATACATTCATTTTGTATTCCCTTTAAAGTTAATTTATGCTTCAGATTTGCATGTCAAAGAGAAAACATACATCGACATGGTAGCATCCTTTGCCAGCTGAAGACCCTTCGTGCTTTTTGGATCACAGTGTGTGGCCATATGTACCAAACACCAAAATGGTTCTGACCTGGTGTTCCAGTTTGCATTCCAGAAGTGACAATATTCATGATCAAGCAATAATCAAATGCAGCGATCGTGAGGTTATCTGCAGAGTCCTTCACATTGTTAGAAAATCTAGGAGGTATGTGACAGGCAGCATAATCCTCTATGCAAATGGCTGTTGTGGTCACAAGGCGACAGCTGTCTGCAAAAAGCGTAAGTCAGCCCTTAGCATTATAAAATCTTTTTTCAGCCTTGGTTAATATACTGTAGTTGTGTGAACCTCAGCCAATGGCTGTAGTGCCCAAAGTGCCATGGTTAGCAAACTGCATATTGCAGAACGCTTGGATGGAGTTATATATCTTACACAATAATTTATCGTATTGATGTTACTCTGTCTGCGAATTTAGGCCTCGTCTGACATGCTGATGAACCATTGCTCATGACAAAAGCAAAAGACATTTTCTTTTGTTGCAATTATACTATGTTTCTCCTATCGTACAAGGGATAATACATTCAAATCCTTTCCTCCATAAAACAACAGGTAAAACATGCAGTCTGGTAGCAAAAGTTGACTTTCTGTTGTCTCTGAGAAAGAGTACCCTTTAAGTTCATAATCAGTTAACACTGAGAGAAGATTTATTGGTTGAATGACATCACTGAATTGAGTTGATTTTTTCCCTTTGTCTCCACTAATTAAACATAAGAATATGGAGTGTATTGTAAAATGACATTGTTGTACTGTATTTAATTCGCTGATGCAGCATATGTAGCTGGACCTTACAAAGAGAGATTCAATTTCAATACAATTACCTGATGAAACGTTGCTTTCCGCAGCCAGCAATGGGTTTTCATTGTCCAATGGACTAAAAAAGCATTGTCTGTATTCATTTTCCTCCACACTTGTAAAAATGCCTTCAGTCAATCAAAGTTTATACTGTGTGCATTATTTTCATTACAAAAGTCACAGGTTATACAGACATGTATTTCTTTTTATTCATCAACACATGTCAAGGTTCAGACCTACTGTAACTCCCATTCTGTTATTTTTGCAGAGCAGACTGTCCTGCACATATTAATTCTGAAAGCCTCACCATTATGAATCATTATTGTCACCATTAAAAACATATTTTTGTTTTGATTTCAGCTATTCCACCACTGTCACATATCCGATAATTGTCCCAGAATGATCATAAATGTTTTTGCTTGCTTAAATGCAGTTTGCTTCTGACCATTGACTCTGCCCAAATGCATTCAATTTGCTATGTATGAACACATCTGTTTTTCATTTACGGTTTTCTTTTTGGAAAAGGCTCACCAGCTGTAGTGAGTAGCAACTCAGGTTTTTTCAAAAACATGCCCCCTCATTGTGACTCTAACATAAGGAATGCAATATATATTTTCATTAAGGACACTAACCATAAACAGACAATAAAAGAAAAAACTCCTATTAGCATGCATAATAATTAGCAAACAGTCCTAAATGACAAGCACACTATAGAATGTATGTAATTACATACAAGTTTAAATGATTAGATAACTATATGTAGTAAAATTCACAACAGAGCCACAATAGAAGATATTTTTGCATTCAAAAAACTCTAACTGAGAAATGGGTTCTGCTTATTTTGTTCATACATACAGGTATTTATAAAAGTAGAGGCATCCACATATTCAGAAAAAGTCAGAAATTATTTGAGTTATATTCTCCTCAATATCCATAATAAATGATGAGTGCCTCCAAATAGGTCTGATTTGCCAAATACCTTAATATATTATGTATGTCCACATGAGTAACTCATATATTGGGCTGTTGTCGTTTTGTCTTAGATCAGCGCTTCCCAAACCTCTCCTTGAGTACCCCTTGTCCTGCATGTTTTAGATCTCTCCCTGCTCCAACACAGCTGATTTAAATGATCAGTTTGTTATTAAGCAAGGGACAAGGGGTACTCCAGCAGCGGTTTAGGAAACGCTGTCTTAGATCATTGGAGATAAACACAAACTTGGGCATGGAAGCCTACAGGTTAAATGCATTTTATGCATACTTGAGGAACACAGTTGATTCCTAAGGATTCCATTGTACTGTGCTAAACACCACATCAGGCCACTTTAACAGCATATTTGCCCACAAAGCCACAATACCTCAATGAAACTTGCTTTTATTAAAAAAAATACAGAAGATAAGGAAATGTGGGCTTGTCTGCTCATGACCTCTGTCATAGATAATAATAAAGATGATAAGGAGGATGATGGCCTGACCTGAGTTATGGTCACTTTACATCAACCGACAACCACCTCACTTCTGCACGTGTCTTTTCTTTGAACCTACTTGAAAGATTTTAATGAGCAGCTTGTCCCCCCAAGTGAAGCAAGGTCCAAACACAGCCGACTTACTATCAACGGGGAATGAGTGGAAATGACAGCTTTTTTCCCTTTAGTAAGCCTTGAAATAAATCTTTGGCCTCTGTGTTTGACTTTTTGATGAGAAAGTGTTGTGCAAAAATGCAATTCTGAAAGGAAAAGGCACTTAAGAGGCTAAGAGGTAGATTAGCAATTTGCAAGAGCTATTTATATTTTTAATTCCCTTCCTATCAAGCTGCCCTTGTCTTTTATAAGGTATGTGCTTGTTCCAGTGAGCTGGAGTTGGCCAGAAAAGCAGTATGCTACAACACACAGTGGACAAGAAGGGGGGGGGGGGTAAAGAGAATGGGGACAAGGGTATGCAATTAGACATGGCCTTATCCAAGTTGACTGTAGCCGTGCATTTAATGCCTTGAACCCATTTGAGTCGACCAGATGCAGAGTAGTAGTCAGTAAAATTAGAAAGGAACTTACAGTACTGAGGAAATGGCTGAAGATTAGCATATGACATGACAGATTACATTAAGTCATGTCTTTCTGGTACTTTGTGACATCAGCTTCTTAGCTTTGGCACACAGAGGCATGCAAATGTTTTCAAGCTCTCTTATTTAAATCTACTGCCTGATATGTCAGCTTGATATGATTATTAGTCATTTGAGAGATTTTAAATCATGTTCATCACATAGAAGATGTCACAGAGAGGTGAGGGAAACCAGTCGCTTGTAATGAAGCCCTGTGAATCACGTAACCTTGTGGAAAGGAGTACATTAGAACCATGTGTTAGCAGGACAACCGATAGATCCTCAAAAATATCAGAACATAAGAAACTGACAAAAAACTTGCTCAGGGCACACATTTTTATTACAGTGACCAAAAAATTAAGATACATATTTGAATAGACAGCCACAGTATTATAAGATTCGAACACAGTGTACTGAAAGAAGAAATTTATTGAGAAAATGCACTTGCATTTATTTAATTTTTTATGCCACAGAACATGGAACAAAACTGGTTTGAATGTACATTATTTTTACACAATCTTTTCATGAATTAAATAAAAAGAATATGTGAATATATAACTTTATTTAAATGTCACTGTGCAAATTTCTGCTGCTGTGGAAGTTACAATTTTGCAATGTATTCAATGTTCTTTAATAAATTTAAACATGAAATTATAGTTTGATTCTTAAGAATCCATCCATGTATGGTCTGCAGGCTGCAAAGCATTATCTAAAGCATATAGATAGCACATTTTGTTGCTTTCTTACATTTCTTACATTATCATCCAATACAAAGCAACCAGTAGTATGGATGACAGTTCAGTTCCGCCACAGAAGAGGCACAATGCATTGTTGTCTGTGGTGTGGTATTATTAAAACACAGTTTTAGGTTGTGTAGGGGAATTTCAGTTCCAGGATACCTTCATGTTCATTCACTACAAAAAGGGTTGCAGTACTGATAAACCACAATGGCAAACTCTGGCGTCCCAACAGCACAGTGCCACTCCTGAAGGACCAGGGCTCCTGTGCATACTAACATGTAGACTGTTATCATTCACTACACAGTCATATCCAGAGCAATGTACATATATTACAATTTTATCCATTTATACAGCTGGACATTAACTGAGGCAATTGCCCAAGGGTATAACCACACTATCCCAGCAGGGAATCAAACCAGCAATCTTTCAGTCATGAGCCCTGCTTCTTACCACTACATGACATTGCTGCACATAAATGCACTTATAAACTCTTCCTAGCAACATCACCCTTGATGGACAGTTTGATTGTCACAATGATGAAAAATATGAGGAAAAAAAAATAATAAAACAAAAAACTGATCTCTAATTTCTATGAGAATGCACATGCTAATTCTGTAACACTACTTACAATTGCTTCTATCCAACAATTCAGCTATTCTGCTGCTAGGTGATATGCATACACAGGGCCAAGTGTATGCACACATTTATGTAGAGTCTCATGGAATTGTTTATATTAATAAATGTCAAACTTTGTGTAGAAGTGTGTGCACACACACTACATGTATGCATGTTTGATAAATGAGGACACCGATCTTACAGTCCAATTAGATAAAGGAGTGAAATAAAACACAATAAATCCCCAAGTTTACAGATAACGGTGTAATGAAAATGTTTTCAGAAGGACAAGCATGCTTCTGACAAGAGTTGCTTCTGGTGAGCAAACAAATTTGTGATCTGAGAGATGGTCAAAGCTTGGGTTCAGTTGTCCCCCTTGGTAAAGTGCTGCTTTATGTACATGAATTCCTTAAATGGAAGCTGAGGAATGGCTGGGTTTTTAATACTAAAATCATCACACCCAGCACTGGTTCACAAAGATCACTACAATGAAGCAATTTCCGAAACTCATAAGATTATGCAGCTGAGCAACTAACGTGAAAGAGTGGTCTAGCCACACAGAAAGCCCTTTGAGAGTTCTCTCTATAAAGCTGTATGTTGACTTGTGCTCCCTTGGCAGGGGACTTCTTTTTATGTTTAGGCAGCTTTATATTTAAATTTTATATGCCAATTAATTAGGTGCTTTCCAATATATGTCATGCACTAACTGGAAACTATTTGGAGTGGGATAAGGACATTGTGATCTGTTGTAAATTCCCTCTGGTTTATATTGTTGATGTTCACATAAGCAAGGGATGGATTGCAGACACATACCCATAGCTGAGAACATTCTGTATCAGGAAAAGGGATTTAAATGGCTTCCCTAGAAGTCTAAATATTTAATTTCTTAAGAGTTGATGTTGTAGCTGACATCAGTTTTATGGCACCTTAATTTTATGGAAAAGATGGAGAAGAACTCGTTTCAGTTTTTTTGTCTCCACCTTTTTAATTAGCAGCCAATATGTGGGGATGAAAAAAAATCACTCGTTGGTCACATGTACATTTACTGAGTTATTCATTTATTTCATCTGATGAGCTACGGAAATAAAAAAAAGAAAAAAAAACTTTTCAGTTATGACAAATCCATCTCTGGCTCCAATATAACAAATTTTTTGTTCCATAGAATGCCTGGAAATTATTTTTAGCCTATTTTAGTGAATACCTTGTATGGTCAAGGAGTTTTTCCCCAAAAAAGTATGACATCACATGGCCCACCTCCAGGGTTCATCTGCCAGATTATATAATTTCCTGTCAGTACGGTTTAAGAGGTTACTAGCCCCTTTCTTCATTTCTGTTAAATAATTTAAATGCAAATACTAATTTTATTTGCAAATTACAAATTAATTTTAGAGGATGAAAATCTTCCACTCCAAACTCCCACACAACTCTTTTGATAGTATAATTTAGGCTTTTCACCTTCTCAAAGTTTTCACTGTCAGGTATATATTGCAACCTGCAGAAGTTAAAGAAATGATTAACCTGGATGTTAACCACCTCTTTATTGGGTGGGTACATCTTTAGCTCAGCAGAGATAAAGAGACATTATAGACAGTGGATTTAAAATGTAAGAGATGAAGGGCTTAGCAGTTAAATGCATATTTTCATCTTCAAAAGGTAAGGCAGGTGTTGCCTTCTCATGGGACTTATATGAAAACAAAAGTCTGACAAGATCCTGAATAGAAACTAGTAGAAATGTGGATGGCATTGGAAATTCTACTGAGCACACAGGTCAAGTATTTAGCATGCAAAACCCTTTGAAAACCAAGCGTTTTCCTTGTTACTCACCGGTAGTTCAAAGCATTGCATTAATGTGATAGAGGCCTCTAATTCTCTTTAATATATGTAAAGAACTTCTGATTACTTACATATCTAATGTGTTATAATTTGAAATCTGTTCCAATGAGCTTAAAAAGAACCCAGCAGTATTTATTCTTCCAGGAAGCTCCTTATGATTTCTGTACTTTATTTTAGAATATTCAACTTGAAAAAGAGAACGAGACAGAAATTAATAAAGTATTACCTATTTGGTGTGGCAGTGATATATGGATACTTGATATACTGCAAGCAAAGAGGGCAGGCAACTACTGACGTGTTTCTTTCAGACAACAGTTGAGCCTAAAGTGCCAAACAGTAAATATGTTGCAGTAACGTAAGCTATCTTGCTAACAAGCGATTAGCTAGTTAGCAGTCATTCATAACAAGCACAAGCTGATAAAGAAGCAGGATTTTATTCAATGCAGCTAGTAAGCATTTTATTAATAGTTAATGTAACAGACAGTGTTTTTGTGATCATAACCCAGCGAAGTTAGCCTCAGCCCAGCAGCTAGCCTGTAAAATACACACTGTTAGTTCCAGGAGCAGCTGCAGAGGGAGAAAGATAGGGATGGTAAGATTCACCAATTCACATCGGTGCACCAGCATAAAAGTTCACGATGCGATTGCCCCGATTAAAAAAGTGTTCACCGGATACAATTTGGGATGAACTCGGGATGCATCGTTTCTACCATCTTTGCATCGGTAAAATCCGATTTATTTATATATAATTATTAGTAGAGGCCCTATGCCTTTATTATTTAGAAATGTGACCAATAATTTTATATTTAGATTGATTCCTCCTCTCTAAACTGTTTCTCAAGCGCGCACTCTCATCTCCACTGCTGTCAGTGGCCAATTCTCGTCAAGTCTCTTGGCCAAATCTCGCACGTTGGAGGCGTGTCCAGGCGAGTCACAGATTATCCTTAGAGGAGGAAGAGCTACACGTTCCACCGAATGGCTACAAATCAAATGTTTGGCGACACTTCAGATTTTTCAAGAGAGACGGACAATTTGACAAGACGCATGCAATTTGCAAAATATGCCGTGCCACTGTAAAGTACATAGGCAGCAAGAATAAAATCAAACTATCTGTACCATGTTGAATTTCATGGCATCATATTCTTTTGCATCGCATCGTGTCGCATTGAATCGCATTGTGTTGAATCAGATCGTGTCGAATCGCAGTGCATCGCAATAGGGGTGAATTGTATCGTATTGCATTCGTAGTTGCTTCATATGTATCTTTAATGTATCGGATCATTGGCAATGCATTGAGATGTGTATCGCATCGGCCTCAGTGATTGAGATGCACATCCATAGAGAAAGTGCAGGCACCTCTCCATGTTCTGATGTAGCTGAAGACATGAGACAAGGTGAGCTCAGCAGTAGTTAACAGGTGTTCCAACTTCCAAGCAACCATTTACTGGGCAGTTTCAGTGAAAATGACAGTAAATATATTCAAATTAAATAACCTTCCAAGTTAGATGTTAGAATGTAACACAAAGATGAAAAGCTAATATAAATGTGTTTATTTATGCTTGTAGAGGAGTCTGTTAGTGTAATGGAGAGAGACAGGGAAAGAGCATCTTAGACAGAGAGTGACTCTACAGAGAGTGAGCTGTTTATATTGTGCTTTATTTTTTTGTTTTTCTTCACTACTGTGTCCGGGGCCCAAAATTTGGTGCTACGCCCCTGGTTATACGCAAGACAACGAATTTGCAGTATAGAAGAGTGTATAGATGTACAGTATAGAGGAAGTATAGAATGTGTCATCATCAGCATTTAACATGTTTGTTTCAGGTCAACTGCAGAGGTAATATACAAGGAACACAATGAACAGTTGAAAATAGCAATGAAGTGTTACATGCAACCATGCATCAAGTCAAAAGTCGTTCGTGTTTGAAGGTGGAGATGTGCAGGAACTGTCTTATTCAGATTTCATAGAATTATGTTGGCATGAATAATAATAACTAAAATAGTTTGTGTAATTGTATGCAAATACCTTATCACATTTACCATCTTCATGGGAACATAAATTTAGTGTCTTTCATACTGTAAGTAGTTCATAATGATATGAATATAGATTGAATTATAAAGAAGACAGCATACTGAAGATTCAGACAGCATATTAGTAGGTAAGAATGGCAGACTGTACATCAAATGTAGTACAACCCAAAGTTAGATCTGTTTTAATTATTAAGATATTTTAATTAGAACCCATTTCATGACATTTCAATGTCTACATCACTGCAAAAGTAAAAGGTAAGAAAACTGCATTCCAGTTGCCATTCCGCTCCATTCCATTCTTTTCAAATACCATTAAGTGGAATACGATAAGTAACTAACTCATCTTGACTTGTCATTGTAGTCTTTATTTTTTAGAAACACCTGCTAGCATTGTTTGAATTGAAAAATATCACTATAAATAAATATACTGTATGACAAGATAAAGTCTTGTCACCTTCAAAAACTGACATTCCTTGACAATTTTCAAGGGTAAAAAATGCAAACAAACAAATAATAAATAAATCAATAAATAAATAAAAGCACACACCTGTTAGGATGAATGAAAATGTTTTTAAAAAAACTGGGTATGAAAGATAAAAATATTCCACATTGGTAAGTAAAATGCAATGTACAGTAAGACAAAAATATTAATGATTACAGCATGGTTGATTTTGGTGCATTTTTACATCCCTGTGCTGCCTAGGCCTACCAACTAGCTTTTTTTACAGAAACAGAAGTGGATAATTGTAAATATAATTTTTGTGAGTTTGATAATCAGATTGTTTCAAGTGAGTAAATATTTCAGGAATAGGTATGTAATTTTTCAAAATAGTGTAATAATTTTTTTGAAATAAGTGAAATGTTGCTTGTTTATTAATGTTCTCTGTAGTAGACATTGGGCTCTGCTATGTTTATCAGATGAGGAGCAGGCATCGGCTAAGGAAGAGCAAGACACAGTGCAAGATGAAATGGCCCTTGGTTGTCTAATATGTGCCAAAGTGACATGTAGGGTTCTGAGGTTTTTTGCAGCATAACTTAACCTACAAGGATTTCCATTTACTAAAGTGACATCTATAAGAAGTCAGATTTTGATGTTTGTCAAAATGACCAGTGTACTTGTAATAAGGCTGATAAGTGTAGGAAACCTTGACGATTTCAAGTACCATTATTTGATAACATTTTAATAGGACAGAGTTATTTACTGTGTATCTTTGTCTGCTCCTTAAGGTTTGTGCCTGTGTTTGACAACTGCTGAGATGTCCCAGAGGATACTGCCCCAGGGCATTAAGACTGGAGCCCATGTAAATATATTGATATATTAATACTATATTCATATGTCTATCTTTACTTACCAGCATGTGCTTCAGGTGTAAGGATCCATTCTGAATGCATTACCAGAGGAGATAAAGACATACTGTATACTGCATTATTGTAATTGTTGATATCTTTCTCGTTATTGTTGTGTTTTTGTTTTTAGTGGCAAAATTTGGAACCCAAACTGGGAACCAGTAACCATCCTCAGGTTTGTGACCTGGTCTCTCACACACACACACACACACACACACACACACACAGACATTCATTAACACCCTCTGTAGGGTCTCTTTTTTTCCTCTCCTCCAAATCTTTTCAATCCAATTCGTCTCTTTGTAATCTTTCTTTGTCTCTCTCAAAGAAAGAAGAATTTATGTAGGCATATGATGACAATTTCACAACTGTTGTGTACATTTGGGCCACAAAGA
Source organism: Megalops atlanticus (assembly GCA_019176425.1). Classification (NCBI taxonomy): domain Eukaryota; kingdom Metazoa; phylum Chordata; class Actinopteri; order Elopiformes; family Megalopidae; genus Megalops; species Megalops atlanticus. Next base: position 41,218,483 of record CM032876.1, read on the forward strand.
GAGGTTGAAAGTTTGGAGGTATATAGCATGGAGGTATATAGAGTCTGTAGCACAATTGCAAGGTTGTTACATTCATACGTATAAGACAATTCAAATCGCAGACTGGGATCTTTTTTGATGGAGTAAAGTTTTGGTTTTTATGATGGCCTGACTGGGGCGATGAATAGGTTACTCAAGGCAAGAACTTTGGCCAAGAATGCATTGGTAAGCCTGTGCTGCATTTTGCTGTTAGAGAATGAGGTCCTTCATTGTTTGCAAGACACAGAGCAGGCCCTCCTTAAAGAGTCCTGTAGAGAAGGCTTCAAATAAAATAAACATGTGTTAACAAAGACTGATGATAATACTAACATGTTGAGATATGAGACACATGAGGCAACATATTCAAATGCAGCAGAGAACACCCCTTTCATAACTGAAAGAAAATTATTGGTGAACATTGGTTGTAATGTCAGTGTAGCTCAGCTTAGTTAAGAGTTCATTATAAATCTTCATATGTCTGGAACAATATATCTATGTAAACACTTTTGATTTTCTTTCTGTTCCATTGCCTGTATGGTAGTGTTACATTCATGATGCATTCATGTAGATATTAATATGCGTTTACAATCTATATTGTTGTGTTTGTATGCTTAAAGCACATCTACATAAAACAATTAAGACATGGAGTTGGAGCTATGCTAAAGTTGAGCTTGTAATCAATCACACTCTTTTTAATCATGTATCAATATGCATACCTCTTTACATGTAACATAGGAGGTACACATACATTGGTAAATAATACAGTTACCTTGGTTAATACTTAGAGGAAGTGGAAAATGGTTGAAATTGAGAGATTGGCTCTGCAGCCAGAATACTTTCACCTAGAACTAAACTTGATTAAATGAATTTCAGGAAATGAGGTCAAATAAACTTTACAAACTCATTTGTAGAAACTCTAAAGCTGATCATGCTGTTTACACCGATCAGTCTCAACCTCATTTATTGCTGTTGGCAAATCAATTTTGTCATGTACACTTAAAACACACCATTTTAGTTGAGCCTTGGAGAGTGAATTGGGAAATTTTAAATGAGCAACATCACACATTCACAAGAAGAATCTCTCATAAGTCTTGTACCAGCTCCAGTAGTGTGGAAAAATGCACATGTTAAGTAAAAATAAAAAAGAATGAGGTTCTTTTTTCTTCAAATAAATTAGATTGGGTAAAGAAAGACACCAAGTATTAATTAGTTTTACTTCATATCAATGAGACTTATTGTTTCTAAAATACACAAGGTTTGAATGTGTATGATCTAAGTCCTCAAAAAAAATTTACTAACACCAATGCATTATATTTGCTGGCCAAGAATTTAACAGCATATTTACAAAACCCTAAAATATGCTTTATCTATGACTGCTCAGCATATCGTTGATTATTTATTGCTGTTGTGAAGAATTGTGCTATGCATATGTGATATGTTCAATATAAGAAGTTGTCCTTTACATTTGCTGAATTAAATTCAATTACATGTTTAAATTATTACCCCATTACATGTTATGAAATTATCATTGCACTGTAGTGCTGTTACTGTAAGTAAAGCTTTATTTGTGGTGTGTTTTTTTGGCCCAAGAGGGAACATAGCACCAAGTTGAAAATAAATCAGGGCAATGTTTATGAAACCACACCTTAAAAGGAATCCACCTCCCTCTCCCACCCAACACATTGTGAAACAATCATCAGAATTAACAGTTGGGAACAGCAAATTTTCCATTAGTCTTCAACTGTATTGTCTTTGTTCTCCCTGGAAGATTGTCAATGGGAATGAAATCTTGCTCTTGTATGACAAACTGCTTAAATAAAGGCTTACATGTGTTGAAATGACATACCTGCCTCTGTGTTGAGGAGTTGAGCCACATCACAAATTATGTCTACGCAATACTGCATAAACTGTCCTGACAGTCATTTGGTAGATTACAGTTGAATAAGAGACTATTATACACAAGGTATTTTAGTGAACTTTGTCATTACAAAGCCAAATATATAGAACACTCTAGCCACATGACATACTGCAGAAAACATATGCAAAGACTGGGATTCAGGACATTTTGTCCTGAACTGCAAATGAATGCAAGAATGCCTTCTGAAATGCTTTGAAAATGTGTTTGAATAAATCTGGTGACTGCTACAATAGCCGAACTCTGGCTGTTAAGTAAACTGACAGTTGTTCAACTTGAAGTAGATGGACAATTTTTTTCATTGCAGGCAAGTGTCCTTTCTATTAAAATGTATACTGTCATTGAATTCAAAATGGTATATTGCCTGTTCCTATCTAACATTACTGATACACTTTTTTTTTCAAACTTGAAAATCAAGAGATACTGCCTGTGCAAGGTAATAGGGCTATAATGAGTCATATGTTTTTAATCAATCCTTTCAATTATCTTGTTGTAGTTGTTGTAGTATTATGGACTATGCTCCTTTTAAGAACATCTTTGTCTGCACATTTGGTTTAGAAGAGTAAAGAAAATGCTTCAATGGATAGAAATCTCTGGAAGGAGAATGGTTAATGCAATGTGACCTTTTTAAAAGGCCATGCCTTGTTTTGTGTTCTGTCTCTTTGGTTCTGCAATAGATGCAGTCTTTATTTCAAGAGAGTTGGTTAAGAAGAAGAAAAGATTTCAGTAAGGTTTAAACATGCTGTGTTTCATTTAGTTGTGGAGGCTAATGCAATGGCCTTCTCTGTACCCCTCTCTTATTCTCTTGCTTTTCCTTTTTTGCTTTAAACAGCCATTGCAAAATTTGGGCTGGTATGTAACTGCTAATTTATCCTTTCAGTGTATGATTTCCTGTCATCTCCTCATTTGTCTCTTAGTGTTTCTAATCATAGATAATCCCAGTCAAATCCTTTGATTGTACGTTTGGACCTGATCCATTTCTAAAGAAGGGATTTAATGGGCTTCATGGCATGGTGTAAAGTCATTTATCTACCAGAGTGGCTGTGGATGCTTGTTTTAATAAGAGTATGCCTGAAAGAAGGGGACATACCATTTAATTAGCCAAAGTGACGGCACCTCTTGATCAAGCATTTCTCTGGGATATGGGAAGAGCTTCCTGTTTAATTTTCACTATGTGAGAAAGAATTTTATTTTCTTTCTTCCATGTGCAAATTTGCACTGTGTCCCTTCCAATCTTCCTCCCACTCACAGTTTCAGGCCGATTAGTGACACAGGAAAGGTAGATACTGTGAGATTTATGACCTATTTACTGAAAGTGTGTTTATAAAAGGAAGTGCTTGAGAATGAGCTCCTGCTTTGAATTGCCAGACTGCAGACATTCCACATATGGGGGCAGACAGATTATTCTACATTAGAAGGTCATCTCCATCATCTTTTTTACTTCAGTTCACTATAGTCTTCAATTTTCTTTTACTATAACTGTTGGAAAAGTGTTATTCTTCAACAATTCACAACACTGTTTGTTTTTACAGCAATTAAGCATGGATGATGACACTTGCCCCAAATTATGGAATTATGGAAAGTATGCCGTAGGAGTGAGTTGTATATTTTTAATACTTAGTGTTTTCACACATAAGTTCAGACTGATAAATTGATGTCATGGTTTACTAAACCATGAACAGGGACTAAGGGTAGCCTTATTAAAACTTATTATGGGTACAGATTGATAAATAGAGGGTATGAATGACAAAACTATAAGTATAGATTGAGAATTTGATGGTGTGACTTACTAAAGGGTAAATTTATTTTTCAATGATACTAAATGAATAACACGATTGCTTAAAGAACTTGCTTAATGAGAATGAGCACTCTAGTCACATTCTCATCACCTCATTTTAGACACTATTGACCAGACTGCAAGTGGTCAAACAACAAAACCAGAGTCTGATCTACAGTTACAAAGGCTCAAGAATTAAATTATTTTATTTTTTAGCCTATTTTTTAATGAAATTGTCACACTACAATTTAACAATGAAGTAATTTTGCATTCAAAATGCAAAATTGAACATCAGATATCTCAGCCATTTTATGCTAATATTTGCCAAGATTTTAGATATCAACTCTCACCATGATAAGCAATAAATTGTGACCATGGTAGCAAATCTGTGCAGTAGTTTTAGTAAAAAAAAAAAAAAACAATAATAATAATACAAATAAGTTGACATCAATGCAAACTTTGCTCTCAAATACCAAACAGTTTACTGAACAATTTAAAGAGTCAAATGATTTGTGAACAATACCACTCCTCACTTAGTAATCATAGGCGTTGTACATGTTATTAAAATTAATGCAGTGTTCAATTTACTTCACCAAATTTGGACTTAATGGCATTCATATAGCAATTTTCTAGCATTTCACTGCCTTAGGCCTTGCAGTATTAACCAAATTGCTGGATATACCCATCTGCACTGTCAGCAAACAACATTCCATTACTGGGAGTTAGCAGACGCTCTTATCCAGAGCAACTTACATCAATCAAAGGTTTTTAACAACATTAGTTTTTGTTGTTTTGTTTGTTAAGGAGTTGTAAGGTTTGGTAATACCTTACATTGTTGTATGTCCATCTGTGGAATTAAATGGTAACAACCTCAGTAACAAGAGGCTTTGTTGTAGCTAACTTAATTTCCTTAACTACACAACTGTAACAATTCAAATATTGTTCCATGTAACTAATGATTATGTAAATATATGAATATAGTTATATTATCTAAGAGCATTTAATGCCCACTCTACATGTATTACATATAAACATTTAGATTACAGTTGTAAGCACGGTCACAGTAATTACAACTGATACCAAATGTAACAAAGAAGCAAGACATACTAGATAATTTTACATTATTTAACAACCTCTTGATACTGAAGACATTACCATACATTTACACATGTGTATTTAAAACTTACCTAAGGATTCTTGGCCTCTGACTCAGAATGACAAACATGGCAGTTGGTTAATTCAACTTTTAGTTTTGCTTACTACTATAGTAGTACTATGTAACAGCATTTAATGTCCACCTCCTCTATTCATTACATAAAACTGAAAATATTAGTGAATTGAAAGAAACTTGTCAACTCAACCTTTACTTTTGCTTACTGCTATGTTATTGCAAAAATGCAGGCTTCAATGAAGAGCACAGATAAAATCTCTTTGGTATGTGAAGAACAATCACAAGGGAATGGGACAGTACATTCCATTTCAAATTACAAATCCAATAACTGCACTTGACTACAAACTATAACACAGCACTCTAAAACATGTATAAAATAGCGGCATCCTTTGAGTGTTATGATCTGTTGTGGCACTCTATTTATGTTTCTTTACCTTCTGAGCTCTACAGACTGCAGTCAGATGTGGTCAGATGTTTGCAGTAACACATGATCATTTACAGTTCCGTCTAAACAATGGTACCGTAGCACAAATGTTATTTGGTTAATGACCCCTTAAGAGGGGTATGCTCTTCAGAGGCAGGTGCTGTATGCTCTGCACTCTAAATAAAATTATTGCCATTAAAAAATGTCATCTACTTCAATTTGAAGTAAGACCCACTTTAGTTATCCTGCTTGTGAAACATGCAAAGATGACTGAAATCTGATCTACAGTCTTCAGACTTCCAAAATCTCTCATTACAACACAAAAAATAATCCTTGAACAAGCTGCTTTTAATCTACATATACCTGCAATAAAGCCTCACCATACTTCCTCACCAGTTTGTTCATTGTAACAGTATGAGTTGTTTTTTATAATTACTTTATTTTGAATTTTCTTCATTAATACTTCCTGCCTTTATTCCCTGGGAACCTTCATCCACACCAATACATTGTTAACACTAGAACCCAGGGGTGCCACCACAAGTCTATAAATGGGATGGCAGAAAGTAGCATCCAAACCATGCTATATTTACAAGTAAATAGAGTGAAATTGGTTTCACATATAAAAAAGAATGTGCTTCAAATTGACTTGTTGCTGCAGAATTCATTGACCATACCCTAAGAAGTCTACAAATCAGATCATTGAGAAAAGTAATTACTCAGTTCAAACAAATGGAAAGATTTCAGGCATCATGTGTGTGTATAATGTAAAAGCATTAGAAAAAGTAAAAGTTAAAAAATTTGAACAATTGTGTTTTGACTTTTATTTATTAAAACCTCCCAGTGGGGCATGAATTTTGGGCCACTGTGTATTGAACTAAATACTCAATACCTTACTTGCAATGGCAGCAGAAAAAATCAGTTGTGAGATCATTCATCATAAATCCCATAGTCTCATGGGATGTGTAATACCCATTTTATAACATTTAAAAGATGCTTTACATCTCATATGGGTTGCACTGAGAATACAGATTATTTTTTTGGCTCATTTATATGATTCCATATATTCATAGGCAAATGCCAGCAAAGGACTTGCTATTGCTTTCCACAAGGTTCTTTTTTCCATTTCAGTTCTACATTTATAGAGTGATCTGGGTTCATAATTCTAAGGCCACTGATGTGCATTTCACACATGGATATGCCTGGATTTTGTAAAGACAGGCCAAACACAAAGTTATTTGTGATGAGTGATGAATGTGAGAGTGATGAGTGGGTAGTTATAAGATCATATAGTTCAAAGGGTATAAGATATTTACAACTTACATTTTGAAATTATTCAACATATTTTATTACGTTATTTTTTAATGTCAAAATTTTATCCAAAATATAGGAGAAGATGCTACCAATCCATTTCTCTTACCTTGATATATGATATTAAAAACAACAAAGAGGATTGGAAGGATCAGCCTCATTATGTTAATGCACCGAGCCACTGGGCTTATTATTAATAAAGAAAATATAAGCCAGGCTGTTGCCATATATTTGGCTTGTGCTAAGTTCCATCATAGATTGCTGTACAGGGGCCAGATGCTATGGACAACTGTGCTCACAAGAAGGAATTACTGTTACATGCACACTTTGCACAAGTTTACATAAGCACCTTATAATCTGAACTGTAATAACATCAGAGGGAGTTTAGGATGGTGTGCATTATACAACTGGTAGACATGCATCCTTGTGATAGAATATTTGTTAAAATATATTTAAATAATATGTTTTTATTGAATTTTGCATCCTAATATGATATGTTCAAGCAATACATTCTACTGGAGAATGAATTTTAAAAAAAATCATATAATACAGATTAGTTTAAAAATGTCAGTGTATGTAGCCTTTACAACATATAATCAGTGCAAATTCTGGTTACCAAAGAGGGAGGTCATGATCCTAATGAAGGAACCTGGACAGTTGGAGAGGCCTTGTGGCAGGTCTGTTGTATTTATAGAAATTCTTTATTAGGAATAACCCCTTGAGATGTACCATCTCATTTTCGAGGGGGTCCTCAACAACAATAATACAATATAAACACAATTAGACAAAACATTTAACAAAAACAAAATAAAAACAAGATAATTAAACAATACCAAATGTTAAAAAAACTAACAAACAAAAAACAATAAATATCAAATAATAAGACATGCAAAATCAGGAGATCATATTCCAGGCAGAGCATAAAAATGGATCATTCATTCATAGATTATAAAAAGGTATTGATGTTAGTGACAGCATTAAGTAATAACATTATAACACATAATTATAACATAATTATTGATTATAGAGGTGTTACTATGGACATGTACAGCTGATCCTATAATAACAAGACAGGGCATTTTTGAACAAGTTGAAAGATGATATAAAGCTCCCTCTGATTATTCCAATCATCCATTCAATAAAGGCTTTCTTAGCTATTGACTTAGAGACTGCAGGAACAGAAAAAAAGAGCTGTATAGAGTGTCTCAATTGATAATCAGAGGAGAAAGGTACCATAAACTGTTTTATATATTGAGGGTAATTGAAATGTATACATTTGAAAATAAACTGGAGCCAGTGTCGCTCACTTCTTATGATGGGAGAGGGCAAATTAAGAGTTTAATAAATTGTACAATGATGAGTTATGAAAGGACAGCCAAGAACAAATCTGCATAGTCTATTATAAACTATATTGAGAGGAAGTGGATTAGTTTTAGATGCAGCCTGATATACAGCATCAGCATAATACAAAATATTGGTAAAATGAGTTGTAACACAAGCTTCTTTTTAACAGTAAATGAAAAGCAGTTTCTGGAGCGGTAAAGAACACCAATACTGAGGTTCATTTGTTTCACAATATAATTAATATGGCATTTAAATGAGAGTTCAGAGTCAAGCCCAGGTATTTGATGTGTTCAGCTCTTTGCAGTGGCGTACCATCAAGACAGGCATGTGGATTTAATGTTTTGGCGAGTTCCAAAAATCGTAGTGTGAGATTTAGTTTTATTAATTAGTCATTTATTTGGGGCAAACCAGTGTTGTAGGGTATTAAAATCAGATTCAATCTGTATTAAGTCAGTTTTAGATGTGTATATTACTGTATCGTCCGCATAAAGCTGAACACATCATTTAGAACAAATCGAGGGGAGGTCATTAATAAAAATGGAAAAAAGAAGTGGACCAAGAGTTGAGCCTTGAGGCACACCTTGTTGTTGTACTAATGTGAGTTGAACCAAAGTAAAGCATTACACTACAGACCAGACCAGATAAGTAAAGTTTATCTAAAAGAAGGTAGTGATCAACCAGATGAAAAGCCTTGGTCAAGTCAATGAAAATTGCACCTGTTAATTTACTATCGTTAGATGCGGAGAAAATATCATTTGTAACTTTTAACAAAGCAGTAGTTGTGGAATAATTTGATAATTTGAAAGCCAGGTTGAAAAGGTGATAGGATATTGTACTTATTGAGAGAATATGACAGTTGATCATAAATTAGTTTTTCAAATACTTTTGCAGTAGAACAGATTGAAATTGGTCTGTAGTTATTGGGTTCAAGTACATCACCCCCTTTGTGCAAAGGAGTGATACGTGAACATTTTCATATGGCAGATATTTCACAAGTAGATAAAGACATGTTGAAAAGATCAAAAAGAGGGTACATGAGAATGTGGGACGATAATTGGAAAAATTTTGTTTCGATGCCATCTAACCCAGGACCACTACTCACTTTTAGATCATTAATGGCATCCTGTAGCTCAACAGGTGTTATTCTCCCAAAAGAGAAGGAGCTGTGACTAGACAGTACATTGTTAAAAAAATAGAACGATCAGGCATTTTGGCAGAGCAAACCAAGGGGAAATGCTGATTAAATGCTTGAGCGACTAAAAGTGGATCATGCAAAATAACATTGTTAACTCTTAACTGATTAGGTGAAGTTTTATCAGATACATTAATTATAGTTTTGATTTTATTCCAAAATTGTTTAGGATTTTTAAAGTCATGAGCAAGAGATTCTTTAAAATAATTGGATTTGCCATTTCTGTCGTAGTTTTGCTCATATTTCTCAACTGTCTGTACTTTTCCCAGTCAGCAGGATCCTTGGACTTTCAATGTGGCCCATGCATTATCTCTCTGCCTAAAAATACTTATAAGATCAGAAGTTATCCAGGGAAGATGCCTTCCCTTAACTTGGGTAGTATTCAAGGGAGCATGTTTATCTATAACTTCAGGGAATTCAGAATATAATAAGTCCCAAGCATCGTGAACATTTGGTATTAGATGATACCTGTCTCAATTAATTGAAATTAAGTCATTAATAAATCAATCTATATTCATTTTCTTATAATGCCAGATTCTAATTAATTTGGGTGGCAATTTGGGTAGTTTAATTTTCCAGATACAGTACACAATTGCATGATGACTGAGATATTCAGACATAACCCCTGCTTTTAATAATCTATTTGAGTGTGAGACCAGTATCCAGTCAAGCAGAAATTGACATGTAGGTGTAACACGAGTGGGCTCACTAATTAATTGAGTTAGGTTCAGATTTCCAAAAATGTTTTTTTCTTTACTAGAAGATTTATCAATCCAATTCTTATTGAAGTCACCTAACATAATAATTTCATTTCTACAAGTAATAGAGTTTATAGTAGAAATCATACAGTTAAAGGATTCAGCAGGTGCAGAGGGAGGTCTATAAATGTTTCCAATAGTTATGTACTTATCCTCATGCAGAGTTACCTTTACAAAAATACACTCAGAATGTAAAGGCTCAACATCAGGGATAATTGACTCAGAAACCAGATTAGAGGACACATATGTGGCTACGTTACCTCCCCTAGTGCCTCTGTCAGCTCTGTATAAGACATAGTTTGTACGTTTAATTTCATTGTTAGATATTCTGTTCGTGACCCAAGTTTCTGATTACGTAATAACATTAGGTTTGTATTGTTCAACCCGTGCTCGAAATAAATCAATTTTTGGTAGAAGGCTTCTGATATTCAAATGAATTATTTTCAGTCCTTTTGTCACACCTGCTCCCAGTCAGCCTGCTCAGCCACACCCCGCTCAGCATGCTCAGCCACGCCCCGCTCAGCACGCTCAGCCACGCCCCGCTCTGCAGGCTCAGCCACGCCCCGCTCAGCCTGGCTCCACCACACCTGTGATTCATTCAAGCAATCAAGCCCTGCCTTTATAAGGACTCTGTTTTGTTACCTCATTGTGAGGTATTGTCTCTTTGATTCCATACTGAGCCTGCTGTTATTCTCGCTATCATATTGTTCCCGTGTTTCTTGACCTCTCGCCTGTTTTTGGACCTTGCTCTTGTGTTTTTGGATTCTGGTTTTGTTGCACTTCGGATTTCCCGTTTACGACCTGTTTTGTCCCTGACCACGCCTTTTGGATTCTGGCATTAAACTTGTGTTTCCACACTTGGATCCCAGTCTGTTTCATTACACCTTTAACAACAACCAGTTTGACGCTAAAAGTTTATAAGGATACTATCACCAACCAAACATAGTAAAGCAAAGCAGATCCAGAGAAATAAGTTGATTGTGTATTTGGTATGTCTTTGCCCTACAATTACAGCTAGACACACAGACAGGACAAACAGATAAAACACATAACAAACACACACACAAAAAACAGAAAAAAACCCAAGACCAGCCCTTTGACCCTTGACCCCATAGGCCCAAGGATTCTGGTGAATAAGCCAAAACCACCTCCACTCTGAGCTTTGTCTGTTTCAATGTCGTACTGGGGAGCTCAGTGACTTTAAACGTGGCACTGTCATAGGATGCCATCTTTGCCACAAGTCAGTTGGCGAAATTTCTGCCCTGCTAGATCTGCCCCAGTCAACTGTAAGTGCTATTATTGTCAAGTGGAAGCGTCTAGGAACAACAACAGCTCAGCCACGAAGCAGTAGACCACGCAAACATACAGAGTGTGGCCGCCGAGTGCTGAAGCGCGTAGCACGTACAAACTGCCCATCCTCTGTTGAATCACTCACTACGAAGTTCCAAACTGTCTCGGGCTGCAACGTCAGCACAAGAACCGTGCGTCGGGAGCTTCATGAATAGGGTTTCTATGGCCGAGCAGCTGCACACAAGCCCAACAGCACTATGCGCAATGCCAAGCGACGGCTGGAGTGGTGCAAAGCACACTGCCACTGGACTCTGGAGCAGTGGAAACGCGTTCTCTGGAGTGATGAATTACGCTTCACTATCTGGCAGTCTGATGAACGAATCTGGGTTTGGCAGATGCCAGGAGAGTGCTACCTACCGGAATGCGCAGTGCCTACTGTAAAGTTTGGTGTAGGAGGGATAATGGTCTGGGGCTGTTTTTCAGGGTTTGGGCTGGGCCCCTTAGTTCCAGTGAAGGGTAACATTAATGTTTTGACGAATTTGGTGTGGAGGAACTCCAGTGGCCGGCACAGAGCCCTGACCTCAACCCCACTGAACACCTTTGGGATGAATTAGAACGCCAATTATGAGCCAGACCTTCTCGTCCAACATCAGTGCCTGACCTCACAAATGCTCTTTTGGCTAAATGGGCACAAATTCCCACAGACACACTCCAGAATCTTGTGGAAAGCCTTCCCAGAAGAGTGGAGGCTGTTATAGCTGCAAAGGGGGCACTCCATATTAATGCCCATGGTTTTGGAATGGGATGTCCAATAAGCTCATATAGGTGTGATGGTCAGGTGTCCACATACTTTTGGCATGTATATATACATATATATACACACACATATACATATACACATACACTTCCTCAGAGTACAGTTAGTACAACTTTTTATGACACTAGACTTACACTAGTGTAAGCTGTATGTAATCATAAAACAAACTTATTCACAGCAAACCATACCAGTGAACCTGCTGGATGTGAACTTCCCAGCAGTAGCAGCCAAAATAACAAAAAAGATGTAATTCCACCAGTTAATTTTGAAAGTCACCAACTATGTCTCGAAAGAGTGTCATCATGGTTCATAGTGGGAAGTCGTCATAGACTTTGTAGGACTCACAGGAGTTCATAGAAGGACTCGTAGGAGTTCATAGAAGACGTGAAGACAGTTTCAGCAGATTTGTGGTCACTGAATAGTTGCTCTTTGCCATCAACCAGCACACTCAGTGTGCATGGATAATGGAGGGAGTATTTTAGTTTAAGTTCGCAAAGTCTCCGTTTGACTGGGTCGAAGGACTGACGTCTCTTCGTCAGGTCAGCGCTGTAGTCCGGGTATATAAAGGTGCAGTTCCCGTTGTAAATCAGCTCTTTTTTTCACGAGCAAGTCGAAGAACCTTTACCTCATCCTGAAAGTGTAATAGCTTTATCAGGATAGGTCTCAGATTGGATCTGTCGTTCCTTTGGACAGTAGGAGTGCAATGAGCCCTCTCGATAGCCGGCGGAGTGGGGAAGTTGTCATGCCCCAGAAGCCGTGGAATCAAACGGGCCATAAACCCAAGCATGCCGTGGCCTTCTGCGGATTTGGGTACTCTGACAAAGCAGAGATTTGCAGACCTACTACAGTTCTCCAGGTCCTCAACTTTATCCATTAGGTAAGAGTTATCTTTTTCCAGTTGTTTGACCCGAGTGGAGAGATCATTCAAGTTGTCCTCATTTGCTCCGACATGTTGTTCCAGTTGCGAAACATGTTCTCCCAATGCAGATAGGGAGCCCTCAATACCATTCAAAGTGCAGAAAATGGGATCCATTTTAGTATCAAAGTAAGTCATCATATCAGTTTTAATCTGTTGGATGACTTCAGATGAGGTTTTCATCTGGTCTTCATCCATTGTTTTGCGACTTGGCTTAAGAGTTGACAAAAATAGAAATAATCTGTCCTTTTGCCAAACTCAATTGAGCAACTTTTAGGTAATTTAAATCCACAAGATTGTTAGTTGCGACAATATATAATTAAGAAGCCAAGAAAAGACAAGCAGACCTTAGCTCAAATCGGGTTGCTCACTCTGCGGTATTCACTGTGGCCCACAGGAGTTGTGCATGCAATGTATTTCTTCTTGTCTTCATGAAGAGGGACACTGTAGAAACCTGTGGTTAAGTCCATGAAGCTGAAGAAGGTGTTGCCCCTAATGCAGCTAGGGCATCTGAGCGCTGAGGCAGGGGGAAGGTGTGTTTGAATGTGCATCTGTTCAGCTCCCTGAAATCAGTGCACACTCTTAGATCACCACTCTTTTCCCATACCGACAGCAGGGGAGAGGCCCACTCGCTGCTGGACTTCCTGATGATGCCATTCTCTTCCGATGCATCCAGAACCAACTCATGGTAGAAAGTTTTTGTATAAGCATAGGCGTGTGGGTTTGTATGTCTGTGCATATGTACATTTTTATATGTGATAGAGAAAGAGAGGAGGAGATGGAAGAGACAAAGATATCAAGAGAAAATTCCCTCAGGTTCTTTACTATGCTTTATAGTTGCTATAAATCATTTAATAATACTTCAAATTGTCTCTAAATGATTTCATAACTGCTGGGTCAAAAGAGACCCGAAAGGCAATCTTTGTACCCTGATGGCATACAGCTTTTATAAAAAATTTAAAAAGAGCATGTTTCACTTATTCTAATGGTGGGGTCATGCCAGGAAAAGTCATCGAATTTCATGCTGAAAAAAATAATTTAGGGGGTTTTCTCTGCTGTTAAACTCAGAAAGAGGTCATTTTTGACCAGTAATACAACACAAGGGTTAACCATCTGGTTGCATTAACACTCTTCTACAACTCTACTGTTTTTTCTCCATATTCAGTTCTTGATAGTAATTCCAGGTTTGTCTCAAATCTGGCACACTTAGCAGACACTGTTCATATGTCTGCACAAAAATCCTTTTTCTTGTGACAAATATGGCTGTCAAACACATTTTCACACTTGTATGTTACTATTTATAGTTTTCACTATTTTTTTAAATAATCACATTTATCCATTTTAAACTGCACATCTGTCTCACCTTCTTTTTGTGGTTTTTAGTTTCTGGGCACATCCAGCTATGTGGTGGCAAACTTATTTTGCTGCATTGATGGGGTAGGAGCGAAGAGTTGGTGAAAACAGAAGATCAAATGTCAGATGTCAACAATTTCCCCTACTGATATGAAATGACAATATGTATATATGACAATAGTGGAATGAGCAAATAAAATTCCATTGGCACAACACAGCCACTGTCAGTGTTGCTAACTATAACTGACAAAACCACCATGTGTGAGCAACAATGTGGGAAAAAAAAAAACTCAAGTTGGCATTAAATAGACAATTTTTATTACCGCGGGTAAAATGTAAAACGGAACACAAAACATTATTATCAGGTGTGTCAGGTGAGCCTTTCTTTTGATTTCAGAAGCACTGTGGTAGGTGGAGAAGAAAGGACCCTATATGTTGTGTGTTTTAAAAGACTGGTAGAAGATCAATAACTCTTAAATAAACTGGTGAAATCTTTACCCAAAAGCCACAAGAATATTGTGGTCAGCGAAATCATTTAGTTAAAATCATCTTCACACCTACAAAAGTCCTAGGAGCTTCCTATCATGTAGCATGCAGGGTTGCTCAGTGCAAGAAACAACACACAACTGCTGAAGAATTCATTCAGCCTGCTGCCAGTGATGCTTGGTGAGGTAAGTGCTCAACAAATTTAATATGTTCTTTTGTCAAACAAAACAATTGCACAAGGCACCAGTGATTTGTTGGATGACTGGGAAAAGAAACTCATTCAAAGGCTACATGACAACCCTTTTGATATCCAAGTGGATGAAGCCACTGACAGCAACAGAGCCTGTCTCTTCATTGTATTGTGTGATGCACTGATAACACACCTGCGAAGGAGGATTTCCTGTTCAGTAAACTTGTGTCAAACCAGACAACAGCTGGCCAGCTGTTGAATATCATAGATACTGTCTGATGTTGGCATGATCTGAAATGGGAGGACTGTGTCAGTTTATATGCAGATGGCACAGGTGATGGCATGCAAACACAAAGGGCTGGAAGCTCTACTGAAGCACAAAGCATGATTTATAGATAAGCACTGGCATGAAGGCAGCAACGTTCTGAGCTAAACGATGTGTTATGTGCTGTCATTAGCACACTTTTGGACAGATGGGGAAAAAAAACACTACACTTTTTTGACACCCTAAAATCATCTTAGCTCACTTGCTGAACGTGATTTAGATGCTGGTGATCACAATAAGGTGTTCTGTGAAAAGGAAAATAACATATTTACATAGAAAACTTGATTATCCTAACATTAACTTACTTACATTTCAGCCAAAAGGATTAGTCTTCACATATGTGTATCCATTCAGATTAAATGAGCAACAGTGTCAGACCAGGCTAACAACACTCCCAGACCAGTGAGTGTGAGCATAACACAATTCAAGCCCTACCCACAAGTTAACTTTGTGCAATCTGACTAGGCAGTGGAAGCCTAGTGTCATCATCATGCCCAAACATCGACCAGTCAAATGAATATTTTCTTATTTCAACCATTCATTAAAAACATTTATTGCAAACAAAAATGAATGGAGCATAAAAATGAACAAGTTCCAATTTCAAAAAATAGTAGCCAAAAGCATATAAAACCTGAAACATAGAATAAATGTCTTAAGTAATGACAACAATAGTTTCTTCCTGTGTGGGCAATGCTGGGTCTCAGCTGACAGGCTTGCTCTCATTGTGGTATACCAGTTGGGAAGCTGCAGGCCTGTTTTCCCAGCCTGGAACTGTGAAGTAGATGGAACTTGGTCCAGATATTGACTAAAATAGGGCTAGTGGCAAGGAAATTAGTTGCTGAGACCTGAGGGAGACAGGAGTACATGTGAGGAGGAGTCCCTGTGGCATAAACACAAAAAAAAGTAAATATGAGGTTTTACCCAATGACAGCACTCCTAACACAAAATAAAAGTGAATATGAGGTTTTACCCAATGACAGCACTGCAGATCCACTTTTCATTATGGATAAGTATGGGTATGTGTCTCTTAGTCTTTCAATTTCACATATATACAGTACAATTCAAAGGTTTGTACAGATCTGATTAAGACAGTGAGAAACAGACATTCAAAGCCATTTTGATGTAGAGATTTATGCTTAAATGCTTCAAATGTTTTTCTTAGACAAACGCAAACAATGAAATTGACGCCTATGTATGAATTTCTTTCGAAAAAACATTTTAATTTAAAAAAATGGCTCATTTCTTTAACACTTTTTTGGACTGTAGTAAAATAGTAAAAATAGTAAAAAAAAAAAAAAAAAAAAGAAAATAGTGAAAATAAAGAAGGAAACTTTTGATTGGTCCTTCACATGTTACTCTCCACTTCTCAATAGCAGAATCACATTAACTTTCATTAACAACCTGATTATCCACTTGTTGTTTAGTGCTTAAATCAGGAATTGACACGTAACTATCAAATTTATTATATGCAAATGTCTGCTATAAACAGTGCCTTGAAAAAGTATTCAGCCCCCAATACTGTTTTCACAATTTATTGTCTCAGATTCCAAATTTAAAATATATAAAAATAAGATTTTTTCCAGATGATCTACACAGGATTGTACATCATGACAAATCAAAAGAAACATCCAAAACCTTAATAAAAATTAAAAAAAACTAAAACTTTGAGATTTAAAAAGTATTCATGCCCTTTGTAATTTTAAGACTAACCTTGCTCAGTTGCAAAATATTGTCTTATAACGTCCAATTTGTTGATGATCTCCACCTGTATAGGAAATTAGTGGGTCACCTGTTCTGAATTACTTTATGAGCATAAATACCTTCCCTCTTTATGCTTATCATTTCTTTAAATGATTCACAAAAGCAGTTCCACATTTCTAGCTTCAAGAACTTAAAAAACTCTCGAAGTTTGTCGGATATAGACATTCTAATAACAGCTTGATCTAACCTTAACAGCTAGAGCAATAGGAAAAAAAAAACAGCATATAAAATGTTATTCCAGGACTACGAAACAGTGGCACGTGACATTTCTACATACCTGATGACAGATTTTAGTATGACATACACATTGTCATCCATTTAAATTCTTTACATGATGCATCAATTTTATCATATTATTATTAAATTATTATTTTTTACTTCATTGTAAGAAAGCTGTATTTTAACCTGATGTCCCCCCACAGCTTTGCATTTTCAGTAAGCTCCATGTAAGCTCAATTTAGGGCTACAATAGACCTCAGACTGTGCTCTTTTGATGTCGCCTCTCCCTTCAGTCAGTGTATAAAATCAGAGATACTCTACTCACAGTCCAGGGCACCTCAGCTACTTTCACCGCTGGGTATTTTTTAAGTGGCACGTCACCGTTTTTTAAGTCCCTCTATTATTTTTAGCCAGACCTGCTTTACATTGCAAGAACATGCTGGCAATGGAGGCAGGAGAGTCGTACGCAAAGAAACCTCCTGGCTCTCTTGATTAATATGTGTGTCAGAGACGGAGCGGACCACAGTAACAGAAGATCCAGGAGCGATGTCAGCTGCTCAAGGTGAGGTGCCGTATGTATGGGCATCTGCAGCCTGGACCTGGGTTCAGCAGTGAGCCCTCCATGGTGGACAGTATGGAATTAAATGAGAGCGAATTGTTCAAAAAAAAAATCTGCTCTCATCAATTTTCTGTTTGGTCCCTGAAGCAGGCCCAGCACAGTTTGTCCTGAGTCATCTAGACTATGACACAGAGCTGCTAATCCATTGCTGCTTTCAAGAATTGGGAAAAACAATCATTAACAAAGCAGGCTTCTCTCCTGTTTGCCAAGTTAGATGCCAATAAATTGCTGCCTCTTTTACAAATTGAAAGTGTGCGAATGCTTGCTAATGGATCGACCACTGGAGAGTATTGCTCTTGTGTGAGCAACCTGCTTATGTTAATGTATCTCTGTGTGTTGCCAGTTTTGACAATGCATGATGTGAGCTGGCGGACAGAAGGCAGAATTGTCAGGAATACAGCAGCAGAATGTTTTCTGGGGCTGTGTGTGATAATGGTGACATGACGCAAGGGCATGCAGCAGGCTACGGCACATTGCAGCAGCATTGCCAGATTCTTAGATATATCAGGACTGATGTTGCCATCTGGCTAAGTCCCAGGCCCACGTTGAGACGGTTCTGTTAGCCTCCCTGTTATTTTCGGTACAGCCAGATGGCTGTCACACAAGCGATCATTCAGACAAACCAGGTTAATTCCCCATTATACTTGCATTAATAAGGCCATTAACAATATCTCTGGTAATCAAATTTAGAGTCCCCGAGTCTGTCCTTTTTGTTTGTCAGTGCAATATCGCACAGGACCAAAATGGCTAAATGCCACTGTCTGTTCACTCGTGGGTGATACATAGGTAATCCAACCACCCCTCTCTTCAACTCGTAGACAGCAAAGACTGAACAGTTGTAACGTTTCACATCCTGCATTATCCCTGATCATCAGTTATGCTATAATGAACAGAATTTGTTCTTATCTCATTTGGTTTTTGCTTCTGATTCTGATTTTATTAAAATGATACATTTTCAAATATAAAATGATACATTTTGGGGGGAAACCTATGGAAACAAAAGAGGTGAAACAATAATTACTATGTTGAGTATGGCACTGATACAGACAAACATGCAGCACAAAGGCTGAGATGAGAGTTTGAGCATGTCGTTCATTATTTCACCTAAACTGAAATGTCATATGGGTGTTCCTGGTTAAAGGAGTACATTAGAGCCATCAAACATACCCGGGAGTGGGACATACATGAGAAAAGCCTTGCCTTTATTTAAACATTAGCTTTCATTGTTATTGTTATTATTTTGTCTTGCTTGTAATATATATTGGTTTTGTTTCTTTAGAAGCCTGTTTGAAATGCCACTTGCACAAACAGATCATTGTGAGTCGCAGGGAGAGCAATTATAACATCTGTGTCTTTCTTGATGTTTGTTATCTATCATAATTACTAGACCACTGTTTACCTTGTGTGCATGGATAATGAAGTTATTGTATACTAAGCAGAATAACAACAATGTCGCACACATAATTTGTGATCGGTGGTCTGATAACCACACAGACAGCTACCAAATTAAATTGAGGCTGTGCTTATGAAGTATTATTTCTGAAATATAAACAAACAATGCTGAAATTAATATTTTATGAAGTCAGACCTATTTTACTGACATAACATTCTCAAGGAATGAATATTGACTTTTGCAGTGTACATGTGAAATAGATCAGCATGTTTTCACTTGACCAGCTTTTGCTGGTGTGAGAATTTTTATTGGAAAAGGGTACACATCCTTGGTAAAAGTTTTTTAACTGTGATAATGTGCTTCACTACAAAATGTTCATCGACAGCTTTGTATGAGGTTATTGTTGGATGCACATGCCACTGACAGGTAATTATCACAGCTGTACATCTCCCTGGACATGATTGTCAGATAATTTAAAAAAAGTTTCCTGCCATATTTGTTTTTGCATTCTTACATTGTTGTTGAGCAATTTCCAAGCTGATGCAAGGCACACATTTTACAAGGTGCCAGAACTGCCTTAGGGCTGTCATAATGATCATAATAACAACACATTCTGCGTTTATAAGGGAAAAATCTGTGTCTAAATGAGTTCATCTGGGAATGGGAACGACTGCTGATTCTGGCATTGCTGAGACTCTAGTCAGAGAGTGTAAACTGGCCTGTATCCTAAAGAAAAACAGTCATGTCATTAGGCTAAGATGTCCTGTACCTATAGTAAGTGGGATCTGACACTCTTGACTCACCAGGTCAAGCAGCATTAGTGATCACTTACTCAAATGTGATTGCTCAATAATGACATAGCCACAATTAGTCACTCTGCCGGAACTGTTGTCAGTATCATACAATGGTTTGTTTTGTTCACAAACCACTGCAATTAAAAATGTGCACATCTGCCAACCAACTTATGGTAGAAACAAAAAGTATATGAAGTTCTGAGAGCTCCACAGCACATTATAGGAAGGTACATAAATAGATCCTCTGGCTGAAACAGATGTATTGGCCCTGTACTTTCATGATAATAAATGGCAGACAGTTGCGCACAAGCTCCTCTCAATACCACTCTTGCTATAAGTGTAAGTCTGGAAACCCGGAGGACTTGAGGAGAGAGGTCTGCCATGAGCAAGATGGAGCACACAGGTGTATTGAGTGACACTGCTGGGCTCAAACTACAGCCAGGATAGAGTGTGGAAGCATTTCAAGGAAATAATTTTCATTAACACTGGTTTGGCACAGGCATTTTTAGCTTAAGTGCTGAACCAGGTGGCTGGTATCATTCACAGGAACAGGAACCACACCGATGATGTGAGACACCACCAGTCTGAATCTGTCAGGCTGTCTGGCCTCAAGGTTTAATGGAGTACGGAGGCAGTATGCCTTCTGACTCATCTTGTGTTTTAAGTACTTCTTGGAAGGCAAAGATATGCACCTGGTCAGTTACACTAAATGCTTACAGAAGCACTAAGGGGTTACAATAAAAGCAGAAAGATTTCCCTTTGATTAAAACCTCCTTTGCGGGGAGATCTACCTGAAGCAATCCACCTCATTGAAAAGCTCCACAAGAGACAAGAGGCTCTGAAACAACAGTTCATCACCATTTCAGATGAGAAGCGTATGACAGCTGGCCCTGCTGATATTTTCCAGGCTTTTTGCAATGAAAAGAGTGAGAGATTCCAGCTACTGTCGAATATTTTGGTTCAAAGTCCTGTGTTTTGTGATTTTAAATGAAGGAGGTGTAGGCAAGCATAATAGTAATTGAATGAAAGGTGTTGCCTGCATTATCAGAAGAAAATGTTCCACAGGTTTATTTCAGCCTTAGGCCAGTACCAGGAGATTAGGAACGGCAATACTGAGGTTTTGTTGATCTCATAAATTCAGTAGATATATTTGCCTTAGAATGTAATTTACTGCTCGGGGTAAGAAATAAAATATTAATTATATTAAATCAAGTTATTTGTCAGGTCAGTGCTGTCACTGGTATTTTTTTCTCTTTCAATCCTGTCCTGCCAGTTCTTAATTGATATTGGGGAGCAAGTTTCCCCATGAACCATGAACCACATCACCTGATGTAGTTAAAAGTGCTAACTGTTCTATG
The DNA here is from genome assembly GCA_019176425.1 of Megalops atlanticus. Classification (NCBI taxonomy): domain Eukaryota; kingdom Metazoa; phylum Chordata; class Actinopteri; order Elopiformes; family Megalopidae; genus Megalops; species Megalops atlanticus. The sequence continues at coordinate 41,239,911 of CM032876.1, forward strand.
TTTTAATTGACTTCCAGGTTTAAAGATCAGATTTGCACCTGCCAAAAGGTTCAAATAAAAAAAGAAAGATCTGAAGGACGGTGCAGAGCAATGTCTTCAGGTGGTATTTCAAGAGAAATCAGAAGATAACTATGGAACTAAACAAGAAGATAAGTCAAACCTTTGATCACAAAATTGCATTGGTATAAAAGTAAATTAATCCTGATCAAAATATCTGATAAATGATAAACATATGGGAGATCCTAATGCATTTAATTATGATAGCTGTGATAAAAGTTTTCTGGAATTTACTAAAATTCATTTTAAAATGATAATAATGCTTCAAGGTGTCCTTGTGTATTTTTCAGGAAACAATAATCAGCTGCAAAGTCTCAAGAGAGTGGAATGTCTGAAGTGAAAAAAAAAAAACAACATGCTTTCATCATTCCTTAAAATGCTTTCCCTAATGCTAAACAATAACACAACACTTTTCAGAGACTGATTTTGGTCCTGTACACTATGCAGCAGCCTCAAGTATTGACAAATACTGCTATACCATGGTACTTCTGTGCATATGCCAGTATAATATCATTCATTAGCTAAACCATGCAGCTTTTATATTTTGATAATAATATTGTTTGTGGCATGAAATTCTAGACCCTGTAACATGTGGAAATGGAACAAGAACATGAAATTGCCAGATTCAGTACAGTCTACTCTGAGAAAAACACACTATTCTTGTTGGTAATGAAAAAGTAATGTCAAAGAGACTGTTCTAAGAATGGACCATGGCTGCTTCTTTCCGCCTATCTAGGCCTGGTTTGCCAAGAGTTTCATCTTGTATGTACCTGAAAAGTGCAATGGTAATTATCTAAAAATATGTTTTCATTTATAAAATAGAAATACAAATACACTTTACAAAGCAAACTACTGTTAATGTCTCCTGTGGGTACTTGTGGACCAATTAGAGTAGGTACTACTGTCTGTAAGGAGACACTACTTTACTTGAGCACATACTTGTGTATGGTATCTGTTTTAGTACAAGGTCATCCCTCATTTTTATCCCAATCAGACATTGGACCACTCAGGTTTCAACTTTGCCTGGTTTCTTTAGTCAGCCTGTTTTTTCATCCCGTATAAAGTGCCCCCATTTAGTTGGAATCATAATAACAGTTAATCATATATTCATAAAAGACATTCTTCTAGTCATAACAGAGGTGTGTTTTGTTTGGCTGAATCAACAATGAAAACCCTCAAACATTTTGATTTATTTCAAAAGAGAATCAAAGCCATTATTTGTTACTGGTCACATCCAACATTAATGCTCACATAGTTATTATTAGTTGCATTGCTCAGTTTAAACCATTTTGTGAGATGATGATGTTAACTAACATGGGAAATGTAAGAAGTCTTAGCAGTCACCTGCTAAGAGAGTATGTATATTAGATATACTTCAGATCCAACATTTGGCTTTTGTATTTTCTCCCTAATGAAGGAATTTAACATACGAATGTCTAGTTTTCTCTTAAAAAAACAGCCTGAATGGATTTGTCACACTGTACATGTCAATGCTGTAAAGGTCCTTCCTGTCTCAGGTCTAAGAAGGTGAATGAGGGTTATAATATGAAGAATGTCAGATGTCATGTGGGGTTCCATATCCATGCCCATTTACTATGTCAATACCACCCATGTATCTCTGGTTCCCAGAAAGCAATTTTTGTCCCTTACATTGATGCTGCATTGTCTTTGGCTTTGATTTTCTGTTTGCATGTTTTGTCACTCATAATCTTGATGCAGTTTAATGCTGGTGGTAAGCACCCGAGTCCACATCACTACACACTGGACCCAGACCTCAAAGATTTTTGTAACAGGTGGTTGAACATGGTGAATGAACCTAAACCATACAGATTTTGACTTGAATCTGGAAATGTGATGGATTTTTCTGACTGGCTGACATTACATCTGTCAGTGATTGAAGAAAACACTAGTGACTTTTTTTTTTTTCTCCTATCTTCTCTCTTGTCTTGCTTGCATTTTGACATACAAAACATTTTTTTCTGCACTCACAGACTCAGTAGGAGTGATGACAGAATGGGTTGTTCCTCATTGCCATTTCTCTTTTCCAATATAATGAAATATACAGCTTTCATTATTAATCACAATATGACTGTACATGGTCTGAACCTATAATACTCTACTATGGTTTGTTGGTCTATGCTGAGATTGCTGAGCTTCTGTATTTTGTTTTGTCAGAACGATTAGTGAAAGTGATGATGAACATGTCAGTATTTACCTACAGAAATATGAGCAGATTTGTTCTTGTATAAAGGTTGTATAATGACTTGAGTGTAGTGTGATTAAGGGAAACAGTCTTTTTCTATTAAAACAGGAATTATTTTTGACTATTGTTTCACCCATTGTTAAAAGGATATGAATTTGATTGTGGTATAATTGCACACTCTCTCATGTCTTAATGCTCTCATATGGTATGTCAGTCACTAATATACTAAGATCACTGAATTGTGTGGTGCTTGTGTTCTGTTTAGTGTATTCAATTGAAATTATGAACAAATGTAGTGTAATATATAGAACATGAGATTGGTCGACCTGTATGATATTAATGTAATTTATAAGTCTTAAGTGGAGGTAACAACCTGTGAGAGATATCACTCTGCAAAAAAAAAAATACTGTTAAATATTATTTATAATAAAATATTTCAGTGGTGTTCAAAGCAATAGAACAAACTGCAAAACCACTACACCCTTGTACAGTACATGCTTGGGAGTGTTTTTTTAGGCTTAAACAAAAACGCACTGAACATGCCTGACTACAGAACCTCTTTGTAGTCTTGAGACTTTTTATTCAGAGCTCTGTGTGGAAAGCTGAACCCATTCTAAGGAGGATTAGGTTTTTTGACAGTCACTGTATTTGATTGTTATGTTTACTTGGTAAGGTTGCTATGATACAAGGCTGTCTGGTGCTACTTTCTGATTTCTCTATTAACCCTGAAAGTTGCATTACAAGTGGATGCTGAGGAATATGAGGAGTATAAAACACACTAATGTGCCAGTAGGTGCTCCTGCTTATTTTCACTGAGCATTGTCAAATTCCATGATGGCCACACACAGTGAAGCAAGCATTAATGGAGGAAGTGGAAAGCAGAGGTCATACTGATACAGACAAAAATTAAATGAAAGGCTTATAAGAGCAAAGTAAACCTCACATCAAAAGCTGCACCATTCATCCCTTTGGAGTGAGTGCAGCAACAATTGTATAGCTGCTTTTTAAGATAGCCTAAATTCGATAACATTAATAATTTGAACATAGAGTTTTTCGGTAGGCTACTGTGGAATATGCAAGTGTATTAACCTAATTAATAAATGAATTAATTTATTTTTCCATCCTCAGAGCTGGTGATGGTTAGTGGGAATTTGATGCTTTAGAATTCTTTTTGCATTTCCATCAATATGGAATTTAAAAGATGCTCTTAATTACAGAGCTAACTGACATCTGCTTTGTAAATGATACAGCAGACTCTTCACAAGGGTCACAAAGTATCTTAATATATCAATGTTAAATTAGTAGATGACAGGATATTTCAGTGGTATGCTGTAGTGACTAAATATAAATTACCACATGTGTGTTAATTGGAATCATTGGGCATTTTTACATAACTACAGTGTGGTCATTTATTATATACCATAGGGCAACTTTTCAGTCTAGTGTTAGTGTATAGTCAGTTTTGTGCTGTGACTAGGATGTTGATTTGCAGTCTAATTAGTTTCCCAATTTTTATCATTCTCCTTCATGTTTTACTTGTAAAACAAGTCATAATAATTGTTAAAAAGTATATTCAGTTTAGAGCTTTGGCTATGATTATTTTAACATTGTATGTTACTGGGTACATATTACGTGCTGTTGTACCCTTCAACTGAGCTGTGCTAATTAAAAAATGTAAATATTAGAGATACTATCTATGGTTTTAATGCATGTTTTATGTCTTTTAGAGTTGTCTACCACATGCTGTGTAAGCCATGCTATAATAACCTGCAAGAGGTCTGGTTTAAGGAGTTACAAATGTCACTAATGATCATGCAACATAAATTGCTGAGACACTGAAATTCCATGGTGACACCTATGGATAATTATCTATTACAGACAATTACAATCTATGTAAATGATTATATTACAGCTTTACTACAACAATTACATTTGTATTTTGCCAGGATTTAATTGTCTAACAAAAGTGAGTTCCAGAAGAAACCAATTAAATCTTGGTTTATCAATTCCTTAAAGTCCTAAACTTTAAATTATTAAAACAAACAAAAAACTGCATGGCGTCCACATTTTGTGTGCCTTTGCTGAGCACAAGTACATGAGAAGTGAGTGGACCGCAAGCTAACTTGCAGCAGCTCAGGGATATTAATAAAAACCATCTGTATAGAATGTCTGTTAATCTAATTGGTAATTTCAATTCCTGAAACACTGAAGCAGGACTACCCTTCCTGTTATATGAGACCAAGTGGCATACAGAGGATTTTGAGAAGGACAGTACATCACACAGGCAACTCTACACTATAGTCCTTTCTGAGGAAGAGCAAGCTGAAAATCCTTCTCAGCTGCCCTTATTTTCTTTGCAGTGCAGGGGTAGTGTGCTGTAAGGAATTCAGTCCTGCTGTTCTCTTCAGTGGTATGCCTGCATGTCAGAGCCTTTTATGATTATGCCATGATGAGTTCCTGTTCACTTCCCACTGTGGAGCTGGTAGAGATATTTCAGTAGTGAGTTTTGAGTGAATAAGTCAAGTATGAGTCTGTGGAAAGAGAGCACTCAGACTTGCGACAGCATGGTGAGGAAATTGATGCAGACCGACAGTATTTAAAACAATTAAGAAAAGCTTCAGTCACAGTTGCATTAAATAAACACCTTGTGAAATTAACTGGGATCTGATGAGTGTGAGTGTGCATGCCAACAAAGGCTCATCTTGCAGTCATGAGCTTGTGTGTGCACAGCTTGCCTCGAACTACATCAAGACCTTTTACATTTACAATACATTTATTCATTTGACAGATGCTTTTATCCAAAACGAGTTACAACTAAGGCAGAGTACAACACAAGCAAAAACCATACATGGAGTCACAATATTAGAAGTGCTGCATGACCAAGTTTCAATAGTTAGCCAGACAAGGTACAAGCTAGCTGATAGAGACACAAGTTCATTAAACTATTATTTTTTAATGGAAAACAGAGTTTAGTTCTTAAGAAATTGCTTTAGGTGGTAGTGATTCAGATGATCAGGTGAGTGTGGAAGAGCTCTGTCTTCAGATGTTTCTTAAAAATAGTGAGGGATTTGGCAGAATGGGTGACTTGTGGAAGGTCATTCCATCATCAGGGGGACAATGACAAAGAAAGTTCTGGATAGTGATTTTGTGCTTCAATGTGACGGGACGACCCGACACCATTCGGTAGCAGAGCGCAGTGGTCGGGAAGGAACATATGCTTGTAGATGAGAATTCAGGGAGGCCAAGCTGTACGGTGATGTTGTGCTGCATAGAGGGGCCAGCTGGGATGGAGCGCTGTCTTAAACAGGTTGAATTGAAGGTGGCGCTCCTTCATCCAAGCAGAGATGTCCAAGAGGCAGGCGGAGATTCGTGCTGAGAATGTGGGGTCATCAGGATGGAATTAGAAGTGGAGTTGGGTGTAATCGGCATAGCAGTAGTAGGAGAAGCTGTGCACCTGAATGATTGGGCCCAGTGAGGTTGTGTACAGTGAGAAGAGGAGGGGGCCAAGCACCAATCCCTGAGGTACCCTAGTGGTTATCCAATGTGACTTAGATACCCCACCCCCATACAAGATACCTCAAAGGATCTACCTGTGAGGTAGGACTCAAACCAGCAGTGCTGGTGATGACCAGATCAGCAAGAGTGGACAGAAGGATCTGGTGATTCACTGTGTCGAAGGTGGCAGACAGGTGTAGTAAAATGAGGGCCCATGGCCTGGAGGCAGCTCTTGCCAACTGCAGGGTGTTGACAACGGATAGGAGGGCCGTCTCAGTGGAGTGGCCGGTTTTGAAGCCGGATTGGTTGGCATCCAAGAGGTCATTCTGGGAGAGGAAAGCAGAAACCTGGGTGAAAACAACTTGTTCAAGAGTTTTAGAATGTACCAGTCTGTAGTTATCTACTAGTGTAGGGCTGAGTGTAGGCTTTTGTGTAGGCTTTTAGTCAACTTGGGACACAAAAACATTCATACGGCTCTGAGGGCCTGTGTTTTAGAAATGCGCAATGGACTTACTGTTTCTGTTTTAGGATGCCTAAAATTCCTGAATCTCGTCACAATTTTGACACCTTTGTTTTACTTTCTGACACCCCAAACCCTTCATTTTGTTATACCTTTTGCCTTTTCTATGCTGGTTTCAGTGAGACAGTATGACACAGCTGATCTCTACTTTTTTATTTCTACCAAAGATAGAATGGACATTCTATCATTTTTATCTTTCTAATCTCACATAGTCTCCCTAGCAATTTTCTGATTATGTTTAGATATATAGTTTCTTATAGGTAAACATAGCACCAGGCCTTTGACCAATAGGAAATTAATGAGCTGTTTTTTGCACTGGTAAGGGGAAGATATCACCCCGCTACACAATGTGCTCTATACACCCCCTTATTGACTAGGTGTAATAATTACACTCCTGAGTGGAAGGTTCTAATAACCCTTCTTGCCATTACATCTCCATTTATGGATTTCCCACTAATGGTATAAAGAGCCACACGTCTGTGGGTCTTATTCATAGATGGTTACACGTCCACTATCTTGTTTCTCAGTATGAGCTTAGGCAAAAGACCATGGCTGCTCACGAACTGTTGGCCATCACTGTTGTCATTCATGTTATGATGACAATATATGAACAACTTCTTTATGGTATGAACACGCAACATTTTAAATTTCATGAGGCATCCTTTTCTACAATTCAGGAAATATGCATGACATTTTGGGGTCAGTTGGGATGTTTTTTTTTTAAGTGTAATGATTCAAGATCATTTTTTAAACTTATAGCATTAACACTTTTATTTTTTTCCTTTGCCTTTTTCCCCTTGATGCAATCCTGTTTTGGACTCAGGAACTGTATGTGTGCCTTGTCTCACAACTACAACCACAGCATTCACCCAGGAATGCTGAGGTAAGATGAATGCAGCCATCTGGTACACTCTCATGCAGCCAATGGCTATTTCTAACACTACAGATCCTAATACTACAGTGCAGTGGGTACTCATTGAAGGACAGGCATGACTCTGCTGATGTCGTCTTAACAATTTGCAACCTGACAAATTGCACTGGTCCTGAAAACAGTGAGATGAGGAAACCCTGGCCAACCTACCCACTCCCATCCCTGATAGAACGAGCCAGCTTGTTCCACCACTGTGACACTACTGGAATTAAACTCGAACTGTAGAGCTCAGCTTGCATTCAAGGCAAACGCCGTAACCATGGAGCAGCTTGGGAGCCAGTGTTAACACTATTTTAGCTGTGATGCATTGACTACTTTTATTGTGATCATCTAACATCATGTCACATGACCTCAGTGCTACACCACGAAGCTTAGAGAACTTTGCTGAAATCATACATCTCAGTGGTTTTCCTCAGGTACTGAAGGGTGTGTGTGCAGTGAGCAACTACTTCAGTAGGTCAGGTATCCTAATTTAGGGTGGATCTTTGTAATCTGTATTTCCAGCTCCAATGAGAGGTCTAAGCCCTACATCACCATGAAAATATGGACTACTCATATTTCTGAATCAAGAAAGAACATAACTACATCTTTTTTTACTCCCAATGCAGCCTAAAATAAATGACTAAAGACAATTCCAATACTGATGTTATTGACCATAATATTTGCACAACAAATTAAACACTGATAATGATTTTTACAGCACTTAGGCATTAATGGTTGATTAATTGTTCATTACAGACTTCTATTGCTTGATGTAATTGCTTAAATTTCACAGATAGTTAATTTTTCCCTGTTTACAGCACTTTAGTATAATTTTCTCTCTAGATTTCTTCTTGCCAGCACTTTGAGTGAATGAGAGCCTTAATGACTTGACAAAAACAGATCATATCAAATGTTGTTAGGTATGACAAAATGACAAATTGACAAGGTAATAACCAGGCTGTCCACACAAAGCTTTAAAGATCTACACCCACTTCTCAGCATGTGTGTGCAGTAATCAAATAATTGCACAATGCACAAGTAGTCTCCAACATTTGTGATTTTCCTACATTAACCCCATAATGGTACTACATTAGCATTCTTGTACAGACTATATAAAGCCTAAAGATTGAACAAAAGCATGTGAGTATACATGCACTGCTTTAAGTCAGCTTCATGTTTGCTCCATGATGTCATCCTTTCACATTCCACTTCTTATGACCCTGTTGTCTCTGTTGGCACATTACTACTGTCTCCTCATCTGGATAAAGAAGGTAGGAGGATGGCTGTTGCTGCTCTGTGAGAGCTGTCTGACACAGTGATTAATACATGTACAGCCAGACATCGGTGGAGTGCCAAAGCTATCGATGGTCCTTAGGAATGATTTGCATCCAATTCTTTCAGGAATTTGTCCCTTAATTAAACTGTAGGTTACACCACCACAAATACTAAGAGCATGGCACCCTAAATGGAAAATCATTTCAATAGGACTAATGGGGGTTACATACGGATTACATCCCCGTTACAGAGTTTAGAAATGGGATTACCCAGTATGAGCCAATTTAAGGTGCATGGAACCAATGCAAGGCAAAGCAAAGCATTTTTGCAGGTAATTTGTTCATTTCTTCCAAAATGGAGCAATTGAGCCAAAAGTGCAGCAAATGGATTCGATTGTGATTCTTACTGTCATCGTGGCTCTGCAGGGCTGTTTCTCAACTGAATTCATCACAGCAAGAGTTTAAGGACAAGAAAGGTATACAACACTTTCACTTCTCTATTTCTCTGAGAGTTCCTCTCTTCAACAGTACAAACTAGTTACTTGTTTGTACTGTAATTGTGAACAAAGGCTTGTTTGCATTGCCAAATTCTATCCCTTTCTATCAGTTTCTTCCTTTTGATGTTGCACAGACAGAAAAAATCCAAAATCCTGTTTATATTGAAGCCTTCTCATAAATATCTACCGCTGCCACAACCACCATTACTGTTTCCAAAATCCAAACTAACAGAAACACTCAGACCAGTGAGATCCAATGTTCTACAGATGGAAATACAGCCAAAGCATCTTTCTACAGCGATGCATAAACATTCCAAAGCATTCAAATAAAGACTATGATGTTAAATGAGAGAGGTGTATATTTTTTAAAATGACAAAAACTTTCAGAGTGTATATCTATTTTTGGAAGATTCATAGTTACTTCTATTGCAACACAGTTGTTGACCTTGTTTCTTTTTTACATGATTTTTAATGCCATCGACCCTGGGAGTTGAAGTTGTCAGTGTTTTTGGGAACCACAAAAAGCTCTCACATGGAATACAGAAATAAAACTCAATACAGAAATAAAACTCATGTGGGATACAGAATTTACACCTCTAATGTAATGAAATGAATGTAATGTAAAAATATCAATTGTAAATTTCTGACTAAAGTGTTAGCCTTGATCCATTGATTAGAAAGATATATAAGTTACAGAACAAAGCAATATTTTTAGTGATATAATAAGGAATCGATTAACCAGGTAGACTGATTAACTGAACATATGATTAATGATTCATTCAATGTAAAAATGAATTTATTATATAGTTTTGATAATACAGCTTGGTTTGAAAATGTTATTTTACCTTTATTGTGCCATTCATGTGTGTATATAATTGTATCCACAGGGACAACCACATTAACAGTTTGGGATCAGTATTTTTCCCACTATATTGCTTAGCAGTATGTTAGCACAATTAAAAAAAAATGTTGGTTATGGTGTGGTAAAGGTAATTTGTTATGGTATTATTTCAGTTGTTTGTGTTTTATGTTACTGCTGCATCATTAAAAGAAATTAGACTATTTCTTAGTCATGAATGATAAAGGACATTATTCAACTGAAAATTTTTGACTAAAAGCCATAACACAAAAAAATATGTCATGTCCACCAATTTGAGAAAATTTTGAGTGTCATATCCTAATATATCTTGTGAAGTGACAGCTTGGGGAATTGCAGGGCTATGACTGAAAATTCTATGGAAAATTGCATTCAACCTGCAACAGCATAACAAATTTCTAACAAAATTCATGATCTCATTACTGAGCATGCAGTTCCCAAATCATATAAATGATCTTGCTGCTTCATTACTCTGTATCTTTATTACAACATCATGTACACAACTTGAAATACTCATAACCTGCTAGCCATGCACCACTGTGATGATTCAGTTCTACACATTTAATTATATGACTGCTTTAGGCTAAAATATTGTTTAAATTTGTCTGGATACATAAAGCCTATATAAAAAGTAAGTATGTGTGTAATGTAGTTTGTTAGTTCAATTTAAAACCGCTTTCAAAATACAAAAATTTCAAAGTAGTTAAACCATCATGCACAATAGTATTACCTCCCATTGTTGACACTTACAGCTTTCTGTCAAGAAGGAGAAGTGGAGGGGAGAGAGCATTCTTGTGTCTACAGCAACAGCTTAATGTACCTCAGGAAACATCAAAAAGAAGTGTCCCTAAATAAGACATTATTAAAATTGAAGTAGTTATTACCAGATAGTAAAAACAGCTTTGAACAGATTTGCTTTAACTAATGTGTTATTTCTTTCCAAACCTATTGCATATGCCACAAAGCAAATTTTCTAATTGTCTAATTACATACCAGTGTTCTTTTTTTCCTATGCATGATAAATTTTGTTTCTAATGATCTAAAATGATCAATACTGTTATTTCTTTGATAAGCTAGAGTTGACTGTGGGTGACATAAAAAAAATGTATGGAGATATGTATAACAATTCCATACTGTCTGGAGATTCCCTGCTTTGAGCCTTCCATGGGCTGGAAATACCAGCTGACAGACTGTTTAGATGTATGTGGTCTGCTGTCCTCCCACCAGCTTGGAAAGAAGCCTAATGGCATGGGCCTGAAAGAACAGGTCTGTGTTATCGGACCACTTCCCCTGAGTGCATTTCTATTTACATACAAAATAGCCCATGATGATCCTACCTTTCCAAGTGCCCCAGGATGTGCATGGAGAGATATGCAGCTAGTTTACTCTAGAACTTTCTTTTTGGCAGCAGAGTGATTTTTGTAAGTGCTGTGGAGCCCTCCTCCCTACCTCCACCCAAGGCAATCAGCAAGTGACCTGTCACTTGTGTCTGATAGCCATCTCCAGAGCAGGTCATGCATGTACATCTAAAGTGCTTCTTAACCACATTTTATGAAGCCAGAAATGTAATCCAATAACAATGTGACTTGTAAGTGCTTCTTACAAGCCATGGGGGAGTACTAGCATGTGTTGTGCTCATCTTAAAAGCAATTTAAGCAAAAACGACAAATTCCATTTTCTCATTTAATTTTGTGAACAAACTAAAAGAAATGTTGTTTAAAAGAAATGTTGCTTAAAATTGTTTTACTTTTGTTGAAGGCTTTAATTTGTCTCTTTTTAAAACGGTGATGACTCTTTTTAAGTGTTTTCTCCAAGGAGGCTTCAAGAGAAAGCACAAAACAAAACTCATTATAAATTAGAAACTAGGTAAGACATGCCTTTTGAAAAACACCAACCTCGAGGCATGATTTAAATATAGGGACAGAGTCTTTCAGTGAGGAGGGAGATCCATAGGCTTTGACCTTTAACCCTCATTATGTGGAATGGGTTGCTGGAGGGGTGATGCTCTTAGCAAGGTACAAGGACATTTGATGCACTAGGTTTCCACACAAGTTGTAGTGTACAGCCCCCAGTTTCATTAATAGGCCAGAATTTTTGCCTTGCTTGGTTTTTAAGTTGCAGATGGGTATGACAAAATAAAGAGCTGGAGTCATTCAGTTTGTTATGCTTTCAAAGTCCATTTCAAACCATTGCAATTCGTTGCTCCATACACCAATATCTTAGTACAACTGCCATTTTATATTAAAGGTCACCATATGGTTTTAGTTTGTTATAGTTAATGGAAATAATCTTATGGGCAAAATAATGTGCCTTCCAAGAATGTAGTCCACTTCACATGAAATAAATCTCAAAATAATAGAAAAATGAATATGATTATGGCTGGTCTGATGCAAAAGAACCTTTAGGTAACAACCAAATTCGATTTGATTTTAAAAATTTACAAGAACAAATTTTGTCTGAGCTCCAGACAATATGTTTATTTTTGGCAATTCATTTTGACAATTATCAGTGCTTATCATGTAACAAGATGCCTTAACTAGATGTCCAAGTCCTGTTTATTTACATTGTTCATTTATGGGTCATGGATGGTGGAGGGGCAAACAAATGGTAGAGTGTCAATATACTGCAGAATTGTCTTAAATATATTAAAGTTACATATCTTAAGTGGTTAATTCTTTCAGTTGTGATGTTTCACTAACACCATGAAATATAAACTGTGCTGATAATCTGTCACTCTGTTATAAAGTTAATGACAGCCAGCAGATGTGTCTGCTGTTTGTTGCAATATAAATGTATAATAAAGTCCCCTTCCTTGCTTGCTGTTTGTGTGGTTTGATGCTTTGGTAGACCACAGTATATGGTATATGTATGGGCGTGTCTGAGTCAGGGTCAAGGACAAGCATGTGAGGACTTTCTGACATCTGAATTGGTGTCAAGGGTTTTTGGCTAGATGTTATATTGGTATCAATTGATAGATTTGCAGTTTAACCCTTTTACAAAATTAGCTGAGTATGTAAATGAAAATAAGTTTGCAAATTTAGTGATTCATATTCTGCCAATTATACATATGCCATTTCTCATATCCACCAAGTGTCTCAATGTGGGGTGTCAGCAGAAGAGAAAATGAGGCATATATCTGGCCTCTTCACATTTTGTACACAATATACCTACAGACACTCATCAGGTGTTTTCATTAATTGGGTTCCTTAATTACTGCAGTCTTCCTTGTCCTTTGTGTATGTGCATGTGTGCCTTTTTAATTGCTACGTTGTCAGAGTAATACATTTATATGCAGCTTCCTCCAATGTCTAGGGCTGGTAATGCTGTTCAGGAGACACTGACTTGCTTTACATGCATTAGCCACCCACAGCACTTGGGACATACCAGCAACGGAAACAGCTCTATTGAAAACCAGACGATCTAATAGCATTGTTCACTAATTATGCAGGATTAACATCTAACAAAATTTTGTGTTGAGACCCATCAGCTCCAGATTTGGCAATCATATTTTCATCTAAATTTAACTGATTCTCCTCAGTTGTATTTAAACCAGTGTAAATGAATGTGCAAGGTTTTGCCTGTATGTTTTTAATTAAATCACTTCTTGGAAGTTCGTTTTCACCTTCAGGAAAATAAGAAACACACCACAAGTCTCTTTCAGAATCTCACATATCACTCGTGTAAAGACTGATTGCATGTAAACAGAAGCCACCAGGTGTGTTTAATGCTTGTATTGTGTGATTCTCTGCAGGACCTCGCGACTGAGGACAAGCCCAAGTGTAACGCAGAATGCAGAGGTAGGAGCCTCTGGACCGGGCTTTTTGTGTGAACATTAAACATTGCAGCACAGTGGCGTGCATGTGCTTCTGTGTGATTACGTGTGTGAGTGCATGTGTGCCCTCACACATTTGTGTGAAAGTATGCGTGTGAGCGTATGTCCTTGTGTTTGATGTTGTATGCTTGCAGCTTGTTGCTCGACAATGCAAAGCATCAGACTGGAGGAACACACAGCTCCCTCTAGAGGCCAGGGCCCTCTGCTGGGGTGAGGATTTGTATCAGTTTGCGAGCCTTCTCCTGGTGTCGACCCCTGTACTGATGCACAGACCTCTCTGTGCTCTGTAGAGCGGTAATGCCACACGTCCGTACTCCTGAACAGATAGCTCTGAGAGGCAGATCTGTGCCATGTTTGTATATCTGTGATCAAAGCACATTTTCTAGGAGAGAATCTAGATTATCAGTAATAATAATTGCACATAACAATAATGTATAATAAGAAATTAATTTTAACAATCCTTATTTATTTTAAAACCCAATGCTTTGTGCCTTTGGATTTTTTTTTCAAATCATCAAAAAATACTGTACATTACTTAAAATATTACTTAAATAAAGTAATAAGTAAAGGCATGTCTTACCTAGTTAAAATATTATAAATAAATATTGAAAGAAAATAAAAGTCAGAAAAGGTTGTATTGGCAGATCTATGAAGAAACAGTATGCATTGTTTTTAAATCCAGCTTTAACATTGAATGTAATGAAATTGCCGAGCTATGAATTTTACTTCATTGGGACAGATTGGGTAACCCCCCCACAGCAAAGCATTTAGCTCATATAGACATAGAGCAGATTTAGCTGCAGAGGGCCCATAATATTAATATGTAATCAACTTTTTGTTTTTCCTCTAATACAGCTGATTTCCAATTGGCTGTGTTGGTAATGCAGTTTAAGCTGGCTTTATACCTTATTAATGTACCACAGCATCCCCCTGATGGAAAGACCCTGAAAAAACAATGTTTGGCATGGGATGCTGCCTACATAATGTCCAAATCCATATTCATTTCATGAACCCAAATTTATCATTATTTTGCTACATTTCCATTGCAGATTCATCACTGATGCTTCGCCAGTTCTGTGTGCAAGTTCATTTATGTGAAATGGTAGATATTGATGTAGCATCACAAAGGTCCCCGGGCCTGGTATTGCAGGTGCAGTACAGTGCAAACATCTACCAGATTAGGCCTTTGATATTCATACATGCACCACAGTCTGAAATTATGGCTGGCCACAACTGTTTTATTCTGCATTTGTCCTCAATTTTAACCTTTTCTTACCTGTTTTTTTATCACGGAATCATTGAATGCATAATACACAAGGATTTTAGAAGGAAAAAGTCCCCGTCTCAAATGCTTCAAAGTAACCAAAAAAATATCACATTTTCAAATAATGTACAGTCCAGTTTTGAATGACTGCACAGCCCTTGGTCTGCACTGCAACTGCACTATACATTTGGTCAATGCTTTTTATGTTGATTGTCATTCAAGTGTCTCTGGTGTTCTCTGAAGTTACAGAAGGCCATCTAATTAGAGAGAGATACAGGCCAGATCTGAATTGGTTTGAGTGGAGAAGCTCTGTTATGCATTGAGACAGTGCTTTATTTTGGATTAGTTTTGGCCAGCCAGCTTCATATCAGCCCAATTGCAAACACAAACTCCCATTAAATAGGAATGGGATTAACTCACCTCACACGCCAGCTCTGTCTGCATCTCCTTAGCAGAAAGTAATACCACATTAAATGTTTTCTTTTTGTGCACTTTGCATACTGAAATTTCTATATTGTGCCACAGACAATGGCCTTGCTTCATAGCAAGGGTCTGTAATTTACTGATGCTCATTTCACCTGCACTCCTGCTTCCGAGGCCACACTGTGCTCCAGTTAGAAGCAAGTGGCACATGGCTGCTTGATTGTACCTTCTCAGCAGCAGAGAGTGACATCTGTTTACAAGGTCAGTCTTACAATCCAGCCCACATATTCATCTTGAGTCTGCTTCCATCGGAGTTCTTGTAATGGTCAAGTCAATTTCATCTAAGCATGTTCCACATCTGTCATAACCACCACCTAGTTATTTTCTGCTCTTTATAAATGAACAGAGCGTATGCAGTAACAAAGGTTTTCATATTTTTACTTGGTGTGTGAATTAATCCTTTATGAAGCTAAATTTCTTAGTCCTGTAAAAGGATGCCATGCTTGAGTATACTCATTGTTCAGAGACCATTATTTAAATTAAAAATGAAAAACTACAGGAAGTGTTGGGCATAAAAAGTCAAACTGAGTACTTAAACTGGCTTTAATACAGCTTAATTACAGTGAATCTAGAAAGTCTGCATATCCTTTCAAAATTTCTTAGTTTTGGTGTCTCAAAGACTGAAGTCAAGACAAGTGACATTTTTAACTGTATTTACACATTGTAACCAACAATATCCAAGTGAAAATCAAATGGTGTTTTTCAAAACAATATTAAAAATGAAAAACTTTGAATATCTTGATTGCATAAATCTGCACACCTTTAAATTAGCAGTTGTTCAAAGGTAGTATTCAATATGGTATTCAAAGCTGAGTCTGTTTGGATGAGTCTCTATCAACTAGATATTGCAATTTACTCCCATTCTTTTTTACAGTAGAGTTCAATGAACAACTCTCTTCAGGTCAGCCCAAAGATTTTCAATGGGGGTGAGTTCAAGGCTGTGACTGGGTCATTTCAGGACATTGTTGCTGTCTGCATCCACAGGGCAACTGACTGTCCCGAACCGATGGGGTCACTCTTCTCAGACACGATCCCTGTCTGTACTGGTCACTCAGTGGTGGGTTGAACTCCCCATGGAGGTTAGGACAGCGGAATCACTGGCCATCTTCCGACACAGACTGAAGACCCACCTCTTCAAACTGCATCTCGGTTCCACTTCTCTCCCTACCTCCTAACACTTGCTACTTCTTGCATTTGATGTTAATTTTATGTGTAATATTACAATGTATTATAATTTGTGTTCTAGGGACTGTTGTATTGTAGTATACTTGGGTTTTGTCAGAGTGCACAAGTTAACTTGTGGTAGGGCTTGAATAGTGTAATGCTCACACTCACTGGTCTGGGAGTGTTGTGCGCCTGGTCTGACACTGTTGTTCATTTAAATCTAATGGATACACTTATTGTGATGGAAGTCATTCTGGATAAGAGTGTCTGCTAAATGCATGTAATGTGAATGTAATATAATTTAAATGAGACTGATAAACCATTTATTACCATCATGAACCTACACTACCATGCTCGACAGTGAGGACTGTGTTCTTAGGGTGATGGGCTGTGTTGGCTTTGCACCAAAAATATTGTTTGGAATTAAGGCCAAAAAGTTCTACCTTCGTCTTATTATACCACAATACCTTTTTTCACATGGCAACAGGAGATCCAGAGTCTTCTGCAGCACTTTTAATGTTGCTGTTGGCCTCTTGGTGGCCTCCCTGATGACTTTCCCCCTTGCAGTCATCCATGTTGGAGGGCTGGCCTGATCTAGACAAGGTCCTGGTGGTGCCATATTCAACCCATTTCTTGATTATGGTTTTTACTATGTATCATGATATATTTAATTTACGCTCTGCTACCGAATGGCGCATGGTGGTCCCGTCGCTTTGCGGCATAAAATCACTATCCAGGATTTTTCTATACCGTTGTCCCCCAGTGGTGGAATGAATTTCCACACCTCATCCATTCTGCTGAGTCCCTCTCTGTCTTCAAGAAACATCTGAAGACACAGCTCTTCCACTCTCACCTGAGCACCTGAAACACTTTCCCCCTGTCTCCTACTAAACTATATTAAAAAAAGATGCAATAGTTTGGCTGTAATAGTTTAACATAATGGTTTGGTTGTAATGGTTTAACGCACTTGCTAGCTTGTTGCTAGCTACCTGCTAGTTGGCACCTTGCCTGGCCAACCTTTGGAACTTCGTCATGCAGTACTTCTAATATTGTTGACTCTGTATGGTTTTTCGCTTGTGTTGTATTGTACCTCACTTGTAAGTCGCTTTGGATAAAAGCATCTGCCAAATGAATAAATGTAAATGTAAATTTTAAATTATGATTGATGGTGAATGATTAGACCTGAGCACAATTACAGCTGTCATTATAAACTTATGTAACTTACTGTAAAACTATGCAACCAAGGTGCTTTAGTTTTTCTGTTTTAAATTAATATTGTATAATGTGTTGCCTTTTTGTATTACTTTGATGCTGTTACCGCGTCTAAATAAAAGTAGAAAAAAATCTGAATAAATGGGGTCTTGTTTCAGGTCTTAAGGCAATAAAAACAAGAAATGTTGAAAGGGTGTGCAGACTTTCCCGATCCAGAGTATGAATGTCTAATTCATTGAAAAATGATTTCTCTGTTGTGTTTTTGTTAAATATTTGGCACATAAATGGAAATGTTCTAAAATTTAATTTTGCCTCATATTTTATAAGGCATATTAAAGTTCTGTTTGTGAATTAAATGACTTGAATATCATATACCAAAACCCAACGTATAGCGCTAAGCCACCTTAGATCCCTACACATGCTACATCTGGTTCAGTGTTACCCAACAGCTTACTGCTAAATAAACAAAAAGCACTGAGCTACATTGTTATATGTTCATTTTCCTCAAGTCAGCAAAATGGGCCCGTTGGTCTCAGCCTATTTTCCTGTACTAGGATGTATTAGGATGTCAGCAGGTACGTTGCCTTGCAAGTCTTACATAACTACATGGCCTCCAAACTTCTTGATGGCCTGACCATGATAATGTAAAGCAGTACACTTTAAATTGGAATCATTTTCAGCTGTTGTTACAGTGATGGCCTGGGGTGAGAATAAGAAGTCTGGGGTGCTGGGAAAACAATTTTGTGGGAGAATGTGTTTCTCTACATCTCTGCACCATGTGAGCAATGTAAGCACATTACTGTTGTTGTTATTGTTATAGTAAAAAATCAGAATCCTGAAGAATCCGATGCTAGCAAACATTTACATTTACAATCTTCCATCTGAAAGACATTCCAGTAAGAAACCAAACAGCTTGGGACCAGGTAAAATAAAATGCCCACTGAAATTTTTAACAGTGTCTGCATTGTTATTAAATGCATTGACTTGATGCAGTAATGCATCAATGTAATAATATTTTAATTTGTAAATTAAAGAAGCATGTCATATTGTTTCAAAAACATGCATGCCTAGATAAACAGTGACAGTATTAATAATAATCAGTGGCTTTAAGCTGCTATTGCTCTATAATTCATTATTCTCCTCACTGGAGTCTTAAGAGTCTTTAGCCTCTACATCTTGAAAACTCATAGTGCTTCTCTTAATGCAGTTTTCCATTCAGTGCCCTCACCATTTCATCTGCTGTGTTTGTTACTGCTGTTTTTGCAAGTAGGTCTCAAATGTGGCCCATTTGTATGAGTTATGCTAATTTGTTAGGGCAATAAATGCATTAATTTCATTAGTAAATGGCCTCAAAGCAATAATTACTAGAGTAGGTGTGTCACAAGCAATCATGTTAAAATTTGCCAGTTAATTATTAAGATTTTGTTCTGAGGGACCTAGATTTGACATGAGTTGCCAAGGAAAACAAAATACAGCAAAACAGAAAGCAAATGCTTTCCAGTGTGGATGGCAAGGTGCTCGTTGTTGTGTCCTGGGGTGCATGTGGGGGTGAGCAGGATTTGGATGTTGACACTTTATATTCCAGACTAATTATTTCAAATGCCAATGGCCTAGCTGGTGCTAATTTAATCCAGGAGTATGTAATTAGCAGCAAATGAGGGCCAGTCTTGCTTTAATGGCCTCTTTTGGTATTGATTTGAGTCCAGTGGGGGAGAGACGGATACCCTCAGCCCTGATTACCCCTGTCCCATCCAGAGGGGCAGCCATTTCCCCATCTCTAATGACTGGCTGCATGTTTCAGGTCCTGTCAGGGTTTGAGCCCAACCAGAAATGGAGCCCAGGGTCTATCAAGGCCCAGGGTATGAAACCTCAATGTTTAGCACTTTTTGCAGCGCACAGAGAACAACTGTTTGTTGGTGCAGATCAGTCAGCACAGGCATTGTTTCCTGTCAGTGTGGTTTACTGGCACACTGTCACGATACACTTCCAATAGAGGGTAGAGGCATTTTTCATAATGAGGGCGGCTGAGACTAATAAGACCGATGAAATTTTATGTATTAATTCATGTCACCTTCATGAGTACAATTACAGCTTTCAGTTATCAGCTTAATTTAAATGGTGTGGTACTACTACTTCTACTACCATTTACCCTGTTTAAAGATTTAGATGCAGAAGTATGTGGTAGACATGGTTATCTATTTTAATGAAAGTCTCAAATAAACTAGATTGTAAGTACATTCCATTTAAAAGTAGTTAAAACGGGAGCAGAAAATTATCTACACAGTGTAGAGTTAATCTGGCAAAAAGATAGCCCAATCTGGTAGAGTGGAAACATGACATGATGACAAGACATTAATAATCAAAGTGAGCCACAAACCCCTCTCTTCCTAAGTACTGAACACCTTATTGGGTTTAGGGTTATCTCCAGAACTTTAATCCATTGACAATATCCTAAAACCTTGCCTACCCTTGTCTCTCAAGTGTCTCCTTAAAGGTGCAGTTCTTTTTTTATCCACCCCTCTCAAAAATGTTAATCACAACTTGATTTCACATGAAAAGCAGCTTATCCTTTGATTTTGATGAATGAAACAGCCGTCAGACTGATCATTTCAGTAAAAGCAGGACCTTTTGCATGTCTGCACTTCAGATGTGGTTAAGCCTTGCTTTGACAGTGCTACCATAGGAAATGATACATGAAAGAGGAGTCTCCATTCAAATGCTGTACCAGGACAATGTCATTTCGCCTTGAGGTCACATACACCATCCACTGTTTGTAAAACCCCACTTCCTGGTTTAATCCTGCCAACCTCTACATTTTCCCTCACATTACATTACTTTATGTGATGAGTAAATGTAAATAAGGATTGGAAAAATTATGAACAAGGGTGTCAGTGTCACAGGATTACAAGTGCCAAAGGACCATATTCATTTGGAAGCTTACATTCCTAGCATAAATTTCCTTTCAGGTTAGGACTATGTCAGATTTTTTATCCATTGCTGATTGTAAACTGTTGTGTTTGATAAATGGCAAGGAAATGCCTGTCTTGAACTTGGAAGCATTAATTATTATTATTGTGCCTTGTTTACATCACTTCATGAAACATTAGCAGTTGTTCCTGGAGACCTCAAAAGTGAAATGTAGTGAGATGTTTTTCACCAGAGTAAAAGTTAAGTGAACATGCCACTTTGCAAGATGCTTAATTATAAACAATTAAAAAAAAAAAAATTGTAGAATTTTAAAAGGTGAGACTGATCAAATGGTATTGTTGTGACACCCCTTACCCGTCAAAGAGGTAAGCACTCATCTGTTTTGTACAATAAACTCTAGATTGTGGGCTCTTGGTATTTTGTACTAACAAAAGGCATTACATAAAAACAGTGTCTTTTTTCTGAGATGAGTCGGGAGATGAAGGATGTTGTTAGCAAACTGCTACGCAATGCAAATCCTTCCCCCAAGACCCACAAAAATCCTGTTGTTTGTCACAAAAATATTGTCAATAATCCTAAAAGCAAATACATAAACTATTGCATTTTACACTATTCAATTTTATTATCCATGTTGTAACAGAAATCAGCTGCAAACAGCCAGAAATACATGAGATTATTTTTCAGCAAAACATATTCTTTTCCCTTGTTATTACCAAGATGTTATCTTAATATCAGCAGGGGGTTCTCAAAGGAGGAAGGGATAGAGTCTTCCTGATAGTTTTAAATTTAAACAAATTTGCAGTACATATTGAATGAGATATGTAAACAGCACGATGTAAATGCTTTCTTCAACTTGAACAGTGCAGCAAGTGATAAGAGGTAAGATGCCATCTTCCTCTACAACAGTGTAGTGAAGTTGCATCTGCCATAAAGGGAAAAAATTGACTACGCCACCCCTTGGTTTATCCAAAGGGGAGCTCCATCGAAATCAAAGAAATAACAAATGAACACCATTTCAATTTGAGACTATTTTCTATGTCTGTCACAAAAATCACAGGATGGAGATAATTACAAAGAATGGGATAATGCCACCAGTTGGTGAGCACCTTCTAAAGCAGCCTTTACATCATGTCAGACCATAGGTGGCCACTGGGGTAAACACACGTGAGCTTCAGACAGGACAGGGCACACTTCTAGGCACAGAAAGTATCACTGATAATCAAAAGGCAGCAAAATAGCATACCAAACATGTGATCACAGCACACAGTGAAGAAACCCCAAAAAGACCCCACCTATATGGCTGGATATGTGCTCAGTCTACTGCTGTTTAGTGCTTATCAATTCAAAGAGAGTAACTTCTGATTCAAGAAACTAGTTCCTATGCCACCCCCCCAGGCAGAAGCATTAGGAAGTGGTTCACAATCCAAGAGGTTGATTACCCACAGCTGTGAACGCCCACCATAGGTGGAGCCAGCTCACAGAGGGATCATATGGCTACTACAGACACTAATTTTAAAAGGCAAATCTAAATAAAGACAGTATACACAATATACACAAGGCCATTGGTGTAGATGAGAAGATATCTAAAAACATCACATTATTCATGTTTCTTATTCTCTCCATACCTAATTCCACCATAAGTACAAACAAAATGTGCAAGCTAGGAGGATAAAACAATTAATACAAAACGAGAGCACCTTACCACTTGCCTGGTAGCATAAGCTCCTTTTCCAAGCTATTTGCTCACTTTCACTGCAACTCCTGGGCACCGAAGTGGACATCAGCTATGGAATTTGCTGCCTGCAAGTAGAAACACGAGTTTTATTCAGCATTTCCCTGTACTCAGTCACCTCGTCTGAGTCACCTAAATAGTGATACGTTTTGCTACTCTGAGATGCCAAGAATCTACCAATACCAGAAATATTAAATCCTAATATCTAAGCACTATAGAAAGAAACTGTAACCCACCTTCACCTTAATGCCGCTACACGCTGCGAACAAACCACAGGAGTAGACATGAAAACTCACAGGAAGCCAACCAGATAATCACTCTACTTTATGCTTGCCTCAATCCAGATATATATAGGAACTACAAAGAGGTGGGGAATGCCAGCTAATAATGACTGACAATTAAAAAAATAATAATAAAAATAATAATAATAATAATTTCCAGAAACAACAAAATAGCAATGTATCTGCACTGGAAGATCAATAAGGAATACAGTATTGAAACAAAAGACAAGTGGTACCAACACCAACCAAATACTGTGACTGCATCTGATGGAGTTACAGCTTCATGGGATATGCCAATTCATATTGACCGACAGATAAGTGCAAACAGACCAGACACAGTTATTAAAATAAACAGTGAAAGAAAGTGTATATTGATTAACGTAGCTGTACCATCAGAACAAAACACATCTGTCAAGCTAACTGAGAAACTATCAAAGTACAAGGATCTTGAGATTGAGATCAAAAGGATGCGTGGAATGTCCACAGAGATTATACCAGTGGTTACGGGAGCTCTAGGACTTGTAAAAAAGGCTTAGAAAAATTTACCAATAGAATTCCAAGCAACATCAACATCCAAGAAGTACAAAAGATAACCCTCCTAGGAACAGCACACATTTTGCGGAGGGTGCTCTCCATTACATAAAAGACAATCTATCCTATAGCACCCAAGGACCATTGTTTGGACCCGTTTCTATAGATGTATTTTAAGATGTAAGAAAGAAAGAAAATAATAATAATAATTATAATAGACACCCACACCCCAATCCCAGTGCTACAATATTATCACATGACTGTTCCCACTTTTAAAGTTTTGTTAAAGATTCTCTGGTCCCTTTATTAGGTTAACTCTGAGAAAAGTGTAGGTTCTTACCTTATTTTGTATGGAGAAGAAAAAAGGTAGCAGGAGGTGGATGGGGTCGTTAACTGGGTGCACTCCAATTCAATTGCACCAGTCATTCAGGAAGCACAAATATTAAAAATTAACTGTATTTACTAGGTTCACAAGGGAATCAAATTATTTTAATAACATAATCCTGTCTGATTAGCTTATTGGAACAAAATCCATTTGAATGAAGCTGGAATTAAATGTTAAAGAATTCTGAGGCCCTAAGCACAAACACTTGCTGGGCCCTAGCTACTTCTCTTACACACCAGTTTGGCCAATGTGATTTCAACTATGAGTTTTTGTTAGTTTTTGTCAAGTTAGGGGTGTGCTGACTAGTCAGAAAACACAAATATCAATACAACATTGACAATTCTCCAACTATGACTATCATATGACTATTTTGGGAGAAATCCACACTTGGAAAAAAAGTGTGAGCATTTCAAAAATAGCAGAAAAAATCTTCATCCAGCGGGTCATTGGAGTTTTACCACATTTTGTGGTATTACAACCTGTTCAATGAATTATTTTTTCCCCCACAATAAACAAAGCATACTCACTTTAGGAAAGAAAAACAATTTAATTGAAAAGGAAATTTGAATGAAAAATAGAAAACAGAAAAATCTAGCTTGGGTAAGTATTCACCCCCCTGAGTTATTTTGCATTTAGTACTTAGTTGCTCCCCCTTTTGCAGCAATTACTGTCGGGGTTTCAGCTGCTGCTGCTTCTCTCAACGACCAACAGGCGTCCTCATAACATCCTTTCTGGGTCTCTGGTCTGTTATTTAAGCCCTGCCTGTTTAAGCCTTGCCATACTTTTTGTATGCATTTGTTTATTAAGCATGCTCCCCCCCCTTCTCTTTCTCCTCCTCCTTCTCCTTGAGCCATCAGTAAAGGAAACTTCGCTCAAAATTACTCAAGTTATTGCACATCATGTGGGGACCAGTGGTGTACAGCAATCTTCAGCTTCTATTGGGTTTGGCTCTGGATTTTGAATTGGCCACTCTAGGACATTCACTTACTTGTTTTTAAGTCTCTGTAGCATTGCTTTGGCTCTATGGTTGGGGTCATTGTCCTGTTGAAAGATGAATCTCCATCCTAGTTTCAGGTCTTTTGCAGACTGTTCAAGGTTTTACTGAAGGATCTGCCTATGTTTGTCTTCATCCTTTCATTGATTATGACAAGCCTACCAGTCCCTGCCGATAAAAAGCAACTCCACAACATAATGCTGCTGCTGCCATACTTTGCAGTGAGCATGGTGGTGTCAGTGTAATAAACTGTGCCCTTTTGCCAGACATAGCATTCAGCATTGAAGCCAAAAAAGTCCATTTTTCTGAGACATTTTCCTCAGACCACAAAGTTTTCTTCAACGTTGTCTGAGACGCTTCCTTCTGCCTTGTTGCTTACTCCAAATGGGACTTAATGGCTTCCTCCTCCACACCCTACCATACAGCCCAGATCTGTGGAGTACCTGAGCAATTGTCTCATTCAGTTTCTCCCATCTCAGACAGGTAACATTGTAAGTGTTATCTTCAGCCTTAGTTGCTGCTTTGACCAGTGCCCCTCTTCCCTGGCTGCTCAGTTGGAGAGGACAACCTCTTTGAAGATCCTGGGTAGCTTTGTGTTGCTTTCACTTCTTGACAAATGGTTTCAAAGTACTTAGTGGGATACTCAAAGCTTTGGAAATGTTTTTGTATCCCTTCCCTGACTTGTGTCTGTCCACAACTCTTTCCTTGAGCTGTTGGGAAAGCTACTTTGACTTCATGTTTCCTTGTAGGGAATGCCCAATGGCAGGACTTCACAAATACAGATACTTAAACTTACAAAGACAGGTGTGTTCAGTCTAAACTGTTAAAATGAAAAATTAAACTGAACAAGGTTTCAGGCTGTAACACAACACAATGTGGTAAAAGTCCAGAGGGGTGAATACTTTCTCCAGCCATTGTATTTATACCAGCCAGGCTAATTCTTTAATTTGTTTTATCTTCAGTTTTAGGGTTATAGGAATTTTATTAGCAAAACTGCATCCTCTGTGTTAATATTTTGTATGGTAATGTACAAAAATGATTCAGAGGAAAAGACTACAGCTTGCTCAAAATCCAGACACATTGAGATGAGTCCATGTAAATGGCAGGATACTATTATGTGCATCAAGTGTAATTATGACAGAAACTAAAATAGCTTGCGGAGAAGTTTAGTGGAAATCTGCTGTAATGGCCTTGTCATGATGTCACCATGTATTACAGAATTTAAGTACAGTCTTATGAGTTTCTCAAAAATAGACCACAAAAGAGTAAAGCACAAATTTCATCAGAAAACAATGATATATATGTATGGCTTCCCATTTCTTGCACTAGAATGAGGTATTAGAACAGTGTAAATTGTGAATTGAAGTTCATGGCAATTGATGTATTTTAAGTTGTTCAGGATGACTTAAGTTCTACAGTGTTTCGTTTGTATGGTGGAGTTTGTTTAACCACAAGGTCACCAAAGGAATAACAACTGAATGAGGCAGCTAGCCTAGCTGGATAAGGTCAGATATGAGATTTAATTTACATCAATAGCAGGGCCAGTCTTGAACCATTATTGTCAGCACAGAATTGGACTCTGATCATTTCAGTGTTTTTTTTAACCCTAATGCTCTTCCACCAGGGCTGAATTCATGTGCAGAGTTCCTACTTGGGAAGGTCCCGAGGCTGATTCAATCAGCCAGTTTTTAATTGGCTTTGAGGCATTCAAACTGAAATGGATTGAGAATTAATAACAGCTGTGATTGGTTGCTGTACTGGTGTAACCTTGGAAACCCTGTGAAACTCTGTGGGCAGTGCTGGGGCCGTCAACTTTTTAATTGCAATAAGGCCATTTTGGAGCCTAATTCACACCCCTGGCTCATTTACATTTCATCCATGTCAGAGCTGCTTGATGACATAGCTGCTGCTGGAATTTCAAGTTCAACCAAAGCTGTGCCATTCCCTCTGGCCTTGCAGTTCATTGCCCTGCCATCACCTTCACCTCTCCTTCACAGCCGTCTGTGTAAAAGCAGCGCATGACACCAGGTGTCCACAACTAAAAAGCACAGCACAACAAAACATATGAACATGTGCTCCTGCATAAAGCTGAATAAATGTTTTGGAATGTAATTTATTCCAGTTATTATATCTTGTCAGTGCTGGTTAGGTGTGTGTGTGCGTATGTGCGTGCGTGTGTGTGTGTGTGTGTGTGTGTGGGGGGAGGGGGGGATAGAGGCTACAGCCCTGGGGAAACAGCTGTTCCTCAGCCTGGTAGTCCGGGTTTTTAAAGTGCGGTGCCTCTTCCCTGACGGTAGGCAGACAAACGGACATTCTCTCATACACACACACCTAACCAGCACTGACAAGATATAATAACTGGAATAAATACCTCATCCATCTGTGCAATATTTGTAACTACTGCTGCTGTCTATTACTACCCTTTTTATTTTATTTATTATCCCTGTACTTTAGCTGTCTTTGCATTTATCTCATTTATTTATTGTTTTTATACAGTTTTGTCTTGTGTTTTGTGTTTTTGTGTAATTGTCTCTTGTGTAATTCTCATGTTTTAGCTGCTTATGAGTGAGTCCCAAACCAAATTTCATTGTAGAACTACAATGACAATAAAGATTCCTTGATTCCTTGTTGACAGATGTTACTATTTTTATGGATGTGTTCTTCAGGGTAAGGAGTGGTTGACTAAGAGGTATTTGTGGTTTGAAATTGAGTTTTTGGAGCTGTGTCCATGATTTAGTGATTTAAGAGGAATAGCTTCTGTAATTCAACAGTTTTGACTGTAGAAGACAACACTTTACAAGCATTATTTATTACTAGTATTGCTGTTAGTGATGCTATAGATATAGCATCAGTACAGTTTTGAATTTTTTGAAAAAGGACACAACCCTATGCTAGCTAGCTAGTATCCCTATGTGTAAGGGATTTAACTGACTTTGTATGGATTTATTTTACTGGGCTGGAGAATAGAAGGCCCATTAATGCCCTATGGTTATGTGTTAGTTAAAACTAAATTTATAAGAATATTATAACTATTATTCTTTGCTATTATTCTACAATATTAGCATTGGATTATTATTTTGGCCTGTGGTGATGCATATTGAGAATGTTAATGGATTTACAGTGTATTTACTATGTATGTGTACTGTATAGCCACTGTGAATTTTATACCTGCTTCCAGTATACATGCAACAAAATTAGCCTTAAAATTTGCCGTCATATCAAACTGAAAGGCCACTATTCCTGGAATCTGACAGTTGAATACATGACATTCAGTGAAGGTTAAAAGCTGGAACTTTGTCTCCATGTGAATACACATTCAATTCAAATGAATTCATTGTACCAATGATCAGTTTTCATTCCTAGTCACAAAGTCTAGTTTATGCTCCAGCAACACCCTGCCAAATATACTGTGTCTTGTCTCAATTTTAAAAAGTGTAATTTAGCATTACTTAAAAAGATGAAAATGCCTTGCTTCAAAGAATGCTCTGGAAAGAAAACAAGTACACATTCAGCCCTTGAGTGAAAAGATTTTTTTTTCCTTTGTGAATAACTGAAAACAAAACATTTTGTCTTATGAAAGGAACCATTTAGGTGGAAAAGTTTCTGCTCCTCCTCCAGTTATAAGTAATATTAACTTGTATTCCCTTGAGTGAGCATGTAGGGTCTATAGCTCATGAAAGGCTTTATAATAAATAAAATTGCTATGCCTTGAATCCCTTGGCTCTTGTGCTGTAGAGGTTAAACTTTTTCAAATATATCACTGAGGATAGAAGCTATAATATATATAAAAAAAACACTAAAGTAATTATTAATTGGGATTAATTAATTAGTAACTATTAATATTATCAGAGAAAATCAAACAAGATATTTCTTATGGCTGATAAATTCATGCTGTAAACATTAACATTTTCGCCTTTGTCTTTATAGACATATTGCACGCTATTAACCATGCCCTGTTGTTCCACAGGCTACAAAATGTCTGTGCAACTACATGGTGTCTGTGCAGTCAAAGTGTAAAAGTGGTTCCAAAATTATCTCTCTGATTGAATGCAGTGTGTAGCACAAGAGAGTATGAAATCTGAGTTCCACATGCTTGTGAAATAGATCCCTCAATTCAATTTTAGGTCCTCTCTTTCACATTGCACATTAATGTCTGCTAAACCTCACCTATATACTGATGACCTTGTGTATTCAAATGCTTCAAAGATTTAGAATGTTTTCATGATTTGTAATTATAATTTAAAGAAATTATAAATTATTTAAATTATCTGCTGCTAAATTCAAGGAAAACCTTTCTCCTACTCTTACTGCAGGCAAGTGGAAGTACATAAAGATTTTAACATTAGATGAGCAACAAATTGAGAATATGTTCTCCTATAAGTATTTGGGCATTTGGTTGGATGAAAAGCTGGGTTGTTGATAAATTTTCCAAGAAGTTGAAACTGAAATTGGGTGTTATGTTAGGAATAAATTTATTTTAGGAGTAAATCATGTTCAGTGTTGATAGGGAAATATGTGCCAAGTTTTTTTTTTTTTGCTGTAATAGATTGTGTGTGTGTTATTTATATGCAAGAATAAGTCAGAACACCAAAGATTCTGGACACAGTGCACCATGGTGTCCTCAGATTCTTATCAAATGTAAGACCACCCGCCCATAACTGTAAACTGTATGACATGGTAAAATGGACCTTTCTCTCCACCAGGAGCTGTAATTGTTGGTATATTTTTGTGTACAAAGCTATTATTGAGTTACTCCTTGCACTTTTCTGACCAGATCATCTCAGAACTATGGTTTGCATTCACAGGTATTATCTTTTACTGTCAGCACAGTGATGGGGAAAACTGTCTTTTACTTAAAATGCACCTTGTTCATAGAACACTTTACAAAAGATACTTAGACGAAATTGCATCATTGTCTGACTTTGAGTTCCTAATAGACAAAATATTTAAAGTACCTGTAACTGTTTTTAATGCAGACATTGAGGAATAATTTCCTAAGCTCATTTGTGCTATTTTGTTTTTTTTTGTGTGTTGTTTTGTGACTGACTTATATACATGTTGTAATGCAGGGTACTTCCCTGGTGACTTTCTTGCCAGGTCTGTCTTGAAAAAGACATCCTTTACCTCAAGAGACTTCCTGGTTAAATAAAGGCTAAATAAAATTAATGAACAAACAAAAAATACTACTATTATAACAGTACTTTTACAACAACTACTAGATCTAATAACAGTCAATGTGAATAAGTGAAGTGAGGTGATTAATGTAAAAACTTGAAATATTAAATTATTTTGTGCTTTGTGCTTTTAAAGTGGAACATTTGTTGTTTTGTAGGTGACTCATACTTGATAATTCACTGTTTAAATGATTTGCTACAATGTTGCAGCACTACTATTTCTGTTCTGTATTTTCACCACTCGTTTCAATGAAATATAAGTTATTGTTTACTGCTGGAAATGTGTGATAAAAGGTCACAGGTTATTGTAAGTTAAAAGTTATTTTATTTTATTTATATTTCTTAAGAACCCCTAAACCAGCACTCATGCCATCAAAGTTTTTGTTGTATGTATAATTCTCATATTCTGGGCAGTCAAGAGTTGATAAATCTAAATACCTTTCATTGTCATGCATGATACTTAAAATGCTATGTTTGGTCATATGCTTCATCTTATCTGGTGATCTTCCTGCCCTGATATATTGTGTTCCTCCAATACAGAACAAGTAAATTCTCAAAGTTTCTTGAGTGGTGTAGTTGCCTGGTTAGTATTCTGATGTAACCCAGACTGAAGCGTCAGATGTTCTCAAAATTTATAGCTTAATTTGGAACCCAAAGATACAGCAGAGTATTGCTGTGGGGTGTTTTATAATGAAAATACCAATCCACATTACCCACAGTTGCCACTAGCAAAATCTTAATATTGCAACAAAAACCTAAGGTGCATATAATAAACTTGCATTCCTAATTTTATTAGGGATGTACTGAGTTAAGTGCTTTGATGGCATATGGACAGATTTACAACATTGCTCCTGGTAAATTAGTGGTGACTGACAAGGGGACATTTTTACAAGATGTTATTTAAATAAAAATACCTTCAGGCTGTTGCTGTAATGTCACATCACATTATCATCGAAACAACACAAACCTGTGTTAAGGTGAATCTCCTGTTTGTTCTATTTAGGTCATGTGCTACAAACAAGGAAAGCATTGACACTTCATGTGTGTCAAAAAACGTGGTCATTTTGTCATCAATGATTTTAGAAGAGTCTCCTTCCCTCTCATTTTCACTCTTTAAAAGACCTTTGGTTTTCCCCAGATTTCTTTTTGAATCTTTCCTGTTAAATATGTCTCCAACAGTGCAGGCAAATAAACTGTTTAATCAATTAATCTTCATTTTGGTTTTCTGTGTTCCTTTAACAAAGTTTCCACACAACTCACCCTTTATATATATATAATATTGTGTGTGTGTGTGTGTGTGTGTGTGTGTGTGTGTGTGTGTGTGTCTGTGTGTGTGTGTGCACAATTGAGTAAAGCAAACATTTTTTGTAAAAGATTTTATTGTTCAGACCAAATTGTGCACGGATGCAGGGAAATCTGCATCCCCACATGTAAAACAAGAATCATGGCAGAACTAAGAGCTGTTATTTGTAATTGTACAAGTTTCTTTATTAAACACTGAGGTGCACCACCACTCCATGGTGGTCATTTCTTTTATTGTTTTAATGCCCACTTACAAGCTAGTGGAGTCGCACGTTCTCCCAAATCACCTCAACTCACCGCCAATACCGGGGTGGTTGCGAGGGCTCCCTGGCTAACAAGGACTGTCACGTTATGCCCCACAGTCAGAAACAAGACTAGGGGAAATTAGAGAATGGTAAATTGATTCAGTGCCTGCTTCTAATTTTCTGACATCGCCACAGTGTGTAAAAGTAAATACAGTGTTATGGTTCATTCCTTCTCATTTTTCCATCCCATGGCTCTGACTTTCCCTCCTGTTTTTACAAACGTCCATTTCTTTCAAAGAACATTATTTTAGAGATGTTCAGCGGACCAATTGAGATGAAGCCCTTCCACTGAGCTGCTGAAAGTGATGCGTGAATAAACTTTTCTTACTTTCAAAAGACACTGGATAGTGCCAAAATATTATTTGGATGTGAATAATGTACAGTGTAGAAAAAAGGAATTTCATTAATATTTCCATACAAGAAATCACACTCAGTGTGTCTGCACTTTACATGATTGAATTGTTATTAGGATGTACATAATGGGGGATAAGAGTTACTTGGTAGGGCTTATGCAAATCTTCTGCAGTCTTATAAGGGAAGACATTCACAGGGAAATGGGGTGAAAGACAGTGAGATAATAGCAGACAGAATGGTGGAGTGGTGATCTATGGTGTTGGCAGGCCTTTGAAGCGGGGGAGAGCAAATATTTATGGATTATGAAGTGCCTTGAAAAAGCATTCAGCCCCCAACCCTTTTTCCCCACACAAATAATTTCCCCAACCTGAGATTTTGACTAATTAGTCTAAGATTTTTTTTTTTGTGAATCACTCAACTCTGAATCAGGGTAGCCCAAAAAAGAAATAAAATTATACTCCATTAAAGAATTTAAAAATCAAGAACTGAAATATCAACAATTAATAAGTAGAGTGGTTAGAGTGACAGTTGTCATCACAGTAGCAGCCTCTCTGATAAGTGCCAGTCTTGTTCAGTTACTAAGTTTAGGGGGGCGGCCTGACCTAGGCAGTGTGGCTGTAGTTCCATGTTTCTTCCACTTCCAGTTCTGTATGGACTGCACTGAGTTCTGAGGTATGTTCAGTGCGTTTGAACTGTTCTTGTATCCTTCCCCAGATTTGTGCTTCTCCACAATTATATCCCTCACTTTTTTTGAATGCTCCTTTCTCTTCATTTTGGTTTGTTCAATACATGGCGTGTGGGAGGTGCAAGCACCACCCTCACTATATCTAACTTTAAAAGATCTCCTAGTAGTGGACTACGCCACTTCCCTGATGAAGGGAGGGAAGAACCCTGATGTTAGGCAATTGGCCCTCCACAAGCTATTCTACTGAAAGAATACAGGTGGCTGCTGTATTCTTTCAGTAGAATACAAGGCTTTATTGATTATGCAAGTAATAAAAACATGACATACAACACAGGTTAAGATATAGAGGGCTATGGGGTAGGGGAGTCAATAAATTAGTAAAAGCTGATTCCATGTTAAAATGACAGGAGGCTATAAGGCTATTGAGACAATAGTCCATACCAAGGCTAATAGCACACTTCACAAAGATAAACCCCACACCAATAAATAGACTGTGATAAAAGTATAAAATTCAAGTGCTACACCTCAATCACAGTTCACAGCAAACAGTTCCCTTGGTGCCACCTATTGCCCAATGCCCACGGCCTCTTATTGCACAGTATGAATTATATAAAAAAGGGAAGAAAAAAACAAGAGATAGCAGGAAAATAAATTATAGCGCCTCCTCCTGGCAGCTAGATGCCCCCAGGGCGCCAGTACCCAATAGTACACACCGAATACACAGTATACAACAATATCACAGAGGGACACAAATAAAATAAAGTGAAGTACAAGAAAAACAAAAATTAAACTACTGTGGGAAAAACAGTGGCTGAGTTACAGGCTCCTTAACTAGAGGTGGGAACTTGTGTGATGTCACCACCCTGTTGACTTTAGGCCGCTCCAGTAATGTAACTTTTAAAAAGGCCGTTCTTTAGTATTCTGCACGTTGAAGCACAAGGAGTCGCAAACAAACTTGGTAACAGTTTGAAACTTCCCAATATCGCACTGGACACTTTGCACATGAGCAACACACAAGCAATAGTGGCTTCACTCTCCACTGTTGGCTTGGCTGGTTTGGAACACAATGATTACATCATGCTAAATACCCAATGAAGCGAGCACTAGAAGTGGTATCCACTGGGTCCTAGTGCCCTACCAGATCGTGCCAGCTACAAATGGAAAAATCCAACCATACTGTCTGACCTTATAGTGAGGGAAGGTATTTACTCTCATGAAGCAATTCAAAACACGTGATCCACTTATTTCCTACACAGGTGGAGACCATCAACAAACTGGATGAGTTTATAAGACAATATCTTGCACCTGAGTAAAGTTAGCCTTATAATTACAAAGGGTATGAATACTTTTTAAATCTCAAAGTTTTAGTTTATTTTTTAGAAAGGTTTTGGATGTTTCTTTTGATTTGTGATGATGTACAAACCTGTGTAGACCAGACCAAAAAAAACGTACTTTAAAATATATTAAATTTGGAATCTGAGACAATAAATTGTGAAAATAGTATTGGGGGCTGAATAATTTTTCAAGGCACTGTATATTACTCAGTCAGGGTGAGACAGGAGGCGCAGTGCCTGAGATGGCTCACAATGCCTCCCAAAGTTTTCAATTACATATGATTTTATGTAAGGGTCCATTTATTTAGGTTTTATGCCAGATGAATGCAGGCTAGAGGAAATTACAAGTATTATTTACTGTTGTTAATTGAGGGTCCTTCTTCATACTGGTGCTAAAGGTTAACACCTTACCCCCAATCTACACTGACTGCAGAAAAGTAGTAGTAATTACAGAATTATTGACAAACTGATGCTAAGGATATCTGGTCCTGAATAAGTATGTCCTTGAGATTTTACATGATACAAGAGCTTTAATGTAGTTGTTTTTGGCCTCAGCCTTCATAAGAAAGTGTGCCGCCATGATTCTTTTTCATTCTGTTATCAGGCTTTGTCTCTCCCACCTTAACTTTTAATCACTTTTATTCTCACCGCCATATAATCTTGAATATTTCTCTTGGTCATTAAGTACTTATAAAGCACCTAGGAAGTTTCACAGCAAATGTTAGGATAGACTTTAAGGGTAATTTTCACACATACATAAATGCACATACCGATACACATTTTATTTTTATTTTATTTTTTTTCCCAGGCTTATCATGTCCCCTGAATCCATTTCATAGCTGCAGAATCCAGAGCAATTTTCCCTAATTAATACACCCTGTACATATGAGACGCTCTGTCATGTTTCTTCTGCTTCTTGCACACAATAGACTTGGAGGCTCAAAGCTCTGTGGGCAGAGAGCATAGACACATTCTCAGTGCAAAAATTCTGAAGTGAGCTCTTAAGAGCGGATTCCATTACAGGGGGATTCCAGACATTTCCCTGTATCATTTCTCACTCCTAAGGGCCATTCTACTATATTTGCACAAGGGTGGTGCATATCCATATTCAATTAAGGGACTACTGTATGTCAATGTCAAGAGTAGGATGTGTTTCAGGCCTGTACTCAGATTTCTGGGAGTTGAAGTATACACCCCCATAATAAGAGAGAGGCCTGTACAGAGCAACCTGGTGAGTACCCATTATGAATATGGTAGGATAACAGACTTGTGTAAATGCAGTATGTTGATGATGCTGTGAAGGACATCCCCTTGCTGGTAAGAACAGACTCTTTATGAAAAAAGGGCTGTGGTAAATTGCTTCTACTTTTTAGTGCACTATTAGCCTCAGGCCAACAGCTAATAGTTTTTTAAATCTGCTGTAGACCACAGGAGTCAAGCAGTTCCTCCTGGACAACTACAAAGTTTTTTTTTTTTTGTCATGGAGGTCTCAGAAATGAAATTTTGCTATTCACTGTGTCATCCATATACACATACCATACAGGACTCTGTGAACTATCAGATGCTTTTCATATGTAGAATGTTTTGCACAGGTCACAGGCTTACATAGTCTCTATTATAGGTACTATTGAAGCTATTGTGTCTTGCAGGTCATATACCACATATGTTGTCATAGACGTTGTACCAGTTGTGCGTTGCTGCTATGAATTATATAGAAAATATTAGAATATTAGAAATATTAGAATCCTTTCCCACACTAGTACTAGTAGTACAAAGTCGATCACGGAAGAATATAACTATAAAAATACACTTCTACTGTACTGGAAGTCGCTCTGTATAAAAGCGTCTGCTAAATGCATATAATGTAATGTAATATACCTGTATTTAGTTTTAGCAAATATGGTTAGGGAGCTAACTATTTTAGCGAATGAGATTAGTAAGATAGCTATATTAGCAAATATGGTTAGTGTTCTTTCATGATTGTAGCTAACTTGAAAGCTAGCTGGATATAAGATACAAGTGCTAATTTACAAAGTCCAGGTACATGTCTAGCTAGGTAATGTTATTTCTAGTAGCTACAAGAAAGTGAAACTTTCCAATATACACTATAGCTTGTGCATATAAGCAAAGGTGTCCACTTCATAAAGAAAATGTAGTCTGTAAATTTTCACTTTGTTGTACCAGTGGTCAAACTCACAGATTTAGTCAAGGAATGTTAGGCATTACTGAAGGTAGATAAGTCAAGCAGTTTGCTGAGGAAAATCATGACTGCCTCAATTGAATATTTAAAGGCTAGATGTTTGATGATTGCCAAATTTCAGTTATTTTCTATCTAATACAAATGATTCCTACATATTTAAAATTTTCGGAGCCTGAAATATCAATGTTCAGGAATCATTTGTAAGTCACTTTGGATAAAAGTGTCTGCCAAATGAATAAATATAAATGTAAATTTAAATAATGATTAGCTGGGGCTTCTAAGATGGAAGTTGTCAAGTCACTAAAGAAAATGTTTTCCTGCCTGGCTATTCTGGATTCTCAGCTTAACATGACCAAGCTGTTGAGCAACGAATGTGCCTCAACAGTTTCAAAATGGAACATTGATATTTTATGTTTGTTTGTTAAAGTGAAAATATTGATGAGCTATCATAATCTTAACAGTTTCAAAGATTAATGGCATGTGTTCTGGTGTAACTTGCAAGCAAAGATTTGATAGCTTGCTGTATGCATATGTTGACTGTGGTAAGATACAGCTACCTCACTTGTTCAGACGAGCTGTGTAACTGCATTTGATGCTATTGCTGTTTATTAAACTGTTAGCATTAATATATCACATTAAATGATCTCATATGCAAACTAAAACTTGATAAATTTTTCACCTTCACTTGAGAGATTACATTGCAGTGTTAACAGTTAAGAAACCCCATCCCCTAAGCTTTGTGCCATATGACTTCTCTGGAACATTAGACAAAAAAGATAGAGCTATTTCCTATTTGGTGTTTAACTCAACAGTGTTTATTCAGTTTCAGTGTGAATGCACACATCATAGGCTTTCATCAAGGTTTCATTTCATGAAATTAGCTTTTTTTTTGCAAATGTGGTATAGCTTATGGAATTGCCTCGATGGCTTTTTTCAGTTCATGCATTTGCTGTCTGCATCTCAGTTTTATCACATCAAATTAGCTGCATTCAGTTCTAAATGGCCTTTTCACGTAGGCTATTCATTGGTTTTCCAGATTCCCTCAATGCAGAACATTCCACAAGGACAGCCTATAAACATCCATTATACCAATCCCATTTAGTTCATTATTCCCTGACTGACATCCTTTTAATGCTATTCATAATCTCTTATCACTTCTGTATTAATATCTTGTTCTCCTGTTATCACTGAATATAAACACGGATGATGACAATCTCCAGTTTTACCATGGAACCTGGGAAGTAGCATCAAACACACATACAATTGCAAGTGCTGCAATTTGCATTTTAAGGGTGACAACAGCCCCACATGGTACACTATTGAGAATGGAATCCATTTTCAAGGTCGGCAAAGACAGCCTTGTGTTTTGAAGGGCATCTGAAATAGATGGCTGTGTCCTATTCTAAAGAGAATAAAAAAAACTGGAGGTGGGTTCTAGATGTGTGCATAATCAAACATAGCTGAACTATATCGATTTTTGGTCTGAATAACTGAGTTGATACAAGGCTTCAACATGCAGCTACAAGAGCATAGACAGCCCTGGACACCCTGGACGAGCTTCTACATGCATTGGAGCCGTTTCACTCTGCACTACATGTTAAGGCCTACAATGTGTGCTGATAGATTTCCTTTTATGATAGCTTATTATGGAGTGGTGACCATTTATAAATACAAATATGCTGCGAGGAATGAGGAAAAATGAATGAGCCACCATAAACAATCAGCCATGAACCTGGGCCTGAAAGCCCTTGCAGTCCTATTGTTACAACAACAGTCGTAGAACTATGGGACCATTTCTCCAATCTTTCCAAAAGCCACAGACTTACATTTCTAACAACAACAACAACAAAAAAGACCTGCATCTCCTCCTGTTCTGTTTGCCCAGGTGTTGGGGGCTATTTTTAGAAGCTGACATATCTGGGCACATTTTGAACTCATTAAGGTTACATTAAGATTACAAAGAGAGCTGAATAAACTAGTCTCTTGCGCCAGGCAACAGAGAACTTGTTCCATGAGGGGGTAATCTCATATCAGTGTGGTGTGTTCATTAGGCTTAAGAAATTGTAAATGTTGTGAGCAGTTTCTTACATTATTAGGAAGATTTACATACTGTAGATGATAAACTTGCTTTGGCACCTGTGTAATTTACTAATGACACGATTTTAGCATGAACTTACTGAAGAATGTGCCACTGCATGACAAAACAACACAGGATTTTGAATTTTAGCCTTAGATTACACACGACTGCCAAACACTGTTGTATCGCCTTGTTGTAACAGGAACTTCTAATTAGATTTTGGTTTATTTGTTCAGATCACAAAACTGCCTCAAGTAAGGTAGATTTAATTAAGGGAACTTGATGGAAGTACACAGCCTTTTGCCATCTCATGGGTGTATCTACGGATAGCACAATATACATCGTAATAATGAGAGTCTGCTGAGAATGACCCGGAGCTCTCATTTTTGAACATGATGTGGTATAATATGCTATCCACATGTATGTCCAAATGTGTTTACTATTATTCAACATAATCAAGTCATATAATGTGTGCCCAATGGGTATAAAAATGACCTAATAGGAGTATTTAATTTTTTGTAAGATACACTACCAGTCAAAAGTTGGAACACACAAATCAAAACTATCTCATATTTTATATTCTTATACTATATCTTATATTTTAGAAGTAGCAAAAAATTTTTTTTTTTTTTTTTTTTGAAAGAAATTCACACATAGGCATAAACTTCACTATTTATATTTGTCTAAGCTGCAAATTTCAAGCATTTAAGCATAAATTTTTACATTAACATGTTGTTGACTGCATTTTTCCCATGATCTAAATCAGGTTTGTCCAAACTGTATATCCCTTTGTTCCCTTAAATTCCCCACCTGTCATGGATAAATGTTTGTTAGTTCAGTGTTTGGTATTACTCAGTAGATGTGTGACAGAGGCTTCCTTTTACATTCTTTCAGAAGAGCTGATTTTATGCTCTGTTACACATATATAATAACAGCATAATGAGGCAGTACTCAAGGTTGGTGTACTGCCAACATAATTTTCATGTATATTTTTGAAAAACAAACATACTTTCAACCACAATGTACATTTTATTGCCCTTGGGAATATTTTCTATGACTAGGATGATACTTTTCACATTACATGAGGACTAAGCAGTAGGGCAATGGCTGTGCTGGTCACTAATCATTTTTAATTGCAAAGAAACAACGGGAAAAAATGAAATTGATATCAAGAAAGCCCCTGTATTCTTGAATGCAAAGTGAACACAGCCTTTTATTTGAACAGTTTCTGCCAGTTGGACTAAGACAGGGTAATAGCGCACTTGTGAGAAGGTGTACGTAGTTATAATTAGTACAAGCAAGCAGGCCACATTCAGTGAACACCCAATGCACCACTGTGATAATCATAGCAGCCTTGCTTTGTTATTAAAATCTGTTAGGGAAAATCAACCCCTCTTATTAAAAATTCTTATCTCTTTTGCTTGAGCATTTGTCAGATGGCCTTCTTTATCAGAAGATAATAATGATGTAGTAAGGAAATTAAGACTTTATTAAAGTCTATTAAAGTCTAAGGAAATCAAAATACATAGGAGCATAAGCCGATCCTTGATGCTCCCATCTACAAGCCTATAAAAGGTGAATCTTCTATCTGTGTCAGTGACAGTGAACTAAAGAGTGTAGGTCAAACATATGTAGATCGGAGCCAGCTTAAATACACTAATCTTATATGGGTGCAATCCGACTTTGATATCCAAAAATCTCTCATGATTTTGTAATGATTATGTATTCTGTTTGTGCTCTTCCAATTTATGGGGGGTGAACATTTTTGATGGTGATTGTGATGGTGGTGGGGTGGAGGTAATCATGAGTTTTGAAGTCTTGCAGACTGTAAAACTATAGTATGAATGGCATTCCAGTTTTTGCCCTGTTAACAGCCTGAGTCTGCCTCAAATAATAAAAGTTATCAAAGACTACAGCCTATCACAATTTTTCAAGGGTTAACATATGTTTTTGAATTGAAAGGAATGCAAGAAACCTCATTCAATCAAAAGAAGTACTAATAGTTAAGAGAAGGATATGTTACCCTCTCTGATCCTTTTATTGATTAGTAAATGAATAAAGTGATTGAAAGAGATTTTTGTATAGGTCTAGAAGAATGTTACTGGGCAACAAGAAGTTTGTCCAAGGCTTTCACCCCAAGCCCCATGGTGATTTATAGGTTTGAGGGAGCAATTGTTTGGCTTTGTTGCATATGAAGACATGCTTGTTAATTGCAGCATTTAACTGTTGCCATGCAACACATTACTGTGCTGTGTAGAACACCTGCTTCATGAGCTTCATAAAATGCTTAAGATCTGAAAGTGTCTTCTATCATCAGAGAGAAATCAAAACAAATATGAATCAACCCCCATGTTTCAACTATGTCACTTTTACCTTTCAATGTTATATATCACTTGATCTAGGTTTACCACACATTTTTATGAGCAGGGTGACACCTGCCTAATTAAATAGAGCGTTTCACAATCAGCCCAGTGAACAGAGCTGTGAAACAGAGGTCCTTCACAGTCTTACCTCTTTTTCCATGAAGAAAGGAAAGAGAGAGAGAGGAGAGAAAAAAGTGTGAAAATCTAATGAGACAAATCACACAGTGCTGGCACTTCAGTGATTGAAATGCCTGTTGTAGTTGCCTTGTATTTAAATATGCAGTAAATTAAAAGGACTTTGCCTGGCAGCGCTCTTGCAACATTTATTGAAATGAATCAGGGTCAGACTGTCAGTGGCAGATTCGTCTATACTATCCAATAACATGTTCTTTGCTCAGGAAAGTGTTCAAACAGAGAGCCTAGGCTCATTTCAGTGACCCCCACTGCAGAACTGACAGGGGAAGTTTTAAGCCTATGTATGTGGGGGAGCTGTCACAGGAGTACAGCTCATGTGTGAATTATCCTCTTGCAGGTCAAGCTTTGACTAGGTTCCGCTCAACCTCTGCCTTCCCAACTCTTCCCAGAGTGATTCACTCAACAGCTTTGCCAACAGAACAAAGCATGCAAAATACTAAACAGTGTGCCATTTGCAGTGTTGTGTGTGGTTGTGCGTGCATTTAGTTGCTTGGTATAGCTTGTCAGCTAATCATTTCAAACAGTAGCTGCTTGCTGTTTATGTGAATGTGGTGGATGATAATCTGAAATTTGAAGGTTTTTAATTGATCTGTCATTCTAGTCTTAGTCTAATCTAGTGTGTGTGTGTGTGTGTGTGTGTGTGTATTTGTGTGTATATGTGTGTATTCAAACATACACTTGCCATCTCCTCACTCTGTTGCCAGTAAGAGTAACCAAGGGCACTTGAGGACTGTTTCAAATTTTGCTGCCTTATTCCCCAAAAGAAATTGACTTGAATTTATACATATAATTTTTCCCTTGTATCAAATTCAAGTGAAGCATACTGAGTAAATCAAATGATAGTGTGCAGACAGTCAAAAAGCATAACAATATTTTTGTTCTTGCGATTTTAAGTCTTTCCACAAAGATTCATGTGATTATTTTTAATATTGCCTTCACAGTTTTTTGACATAGGTTGGAGTGTGAATCTTCATTTTTCAAAATAAAGTAAAAGGTAGGCTGATTTAATTACACTGCTGTTTGTTCCAACAGCTGTTGCAATATGAAAGTTTTGACTCTCAGCTTAGAGATCATGGAAATTCTTCTCAATCTTGCCTGACTTGTACAATGAGAGAGGACACATTCAAGTAAGCCATGTTATGCACCAGTAACACATGGTAATACCCACAATGGCCATCCTTGTGTCCATTATGCTTGATCTTTTAGAAATAACACATAAAGATGTAACACTAGGTCACTCTTTTGACATCTCTAAAAAGCACCCGAATGCCATGTGAGACATATGAATTGCTTTTGACAGAAAAAATGATATAGCATGCCTTTTATTGGAATATTGTATTGTGGTTTCCCTTCCTGGACATCAGGGAGGTAAATTGAATCAGGTGATGTCCTAGATGACACTGGCCTCAGAGGTAGTGTATCCCATAGGGACAGAGCACAGTCAACCC
The DNA here is from genome assembly GCA_019176425.1 of Megalops atlanticus. NCBI lineage: Eukaryota > Metazoa > Chordata > Actinopteri > Elopiformes > Megalopidae > Megalops > Megalops atlanticus. The sequence goes on from CM032876.1 coordinate 41,281,990, forward strand.
CTAACCACAAGGCCTTGAAAATGTGAGATCATGTGTCACTGGCTTCCAGGGGCCCTAAAGCCACATACATCAACTCATATAACTGACTGCCATCAGGTATTTTTTTTTCTCCCAAGTATCTTACTCTGGCTTCTATGACATGGAGTTCTTGCAGTGAACTTTCACTCTTGCAGTGAAAAATTCCTGCGAAACAGGCATGTATTGAACTGTGTCTTGTTTGATTGTTCTTCACGTGTAAATGTTGTATCTTCTCTCAAGCTGAATGTATTTCCAATACAAAGATAATGTACATGATTTATTTCTATTCAGAATCATAAAGCATAAAGCATAGCATGAAGAACACAAATGGACCTGTCTGATTTTCAAACACACAATGATTTATATGTTTGGTTAAAAGATGCAGATGGGGCCTCCTAAATTCTTCATCTGGCCTCTTGAGAACCTCAGACATGATGAACTAAAGAAAAACAAAGACAAAACAAAGTCGAATACTGTTAGATCTTAGCCTCCTGCACATTCGATTCAGATCAGGTACCTAACAGCAGGTTCCTATTTTCCTGGGATTAATGTCCCAATTATTATCTCCCCCTTCACTAATGACCTTGATTTAAATTACAGGAAGGTGCATAGGAATTCACTCTGCTGCCAAACAAGAGATAAATCAGCTTTTAACTGGCCAGTTGACCCTGGTCCACCCTTACCTTGCGCTCTGCACATGCTCCTGCACTTCCATCCCCACCGCTTCCTGGTCCAAAAACAATCAGCTTTAATCAGGTATGTAATTTAATTGATTTAATGAACTCTTCTGCCCCATGAGGGCGTCTACTACACATGTGACTACTGCCACCTCATACCTCCCTCAACCCCCCACACACACACACACACACACACACACACACACACACATACACACACACACATACACACATACATTGCAACCCACACTTTGCAACCCAGAAGACACACACAACTGCACACGCTCCCAACTGAAGCTAAACCATAATTGACATGATGTAAACAATGAATTTTCCCCACATGCAGAAAGTCACAAAGAGGTGTTCTTGTTTTAAATGTCACTCAGTAAGAACAGGACCCAGGCAGGACTTCTAACAAGAAATGCATAACGATAACAGAATCGACGGAAATTATATTAAATTGTGAACTATGCTGTTTCTGTCCATTGAAACCTCTCAGCTGGATTTGATTTCTTGGGTTCAAGGACTCTGAGTAATTGGTAGCGTAACCCAGGTAAACTATTACAGATGTGAGATAATTATAGGGACTCATTCTGAAAACAGCAAAGCTCAAAAGGAAGTCACAGACAGCACAATCTCTACAGAAGGGCTCATGAGTAAACTGGTGTCAATGTAATGAAAACTTGTAGGAACCAGAACCAGAGAAACAGCAACAGCACAGGAACCCAGTGATCAAACTATAACAGCTGGTACAATGGGGGATGAAAGCTCCAACATTATCACAATGGTTCAGTCAAATATATTTTATTATTTTGCTTATTTTACATTGTCAAGAATTAAAAATAGATCCAGTCCACACATACACATAGATAGATCTATGGAAAAGGGCTTTTAAATGAAGGCTTTCATGGTATATTGATTGATATGTTATTTTGCTTATATCATAATGAAAGGTAACTCTGATGAGGTCACATACTCTACAGTACATGTCCTATTTTCAGATGTTAATACAGTGTTCACTAAAAATATCGCATATAATAACACATATTCTTTATCTTTAAATTTGGTGTTTGTGGTAGTTTGAGTTTCATAGCTAATTCTTGAAGAGAAAACAATTATTAGAAAGGCCTAGGTTTAGCTAAACACTAAACACAACATTCCTTTTACAGCTGAAAATGCATGTCAATAGCAGACAGTGTAACCTGACCATTCCTTGTGACCCAACAATGGTTACAGGTGCAGGAAAAAGGACTTGATGGATTGTGATGTTAAATGGTCTGGTTCATTCACTCAACAGAAAAAAAATGTTTCTTGCTGTCTGCATGTGACTGGAGAGATTTGGATTATCACTATGATCATGTCACTATGGACAGCTTGTGAGTACAAAAGGAATTAACAAAATGTGCTTTAAAAAGGCAAGAGATAGAAAGACTTGGAACATATACAGTATAAGCAGTTTCTGTAATCATAAATAATTGGTTTCTTCACAAAAAAGCAGCAGAGTAGCCAAGTAATACTGGGCTACGCAGTGATATACTTACTAATTGGCTCTTTAAAAAAGGCAAAGGCATTTTTAAGGTCCTTAATTTGGCCTTTTCTCCATCAGAGCCAGTTTGAGTGCCAAAACTAATTAGACTGTAGCTGATTTTCAGAAACCTAAAGCATGCTAAGGCAAAACAGATGACAGACAACTTGTGCCAGGGGCTGTTTTCTGAATATGAACAAAAAGGAAGGATGTTTACAAGTTATAATCTTTCTTCTAATTGGCTCATGAACCACCACAAATAATATGCACACAGAACTGAAAATATTTGATCTACTCCAGAGATTAGCCTTAAAATGAGACTGACCAAAAAAAGTGCTCTCAAATATTAATCAACTCAAGAGTCCAAAGGTGACACCACCTTCAGAACAATGAGGCTGGTGAAAGGGGCTTTATCTTGAGTGCTTGATAAGGGCCCTTTAGGGTTTGTAGTCAAAGTCTTTTCAGTAGCACTGTCACTGATGCTCTGTCATCAGTGGAGATCAGGGTTTCTGTCTCTCTTAGATGCAGCAAGATGCAGCATTTATTCCCATTGTGTGTCAGTTTGCTATCAGCTCCACTGCATTGGCCTGGCAGTACTATTTCCTAACACTTATATCAAGGATGTTATTTTCATTGTCAAATCCTTTATCTATAAATTATTGGCAGCTTTGCTACCTTTTTCCACTTTTCACAGCTCCAAATATTCAGGGGGTAGATCATATGTTATGTACTGCGGCAGTGTTGGCCTAAAATTAATTGGCAAGCGGCACAGTGAAAGTTAATTTCCCTTTGCAGCTGTTGGGAGTTTTAGATTATGAGTAAGTGTAACTTTGAGAGGGATGTGGGAGCAGGCGGTGAAGCCGCATGTGTTTGTCCTAGTAGCCTCATTCTCTCTGCTAGCAGAGCATGTCCCAAATGTTGTCAATTTATCAATGTAACGTGCACTAGTGGGCACAGTTTGAGCAGCCATTAGGACAGGTGCCTCAATCCATCACACCCAGTCACTTATTCCACCTTGTCAGGAGAACTAAATGGAGCTTTTGGAGAAATGTAAACAACTCTCAGTGGACAATCAGAGCACCGATTGCAGAGGCAGACAGAGGGAAAGACTCCGTCCACTATTTAAATAATAGAGCTTGTTCATAAACAGGCCCTCTTTGAACTTGTTTTATTTCTCTGCCTCTTGCTCTCTATCTCTTCCTCTCACTTGTGTGTGCATAATTTGAAACATGAATTTTACTTTGACAACATGACAATTTGCTTGTTGTTTTATGTTCCTGGATCTTTTTCCATATCTGTTTCTTTGTATGTTCATTACATTATATATGACATACAGATTCATATTTACAGTAGATAGTGAAATGGCACAAAAGAAGAAAAGCAATGCTCTACACTGCCTGGTGAAATGTGGACTTTTTTCACACAAGTCATTTGTTTCATTCCTGTAATAAGAGTCACTGAGTCCACCACACTGCATAAGAATGAGATTTTAATTAGCAATGGTGTAAAACAGGAAACACAGCATTATGCATGTAAATTTGATGACCAATTTGTGACTGAAGCTCCTTTTCACAAACATGTTGAGAATAGTTCCTTTGCCTTTATTATATGGAAGATTTTACCCAAAGGCCTCAATTCATCAGACTTTTTTTTTCAAACAGCTATGCTGTGCAGCCAGTGGTGAATTTAACCAGGTGTTCGTTAAAATATAAATGGAAATTTAAAGAGGGAAAATTAATCTAAATATAAAGATACAAATAAATCTAAACCCTTCAGAATGAATTGTGATAATGGCCATTGCCAGGGGTCACGGGGTGGAAAGATTACTGTCAGGTGTTTTAGGTGATCTAAACTGACCCTTGCCATCGTGAGGCTGGGCCTGCATGAATGCATGCCAATTCTGCTCAATAATTTAGTGCAGCCAAGTATGTTAAGTGTGTTCATTCAAGCTCCCTGTATCTCCTCAAGCAGGGAGAACTCTGAGTTAATGATTCAGAGATGGTCTTGGTTCACTGTAGCACTGATCCTCCCGAATCACTGTATATCTGTACATGGGCGTAAATTACGGGGGGGATGGGGGGGTTGTAACCCCCCCAATAATCAAAACCGGCCAACTACAACCCCCAAATAATCATATTCATGGAGACCTCAACCCCCCCAATGTTCAACCCTAAGTTACGCCCTTGTATATGTATAATTTTACTGCTTTCAAGAGAGGAGAGACAATTCTAGTCAGTTGGAAATAAGTTTAAAGGCATGCAGTCAGTGAAAAATGGCTCCTAGAATCATACTACAGTACAAAAACAACAACCCCACCATGCTCAGTTCACTAATTAAACCAGATTTTGCAACATCACCTATCTAATTTGGGAAGGGGGAAAATGAAAGAGATTCCACAGTCTGCCACTCCTACCCCAAGAACATACATAGAGACAAAAATCAAATTATTTTTTACAAGATCGTCATAGCATTATCAAAATTGGAGTCAGTCTAATATAATTTTATCTGATATTTCAACCTGATCACATGAAAAAAGTATTCATATCTTGATTTTTGTCCATGCGAGGGAAACATCAACAGGAACTATTTTTTCTAATTACTAGATTAGGCACTAATTAGTCCCTTTTACATCCGTTTTTCCGATGAAAAATGTTATTAGAATAATATAAATTTAATTGCAATGACAGACATCCGCTAGCTAGACAGATAGTTACTCTGCTTTACAAGAAGTAACAGTACAGCCATGTGAATGCCTTTAAATCAGCTCAAACTCACTTAAGAGCTATGACAACCACAAATCCTACTCTATAATTATTTCTCTTAGCTAGCTGGAGCAAGAGACGACCGACGCAGGTAATCCCGAAGTCATCAGTGACTCCGTTTCAGGCGCCAGACCCAGAGCTGCCAGAGGTCTGGGCGTGGATGCAATATCCTCCCGTGCGCCTGTGTCAATAAATCGCGCCGGAGAGGGATTTCCCATGGAGGCTCGGCCAGCAGCAGGCGCAGGTCTGTGAACCAGCACTGGCTGGGCCAGTTCGGAACTACTAGTAGAATCGACAGGTTGTTCTCCCGCACCCGATTCAGGGTCGCCTGAAGCAGGGCTATGGGGTGAAACGCATGAAGCCACCTCCGCGGCCACGGGTGAGCGAACGCATCCACCCCGAGGGGGGGTTGTCGTTCTGCATTGAAAACCACAGGGGGCAATGTGTGTTCTTTTCTGTTGATGCAAAGAGGTCCGCGTCTGCTTTTCTGAACCTTTCCCAAATTTCCGTCATAACCTGAGGGTGGAGGCGCCAGTCTGCTGCGCGAGGGTTTCCCCTGGACAGCAGGTCTGCCCCATAATTCAGACACCCCGGAAGATGAACTGCTCAGAGTGACAGAGGGTTCTGTCCCGCCCACAGCAGCAAACGTCTCGCTAAGTGAAACAGGGGTAAGGAACGTGTCCCGCCCTGCCTGTTTATATAAGCCACTGTCGATGTGTTGTCTGTCCTGACCAGGACGTGCGTGCCCTCGATTCTGCTTTGGAAATGTTTTAGTGCGAGAAACACCGTAAATAGCTCCAGCGCATTTATATGGGCTTTCGCTTGAGACGGGGACCACCGTCCGTTCACCGTTCTGCCGTCGCACACAGCGCCCCATCCCCTGGAGGAGGCGTCTGTTGTGACAGTCACGCGGTGCGTCACATCTCCCAGCCTCATGCCGGCAGACAGAAAGGCGGTGTCCCTCCAAGGGGCCAGGGCTCTCCAGCACCTCTGGGACACAGTCAGCCACCGTGCCTTGTCTCGAACAGGGTGGAGTTTCATACAATTGAACCATATTTGAAAGGGTCTCATACGTAGCAGCCCGAGTGGGAGCGCCACTGTTGCTGCTGCCATTAGGCCCAGTAGTCTCTGGCAAAGGCCAGCTTGTACGCGCTGGCCCTGCTGTAATTTCATTGCACAGGAAAGGATGGAAAGAATTCTCTCCTCAGGGAGGCGCACCGTCATTGACCTCGAGTCCAGCTCCAAGCCCAGGAAGCGAGAGGACTGGCTCGGGGTCAATGAACTCTTTTCCATATTGACAGCAAACCCCAGGCGCACGAGATGAGACATAACCATTGTCGAATCATACGAACGCCCCGCTGGCGCATGGGCATGAGCGCAGCTTCTACACATTTCGTGAATGTTCTAGGGGCGAGAGACAGTCCGAATGGGAGGACCTGAAATTCAAAGGCGATTTCCCCGAAATCAAAGCAGAGAAACTTCCTGTGGTGAGGTAGTATTGGCACATGAAAGTACGCATCCTTCAGATCTATTGTCACAAACCACTCGCCGGGACGAATAGACTGGAGAAGCTGACGTTGAGTCAGCACACGGAAAGGTGCTTTCCGTAGCGATTTGTTCAAAACGCGCATGTCTAGAATCGGACGGAGTCCGCCGTCTTTCTTTGGTACAAGAAAATAATGACTGTAAAACCCCTAGTAGTGGTCCGATTGTGGAACTATTCTTATTGCCCCTTTCTTTATCAGCATGTTTATTTCCTGCTGCAACAATGGTGCCTGCTCTGTCGGAACCACAGAGTGAATGACACCAGTGAATTTCGGTGGGCGCCGTGCAAATTGCAGACCGTAGCCCACTGTGACAGTATTCAGTACCCACTGTGGCACTGCACATGCATGCCATGCTTCCTCACAGGCAGACAGCTGAGCTGTCTGGCTGTGTGGAAGACGGTTCAATGTTACATGGGGGGGGGGACAGACGTCTATGTCGGGAACTAACTGCCCGCTCATAATCATTATTCTGTGGGGATGAGGGTTTATGTTCACGTGGCCCGTGTGACTTGTGACAGGGGGACGTGCTTGTGTAAACGCGTTATATCTCGTGTAATTTTTACAGGAGAGTGATAACTTCTTCGCTTTCGTCCAGGCGGCAGTAGCGATGCTACGCTGGAAAGCAGGGTTGAGGAAACTGCAGTGGAGTTTCCTTGGGTTCTCTCCCCTCTCTCGACTCGCTTCAGGCCCGCAGCGCTCCTTTGCCTGGACGGCAGCGTGGCTGCTGCTGCTGCTGCTGCTGGTGCTGGTCCGGCCAGAACCTGTTCCTGTTCGACCCCCTGCGCTCCGTTAGCTGGTGGGCAGGGGGAACTGGAGGCTTGAAATTGCCCGCATCCTGCCTCTGTACTCTGTGCTCAGCAGAGACTGAACGAGAAGCTGGATGTGGGGCGGGGTTGACCTTCCTCTCCAACTGTCTGCGAGGCATCATGGCTTTGCTTCTTTGTTCGGCCTCGAATCTAGCCGTCATAATACCCACCGCCACCGAAGGCACCTTGGGTGCAGAGGGGGCGTCTAGCAGCAGGGACTTCTCTTTGTCCGGTAGCTGAGCCAGGTTCAGCCAGAGGTGGCGATTGATAGCCACAGCTGCTGCCATAGCCCTTCCCGTAGCCTGAGCAGAGCACTTAGACAGTCTGAGAGACAGGTCTGCAGCCCTGCACAGCTCGACGATGTTCTCTGGGTCGAAATTGACAGCTAACTTGCTCAGCATCTTAGCTTGGTACCTTTGTAGCAGCGCTGCAGTGTTGATGGTACATGCTGCTTGTCCATCTGCAAGGTAGGCCTTCTCAGCGAGTGTAGCAGTCACTCTACACGGCTTCGTAGGCAATGACAGCTTGCCTCCAAGCCTCACAGGGGAAAAGGGTGAGAGGTAAGCCGCGATAGTGTCTTCCACCGCAGGGAAGGCGAAGTAACCCAGCTCTGCAGCTTGGTCGACACACATGTAGGGAGCAAACCCCGTCACAGGTGAGCGAGCCGACACGGGCGGCCCCAGGACTTCCTTACCTCCGCGTGTGCGTTGGGGAAGAAAGGAAGGGGACCGTGGGTGGTGGGAAGGGGATCGTCGTAGAACTCCCCGTCCATCAGAGTTTCTTCAGGAGCAGGGGGGTTGGGCAGAGGGAGGCCGAGTTTAACTGCCGCCCTGCTAGCCACTTCCTGCAGCTGTGCCCCGAGCAACTTATCGCCTCTCTTCAGGGGCATAGAAGTGGGGGCATCATATTCGGCCGTAGAGAGCTCGTCTCCCGAGGCCGATAAAGACACGCAGTCGTCCTCTGAGTAGAACAACAGTGCATATTCGGAACTTGGGCCGGGGGAGTATCATCCATGCAGACCACCGGTTCCGAGCTCGGGGGTCGAGCTCGCTTGGGGGCAGGGTGCATCGGTGCCAAGGCGCCAGCTTGCCTGTTGTCTCCCTCATCAACAGAGGCCTCAGGAAGGTCCTGCACAGCGCCCACTTGAGGGCTGGCGGCTTCTCCACTGGCGGACTCAGCCTCTGCACGGTCCAAGTGCACCAAACAACTCTGGAGAGTTCTGACGCTCATACAGGTGCAGTGGTTGCAGTCAGCGGAAACGTCGAGGGTGGCCACCGCGTGTTCTCGGCCCAGGCAGAACACGCACAGTCGGTGTGTGTCGCCGTTCGCCTTTCCCCACCACAAGGGCAAACTTTGGACATATTCCTCTTCAGAGAAAGATGTTAACAACAATTCTACTTAGCTACGCAACAAGTTAGCTAGCTAGTAGGGAACAGAGGTAGCTCGCTAGCTGGCAAGCGAGCTAGTCAGCCTCCTCGAGGCAAATATATATATCTGCTCACTAAAACTCGACGACGCCGAGAGGTAGTTGCTTCACCAGCTGAAAAGAGCAGTTAAGCCTTCGAGCAAGCAAGTCTGAATATGCAATACGAAAATCAATGTAGGAAATAAACAGAGTGATATGTGCGGTTCAAGCACGAAGTTGGCAAGGAGGAAGTGATAAGGTCAGTCACAGCTATTATAGTATTGGGGGCGGGGCCCCATTCAGCTGCTGACACTTATCTAGCCATTCGGCAGGATTTCAGAGTGACTTCGTGATTGGTCAAACCCAGGTCGGGCTTCCCCATACGTGGTGATGTCGAGTGAACGACCGAAAAGGAACCAGGTAGCGAGCTACATTTCCATTTCCCTGTACCGTAATTTCGGTTAGCCAGGCTATCATAGTCAGAACTTCCTTATCTAATGTCTTACTCCAGTCTCAGTAATTAATACCCTGTCCTTTCAAACCTTTGTGGCATATTCAAATAAATTCATTCACATTAGCCTTGTTAGTTGTAATCCAAGGTCAGCAAGAGGGAATTCCGCTCAATAGACGGTATGTAGGTCGCTACCAAACAACTCTGGATAAGAGCCTCTACTAAATCAGAAATTTGAACTGATAATGTGTAATTTGTGTAATAATGTGTAATATTTAGAGACGAAGGCATCATTCTGTCATGTATATTTTCTTTTTACATCACCAATCACCAAGCAAGAACACATTACCATTCAGGCAGTGGAACAGGAAGAAAAGCAAGGGTTTACACAAAACATTGCCTTCCAGATATATTAAGATATTGTTATGAACTCTTAACTAATCAATCTTTACCAACACATAGTACATTTGTTTTAACTGTTCAAGAAAGCACCCCCCCCCCTTTTTATGGACAATTAAGAATAGGGGTGGCAGTGTAGCATAGTGGTAAAGGAGCATCACTCGTAACCAAAAGGTTGCTGATTTCCCACGGGGCACTGCTGCTGTACCCCTGGGCAAGGTACTTAACCCACAATTGCCTCAGTAAATATCCAGCTGTATAAATGGATAACATTGTAATTGATGTACATCACTCTGGATAAGAGTGTCTGCTAAATACCAGTAATGTAATGTAATGTAATACCCTTAAAGGAGCCCACAACCTGGGGCTCCAGCTGAAGAAACAGCTGAGTTACACTGACAACATTACAACCAATGTTCACTTATAATCTTTCTTCAATTTCAAAAGGTTATTCTTTGAATTTGAATATGTCTTTTCATCCTGACTTGTTAATATTATTGTCTGTATTAGTTAATAAAATCTTATTTGTTGCTTTCCATGCTGGACTCTCCAGCTCTGTGTTCAGAACAAAGGACCTCATACTCCCAACACCAGAATGTAGTATAGGGTTATAGATGCATTCTAAGACAGTCCCTGCCTTGAGCCTGTGTGGAAAGAAGAAGTGAGACATGGATGAAACTGAAGGGGAAGAAAGATGAATCTGAGTAGAGTGCTGGTATTATGAGTTCAGTTCTGTCTTTAGGCTGCTATACAATTTATTTTGCTTAGTTCACAGTAGAGTTTTTCCTTGATTTGATCAAGGACTTGAGTTGCATTGTGCAGCTGCACAAATGGAAATTGTAGGAGTCCCTAGGAAGATTTTGTAGTACAAAAGTGTTCCATCCAAATCATAATCTGTTCTCATTATACTGCTGAATACATTGTTCATTCATCATTCACTCATTCTCTTTCCACAATTCTCTTCCACCTCTTTTGCAGATCTTTGTGCCTCTCCCCTTGACAGATTCATCTCTTTCACTTCTTGCTCAATGGTCCTCTTCCAAGTGGTCTTTGGACATCTTCTTTCTCTTTTACCAGGGGGAGTCCATTTTAAAGCAGCCTTCAGTATGTGGTCTGGTTACAACCTCAGAACATGATCAAGCCATCTTAGTGGTGTTTGATCTCTTGAGTCACACTTTATCTTTTCATAGAGCTCTTTGTTAGAGATTTTGTTAGGTCAATAGATTCTGCAGATCTTTCTTAGGCAGCTATTGTGAAAAACCTCAATCTTACTCATATCACGCTTAGCCACTCGCCAGCGCTCAGAACCGTACAGCAGGACCAGCTTCTATAACCAGATCTTGGTTCTTATGCTGTAATGGTTTCAGATGTTACATAGCGGTGCGAATGTAGATTGCACCTTTCCAAGTCTACAGTGGATGTCTTTTTTAGCTCCATTGTTTTTGCTGATCAGGCTTCCCAAATATGCAAAGTGATTAGCAATGTCAAGTGGCTCACCTTTGATGGTGGTGGGTGTACTAATGGTGGAATTAACGTACATCACTTGTGTTTTTTGGACATTTACGTTGAGACCAGTTTGTTGTGCAAACGTGGTTAGTCTGTCTCCCTTCTCATGCAGATGTTGTTGAGTAGAAGACAGGACAGCTAAATCATCAGCAAAGTTGAGGTCCTCAAGCTGAGAGAATGGGGTCCACTGAATATCACGGGGTTTATCAGATGTTGTTTTCCTCATGGTCCAGTCTATTGGCGGACTCCAGATATCATAGAAAACCAAGGTGACAAGTTGGTGTTAATAACAACACTGCATTGGAAGTGGTCATAGAGGAGCCCCAATATTCTTATGATTTTAGGAGGATTGCCATAAAATTGCAAGATCTTCCATAGGGTTTCACGGTGTACACTGTCAAAGGCTTTTCTGCATTTGTGGAGTCCAGCTTGTTCTTAACAGTGTTTCTTGTTAATAGTTGAATCTTATAATTTGCTTGGTATAGACAGAAGTGTGATTCCATGCCAGTTATTGCATTACTGGAGGTTGCCTTTTTTAGGGATCTTGATAATTAGACCTTTGAATCAGCCTTCAGGGATGGTTCCACTATTCCATAGGTTCTTAAACAGTGATATTAGAACTGTGCTAGATGTTCCAAGGTCTACTTTGAGCATTTGTGCATGTACAAGGTCAATTCCAGCTGCTTTGCTGTTCTTCATGGCTTGGATTGAATCTTTAACCTCCTTCAGTGTTGGTGGATGGATGTTACTGTCCAGCATGACTGTTGGGTTGGAACAGTTGGCTGGTTCATCTGGCTTGGTAAGATTTAGAGCTCCCTGAGAGTACTGCACTCAGCCTGTAGCCTCTGCTTCATGTGATGTAATTTTCCTGCCAGATTTACTTCTGAAGGTTTCTTGTTTTTTCCACTGAGGCTTTTGTGATTTTATAAAGAGCACTCAGATTTCCCAAGCAACATCGTCTTTGGCTTCCTTAAACAAATACATCAATGTAGGATCTTTTGCCTTGCCTGACATTTTTCTTTATTTCTTTATTCATTCTGTAGGTGGGTTCTGATCCTGGGTGATTTAGCACTTAGAATTTTGGCTTTCAGCTCTTTCTCCCCATTGATGTTTTGCCACATGCTAGATGCTGCCCATTCTTTTTTTGGTCTTCTTAGTGCCCATGGTTTTCTTAGCTGACTCAACATATGTTGTTTTTTATAGAGACCCAGTGCTGCTCTGCATCCAGGTCTTCAGCCTCAACCACGTTGGACAGTGCTGAAAAGTGATTTTCAGCTTGATTACAAATTCCTTACATACTGAGGGACACTTTAGTGTTGACACGTCAAAGTGTTTATGCAACTTTTACTTGACAAGTATGCATAACAGATGGTGATCGCTTGCAACATTGGCTCCACGGCAGATGCAGGCATCTTGAAGAAAGATTCACCATCTACTATTGATCATAATGTGATCAATCCGGTTGTTCCTCTTCTTGTCTGCCAAATTCCAGGTCAGTTTGTGAATATTTTTGTGTGGGAGATCATACCTCCGTTTAGAAGTTTGTTTTTGGTGCAAAATCCGACAAATTATTTTCCGTTGTCATTTGCTTCTCCCCACCCATGATTTCCTGTTGTCCTTGGGGTTAGGCTGTCGCCACCACCCACTTTAGTAGTGATGTCTCCCATCATTATTAACATATCATGCTTAGGGACACATGACACCACAGATTGCTATTGGTCATACCAGTCATCTTTGATGTCTGGCTCAGTGTCATCAGTTGGAGCATAACATTGTAACATGGTTATTTTAAAATGTTTGGCAACTTGTTTTGAACAATTAAGGCTACACTACGGGTATGGGATGATTCGTGGCTCGAGTACAGGATTGCCAATCCCATGCTGTGGGTAAATCGCCCTGAATCAGCCCATCTACTCTCGCTAATTCCAAGTAAATCTAGCTGATATCTTTTCATCTCTTTGATGGCCTTTGCAGTCTTTGAGATTTCATTCACTTTTCTGACATTCCATGTTCTGATCTTGGTAGTGTATTTTGGTCCAATTGAACTATCCTTTGCACATCTGGGTTCCTGGCAGCTTTAGCCAGATGCGGTCATACTGCCATTGGATTGGCTCAAATCTACATTGGACCTTTCAGTAGCTGGTAGAGATATTGTGTCAGTATCTGTAACAGCTACTTTTTCTATGATAGAGTTGTTAACCCAATGCAAAGCCCCCAACCTGGAGAACCAGTTGCTATGCATTCATGGGATTTATGGGACATGGATGCAAAACTCCCTGAAGGTCAAATATAAATTGGCCCCGCATACATTATTGGTCTGTTCACTGGTGAATTATTATAAATGTGTCAGTACTCCGCCCCCCTGGCTGTGTGTTTGTGTTCTTCCCCTGTCCATGTGCTTTTGTTTTTCCTTGTGTTCCAGCCCTGCCCCACTCTCCGTCCTGTCTCCGCCTACCTGATCATCTCCACCTGCCTGCCTGCACACCTGCTTCCCATCACCTCATCAGCCCTACCCTATATTTGCCCTGCTTTTCTCTGTCTTGTGGCCAGTTCGTCTCAGCATTCTGTTGCGTTCTTGCCTTCTGTTACTCTGTTTTTTTCCAGCGGTCTTCTGTCTCCCGCCCTGGGTCTCTGTTTTTGCCCGCTGTTCTGCCAAAGTAAGTTCAGTCTGTCTTCTGTTCCCTCGTCCCTCGTGTTTCCCTGTTTGTGTTAGTCTGATCTGGTCTCCTTGGTACCCGCCTGCCATTCCGCTCCGGCGGCCTGGGCAGCCCGCTGTCCTGCCTCCGCTCCCTGTTGCCGGCCTGCCCGGTTCTGCCCCTGTCCAAACCCTGCTTCCCACCTGCTCAGCCCCGGACCAGCCTGCCATTCTGCTCCGGCTGCCTGGGTTGCCCGCGGTTCTGCCCCAGCTCCTGTTGCCGGTCTCCCCGGTTCTGCCCCTTCCCAGACTTCACTCCCGCTTCCCGTCTGCTCTGCTCCGGACCTGCCTGCCCCGTTTGTGAACCCTGCCTGGCCTTCGGCTCTCGTCTCTGCCTGCCGCTCCGTTCTGGTTGCCCCGCTGCCTGCCTACCCATTGCTGACCCTCGCCTGTCCTGACCACGTGCTTGCTCTGTTTGCTTTTGGACTGACTTCCCTGGTTTTGACCCTGCCTGTTTTTGACCCTGTCCTTGTCTGCTCCTGTTTTGGACTTTAATAAAGTCACTCTGCCATTCACCTTTCTTTGGTACAAGAAAATAATGACTGTAAAACCCCTAGTAGTGGTCCGATTGTGGAACTATTCTTATTGCCCCTTTCTTTATCAGCATGTTTATTTCCTGCTGCAACAATGGTGCCTGCTCTGTCGGAACCACAGAGTGAATGACACCAGTGAATTTCGGTGGGCGCCGTGCAAATTGCAGACCGTAGCCCACTGTGACAGTATTCAGTACCCACTGTGGCACTGCACATGCATGCCATGCTTCCTCACAGGCAGACAGCTGAGCTGTCTGGCTGTGTGGAAGACGGTTCAATGTTACATGGGGGGGGGACAGACGTCTATGTCGGGAACTAACTGCCCGCTCATAATCATTATTCTGTGGGGATGAGGGTTTATGTTCACGTGGCCCCGTGTGACTTGTGACAGGGGGACGTGCTTGTGTAAACGTTATATCTCGTGTAATTTTTACAGGAGAGTGATAACTTCTTCGCTTTCGTCCAGGCGGCAGTAGCGATGCTACGCTGGAAAGCAGGGTTGAGGAAACTGCAGTGGAGTTTCCTTGGGTTCTCTCCCCCTCTCTCGACTCGCTTCAGGCCCGCAGCGCTCCTTTGCCTGGACGGCAGCGTGGCTGCTGCTGCTGCTGCTGCTGCTGTTGCTGGTCCGGCCAGAACCTGTTCCTGTTCGACCCCCTGCGCTCCGTTAGCTGGTGGGCAGGGGGAACTGGAGGCTTGAAATTGCCCGCATCCTGCCTCTGTACTCTGTGCTCAGCAGAGACTGAACGAGAAGCTGGATGTGGGGCGGGGTTGACCTTCCTCTCCAACTGTCTGCGAGGCATCATGGCTTTGCTTCTTTGTTCGGCCTCGAATCTAGCCGTCATAATACCCACCGCTTCACCGAAGGCACCTTGGGTGCAGAGGGGGGCGTCTAGCAGCAGGGACTTCTCTTTGTCCGGTAGCTGAGCCAGGTTCAGCCAGAGGTGGCGATTGATAGCCACAGCTGCTGCCATAGCCCTTCCCGTAGCCTGAGCAGAGCACTTAGACAGTCTGAGAGACAGGTCTGCAGCCCTGCACAGCTCGACGATGTTCTCTGGGTCGAAATTGACAGCTAACTTGCTCAGCATCTTAGCTTGGTACCTTTGTAGCAGCGCTGCAGTGTTGATGGTACATGCTGCTTGTCCATCTGCAAGGTAGGCCTTCTCAGCGAGTGTAGCAGTCACTCTACACGGCTTCGTAGGCAACGACAGCTTGCCTCCAAGCCTCACAGGGGAAAAGGGTGAGAGGTAAGCCGCGATAGTGTCTTCCACCGCAGGGAAGGCGAAGTAACCCAGCTCTGCAGCTTGGTCGACACACATGTAGGGAGCAAACCCCGTCACAGGTGAGCGAGCCGAATACGGGCGGCCCCAGGACTTCCTTACCTCCGCGTGTGCGTTGGGGAAGAAAGGAAGGGGACCGTGGGTGGTGGGAAGGGGATCGTCGTAGAACTCCCCGTCCATCAGAGTTTCTTCAGGAGCAGGGGGGTTGGGCAGAGGGAGGCCGAGTTTAACGGCCGCCCTGCTAGCCACTTCCTGCAGCTGTGCCCCGAGCAACTTATCGCCTCTCTTCAGGGGCATAGAAGTGGGGGCATCATATTCGGCCGTAGAGAGCTCGTCTCCCGAGGCCGATAAAGACACGCAGTCGTCCTCTGAGTAGAACAACAGTGCATATTCGAACTTGGGCCGGGGAGTATCATCCATGCAGACCACCGGTTCCGAGCTCGGGGGTCGAGCTCGCTTGGGGGCAGGGTGCATCGGTGCCAAGGCGCCAGCTTGCCTGTTGTCTCCCTCATCAACAGAGGCCTCAGGAAGGTCCTGCACAGCGCCCACTTGAGGGCTGGCGGCTTCTCCACTGGCGGACTCAGCCTCTGCACGGTCCAAGTGCACCAAACAACTCTGGAGAGTTCTGACGCTCATACAGGTGCAGTGGTTGCAGTCAGCGGAAACGTCGAGGGTGGCCACCGCGTGTTCTCGGCCCAGGCAGAACACGCACAGTCGGTGTGTGTCGCCGTTCGCCTTTCCCCACCACAAGGGCAAACTTTGGACATATTCCTCTTCAGAGAAAGATGTTAACAACAATTCTACTTAGCTACGCAACAAGTTAGCTAGCTAGTAGGGAACAGAGGTAGCTCGCTAGCTGGCAAGCGAGCTAGTCAGCCTCCTCGAGGCAAATATATATATCTGCTCACTAAAACTCGACGACGCTCGAGAGGTAGTTGCTTCACCAGCTGAAAAGAGCAGTTAAGCCTTCGAGCAAGCAAGTCTGAATATGCAATACGAAAATCAATGTAGGAAATAAACAGAGTGATATGTGCGGTTCAAGCACGAAGTTGGCAAGGAGGAAGTGATAAGGTCAGTCACAGCTATTATAGTATTGGGGGCGGGGCCCCATTCAGCTGCTGACACTTATCTAGCCATTCGGCAGGATTTCAGAGTGACTTCGTGATTGGTCAAACCCAGGTCGGGCTTCCCCATACGTGGTGATGTTGAGTGAACGACCGAAAAGGAACCAGGTAGCGAGCTACATTTCCATTTCCCTGTACCGTAATTTCGGGTTAGCCAGGCTATCATAGTCAGAACTTCCTTATCTAATGTCTTACTCCAGTCTCAGTAATTAATACCCTGTCCTTTCAAACCTTTGTGGCATATTCAAATAAATTCATTCACATTAGCCTTGTTAGTTGTAATCCAAGGTCAGCAAGAGGGAATTCCGCTCAATAGACGGTATGTAGGTCGCTACCAAACAACTCTGGATAAGAGCCTCTACTAAATCAGAAATTTGAACTGATAATGTGTGTAATTTGTGTAATAATGTGTAATATTTAGAGACGAAGGCATCATTCTGTCATGTATATTTTCTTTTTACATCACCAATCACCAAGCAAGAACACATTACCATTCAGGCAGTGGAACAGGAAGAAAAGCAAGGGTTTACACAAAACATTGCCTTCCAGATATATTAAGATATTGTTATGAACTCTTAACTAATCAATCTTTACCAACACATAGTACATTTGTTTTAACTGTTCAAGAAAGCACCCCCCTTTTTATGGACAATTAAGAATAGGGGTGGCAGTGTAGCATAGTGGTAAAGGAGCATCACTCGTAACCAAAAGGTTGCTGATTTCCCACGGGGCACTGCTGCTGTACCCCTGGGCAAGGTACTTAACCCACAATTGCCTCAGTAAATATCCAGCTGTATAAATGGATAACATTGTAATTGATGTACATCACTCTGGATAAGAGTGTCTGCTAAATACCAGTAATGTAATGTAATGTAATACCCTTAAAGGAGCCCACAACCTGGGGCTCCAGCTGAAGAAACAGCTGAGTTACACTGACAACATTACAACCAATGTTCACTTATAATCTTTCTTCAATTTCAAAAGGTTATTCTTTGAATTTGAATATGTCTTTTCATCCTGACTTGTTAATATTATTGTCTGTATTAGTTAATAAAATCTTATTTGTTGCTTTCCATGCTGGACTCTCCAGCTCTGTGTTCAGAACAAAGGACCTCATACTCCCAACACCAGAATGTAGTATAGGGTTATAGATGCATTCTAAGACAGTCCCTGCCTTGAGCCTGTGTGGAAAGAAGAAGTGAGACATGGATGAAACTGAAGGGGAAGAAAGATGAATCTGAGTAGAGTGCTGGTATTATGAGTTCAGTTCTGTCTTTAGGCTGCTATACAATTTATTTTGCTTAGTTCACAGTAGAGTTTTTCCTTGATTTGATCAAGGACTTGAGTTGCATTGTGCAGCTGCACAAATGGAAATTGTAGGAGTCCCTAGGAAGATTTTGTAGTACAAAAGTGTTCCATCCAAATCATAATCTGTTCTCATTATACTGCTGAATACATTGTTCATTCATCATTCACTCATTCTCTTTCCACAATTCTCTTCCACCTCTTTTGCAGATCTTTGTGCCTCTCCCTTGACAGATTCATCTCTTTCACTTCTTGCTCAATGGTCCTCTTCCAAGTGGTCTTTGGACATCTTCTTTCTCTTTTACCAGGGGGAGTCCATTTTAAAGCAGCCTTCAGTATGTGGTCTGGTTACAACCTCAGAACATGATCAAGCCATCTTAGTGGTGTTTGATCTCTTGAGTCACACTTTATCTTTTCATAGAGCTCTTTGTTAGAGATTTTGTTAGGTCAATAGATTCTGCAGATCTTTCTTAGGCAGCTATTGTGAAAACCTCAATCTTACTCATATCACGCTTAGCCACTCGCCAGCGCTCAGAACCGTACAGCAGGACCAGCTTCTATAACCAGATCTTGGTTCTTATGCTGTAATGGTTTCAGATGTTACATAGCGGTGCGAATGTAGATTGCACCTTTCCAAGTCTACAGTGGATGTCTTTTTGAGCTCCATTGTTTTTGCTGATCAGGCTTCCCAAATATGCAAAGTGATTAGCAATGTCAAGTGGCTCACCTTTGATGGTGGTGGGTGTACTAATGGTGGAATTAACGTACATCACTTGTGTTTTTGGACATTTACGTTGAGACCAGTTTGTTGTGCAAACGTGGTTAGTCTGTCTCCTTCTCATGCAGATGTTGTTGAGTAGAAGACAGGACAGCTAAATCATCAGCAAAGTTGAGGTCCTCAAGCTGAGAGAATGGGGTCCACTGAATATCACGGGGTTTATCAGATGTTGTTTTCCTCATGGTCCAGTCTATTGGCGGACTCCAGATATCATAGAAAACCAAGGTGACAAGTTGGTGTTAATAACAACACTGCATTGGAAGTGGTCATAGAGGAGCCCCAATATTCTTATGATTTTAGGAGGATTGCCATAAAATTGCAAGATCTTCCATAGGGTTTCACGGTGTACACTGTCAAAGGCTTTTCTGCATTTGTGGAGTCCAGCTTGTTCTTAACAGTGTTTCTTGTTAATAGTTGAATCTTATAATTTGCTTGGTATAGACAGAAGTGTGATTCCATGCCAGTTATTGCATTACTGGAGGTTGCCTTTTTTAGGGATCTTGATAATTAGACCTTTGAATCAGCCTTCAGGGATGGTTCCACTATTCCATAGGTTCTTAAACAGTGATATTAGAACTGTGCTAGATGTTCCAAGGTCTACTTTGAGCATTTGTGCATGTACAAGGTCAATTCCAGCTGCTTTGCTGTTCTTCATGGCTTGGATTGAATCTTTAACCTCCTTCAGTGTTGGTGGATGGATGTTACTGTCCAGCATGACTGTTGGGTTGGAACAGTTGGCTGGTTCATCTGGCTTGGTAAGATTTAGAGCTCCCTGAGAGTACTGCACTCAGCCTGTAGCCTCTGCTTCATGTGATGTAATTTTCCTGCCAGATTTACTTCTGAAGGTTTCTTGTTTTTTCCACTGAGGCTTTTGTGATTTTATAAAGAGCACTCAGATTTCCCCAAGCAACATCGTCTTTGGCTTCCTTAAACAAATACATCAATGTAGGATCTTTTGCCTTGCCTGACATTTTTCTTTATTTCTTTATTCATTCTGTAGGTGGGTTCTGATCCTGGGTGATTTAGCACTTAGAATTTTGGCTTTCAGCTCTTTCTCCCCATTGATGTTTTGCCACATGCTAGATGCTGCCCATTCTTTTTTTGGTCTTCTTAGTGCCCATGGTTTTCTTAGCTGACTCAACATATGTTGTTTTTTATAGAGACCCAGTGCTGCTCTGCATCCAGGTCTTCAGCCTCAACCACGTTGGACAGTGCTGAAAAGTGATTTTCAGCTTGATTACAAATTCCTTACATACTGAGGGACACTTTAGTGTTGACACGTCAAAGTGTTTATGCAACTTTTACTTGACAAGTATGCATAACAGATGGTGATCGCTTGCAACATTGGCTCCACGGCAGATGCAGGCATCTTGAAGAAAGATTCACCATCTACTATTGATCATAATGTGATCAATCCGGTTGTTCCTCTTCTTGTCTGCCAAATTCCAGGTCAGTTTGTGAATATTTTTGTGTGGGGAGATCATACCTCCGTTTAGAAGTTTGTTTTTGGTGCAAAATCCGACAAATTATTTTCCGTTGTCATTTGCTTCTCCCCACCCATGATTTCCTGTTGTCCTTGGGGTTAGGCTGTCGCCACCACCCACTTTAGTAGTGATGTCTCCCATCATTATTAACATATCATGCTTAGGGACACATGACACCACAGATTGCTATTGGTCATACCAGTCATCTTTGATGTCTGGCTCAGTGTCATCAGTTGGAGCATAACATTGTAACATGGTTATTTTAAAATGTTTGGCAACTTGTTTTGAACAATTAAGGCTACACTACGGGTATGGGATGATTCGTGGCTCGAGTACAGGATTGCCAATCCCATGCTGTGGGTAAATCGCCCTGAATCAGCCCATCTACTCTCGCTAATTCCAAGTAAATCTAGCTGATATCTTTTCATCTCTTTGATGGCCTTTGCAGTCTTTGAGATTTCATTCACTTTTCTGACATTCCATGTTCTGATCTTGGTAGTGTATTTTGGTCCAATTGAACTATCCTTTGCACATCTGGGTTCCTGGCAGCTTTAGCCAGATGCGGTCATACTGCCATTGGATTGGCTCAAATCTACATTGGACCTTTCAGTAGCTGGTAGAGATATTGTGTCAGTATCTGTAACAGCTACTTTTTCTATGATAGAGTTGTTAACCCAATGCAAAGCCCCCAACCTGGAGAACCAGTTGCTATGCATTCATGGGATTTATGGGACATGGATGCAAAACTCCCTGAAGGTCAAATATAAATTGGCCCCGCATACATTATTGGTCTGTTCACTGGTGAATTATTATAAATGTGTCAGTACTCCGCCCCCCTGGCTGTGTGTTTGTGTTCTTCCCCTGTCCATGTGCTTTTGTTTTTCCTTGTGTTCCAGCCCTGCCCCACTCTCCGTCCTGTCTCCGCCTACCTGATCATCTCCACCTGCCTGCCTGCACACCTGCTTCCCATCACCTCATCAGCCCTACCCTATATTTGCCCTGCTTTTCTCTGTCTTGTGGCCAGTTCGTCTCAGCATTCTGTTGCGTTCTTGCCTTCTGTTACTCTGTTTTTTTCCAGCGGTCTTCTGTCTCCCGCCCTGGGTCTCTGTTTTTGCCCGCTGTTCTGCCAAAGTAAGTTCAGTCTGTCTTCTGTTCCCTCGTCCCCTCGTGTTTCCCTGTTTGTGTTAGTCTGATCTGGTCTCCTTGGTACCCGCCTGCCATTCCGCTCCGGCGGCCTGGGCAGCCCGCTGTCCTGCCTCCGCTCCCTGTTGCCGGCCTGCCCGGTTCTGCCCCTGTCCAAACCCTGCTTCCCACCTGCTCAGCCCCGGACCAGCCTGCCATTCTGCTCCGGCTGCCTGGGTTGCCCGCGGTTCTGCCCCAGCTCCCTGTTGCCGGTCTCCCCGGTTCTGCCCCTTCCCAGACTTCACTCCCCGCTTCCCGTCTGCTCTGCTCCGGACCTGCCTGCCCCGTTTGTGAACCCTGCCTGGCCTTCGGATCTCGTCTCTGCCTGCCGCTCCGTTCTGGTTGCCCCGCTGCCTGCCTACCCATTGCTGACCCTCGCCTGTCCTGACCACGTGCTTGCTCTGTTTGCTTTTGGACTGACTTCCCTGGTTTTGACCCTGCCTGTTTTTGACCCTGTCCTTGTCTGCTCCTGTTTTGGACTTTAATAAAGTCACTCTGCCATTCACCTCCGGGTCTGCGTGTGAGTCCTCATGCCGCATCCCTGACAAAATGTAGTAGTTTTTATAGTAATGTGTTTGTCCTCGTTCACTGTATCAGAAAAATCAAAAGCATCACTCTGTCAACATTCCATTTCATTATTTTAATCCCTCAGTTTTATTCATATGAACATATTGTATTATCCACTGTGCTATAGAGGTAGACTTCATAATCTGGGTTGGTTACATTGTTTTTCTTTGTAGTGCAGACCACAATGCTGTTTGGTAGGGCACCATATTATTCCCAGTTATCCCACACTGTAGTTTAGTGGCTTAGGCTGTTGTGTGTGTGTGTGTGTGGGGTTTTTTTTTTTTTTTTTTTTTTTCAGTATCTAGATAGTAGGCTATATGATATTTATCATGTCTTGATGCATGTGCAAAATGTTGTATTTCACCATTAGCTGGGATTGATTAACAGTAGAGTGTTTTTCTATATTAACTAGTTGCTGAATATTACTAGCCTACTATTTGTTTTTTTTTTTATTGTCAGTGTATGTTTCTGTCTGTTCTGTTGTTCTGTACATGTCATTAAACTGAATTTGAACCATCTGTTTACTTTATTTTTTTCCAAAAAAATTGCATTGATTTACTTTAAAGACATTGTTTTGTTTAATGTTAAACAACATTGCCTTCGAAAATAAAAACCTATTCAATGGGTTTACCGTGCTTGCGGTCGTCGTTTAACATGAATTCAACGTATCCTGAAATCAAATTTTATTTAATGTACAGTAGTTTCAACAGTACAGAAACTAGCCAAGCTAACATGAAACTGGTCACTAAATAAATCCACACATGCTTATCACTATTGTCAGGCCCACTCCCAACCATCCAGCTCAGCCACGCCCAGTTCAACCTGCTCAGCCACGCCCAGTTCAACCACCCATCAAACACACCTGTAACCTCTCTGCAATCAGGCCCTGCCCATAAAAGACTCTGCTTTTGTTGCCTCTTTGTGAGGTATTGCTCCCTGTGGATACCAAGCCTGTTTGCTGTGATTTCCTAGTGTTAGTTCCTGGTGTTTGACCCTTACCTGTGCTCTTGACTTCGCTTGTGTTTTTGGATCTTGGATTGTGTACCTGCTGCCACCGTTACTGACCTGTTTTGTCCCTGACCACGATTCCTGATTAAACCTGCTCACCGCTCCTGGATCCCAGTCTGTTTCATTACAACTATCATCTACCATACTTACGGTAGTCTTTACTCCAATCTAATGTGTTTTTTTTTTCTTTTCCTGGGGGCAGGTCCATGTTTAAGGCTTGGGTTCAAGTTGATTGTGCTTGCATGTTTTTTTGATAATGATCCAGTCAGTAAAAGTGGTGCGCTCACAAAACGTGATCAGGGAGAACGACATTCCGTTTCCATATTAAACTTTTATTCTAAATTTGCCGGTTGTTGTGACATGACTACAAATGTTTTTACTCATTTAGAGAAATTAATATATATACCACAGGCCTGTTTTATTGGGGAACTAGTTGGGGGGGGCACAAATAGCCCGCACAAATATTGGGGGACATGTCCCACCTGTCCCCCCCATCCCCCCGGTTCCTACGCCACCGGAGAGGCCCTTCTCAAATGTCTCTGATTGAATTTTAATAAGGGACACCGCTAAAAATTTTTAATTTACCCATACTTTTTTTAAACGTTGCAACTGCTCTGGAACATGGAAACTGCATACCAAATATTATGTTGATGAGTCTTTTGGTTTGTGAACTGTACATGTTCAAAGTTGAGGAAAAAAGTAGGGCCCAGAACTCCTATTCAATGTTATTTACAATGATCAAGATGGTATAATCGTCACCATATCTTAAATGAACAAATGAAGATATTGTATTCCAGTTTATTGGCATTAATGGTGTAAAATGGTACTAAACATAGGGGAAAAATGGTCTTCATCTACATTAATTGGCTTAAAATTTATTCATTGTGTCTACTTATTTTAATGTGAAAACATTTACCTAAGTTAACTCACAGTTGCTGTTGCCACAGTTAGGTGTCCAAGAAGGAAATGGATAGAGGTTAAATTCAGTTTTTTTCATTTGTATATCTAGTGGCATTTACAATGATCTCTGAAAGTGCTTCACACCTGGAACCTGGATGGCAAATAGAGCAAGAATAAAGCAGCAGCAGCAAAAAAAAAAAAAAAAAAACAGAATTGGAGGCAAGCATCATCTTGAGAGGTCTTGTTAAATCAGGAATCTATTACTATAGCTGGTACTACCTCATAACACACTCATAACAAACACACTCATAACAAACCTGTTTTAATGATATTACTCTTTCTTGTTTTCTTGGTACCACAATGTCGATAATAGACACTGTTAAGAGTAGTGTTTACAAAACTGTAATGTCCTTTTTAGTATGATATACTGAATGCCATATTAACATATGTAAAATTGTGAAAAAATGTGAATTCTCAGATAACTCTATTCAAAGAGTTCTGCACAGACAAAATTAATTGCATTTAACTTAAGTAGAATGGTAGACTATTCATTAATGCAAAGTGTATTTGTTTGTTTACATATTTACTATATTTTATAAATCACTCAAATTGATGAAATAAAGAAATATAACATGAATATACATTCTATAAATGTATAACCATTTTATTTTCACAGCCATTAAATCCATTGAAAATCAAGATAAGCAAGTGTCATGTCTGTTATGAAATTGCAACAACATAAGGAGTCCAAAACAGCTCATGAGGTTGGACAGATGTTGTTATGTGTAACCTGATGGAGAGAACTGTCACAGAAATTACACCTTTTATGGTTTATTAACCTCTCAAAGAATCTCTGGGTTATGAGTGATATTATTTGAAACAATTAAAATGTTGTGTTTATTTGGACACAAAACATTGTGTCTTAAATTAAAATTTAATTAATCATGAGCCATCTTGCCAATCATGTTTTTCTCCCAAAGAATATTACACATGATCATTACTAACAAGTAACTAAATTACCACAGATTCAAATACATTCATCAGTTATAAATTTAAAACAAAACATTCTTATTAATAAAACACGTTATAACTGAATGTTCCGTTTCAGGAAAATGAAACAGTGAAAGAGAGAGGAGAAAAGGAGAAAGAGACAGAATGATGGTGTTAATGAATATCTGTGTGTGTGTGTGTGTGTGTGTGTGTGTGTGTGTGTGTGGAAGACAGAAAATAGGCCACAAAACAAAAGCCAGGATGGCTACTGGTTCCCAGTTTGGCTTCCAAACTGCACCAAAAAAGACAAATACAATGACAAATCTTAATGACAACAATATTTAAAAAATAATTTGATTAAATGATTTGTGTTACAGTTACTTGTGTTTAGACATTCACTACATTGTGTCAAATACCCTAAATCTCTCTAGCAGAGACATTATGACTGACATTATGACAGATAGATTGTGCGAATGACTGTCACGAGAAGGGAGACGTGACTCATTCTGAGTAACTATATGAAATGCTGTGAAAGTAGAGCTAATCAATCTAACTAACTTGGCCTGATTTCGCCAGCTACGGAACTGGCTAGAATATCTGCTGCCTAGTAAGTGAGAAGCACTCTATCCAACTCATATTTCACACTGCCTAGCAAGCTAGCTAGTCTGCCATTTACACACTAAATCACAAAGGGCCAAACGAATCAACATTGTCATGGTTAGCTCACATTGTAATCAGCTAGCTAACTGCCAACTTCCACAAATACGGTAGCTAGAAAGCTTCTGCAGCAGAAGCAAAAGAATTCAGGACAGCTTGTTACTTTTTAGAATTTCAGCACTTATAGTAGCAGACAAACTAGATACCCACAACAGCTTGTTGTCAGCAGCTATTATAACCCAGTAACTAGCAAGCACCCAATCTTATTCATAGTTTCCACTGCCTGGCAATGTAGCTACCCTGCACCAAAATTGGCCAAATTAATAAACTTTGCCATTATTAGCCCAAGTAGTAGCTAGGTACCAGGCTACCAACCTGCACAAAAAAGCTAAGTTAGCTGGCTTGCTTCAGCAGCAGAGAAGCACAAATAGTAGAGCTCTTAAGGACATTTGAGCTGATCTGAAGGCACTCATGTGGCTGTACTGTCACTTCTTGTAAAGCAGTGTAACTATCTGTCTAGCTAGCTGATCTGCCAATACATTTATAATATGCTAATGACATTTTTCAAGGCAAAAACAGATGTAAAAGGGACTAATTAGCGCCTCCACTGGTGAGTTATGTGCACCTACAGACAAGAAAAATATCCACCATCGACACTGGCTGTGCACAAGGGATGTTAAATAAGCAAAGGCCTGAAAAAACTTAAAATCGTTCATGCATGGAATAGTGCACTGGTGACATTCACATTTTTGTGGCTCTTAGTTGGTAAGTCACTCTACACCAGAAGGTTTTATGTATCCATAGTTTACATTTAGAAGTTGGGTAAAATTAAAAGGGAACAAAACACATAAATTAGCCAGGATTGCACCCCAAAATGGCTCTCTGCTGCTTTATCAGCATTTTTCAATTAGTATGCTGAGCACTCATTAATTGGCAACAGGTGTGTCTGAAGGTTGTTTTGCGCTGGAACATTTAACAGTGCACATATGGATGTAATGAATTAATGGGATCAGCTTCTCCAAACATTTGTTTCTGTTGAAGATCTCATTTTCCAAGGTGCTCTGCTTCACTGGTTGCAGCTGATTGAATGCAGAAAAGGCTCAGAGATGATTTCTCCTGTGAAAGGTTTTAAAGATTAATTATTTTTAATAACCAAGTTGAGTACTCTCCAGAAGTAACTGTTTTGCTGTAAATATGGAGCTGCAATTTCACAGATACAGTGAAAACAAATGTCTATAAAGTTCACAAGTGAATAGCTTGTGTGTTTGAAATGCATATTACAGTCCGAAAGATATCACATCCCTTTATTGAAATCACAGCACAGCAAATGATTAAGAGGGATATGATTGTTTCAGGTTTTACACCATGCACATTTTATATATATATATAGTAATTTTGTATATATATATATATATATATATATAATTCTGTTTTCTCTTTTTATCTACCTCATTATGTGTGTTTTTTGTCATTTATGTGAATTGCTGTTACATTTTCAAAGTATAATGACATGATCTGTTTTCATTATCTACATTGTTCAATTTAACTAGGTGTTCTGCTTTAGTTTTCAAGATTACACTATTGTGCAACCATGCAGTGGATGTTTAACCATATAAATACTTTATTTAATACTTTTCAGGCTGCAACATTACAGCTCAAGAACTGATAAATCACATGAGAGCAAAAGAGCCAAATCTGTTGGTGGGTCACTTTTTCCTCTAACCTCAGGTCTGTCTTACTGTCCATAAAATTTGATCTGAATATTTATTTGAATTTTGTATTCATGAAATCTAGTCAATTGGCACTGGTGATAACCATATTTATACTATCTCTTGTTCATTGCTTATGGATATATAAAAAGCCAGGCCTTACCAGTAGCCTTTGCAATGAAGGCATATGAAAGCCTTAAGAGACAGGTGCCACACTATCTCAAAACAACAGTTAATGGAGTCAGAATCTTTGTTTTAAAAAAATACACAGCCCTCTGCCATACTAATACACAAAGCAGCAATGCACTTTTACTTGTGTGTATCTGCTCATTTTCATGCTGTCATTTTGTTCAAAATATGCTCTTCATATTCCTATCGGTGTTGGTGGATTCATAAATCTAGAGTGTTTTCATATACCAGCCAATGTGAGTAGGGAAAACTGACTCATAGTTTCATGAAAAACAAAACATTCTAAACTAAATATGATATTTCCAATCAGTTAATGAGAGTAAAATCAACTAGATAGCTGCCAAAGATCCAGTTTTTCCAAAACCTTTTGTTTATGTAAAATTGGAGAAACCTCAGCCAGCTCTGTTCATGAGCGGAAATCCAGATTGAGATGTAGACTCTCTTCATCTCCTCTTTTGATGCTTATTGGAAAGTTCATATCTCAGCAGGTCAAAGAGGCAGCCCTTTCCCTGATGGATTGGGAAATTAAGGATCATGGCAAAGGATGGACCTCAGGAGGCAGAAAGACAATAGCAATTTTAGGTGGTTCAGGGATCAGCCAAGAATAAGTGAAAGAAAACTCAGCTGCAATAAAACTGGACAAGCTGAAAAAGACCTCTGCTTTATTAATTGCTAAGGAGTATGCAAAGCATCAGCATGTTTTTGTTTTGGTTTGTTTTTTGATCCATACAGACAGCTGTCAGCTCAGCGCCTATTTTAACCCAATGTGCTTAGATTAATAATGCAATGAGCCAGAGGGCTGTGCGCCCCAATTAAGACAGGTTTAAATCAAATGAGCTGAGCAATGAAATAATTAAGGGAAAATTGTACTGTGATCAATTTGTATGCAGGTTTGCATATTTATACTGTATATATATTTATTGGGGTACAAATCAAATTAGTTAATCATTTTACTTGAAGGCAGACATGATTTTAAATGAGTAATGAGTTGAATTTTCAGACTTTTAATACTTTCTTTCGATAAGTTATTACTTCATTCTGAATAAAAATTCTTGTCTGTTCTCCATTTCTTCCTTTATACAGCTGTTGCATGTTATGTTTTTTTTTTTTTAGCCGAGGCCTTGATATTCCTCTGTAACACCTGACAATGTTCACTGCCCCTCAAATACATATCAGTGGGCTAACAAAAAAGGTACAAATTAACAGATATTTTCTGGACTTCTTTTGATGCCTGCAATGCAGATCTCTCAGTAGGATTACATACCTATTACTGTGATTTCACATGTGGAGCATATATGCTTTATCCAGAGCCATCACATGAACAACAAGCATAAAATAGAATTTAGAAAGAGAGAGTGCTTTGAACACATTTGCCTGGAGGATTCTGCCCAAGTCACTTTGATGTGGATCTTAGCTCATAAAAGATGGTCCATTTGGCCTGAGGTAGTGTTAAAATTTACACACTTTAATCATCCACTAGCTACCAGGTGTACGCTGAGCACAGGCCTCCCCTGTTTTTCAACAAGGTGTCTTCTAACTTACTGCGACAGGGTGGTGTGAAATGATTTCCTGGTTTGTAAAGAGGATTTAATTATCGCATCAGTACACCCTGCTCTCCCTCTGGAGAAGGGGAGAGAAAAGCCTAAGCAGTTGTTGTTTTAATGCGTTAATAAACCCTGAGATGGCAGAGGCTGATTATCATCAGCTGGTTGAAACTGAAAGGTTAATGATGGCCTGTTGAAAGTGGGGAAGGCTTGGAGGGATGCATCTAGCTGGAACAGATGAGATTTACCTCAGTGTGCACCATGCCCAAGTAGAGGAAAAGTTTTTTATTTTTTTTCTGATGGGGGTGTCCAAATCGGGCAAAGGCACCTGTTTTTATAAAAGTAAATAAAAGTCAGTGTTGTTTATGCACGTATAGACTGTGTCTCTATTTACACCCATTTGAAATTAGTCAAATAAATCAAATGAACTGGAGGGAGGAATGAAACAGGTGGCAGAATATTACTGAGGGAATCACCACAATGTCACCAGAATACAGGGAGCAAAGGCACTTGTGCACAGTTCACACACACGCACACACATGCACTTATACACACACATACACAGCTTCTGAAAACCCTAATTCTAAAAAAGACTGAGAACTTACCAGGAAATGGAAGGCTTCAATCACAGGCGAGAGGAGGAAACACCAAAGGAAGGACATACTTTGGGAGAGGGGATGAGACGGACCTGGGGAAAACCAGAGCCATGTAGAGAGAGTCGCGTCAACTCCGTTCGCTCCAATGGACCATTTTTTTACAGCAATGGCGGATCGTGGAGCCTCTCAATAGTTCCCGGAAGTTAGCAGCAAATACTAGCAGCGCAGTAAAGTTGCAGCAGAATAGACCGTTTGTGATGCACTTTTAAAGGGTAAGACGTTTAAAGAATCATACTGTATATTATCAGCACATCTGAATCAAATTAGCATGTGCATTAAAGCGTGTTAGTGGTATATCCCCCACTAATTTAGTAGATTTAGGGAACGTTAACAGATGACAGATTAGGCTAGGATACTGGATAAAGTTAGCAACACATAACATTAACCACGAACAGCCTATTAATATGATTACCTCACGTATTTTTTGTTGTTATCTTTAGTGATAGTAAGCTCCTGCTGAGTTGAGCCAACCATTTTTTTCTCCTGATCTGTGACAGTGGGGAAACCGTACATTCATACTCCTTTCTCCGAGCGATTGGAGCATCCCCATGCAGCACAGCAAACCATGGTGGAGACTACTGTATATGAAAGGACAACACAGAGAAAAGGGCACAGACAAACTGCTTGACATGCTATTCATGTTTCTGAGTTTATTAGAGATTTATTCAATGAATTCATGACAATCATTGATAGTCACCTGTCGGTCTCCTTCTGTCCTATCTGAAAGTCATAAAGATTTCTTAGACCCTCAGTTACCATGGGATTACTGTAACCACCATGAATTAATGTTAGAAAATTAATCTGATCTGAATTGAAACATTCCTTCCCTTCCCCTCCCTCCAAATATATCAATAAACATTAGGATATGATTGCTCTTGACTACCATACAAGTTTAAGAACATAATAAAAATTTAAAAAAATTCATAGCAATAAACAACAGCAACACGCTCTTTAACCAAGGTAACGCCTAGAATATGTCAACAAGACAGGCAACGTTAGCTGTTCACACTAATCCTCAAATAGTACCGAACTTTACTTTTTAAAAAAACATATTGATTTAAATACATACACATGTCGGTGTGCTATATAAATATTGGAAATCAATGCATTTATTGACTACTAATTACCAAAAATCGCAGTTCTGCATCTCTGTATTTACGCATTCAAATTGCCCGCTAAGAACTTCCTGGAACCATCTGAAGTCTATGTGAATCACGTGACATCAAGCATTTTGAACTTCCGTTGACGCGACTCTCTCTACATGGCTCTGGGGAAAATGTAAAACCACGCACAGCCGGAACGAAAATAAAATACATCTGGAAAAAACAAATAAATAAACAAACAACAATGACCATGGTCATAACATCCCACCCCTTAAGACAAAAACCACCGATAACGTCATATTAGGACATAGAGCATGAGAGCGCATCGGCCACCACAATATCGGCGCCTTTTTTGTGCCGAATTGTCAAATTGTATCCCTGAACAATCAAGGACCAATGCGTTAGGCACTGATTTGAATTGCACATTCGATGAAGGAAGGTGAGGGGCTAGTGGTCGGTAAAAAAGATGAGGATCCAATATATACCTCAAAGTGCTGTAGAGCCAGCAACAGCGCAAGAGTTTCCTTTCCAATGATGCTATAATGGAGTTGGTGCCTGTTAAATTTTTTTGAGAAGAAGCAGATAGGATGATCCAGGGCTCGACAGTGCGAGCGTTTCACTCGCATTTGCGACTAGAAATAGATCAGTGGCAGAGGGTGAGCTG
Source organism: Megalops atlanticus (assembly GCA_019176425.1). Classification (NCBI taxonomy): domain Eukaryota; kingdom Metazoa; phylum Chordata; class Actinopteri; order Elopiformes; family Megalopidae; genus Megalops; species Megalops atlanticus. Next base: position 41,313,451 of record CM032876.1, read on the forward strand.
GAAACGGGAAGCCTGAACACTACCTTTAAATCTATCATTACTTTCAACCTGTTCCCCTTTATCCTCCTTGATTAACAAAAGAACAAATAATTCACAGAATAATCAACACCAATGGCGTGATTAGAATAAATGATTATGCTCGCGAAACACAGCAGATTGTCTGAAATTTGTGTGCTATTATGAAAGCTGCAACGTGAGATTGTTTAATTAACAAGGATGGCAATTTGAATAATTAAGTGGCAAGTAATCCCAAAGCTTTCTCTTAAATGTTTCACATTATAGCTTTCTTGTGTTAAAATTACAATTTACAATTACAAATTACAAAACAGAGCTAAATTTAGTTAAATCGATTTAAATTACTGAGAATGAACTTTTAGGTTGAGTGCAATGAACAATAACGTTTAGAACACAGACCTCACAAAAGCTGTGATGTGTCATGAGCATTTAACGTAAGTTAAATTGATAAATGCCATTCTTGTTAATTAAACAATCTCACGTTGTAGCTTTCGCAAGCACACAAACTACAGACAATCTGCGGTGTTTTGCGAGCATAGTCATTTATTCTAATTACGCCATTGGCGCCTTCACTTTTCATAATTGCCTGCTTAGCCGGATTAATGCAATATGCATTTTGCCTTACAGGGCTATGACCACTAACATCAATGTCATGCTTTAAGACATTTGTTCGAGAAGGAGTATCAGAGAATTGTAATGGGTACTTCTCAACAAGCTGCATGATATCCACCCACGCAGACTCTGACAAATGGGATATTTTCGATGGAAGCGGTTGGAGCATTTTCAAGTTTGGCAATCTTGCACACGGGAGGCTGGCACTACCTTGAGTGAGTCCATCAATCTTGGGCAAATATTCTGATGGGGATATTATCACAGGTGAAGTAACAACTGAGTGGGTGAAGTAGGGACCTCAACCTTGGAACGAGACACATAAGGCTTTAGCATGTTTACAAGGCACACACAAGACTTTCTCTTTCGGTCAGGCGTCTTGACAACGTAGTCAGTGTCACTAATTTTCGATGCAACTATGTAGGGGCCAGAAAAGTTTGCTTGGAGAGCAGAACCTGGTTATGGGCAGCAACACCAACACCTCATCCCCAACTTGGAATGAGCTCTGAACAGAGTTTTGATCAAAACACGTTTTCATATAGAACTGAGAGGAAGCTAGAGAGTGTCTGGTTAAGTCACACACGGTGTGTAACCGCTCACGAAAAGTGGATACATAATCCAGCACATTTCTAGGAAGAGACTGCGACTGATTGGAAGATAATCACTGCTGTTGCAGAATCTTCAGTGAACCACAAACCATGTGACCGAACATTATTTCGGCTGGACTGAATCCGAGGGATTCTTGCACTGTGTTGCGAATGGCAAACAGAAGAAGGGGAACTGCCTCATCCCATTGTTTTCCTTCAGCGAGGCAGTATGTACAAAGCATTGTTTTTAAGGTTGGATGAAACCTTTACAAGGTGCCCTGGGATTATGGGTTATAAGTGCTAGAAACCTGGTGTTTGATGTGTAATTGTTTAATGATGTTGGCGAACAGTTTGGAAGTGAAATTTGAACCCTGATTTGTTTGAATAAATTTTGGTAATCCACATGTCAAACAGAATTTTACTAGGGCTTTAACCACAGCTTTTGCTTTAAGGGTGTGCAGAGGTATGCCCTCAGGATACCTGGTGGCCGCGCACATTAAAGTTAAAAGATACACATTGCCTGCCTTAGTTCTTGGCAGCGGTCCAACACAATCAATAATAATTATCTCGAAAGGTTCACCTATCACAGGAATTGGCCTTAGCGGAGCAGGGGTAATGACCTGGTTGGGCTTTCCCAAAATTTGACAGAGGTGACAGGAATGGCAATATTTGGTAACATCAGACTTCAGAGCTGGCCAAAAGAAATGTTTCAAAATGCAATGACATGTTTTCTTGACTCCAAGGTGCCCGGATAGTTTGTGATCGTGAGCTACCGCCAGAACATGACTTCTGGAGGACCTTGGAACAACTACCTGAAGCACAGAATTCCACTCATGTGCGGAGTTAGGAGGTGTCCACTTGCGCATGAGTACATCACCATTTGAAAAATAAGTTACGGGATGTTGTGACAAGTCCATCTTGTTTACAGCCGCAGAGAAACATTGGGACAAAGACACGTCAGCTCGCTGGGCAGCAGCAGGTTCAGCGTCGTCTGTAACAGAAGACTTAATTTCAGGCACATTTTAGGTACAGGAGGAACCATAGTACATTTAGACACATGTTTAGAGTTGTTAGGAGACAGTTCTGTGGAGTGGCATGGCATTTGATTCGGAGACAAGCGATGTGTATTAGCACGGCGTTTGATCCGGATCAAACGATGTGTATTAGAATACAAAGGGAAGCCGATACATCCGACCAGAGCCAAAAGGCGCCTCTTGATTATAACAGTCTCCGGAACACGGGGTTCCCCATGACCATATATGGACCTCACTTCCGAACTTTGAACCCTACGGAGCCAATTAGGTAACGAGGTTCAGGAGAGACCCAATTAGAGCTGTTTAGCAATGCACAACTCCACAAAACCAATCAAAAAACAGCACCCCCTTTGGTCAATTGTAACTCATGTAAATGTACCTCCTGTAACTGTATAAAAAGGAACTAAATCCTATACCTGTCGAACTTCTGCTCCATGCTGATGTTCCCACACCTAGTTGTGCAAATAAACCTTCCTGACTTTGCTACGAACATCAGATCTGCTTCTTTATCGGAATAAAACACGTTTTGGTATTTGGGACATCTACCAACAGAGTCATCATCACACAGAAAAGTGTCAGAGAGATCCACCACATCTTTGAATTTTACGAGCTTGAGCGCATGTGACCACACACGCTGTAAACACAGAGGGAAACTCATGCACTAACTCATCAGTGCGGACGTTCACTTCACTTCACTGGCGACCCTGACAAAGCACTTGACAGAATGAGGGACTGGGCCGCTCCAGTATCTCTAAGGATGTGCACAGAGCAACGCACAGTGCCTGTACCAGAAAGCGAAACAAAACCATCTAAAAGAAAAGGTTCGAATGAGGGGTCAACAGGTGACATAGATAACATGCTATCGACAGGCAGAGATGGAGAGTGAATAAGACCTACACTCTTCACAGGGCCTTGTGATTTCTGTATCTGGGTTTTACGTTTTAATGCTGGACAAACAGCAATAAGATGTCCAATTTCATGGCAGTAAAAACATTCACGGGTTTCACCAGAAGGGTCAGGGGACTTGGAAGACTTGGACACACTGGGTGATGTTTTAGAACTAAAATTGCGCTCTGTAACGTCTCACCTCAGAGACAAGAATGTACCCTTATGGGTGAGCACAAACTCATCAGCCATGGCAGCGGTGTCAGACAGCGAAGAGACCTTTTACTCATTTAGATACAGAACAATCTTTTCAGGGAGGCAACTTTTAAACTCTTCTAACAACAGTAATTCCTTCAGCTGCTCAAAATTTGACACCTTACTTGCAGAGGACCACTTATCAAACAAGTTAGCTTTCACATGAGCAAACTCAACAAATGTCTGATTAGCAGTTTTTGTAGCATTCCTAAATTTTTGCCAGTATGCTTCTGGCCCTAGCTTGTAAGCTTGTAACACAGTAGTTTTCACAACATCGTATTCTAAACTTTGCTCCAGGGACAAAGCGGAGCACACTTCCTGCGCTTCCCCAGTGAGTTTACTCTGGAGAAGTAAAGACCATACATAATTCAGCCATCGTAAAGTTGTGGGGATTTGTTCAAACACTGAGAAGTAGGTATCCACCTCACTTTCCCAGAACAGAGGTACCAATTGAATGTGGTTAGTCACGTCAAAGTCAGGAGAATCAGTAGAAGCGCCACGGGATGCAGGTACAGGAGAAGAGGCGCTGATGGGCACAGGTGCAGCGGGAGAGGCAGGTATCGGCGAGGGTGCAGGCACTGCAGGGGCAGCTGCCGACGGAGATGTGCCAGTCAATGACCGTTGTGGCAAAGGAGTAGGAGCAGGTTGAGGTCTGTCCTCAATCGCCAACTCCAGCTCTTTAAGCTTGATTTCCTGGTCAGTCTCAAGCTCAAAAGCCCAAATTTGCAGAAGCACTCCTGCCTACACAACTCCAATTCAAGCTCCTTCATACACAGAGCAAGCATTTGATCACCCCGAGGCGAGTGAGGATCACCAGGATCTATGCGGGCAAATGCTTTGGCCTCCACTGACGCCACAGCCTGTAGCGTCCAGGCCTGAAAAGCAATACCTGGGACCTGGGACCTCTCCCTCAGGGAGGATCTGCTGTAACACCAACTCTGCATACAATGCTGCCTTAATTTCCCGCTTCCTTGCACCACGAGGTACCAAAATGCTAAAGAAGTCTGCTACCAGGAGCAAATCTTCCTTACAGCACAGTTTAAATTGTTCCAGTGAGGGACAAAGAGTAAACTGCTCAAAGTCAAGTCGTAAGGCCATCACCACAAAACAACTCTATCCAACAAATACACAAGTACCAACACCCCCATCACAAGAACAAGTGCGAAAAAAAAAGTGGACAAACGAAAAAGTGGAAGAACCCCCAATCTGTTACGGCCCGGTCTAGGGTCAGGCCATAACAGGGAGAAAAAGGGGAGACCAAAGCTGTAATAAGGAAAACATAACAAAAATGTATTAACATAAACATAATAAAAGGCAGTGAAAGGGAACACAAACTCAGTCGAGTCGATAAAGCCAAAATAAGAAACAAAACACACAAGCAAGGGGGGAAACCAGTGTGAAAAAAAGATATGAACAACAAAAGAAATTGGCATCGACTCCCTGCTTCCCACACACAATGACACAGAAAACCAAAAAGAAGCCAGATTTAGCAATGTTTTGACCTATGATTGGTATGTGTGCATATATATCACTTACATTATACATTATGTAATTATACTAAATCTTATGATTTCCAGAATACCATTATTTTACATTATGTTTGGCATAAAAACATTAATGTAAAAACATCAAACAATATTACACGTGTATTGAACGTTTTATATATATTGAACATTGTAAATTAGCATTTCGCTACAAACACTAAACACAGTGCATCTGGTCCTTGTGCATAAATGTATGTTACAATTCTACATCCTATTATTCTGTCTTGTATTAATTAACAAAAAAAAAGAAAGAAAAAAGAAATTGGCTCTCAGACGGGAGCCGGCTCCCATCGTTCACGTAAAGGAGCCGGCCCATAGACCCGACTCATTCGCGACCGACACATCACTACTAGGTAGAAACATAGCTCATACCCACAATACCTCTTCAACAAGAATTTAGCACAGTAAATATCATAAAATATCATAAAACAGGAGTGAAATGAAGAAACAGAAAGGGAAAAGAGTGTAAGCAGGGAACATACTGCTGTTTATCGGACTCTGAATGCAAAGATTGCTGTTGCTGTTATCGCAAAGAAAACACTTAGCAGCAAGGCATTTGTTTTTTTTGTACATTCAGTATAACAACACTTTGTCTTTCCGATTGTTACCTGTCTGGAATCAGTTGTTCCATTACTGGAGGACTAAAGAGAAAGGTTCTGTCTGGGGCTAAATTGCAATTAGTCTGCCCCAAGTGAGTCAGGCACCGGTTAACTTGGGATATTGAAGTGAAAAGGCCCTGTAATCAGCCTTCGGTCATGTAGAACAATGCATAAAATTAAATTGACATTAGTGAATAATTGTGTAATGAAAATGGAAGAGAAGAGTTAATTGCATGTTACAGTGAGTGTAATGCCCAGATAACCTTGTGTTTAATGCTATTCTTAGCCTGACTGCCAAGACTTTCACAGAGCCTCTCTCAGCAGGAAGTCATTAAAGCCGTGAGTAGATAATACTGGCACACAAAAACCAAAGTGGCAACAATCTAACAAGAGTTTCTTTCAGGGCTGTTTTCTGAGAGGGCATGTTGAGGTAATTTGTACACAGTTGATTGGAATTAAAGGTCACTGCTGCCAAACGTCTGTGGCCAGCACTGCTGACCAGCTTCACTTACCAAAGGAATACTCAGGTGAATGGGCAGACATTACATGTTCTGAAGATTGACAGCAGAGCTGGGGGGGTTCAGATGCCATGCCGTCTGCTCTAACCCCCTACTGCCAGTACACTGGGAGATGGGGGATTGCAGAAAGACAGGCACTTTCAGAGACATGTCTTAATGAGTTTACTCTATAAATCCATGTCCATTAATGTTTCAGCACCCAGATATGACATCATTTCCATCTGTGTTTCCAGTGATCTTAATATTTTAGATCCAGTAATTTAAGATGTTCTGATGTTTCTCAAGTAAGCATGTGTAAAAGGTCACTGTTTACCTCAAGAGATTTTGAGATCTGTAGTAAATGAAGTGATGTGGCCTTAGAAGGGTTTTGTATCATAATCGAGGGGTGCATAATATGTAACCGCAGAGTATTCCAGCCCTGGTGACAGCTTGAAATGGGTGTGCATTGTGCTCTTTCAGTTTTTGATTTATTACGCTTGAGAGGATAGGGAGCATGTACCCATATGGATTATAGGAAAGGACTGTATTTGCCTACTGTGCAGCTTGTTTCAGTAGTACAGTCTTTTTCCTTATTTTCTTTAGCACTATTGTAGAGAGGTTTGCCACATAACAAAGCGTCGACTCCTTTTATGATTCCTTATGAGTGTCATCATTCAGGTCCAGCTCCACTACAGTCATATTCATGGAGCTGGAAAATCTCAGGTGTTTTCCTCTGAAGTTCTCTATTGTGGCTACCTCTATATCCCACTCACTCAGAAAGACCAGAGGCTACTTTACTCTGAAGTCAATGAGAACCAGCATTAACTGTTGAAACACAAGGTGTATGTGTGTGGTGTTGAGAGTTGTGGCCTGTTATAGAGAGAAAAAAAAAAAAAACATGGAGAATTATGGGACAGTTTATCCTCTCCTGATCTCGGTGAACTGGGAGAGGATTGTTATAATGACACTTTAGGAGCCCAATGGCAGATGATGTAAAATATAGAAACAGAAATGAATAAAATAATTCCTTCATTGTCTACAAGGAGTTCAGTTCAAAGGGGGAGCAGCACAGATGAGATATTTATAAACACACACACAACAAAAAATCTAAACAATAAAAAAGACTAAAAATCCTTACCATATCAGTCCATTATCATAGATGAGTCACTGCCATATTTATTTTGACATTAATCTTGGTAACCAAATTGTTTTGTACTTCCTCAAGTTGTTAAAATTGAATATTTACACATATTTAAAATGCTGCCAGAAAATTCTAAATACATTATAGAGTATTGTGTTCCTCACAGCACACTTACTCAGAGTACAGAGTACAGACCCCACCAGAGACAACTTATTACATTCTTGCAGTTTATTGTGGTAGAAGGATATACATTATCTACAAAACACACATTTTTTTGTAGGCACAACAGTTAATTTAAATACAATTTAGAATTTCTATGAGACCAAGTATTCAAAATACTCTCAGAATAATACTTACTATATATTCAAAGTTTGATATGTTGGACAGCATGTATTTACAAGTTACTTTAAGTCTCAGAGGTCAATTTTTCCATACATTCTTTTTAACTAAGACTTGTAAAGAAAGAAGTAGTTGCTTTATGGAAGATTTCACAGGTCTTCTATCACAAGACACCAGGCAGCTTGTAGATATATTTCGTTCTTGCATTACTGTCTATTCTCTTGCAACAATTGCTGTTTTAGTTCATTTACATCATTGGAAGTTGACAGGGGGTTCAGCTCTGGGGTACCTGTACTTTGGGGGAATTTTGGGAGGTTACCAAGGTAATGTCTCATGTGAATTATAAAACATATGAAGTGACAGATTTTTGCCAGAGTACCAATTTAAACTAAGTATGTGTGTTATGTTATAAGGTTTGTGTAATTTCACATAACACTGATTCCATTGGTGAAGAAAATACTTTCAAGTTGGAGGTGTATGAGGTATACATTTCAGTTAATGACGTTTAATTATTTATGGTTTTATAGCATTTCAATATATAAAAAGCTTCTTTATTTAACTGATAAGTTGGAAATACAATATGAGTGTGTGTGTGTGTGTGTGTGTGTGTGTGTGTGTGTATGTGTGTGCATGCATTCCTGTTTTTGCAAGAAAGTGACCTCATTAAGCAGATTAATTTGTGTGTTGAAAGTTCTTCCCCTGTATAAATATACAATGTGTATGTATGTATATGTATGTATTAAGTAATACAGTACCAGTCGAGATTATTATTATTATTTTCCACATTTTAGAATAATAATGCAGACATTGAAGCTATTAAATAGTTCAAATGGAATTATGCAGTGACCAAAAAGTGTTAAACAAATGAAAACTATCTGTATTTTAGATTCTACAAAGTAGCCAAAAATATGTTTTTATTAAAATGTTTTTATTTTTTGGAAGGAATTTCATACATAGGCATCATTTCCGCAATTTATATTTGTCTAAGAAACAAATTTCAAGCATTTAAGCATAAGTCTTTAGATCAAAATGTATTTGAATACATGTTTCCCATTACCTTAAACAGATTTGTCCAAACTTTTGACTGGTACTGTATGTATGTATACCTAAATCCCAGTATTAACTGTATAACTACTGCATGTAATTACAGTTGAATACAGTAGCTACATCACAGCCTCCAAAACAGCAGTAGCCAAGCAGTTCCTCATTGTTTTCACAGCGAGGGTGAAAGACTCACTTCACACATTTGTCACTTTCCTGTCGTAAAGAAAAAATGTTGCTTCTCCAAACAGAGGTGGGCTGTTTATTTCTTTTCTGATAACACTTTCTTAATGCCACACACAAAAGAGCCTGGCAGTCAGGAAATTACACCCATTTAGATCTGACCCCCATAAGGTCATAATGACCATTAGAGAGCGACTGTGACCAGCAATTAATGTCTTGCTGAAAAGGTGTTATTTGTGAGGAGACTAAACACCAGTAACAACTTTTCTGCCTTTTCACTCCAAATGAAAAGCTAGGCTCCAGAGTGAGGATGTTAACAAGAATTAATTTGGTGGAAAGTAGAATTTGCTCATTAGTCGAGTTTGTAGGTGAAATGCGAAGCTTGTCTCAGTAGTAATTAGGCAGACAAAATGAATTGTGCTCTGACTCGCTCACACCTGCACAGATTTTAAGGTGGGGTGTGCTATTTTTTTCTTTTTGCTTCACAGCACTGAATGGATTTGACTTATATTAACAAGTTTGATCTTTTGCCTCCCTCTCAGGCCTTATCAGTTGATGAATCTAGGTACATGCCATTGAATGGGAGAAAAGCTATAAAGAGGAGGTTACAGAGATTTGACTTTAAAACATTTTTTGCCCACTAATAATGCCATGAACAGGGACATGCTGGAAATGGAGGAAGAACTGATCAGAGGAGCAATTTAATGATACATTGGTCATGAATAGTTCATTGTGTATGCTTGTGCAGGCTTACTTACTGTGTGGCAAGTGAGAAAGTTATGTTACTAAATGCAGAGCACCCATTAATGCATTGTGTAATCGTTTTGGGAGCAGCCATAAAGATAGGGGGAATGAACTGTACCCTATGCATCTGCTTTAAGGTGTAAGCTTCAGCTGTTAAACAACATTGCAAAAAAGTATCATTGATAATCTGATGCAATTTGGAGGATACAGATTAAATGAGAGTAGGAATAGGGGTAATAGGGGTAGTACTTAGATTCATCCACATGTAAAACATTTTGGATTTTGGTGCTCCTGTGTGAGATGTCAAATATACAGACAGATAATGCAGGGTTTATATGAGGATAAGATCAATATCTAAAATGAGCTATCAAATTTAGAATGGGTTTTAATTAAATGAGCGGTGCCTTAACTCAGTAATCTTTTTATTAGTACATGCAAAAAATACATTGAAGCAGATGGAAAAATTAAAAATGGGAGGCCAAACACAGGGGCAAATGCAAAATGTCAGTCTGCCACAGCACCTTTTATTTCACCTTGCATTTTGCAAAGGGGTATGACAGTTGAAGAGTAAAATCTCTTTATGAGGTTACTTCATGTTTGCTGTCATCTGCCAGCTACATCAAAGGAACATGAAGCAGTCTGTAGATCGACTGCCTGCTGGTTTTCTCATTGTTTTTAATAGGGTCCTCACAGCAGGCAGTGATCTAACAATTTGTATTTCCCAATTCTTTCTCCTGAGCACTCTCAGGACTCTGAGTTTCCCATTCCACATCTGCGGAAGGGTACGGGAAAGAGGATGCTGCCCCATGACCTTGTGTCCCTGGGGCTCTATTGGTTTTGATGTACAGCAGCCTGGACACAGGCTGTGCAGCCCACCAGAAGGTAAACCACTCACGTGAATGCCATGTTTAAAGAATAACGGTTTGGTCTCTGCAGTATATGGAGACCACTCTCCTTCTATGCACAACTTAGGTAATAGCACTATCCCCTTAGTGATACTACTGTGCACATTTGCATTTATGTCCAGCTCCTTAGTTTCTTGGCTTCTTGCTTTATTATCTGTTTTTCTGCGCTGAAAGTCACATTTTTTACCATTTGAATAATGTCTTACAACATGTGCGGTACTTGTGCACATTCCAACTGCAAACTTCCTTGTGAAGCATATGACTTTGTGCATGTCTTGTCTGTGTTTTTATTATTTATGTATGCATCAGCAGCCCACAGAAACACACTTATGCAGAAGGATGTGAGCAACAAAAGCCATGCTGGTGTAATTGCCATGCAGAGTGGGACATGATGAGTGTGTCCCTGCAGGACCGAGCTCACAGGCTCTAGGAGTCTGCAGCGCATCTCATCCATTAGCCTTCTTCATCTCCATAAAACAGGGGGCAGAGGGGACTCCAACAGACAGAGGAACCACACTGGTGTTTTGGGAAGCCTGAGCAGTGGGGCTCTAGCTACTACACCTTTTCCTTTAGTACTAATTACAATTACTAATTTTTAAGTTTGCAGGCATTGGTCCAAACTACACAATGACTGTGCTCAAAAAAAAAAAAACAATGAAATATGAGTTTCTTTGATGCTAAATTGTGCTTTTTATTGTTTTCTTTCTAATGCCAATCTGTTAGTCATAACTATGTGTGTATTTACATTAACATCAGCATACACACCCATTGGGTAACAGAACAACTAAGATAATTTTCCATAAAGGTGATTAATGCTGTCAGGAAAGACAACAGAAGTGTAGTGTAGTATCATCATAACTGATATCTCTTTGAAGAATAAATGTGTCTTGACACTGTAACATAAAAGTTCTCCTTTGTCCAGAAAACTGTGATTTCAGTAAATGTACATGAAGTGTAGGTTCATCCAAGCATGAGTTTCATGGAGGGTTGATACCACAAAATCATTTCATCTACATTTTATTGAAGTTTGTTAAACAAAAACAAAAAGTCCACATAAAGTACATTTAATATTTGTAGCTGTATGTTTAAATGAGTAGAAGTACTGTAAAAGATGCTGTCTCCTGCTGCTCTGCATATTGACACTTCCTTGTGCAGATTTACCTGTCTGAATATTACTGAATAATTTAATTTAATAATTTTATCATGGTTTTCATTTTGTGTAGTGTGCTGATCAAACAAGAATCTGTTATTAAAAGTCTTAATTACAATTCCAACTTGACAAATTCTGATATCCTTGCAATACGCTTAAAATTAATAATTCATCAGCTGAAAGTATCAAGATGTCTTGTCAGTACATATGTACCTGGGTCCAGATTGCTTTGTTATTGCGATACCCTATAAGTCAGTCAGGGATGCCTGTGGCATCCCCCTGCCACCCTTCCACTATCATGGCTTCTCATTGTGATGCAGATGCCCCATCTTTTTGGCCATATGGCCAATTGTATCTGTTCTGTGTTCTCCCTAATGTTTGCTATTTTTCTGCCCTATTGCCAAGGACTGACCTCTGCTGAGAGCATGTGACAGCACTGCAGCTTCTGCACTTCAACATCCCATGCTTTCAAAGGGAGAACCGGTACAGGGCCACATGCCCCATAAACCATAAAGCCATAAACCAGTTTGTTTAGTTTAACCAATGAATTAGACCTGTTCTGTAAAAAAATCTGATTGCTCATGAGAGCTGACACCTTCTAATAAAAACTGACTGGCTAAGAGAAACTCTACCCTGATGAGAAATAAACCTGACACCACTAATAGGCAAAGGATTGGAGCCAGGAAGATGAAAGACTAAGGGAAGAAACTATTCCATTCTTCATTACTTGCTCTCAACCACAAGTAATACAGGCATGCATTTTCAGATTATATATCAGTCATCAGTGTGTTTGTTATTGATCCCATAGCTAAAGGTGAAGTCTTGTGAGAACAAACAACAATTAAACATTTCCAAGGACTTAGATGCAATTACTTCATGTGCAGGTTCATCACTGAGTTTATTTGACCTGGTATTACAGAATTTTGGCAGGCATGTCTCCCTAAACCCAGACACTAGTTTTCATTCTCTTGGACAGTTAAAACTAGATAAAAACGTGGACCCACAGCACAGATGGTTATGTATTTTGTAGCATCAGTCAAGAAAACATGATTTCACTGATCATGTCAATGATGTGAAGCATTACTCTGTAGATCCATTTTAGGCAGTATACTGTTTGGAAAAAAAATGTAATGACTTGTTTAGAACAGCTTGTTTCAAGGTGTGTGGAATTCATGAACACTATCTGCAATCCTTTTTCTTGAATGCTGCTCCATGGCTCCCAGTTTTGACAGTGTTACAGAAAAGCCTGCATACCACTTAAAGTTTGAATAAATAAGTTTGACATTTTAATTTGCACGTGGAGTGAGAATGGGGGTCCACAAAGGCTTAGTCCTTCAGACTTGAATGTATAATATTCACATGCAGTAAAAGCCAAACCAGGATTCCCCAACATGTCTCTGTAGCTAATGAGTTTGATTGAAACCAATTTTTCAGTTGAACTGAAAGCCATCATCTGGGCTTCTCTGTGACTAAATATTAAGGCAATTTGAAAGCAATTCTTGTCATACTAAGCTATACTGTAATGTCTTTTCCTATACAATCTGGCTTTTCTTCCCATCTCTGTGATATAAGTTTGCAGAGCTGTTGAAACAGAATTTGTGAAGAGCTTGAGTGTAAAATCACTTGTGTAATTACAGTTATGGCTTTAGTTGCCATGTTATTTATGCACACCTACATCTCTTGTCTATTTTCAAGTTAACAGCTGGTATGCAAAGCACCTTTTCAACAAATTAAATGCTTTCATGAACTTATTAATTGCATCTTTATTGTTCTAAAATTATGGTTACTGATGTTAACACAGATAGCATGGTCTACTGGGCAAATGGCTTCTGTGAGTGTCACTGTCCAAATCTCAGCCATGAGTGAACCCTGCATTGAGAGGATTGTGGGAGCTTGCTGAACATTGACATTTACAGAAATTAAGCCATCATTTCAAGGTTATGCTGAAAAATCATTTCTTTCTCTCTCTCTTTGAGTCAGAAATATGAAGCTTCAAAAGAATGACACCCTCTACAAAATGGATATTTGAATCACAGAAAGAATGTGGAGTTTTCTGAAAGAGATCTCTGTGATGCATTCTTTCTTTTTAATGTGGTATACTGGGAAACATGTTGAATGTTGGTTTCTCTGATTAACCTTCCTATTGTCCTGGGGTCTTAATGACCCAAAATCATATTCAAACCTAAGAAAGTGATATAAAACATTAATCTAAGTACATGGCCTATGTACCTTCCTAAAATGACCCCAAAAATGGAAATTTGGCAATTTTTAAAAAAAATCATTTTCAGTGTAGCTGCCACAAAAAAGTAACACCTATTGTCTTAGGGTCAATATGACCCGAGATAACTTTTGATCTTTATGAGCAGCTCTGTCTAACTCAGAGTGCCACAAACTCATCAAGTATTTCCCCATACTCATAAATACCTGGTACTAGGCCCATTTCAAAGATATTAGCATGCATGCTAGTTTAGCATGCTAGGTTGGTAGCAGTACACAATTTCCATGTTTTTCCATACTGTATCAAAACCACTGATGCCCCCTGACCTCTAATGATTGACTTGACATTTTACACATGCTCAACTATTAGCAGCACAGAAGCTGACCTTGCACAAGCGTAGACTTTTCCTTGAACAGTTAGGGAAAGATCTTGTGGCACCTGTCATGGCACAGAGGGAGCGCATTCCACATAATGTATCATCAGCATTGCTGGTGATTCAGGCAAGAAAAAGATGTGCCCAAACACCAAAGCAACACTGCAATACACTGGCAACAAGACAGAGACAAGCAGGGTAGATATAGGGCTGGGGTGACGAGGAGATGGGATGCAGGTGGGCAGGCAGGCAGGTGGAGGAGATCAGGTAATCAGGTGGGCGGGGACAGGGTGGAGAGCGGGGCAGGGCTGGAACACAAGGAAAACAGTAAACAAAGGCACATGGACCACACTGACAGACAGGGAGAACACCAAAACAACAGCTAGGGGGCCGGAGTACTGACAGTGACATGCAAACACATGCTTACAACTTTTGCCAGTCATGTGTTTGAGATAACATCTCATGATTTTTCTACACACTGTCAACACACTGTATAATAAGAGGGACTGCATGTAAAAAAAAAAAAACTACAAAAAAAAGCCACCCCTCCCCCCCCAAACTTTACCAAACTATCCCTTTACCCCACCTACCCATATCTACCCCGATACAGAGCAGGCACCTTGTCGAGGTGGGGTAGCTTGAGTGTCTCAATGATCATTTGAGCTATACTGATAGGGGGTGTACCAATCCCTGTGAGGTCCAACCATGTCAGGAAGGCCAAAGGTGAGAGATTAGACTAAGACCAGGTCTTTTTTGTCTATTATTCATTTGAATTAGTGTATATTTGGATTATATGGATGTTGGAAAGAGCAGTAACTCAAAGATTTTGTAATCAGTCTTGAAATCAACTTGTCTTGGTTGAAGCAAAAAAAAAAGAGAAAATTCCAATTCACACGCTTCCATTGGGCACTTTAGATGTGTTCATGGTAATATTACAGAACCACAACCTCCTTGACTTAGTTTAAATATGTCTGTAGATAGTTTCATTGGCATTCATAAGTTTATAGCTTTATCTTCTTTCTCTTACAAAATTTGAACATTCAGATGTTATAGTCGGCTACTTCAAAAGGGGGACCTATAGACTTAATTTATGTTGAGATAGTTTCAATTCATAAATATCAGAATCTATTACATCTTAAAAGGCTAAGAGTTGTATTTTGGGGAATTTTATGACAATTTTACCTATATCCAGAACATTTTTCATGCTTTTGCAGTGCATGGGACCTTTGGGGGGCGCTAGAGAGTTAACAAAACAGCTTATGTTGTTTATGACTATTTGGTTGTATTCTACACTTATAGCTGTAACATTGTGCCAAATTTCACATTTGTATTCAAAGGTTTAGTTGAGTTATGAGACAAATTGGACCCCGGGTCATAGTGACCCAAAGGTAATAGGTGTTAGTATTTCTTAAGACAATAGGAGGGTTAAAGCCCATTCATTTTGTCCTAATGCACTACTTATTTCTGTAAAACATTATTACAATGCATAGAAATATTCTGAAATAGTCTGTGGTTCTGCAGTAGACCCAATGCTCCAGTCTGAACAGAGGTACCAGACAGATTGTCTTCTAGCGGGTGGATTTTGCACATACATCCAGCCACAGGGTACCCATAAATCCACCAAAAAACAATGCAACAGAACTACCCCAATGATATGCAAAATACATGTACAATACTATCACAGATAGGAATACAGTACACAATATTTTAAATGTGTGGTGAGATGACCATTTGTTTGTTTTTGTGCCCTCTTACAGAAATAGAATAGTTTTTTTTTATTATTCTTTCATCGAGACATGTTTCTTTGTTCCTATAACATAATTTTAAATTTGGAACTAGAATGAAACATGGAACATACAGTGTTGATGTCTCCAAGGCTACAGTCAAAGACTACATCCTGACAGTGAATACAAATGTATTCATATCCTTGGTATTTCTATATAATGCTATAAATCTTAATCAATATTACACTTGATAGTATCCTCAGCTCCTGTTATGGGTGTTTCCAAAAAAGTGAATGTTTTGACGTGTTGTGTGTTGTGTGTTTTGTGGTGTTTGTTGAGATGGCTTACAGAAAGAGATTGGATATGTCTCCAATACAGAAGTTCAGAGTCATTTTAATTTATAACTAAATAGGGATATGTCTGCTACATTGTTTCTTAGAGTGTAATTAAACTACAATTTTATCAATGAATGTGTTGTTTTTTTACATTTACTATAGCAGGAATCCTCAACAGAGAGTCTTTAGTTTCACTCACTTTTCACTACTTGTAATGGAGAAATGTGAATGGGACACTCTGTGATTAAAAAAAGGAGAGTGCTCAGCCACTTTGACAATTTAGCGCACTTCATATACATGTCTGTTAAAGTGTACAGAAACACCGCAAGAATTAACACCCCTTAAGTGTTTCTTTTGTGTAATTTATAAGGAAGATAAAGAACACAAACCTGAATAATATGAATCTGAACTGAACTGAATTGAATTGAATAGTGCTTGTCAGAAATCTAGACCTTATACTGTGCATAACAAAGCCAATTTTGTTTCTTACCAGGATATCCAGTTAAATTTTCAAAGTATCTCTAAAATAAAATGTTTCAACATGACAAGAAAGGCCAGTCATTACATTAAGAGTCAAATTCAAAAACAATGCTCTCCTCAGCATGCGGAATTCCATTTGCTGATGGTATTCAAATAGCATTAGATTGTAGCAAAAATAAAATAAAATAAAAATCTGATCATATTGCTTGTCTCCTCTGTTGCTGAACCACTTCACATTAGTTGAGGGTCAAAACAGATTTACAGATTTTCCTCAGTGCCTTTTCTTTAGTGTACTCATTCATTTCTTTAAAAAAGCAATTTCTATTCTTTGTTTTCTCTTTATGAAATACTGTCCTTGAGCTTTGCCTAAAAGAATCCAACCTAAATGCCTAATAATGCAATTTCAGCTATGATTTAAAACTCATGTGGAATGAAGTGGGTTGAGAATAGTTTAAATAATGACAAGTAAAGCTCTCTGTAGACAGAAGTGATTTAATTTACTTCCAAGAGAGGCACAACAAACCTCTCATAATTAAGGGCGGCTGTCATCTAACACATTTTAAGCAAAAAGATTCATCTTATGGGTCCTGTAGTGAAACCCCAGTCACCTCAATAGCTGACAGTGATTGTTTTTCATGTGCATTGGCATTGCCTTTGGGCACCAGTGAAACTGAAAGTTGTCAATTAGCAGTGTTCTCCTTTATATGTGTGGAATGCACCTGCTCTCTGCTTCTCCCATGGATTGCATTCCACCAATGCAAACTTTGCACTCAACCTCAGATTAAAAGGACAGAGGTCTAGTAACATTCTTAAAACCCATGTGAAACACTTGGCAGCCGAAATGGAGAGAGTTGGAGAGTGCCACTAAGTTCTGAGTGAACATAAGTGAAGCATTCACTTTTTATTAAAATGGAACTCGTTAAGGTAGTGATAATCATACCGTTATATATCCAACAGCTTTGCGATTCATTTGAGTAGGGCATCTTGAGGGACAGGGAATTCTCAATGGTTGATGCCTGTTGACCTGTTGGCAGGAGCTCACTTCAGTTTGTCCTGGGACCATAGCACAGGAAGAAGTGTTGGGCTGTGCTCTGCAGAAAAGCGTGGGAGAGGACACAGGTCCACTGCAGGAGGGGACTGAATGCATGTCATGAGATCACTAGGGATAATACTGGGCCATGATATGCAAAGCTTTTTATTTTCACATTTCACCAGATTCCCCAGATTGATATGTAATGAAATTTCATCAAAAAATAAAAATTAATTTGTGGAGTGGTGAGGTAGAGCCACTGTAGTGAAAAATTAGGAGCAATTTCTAACAGCTTGTGCAAAAATCTGATATGTTCTCAGCAAGCAGCACATTAAATTATCTTATGTAATTCAATATGCTTAATTTGGATGGATAATTTGGTACCATTGTAATAGTTTTTCAAAAATATAAATGAACATGTTTATAATATCCTGGTACTAATGAGGGCCTGGACATTTTTAAAAATAGAATAGTAATGTGTGTCCCTGTGCTGACAATGGCATCTTATATGGATGTCTCGACAGATGCACTCAGGTGTTGAATAATTTTCCAATTTCATTTTTCCAATAACACCTGTTTTAGGGTATTTCTAACATAAAAACATTGTTTGTGATAATACAGCAAAGTGGCAGAAAGGTAATTGCACTTTTAGTATTGCTTCATTAATGGTTACTTAAGGCAATTTACTTCAGTACAGACACCGGCAACATACTTTCAACAAAGGACATAGTGTCATGGGAAGATGTTTCATGTTAACTGTCTTTAGTGTCCTAATAAACATGACCATAAAAGGGTGGTTTAACAAGATGCATGGATGATACAACACAGGCCTATCAGTCATTTTTCAGTGTACCTTATATCACACCTATGCATGTTGACACATGGAGGAGGCAATAAATTTGAGCTGTCACATAGATAAACCTTTTCAATTTTACTTCTTTTGAGAGGGATAAGTCCCTTTTATTGTCCTAAACACCAGAATTTCCACAGCACAATGCAAACAAGTCAGAGCACTGTACAAGCATTAATGCAGTCTTCTCACATTAGTCTCAGTCTTCTCAGGATCACAACTTGCACAATGTGAACATTGCTCTTGGGTCATCTGTACCCATTTATCACTGCCTTTGTGCTCTTGTATTTGGTCTCTGAAACTTAAAATTACCACAGCTTACTAGTTTATTTGATTTGATAAATCATGTGGATGACTAAATCAGAACATTCAAGTCAGCTGGCTTCGTCTGTGACATTCCATGAAACAACTTGGATCGTGTGTAGTAAAAACAGCTAAACATTTAACACACAGTATTACTTTGAAGTACACAAATGGGCAGTAGCCCATAAATGGGAGCCTGCAGGACTTAGATGTTTATTATGCACACAATGAGAATTTGGATAGATCTTGCATTTCAACAACATTGTCTAAAGCATAATGATTTATAATGGTCCTGGAAATGATTATTAATTTTCAGAAGGATTATACCTGTGGGCGGTAACTAGGCCATTCCAGACAGAAGCATCTATGAAAAAGTACTTCATAAGGAAAAAAAATTTCCCCAAGGAAACAACAACTAATTTCTGCTTTAATCAATCTATACCTAAGAAAAGTTTGATTAAGGGTACCCATATCCTTTGGGAAAATTTGTGTTAAATATTATTTGGTTTGTTATTTATGAACATAATTACTTGTGTCTTTTGAAGTTTGCACTGGGAAATAAGCTATATTTGAAAAGTAAACTATGTATTGTTCTCCTTTGTTTATCCTTTGACGCTATCATAAAACATAAATGCTTGTTGATTAAATGGCTGATATGTGCTTGCAAATTGAGCTTATATCATTTCTTACCTCCCCACTGTACACAACTGCATACATGCACCTATAGCGGGACTCATAAATCCATATGATATTATAACACAGAGGCTCCCCAAAATCAATTTCATTTTTAATAAGACTGAGTGAAATTAGAAAGCAGTGTCATGGAGTCAGTTTAGTCTCACAGTGACTAATGTCAGGGATCATCAGTCGAAACACCAGGGGAAAAATATTTTAAAAGAATTATATTGAATTTTTCAGAAAAAGTGATCTCAAAAGAAACCTATCAGGGGAGTCATTTAAATGACAATTGCCAAGGGGTATTTTGATCCATTCAACCAAAGAAAGGCGTTCATAGAAGTGTATTGTGTTTAATTAATGTGCCTATGTTATTCTCTAATGAATAATCTAAATATCTAAATATACAGTAGATTATTCCTTTGTTTATTAATTTGAGTATAACATAAACAGTATTTGGCTAACTTCAAATGTCCATACAAACACTTAACTCTCTGGTGGCCAATGTATAGAGAATACAATTGATAAATACTGTCTTGTATAAAATTTTCTTTTCCATTGTAACACAGATATATGCTTTGAATCTCTGAGACCCAGTCACCTTTAATGAATCTGAATTTATGTAATACAATATATAAAAAGAGTACAAGTAAATATTAGTGCTCTCTATTTCATTTCATTCAACTTGCTCTGAACATAAATGGTGGTATACCTCTAAGAAATGATTGCTATCTTAAATTTTATCCCTTCTGTTTTAATCGTTTTAAAAAGTGGATTTAAAAATAAATAAAAGAATATGTGAATTATAAATGTTTAGGCCCAACAGGAAACCAGCTGCAGTGTTGTTTCTCACCATTGATATCAGTGGCTTTAGTCAATCTGGGAGTTTTTTGTAATGATCAATCAATATTCTTGCTTTTATATTACCATGATTATATTTCCATTTAAATATGCAGGGTTATGCAAATTAGATCTTTTGAGGCAACATTACAGCAAAGCCACTACCTGTATTCCAAAATGTCAACTGAATATATACACCGGAGTGGAGGTGAAACACAGGTAAAAGATGCTTGAATGATGCAGAACGTTGACTGGTCTGGGACATGAGGAACACAGAGTCCACATTGCCATCCAGAATTTGAAAATATGATATCTATGTTTTGGGAGTTGTGCAAAAGTGTAAATGGTACTATCATTAATTTATTATGGCATGAACTAGTAACCCCATAAACACCTAGTGCCTCTGTAATGCATTGGTTTGTATATACATAACAATTATTGCTGTCTTGTATACCTCTCATATCAATCTGAGAGAAACAGACAGAGAGAGAGTTGGCAGGTGCACCAAAGTGCTCTAATAGCTTTTGGCTCAACATACATTATTTGCATTTATTCATTTGTATATCTGTAATTAATCAATTGTGCACCATCGGCCCAGTTTGCAACCTTTTAAATTAAAGCATGCATTGTGGCTTGGATTATGAGGTTTTATTGTGTGTTCTTTTCCCTTCCTCTGCCCAGAGCATTCCTCCTGCTTTTCCCTGGTGCACAGGCAGGGTGGGGTGTGTGTACAGGGTCTCCTGGTGCCTGTTTCACCGGCTACTACAGTACTTTTTTTGACATTTTCAGCATTCCTTCTTTTCTGGGCAAGTAAAGAAGGTGCAGTGCAGCTACTTTGCTGAAACCAATAGCCCTGATCCCTTTATTCTTTGTAAATGCTGCATAGTTAAAGAAGATGTCTATTGATCAAATCTATTGATCCTGTTCCTCTGCTTAAAACAATAGTTTCTCTGTTGCAGTATAGGAACAAAGAGAAGAGAGTAAATCTTTAACCTGCTCCATCTACTCCCTGATTGATCACAAGTGATATGACTGTTCTGGAGACAAAGGTTCAGGAGCTGTCATTATCTGTATTGAATAACCTAACCGATTAAAGAGGTTTGCTCAGTTGTTCTGTCTGCCGTTCATTTAATTAATAAGGCAGGACCAAATGAGGTTTTATAATAGGGCCTGGTGGTGTTTGAAGCTTTGACATTTGGTGGGCCGCACTTGATCAGATTTGTTCAGCATGGCATGGTTGACCTCTGCTTGCTATGCTGGTACCACAGCCCCATGCTGGGAGCACAGCAGACTCCCACCAAGGCACCAAAGGGGCCTCCTCCTCACCACTGAAAGGTGAGTCAGATTAATAAACAGACTTCAGCCACCAAACAAGACAGGTGGCAATAATCCCAACAAATGACACATTTGAAGCCTCTCACACAAAAAAACGATTTCTCCCACGCTCCATTTTTCAAAAGCTTTGGCTTTATTTGAGGTGCCCTGTTGCCTTGTCGAGGCACCTTATATCCCATGGCACAGTGACCCACCCCCTGCCCTTCAAAACCTTAACACAGACACTGGCAGTGTTGCGCTTGCTGGGAGAGGTGGGAGCACCAGCGGCTGCATTCCCCTGGCAGGCAGCTGAAGAGGTTTCAAACTACAAACTGCAAGACAGCTCCATCGACGCTGTCAGACCTATGAGAGCATGGAGAGAGCTGCCGTGGCTGGTGATTGGACTTAATGCAACTGGCAAAACAGCATCCCCTCTGGGCCCATTAATCCTGCCAGTCCTACAAGTGAGGGAGGTGACTGAGCGTGAAGATTAGTGAGCAGAGAGAACGCTTTGCCCCTCAATTGAAGGCCTTTCTCTCTCCCTACAAAATAAGGGGGCAAAATTAATTTCCCAAAGATTGATTTAAAGATTAAGGTAAATATTTCAGTGCTACTTCTTAACCCCTTAGAAACTGTGTGTGTGTGTGTGTGTGTGTGTGTGTGTGTGTGTTTGTGTTTGCATGTGTATCGAGGTAGGTTGGAGGGTGGGGAGGTTCCAGCAAGATGATGGAACCTCCCCACCTTCATGCAATAATCTCTCAAACAATGTGAATGTGTCTGGGAGTGTGAGAGTCCTCAGCTTCTGAAAAATGACTTCTATTCATTGCTTTGAGTTCAGACAGATATTTCTGTGGAGCATGAAAATACAGTAACACTCATTACATGTCTATTTTTTCAGTATCCAGAAGAGTTTCATTAGTAGAGTACATCTCCCTATATGACCCCGTCTTCACCCTGAAACCTCAGCTTGCTGCTTTGTGCTTTTAGGGGACCTATAATGTTAATGAAATAAAGAACACAAGTGATCCTTCTGAGACAGCTTTACAGAGTTGCGTCCATCCAATTCAATTAGAAATTAAATTGACTAACCAACCATAGCTCATTATAGGAATCAATTACTCAGAACTGTCTTTTGACCAAAAATGTAGAAAATAAAAAATAATGGTCATACTTCAATTGTCTACATTGTCAGATAGAAATTAAATCCCCCACCTCCCCCCCCCAAGTTCTCTCTCATTTGCCTTCATCTCCATCTGCCCCTCCCACCACCAATACATTTTACAGTCAGCTGTTTTTCATGGTTGCTATTTTATGGTTTATGTGTGGGTTTTATTTAATTTCTACTTTGTCATCTGCAGCTGCACATCCAGGCATACTAATCCCTGCCATGTGCAATCTTCAGGGCAATTTGCTGCTGGAGTTTTCACCAACAACAGACCCTGTCAGAGCATGGCATGGCTGGGTGTCTGATTAACTTATGTGAATGTGTTGTTAAAAGATGTTTTCAGCTCTAACAAATGAATCCACATTTTAGCAAGAAAGTGAGCCAGGAGGAGGGGTACATATCTAGGTAAATATCTTCAGGGTTTGTTTGCCAGACTACCTTTTTTATTGTGTTTTTGTTTATTTCTTATTGTCTAGATGCTTCTCCTCTGAATGTCATTATTGTGCATGGGGGAAGGTGTGGACCCCCACCTGGCTCACACTTGAAGATCTGATCAGTAATTATGGGTTCTCCTTAGGACAATGTTATTATGGCTGTTTTCATGTTTGCAAACCCCCCACCAACCATAAATTGTGTATTTAAATTTAATCATGAAATACATTTTCCAATAAATTTAATATACCGAGACGCCTCCTTCAGCTTGTGACATGATGGGAACTAAAATATTTCCCTGCCTTAATGTTCTGTTAATGAACACTTCTTATTTTATATTTAGCGTAAAACTATATTGATAATCAATGATTTTGAGTTATAATGTAGTGAACAAAATTCTGTACATATAATAGTCAGATGTGGAAAATGTATTTGGGTTAACTGAATACTCATTAATAATGACTGTGAAAATAAATTGTGCCCTACTTTTTGCATCTTGGATGTTAAATAATCCCAATAGGCTGCTTCCTTGCTTTTTGATTGATTGGAATGGGCCCTAAAGGTCATATTCATAAAACATTAGAGTGTCATCATCACACTGCTGTCTGTGACTGTTAACTGGATGTTGCAGGTTGCTATGTTGTTACAGTGGCAGGACCTGGAGCATTGTGTAATTTGCATACACATTTTTTCTGAAAACCCCTCTGTGGTCTATATAGCATGTATGTGGCCTGTTTCATCAGCAATGTGCCATGAATTAACTCCATAAAGTAGGATTAAAAAAGACAATATTCTATTCTTTATCCACTTTTTACTGCAACTTAACTGCAAATATAAGTTTTAATTTTAATATGTTTGTCAAATGCAGTGTGGCTTGCATTACTGCATAAGGTCAAGGTCAAGGTTACTTTATTTGTACCCGTAGGTAGATTTGGTTTGCAATGGATGGGTTCATACATCTTGACACACTTTTTACAAAACAACACAGACAGTAGACAGCATAATAAATATGATAAAAGTGCTCCAAATTCAATCATCACTAAAACCACTTGAACTAAAAACAAAAATTAAATTAAATTAAATTAAATAAACAATTATATAAATAAATAAACATTGCTTCTTTATCATCGTTGCAATGTTGCTACGATTTGTTCAACTTAGTAATGGCTGCTGGAACAAAGCTGTTTTTACACCACTTTGTTCTGCACTGTGGGACTATAAACCTTCGTCCAGAAGGGAGAAGCTGGAATTCACTGTGCAAAGGGTGGGAGTCATCATTTAAGATCAAGCCAGTCATCCGCTGGAACTATCTGGTGTACAGGGACGCTGGGTTAAGCTGTGACCCCCTAATCAGCCTACTAGACCATTTAACAATTTGACTCAGAGAATTTCTGTTCTTTAAAGAAAGGTTTCCAAACCAAGACACTAAAGAAAAAGATAAAATTGATTCAATAAAAGCATGATAGAATAAGGTCATCATGGTTTTGTCAATGTGAAAATGGGACAGTTTCCTCAAACAAAACAAATGCTGGTGCCCCTTTTTGCACACAGCTTCACAATTTGCTTCAAAATTCATTTTTGAGTCAATAATTGTCCCAAGATATTTGTAGGATTGCACACATTCTACTGTCTGACCCTTAATGGATGTGACTTCATGTATGTGGGCATGTTTTCTAAAATCAATTATCCTGTCTTTTGTCTTAGATAAGTTTAACTGAAGATAGGATTTCTCACACCACTTGACAAAGTCGTCAATGACCGGGCCATGGCTGGTCTCATTGTCCTGAAGCCAACTAACAATAACAGTGTCATCTGCATACTTTAAGATGGTCCTATTTTCCCACCTACTCTGACACATATTTGTGTAGAGAATAAATAATAGGGGTGAAAGCACACTTCCTTGTGGGGAGCCAGTGGAGGAGCAAACTTGGCCAGACAGAGTTCCGTTTACCCTCACTCTTTGTGTCCTGTTAGTTAAAAAGTCAAGAATCCAGCCCACAAGATTGTTACTCAAGTCAAATTGTTCTAAAAGCCTACTAGTTAAAATATGGGGTTGAATTGTGTTACAAGCTGAGGAAAAATCGACAAGTAGAAGTCTAGCATGAGACCCATTTCCCTCCAAGTGTTTAACAAGTAGATTAAGCAAAGTGACTGTGGCATCCTCTACTCCTTTATGTGGCCTATAAGCAAACTGCATGGGATCAAGTGCATGCTCAGTTTTCCTTAAGATTTCTGACCTTACCAGTGTTTCTAGGATTTTCATTAAAATTGATGTAAGAGCGACTGGTCTAAAATCATTAAGAGTTTTGGGGCAACTAGATTTAGGAACAGGGACTACCACAGCATCCTTCCAAACCTTAGGTACATGCTGTGCTTGTAAAGACTTATTAAAAATGTAGTGGAATACAGGACTCAGTTCTTTTGCACAAGATTTAAGTAAACGACCACAGATGTTATCAGGTCCATGTATCCTATTTACTCTTACCGAGAGGATGGCCTTTTCCACATCATTTTGGTCTATGTAAAAGTGCTGATTATCCTCAAGTTTGTTACTCAGTTCCTGAATTTCATTACTAAAATCTAAAGTATCAAAACGATCATAAAATCAATTAAGGGCATTAGCAAACTCAGTATCTGAATTGAAGCCATCCAGGGTGACCTGACTGCTGTTCTTTAATACAAAGGACAAATCAATAGTATTAGAAAAAAGTCAAATTGTCCTAAAGTGGAGATTTTAAACTTCCTCCCACTATTCACCAGCTCAAGGGGCTTTCAGTGAAGGGGTTAGGGGGAAGGGGGCTGTATTATATATTTATTTGCCCCTTCGGTGAGCTGCAAAAGATGACCTCATGACTGAATGTGGTCCATCATTTTGGCATAAAGGTCTTGTTGACCAGTTGACTAATTATAGTAAAGTTAACTCTAATGATTGTAATGGTTCATCTGTCACATGGTTCACAGATGACTTTGAAGTGTATCAATCTACTCAAAACTGCATTCATATCAAAACATGAATATCAGTGAATAACTCAGAGGCAAACAATGGCATACACAGTACTGACTATCAGGCCAGGGACATGCTTTGTAATTTTACTGGCTTCATATTGAATAAGATAATGTTCTGATTCAGTTGCTGATATATTTTGCCAAATGTAGTAATGTTGATGTTTGAAATTGAACTATTTTGTTAAGAACTACCTTGATATCTGCCATCTAGCTTGCCTAAACTGATGAATTTCTGCAGTTTGGTAGGCTCATTTTCTGTTGACCACAAATAACTGCATAAAATAAGAGGAGAATCCCTGTGTGACAAGTTTTATTGATTACATGAAACATCATTCACATAGGACCAAAAACACCCATAGCCGTGTCATATTCTGTCTAAAACTAAACCTGTGCACCCCCTTCTGCAAAAAAGGGACCAGCTTCCTTGAAACTTATCTCAGTGACATGAATTGTATCTAAAATGAATGGATGTGTACAAATAAATGGTTACAACAAAAAGACATAAGGAGTTCTTGTAGTAAGCCAGCATTGGAACTGTACTCTGTAACGTTAAAACAACAAAATGAAATTAAATAAGCAACAATGTTTCAAAGGTCCGCTTGTTAGCAAAGCCATTCAATAGCTAGCTAGCGAAACCAGTAGTACCATTAAATAACATGAAGAACATTACTACAGCAACAGTTCTTCTCTGAAAACATGGGAACTGGATCTTGTTATGTTTTTTGATTGGGCAGTTTTGTGTTGTCTATGCATATGTGTAGGCAGAGGGAATAGGATGTGAAGTCTGTCATGTATGAGGAAGAGAATGCTATGAAGTATGATTGTGGTGTGCACAAGTAAGAGTCCTGAGAGCGTAACTGTAGCGTGCCTCAGTCAAATTGTATTGAAGCTCCACTGAATGAAAGGAACTGGCTTAGAGACCTTGTGAACATCAAGAGAGTCAGCTGTATCACGAAAGCACACCACTCAATTTATAGTCCTAATAGTTACAACTCTGTTGGGGTTAATCTCAGAGAGTGGGGATTGAATATGTGAAGCATATGTTAACAAAACACTTTAGCATTTTTGATGATTTTAGCCATGATGTTTAAGTAATTGTCGTGAAGTGGGCACAGCTTCCACAGCTAACTTTAGGCATACCTAGTGTTGGAAGAACTGTCCAACTCAGTAACAGGAATGTTTCTTCCTCACCCAAAGAGCTCCCCAGTAGATGAAATAGACTATTATGCGATTTTTTTCTACTAAACCATTTTAGCCTTTTTAATTTGTCTGATGTAAATACCAGACTGCTTTCTTTCATGGGAAAAAAATCAGATATACTGTGTCACAATGGTTTGTCTCAATAATGCTATTTTTTAGTCCAGTCTGTAAGGATAATTGGTTCCATCAAGTAACCTCGGCCCTGATAAAGGCATTGTTTAAACATAAAGATGATTGAAGGTAGACAGAATATGGAGGGTAGGGAAGGAAAAATACATACAACAGATGTATGGTTATGTATATTTTCAAGATCTTGGCATTCAAACTTTTAAGGCAGGATACCAACTACTTTTGATTACTCAAGACCTTTCATGTCTGACGTCCACTTCACTTTCATATCTCCCATTTTACAGTATTATAGCTTCATCCCTATGAGCCCTGAGCGTAAAGCTTCCATTGTATGGCAACACATTAGCCCTGAAGAGCATTTGCCTTGGGAGTTCTGTTCATTATTCTGGGGATGGGAGAAATGTATTTCTGTTCCTTGTGACTATTCAGGTACAAAGCTCCAGGGTAAATTGTTTCCACAAGCAGTATTGTTGCACATTGAATCTTTTTTAAGGCAGTGCCATTACTACAAAATAATTACATGAAAAAAACATCCACTAACAGAGAGAGAGAGCATAGCAAAGTTAGATATAATGCTGCCGCTATGAAAACAGACATGGTTAAGTAAAACTGACAAAAGTGGCTGACAAACTGATAATGATGGGACACTTAGCCATTTGATATACCCATGTCTTAATTGGATCTTCCTGGATCAGTCTGTCTTCTGTATTATTGTATTTCACAAACACAAGCTGTATTGATAAACACATTGATGCATTATTCACAGTGAATTTCTATTAATGTGAAGGCATTTTATTATAACAAGAAACATGCACACTGTTAGATGTGTTAATGAAGCCCATTTGCAAACCATCTGTCTCTAGTCATATGTGATTGACCAGCAGATGCAAAGTAAATACCCTTTTTAAAATTCTTATTTCATATCCTATCATCCATCATATTCCACAAACTGTCTACTTTGTGATTTCTCCATGTTTTAGAGACACTCCCCAGCCCTCTCCCTGCCCTGCACACAGAATACCTCTTTTCTGTCTGTATTCATCTGCATTGTTCTCTACATATCTTTGAACTTTGACATTTTGTGAAAGGGTCACCATTAAGTATTTCATTTTCATTTCAATTCAAGTCTACATCCATTCACAATTGTTTCATTGGCAATACTGCTTGAGTCTGAAACATTTGTGACTGATTTAGAAACTGACGCATTGCTACATCACATTTGGCACCACACCTCATAAGGTTTAAGCCAACAATTATGAAACAGTATACCTACTCAGGTCAGCTATACATTTTGAGGCTTTGCTCGCCCATAGATTCATCCATACCTCTCGCCCACAAATGGGTGATAAACCTTTAGAAGCAAAGAGGGGCAAATAAACGATAATTGTAAATGGAGAGCATTAGAAATATTAAGGGACTGCAGTATTCACTGACCTTTTGAGTAGCTCACTTTTTAGAATTTGTGCAAGTGCCACCTGGTGTGCTCAGAATGCTGGTTCTTTTACAGCCAGTTTCTTCTGCTGTCGTCAAACATCTGTGTGCTAAGTGATAAGACAATTCTCCTGCCTGTTACATAAGTTGCTGAGGATGACGTTATTAGATAACCTCTCATACCTATTAAGCACTGTTAGATTTGTCACTATTCCTGAGGTCTGCTGACCAGGCCTATGATATTTAAAGGTCTACCACTTCCTTTTTACATGGTGATGCAATGAGTTACAATCTTCAGCTCTGGACCAGGAGTGCAGTTTCACTTCAGTCCACACTGAGGCACAGAGGAAACTGGATAAATGCTTTCAGCTTGTTCTGTTTGGACAGGTTGTAACCATGTGGCACAGCTCTGCTGACCTCCAGACTGTGGATAAACAGTGTGGTGGGGCCAAACAGGAGAGGGATCCATGCGGAAGAGTCCTGGGGATACACGCAATATTCTTTGTAAACCCTTAATCTGTTTGCTTTACAGATAGAACCCATTTGGATTCAGTCTGTTTGCTTTGATGTATACAGTTTGGGATATCAGTTGTGATAGTTTGATTTTCTGTTGGCTTCAGAGACCAGCAGGGTTAGGAGGGTTACTTTTAATATGTAGTAATGTAATAATGTATATATTCCACTACAGATTACAAAATACTTGCCCTAAAATGTAATTTGTAACGTATTCTGTTAGATTACTCAAGGTAAGTAACATAATCTAAATACTTTGGATTACTTTCTGAACACTGTGTTATGGCATATACTGGTTGGGTGATTCTCACGAACCAAGTGATGTCAAAATGTAAATAACTAAATTTGAGTGATTTTTTTACTGCAATACATAAAATACAGCCTATATTTTTAATTATGGTAACATTTCACATGAAAAAACATTTAAAGCATTTTATGAAAGTTTTATAAGGACGTGCACCAGTATAATTCTCATTACCGATATGTTTTATGATGAAAGAAAAAGACTAATTAAAAGATGTATTTTACTTAACTTTTCACATTTAGACAAACAGGTGCATGAAATGATCACAACGGTACATTAAAGGCAGTTTTCAAAATATTTTAATATACTTTGTAAATGAAATTTCTCTCATTGCCAAAATACAGAAGCCATTTGAAGTAGCATTTGTTTTTTAAGAATGTTCATCTGACTAAGGTTCTGAATGGTTATTTTTAGAATGTTCAATTAGCATTGTTGTGGCTAACATTTTGGCACCCCCATGTTAAGTCTATGGGCATTTCATCGCAGTTTCTTCAGAATTGTAAATGTTAATTCAAAAACTGTACATTACATGAAAACATGAGTTAGAAAAGGCACAAGCCACCCTAAATACATTGTGATTGAGAAAAGAGTACCTTAACAATTTAATGTATAATATGCATAGTGTAAAATTGTTGGAGTAATCACAGTTGAATATGAAATTTCACTTGTTTTGTCACTGTATCCACTCATTAGCTAGTTAGCTTTAATACTATAGCCTACCTACTAGCCCACTAGCTAGCTGAATAGCTAATTCAGTGCAGCCAAACTATGCAAGATAGCTAGCTAGTGATCAATATTAGCTCAAATAATGAAAAAGAGAACTTACTTCAAGATGCTTCTTCAGGTTAAGGTTGAAGCAGATAGCAGTTTGGTTGCTGGCAAACACAGATGGCATCATACTGTTATGTTGCAACCTTTGCCAAATTTGAAAGTAAAATGGTCCCAGCATTTCCATGACACAAACACGTTGCGCTGGTTGCTTTCTGTCTCACTCTCCATTCTACTGCCTTGTGAGTCAGGCAGGCTGCGCACTTTTTTCTTCTTTTGGGAGATACACTCCGGAGTTGCCTATCATTGGATTGATTTTCCAACTGAATAAACATTAAATGAAAAAAATAAATGAAATTAAATGAAAAAAATCCAATGTAATCCCTTCAGTAATCTAAATATTTTTAAAATGTAACTGTAATTTGATTACCATCAATTTAAATGGTAACTGTACCGGAATACAGTTACTCATATTTTGTATTTTAAATATGTAACACTGTTACATGTATTCCATTACTCCCCAACACAACACAGTAAAGAGAGTCTCAGATGAGTCACTGCTTAAGCATAATGACTTGACTCTAGCAGAGTGTAGCAGAGTATCTATTGTAAAGTTATGCAATTGAGTGCATTTAAGCCTGAGAAAATCCATAGTGAACTAAGTATGAGAGACAGAAAGAACTTGTTATAATCTAAATTATAATTGGCAGTGCTGCATATAGAAAGATGCTCTATAAGCTGGCATTGTTTTCCCCATAAATTAATTAGAACTACTCATGAAATAAAAAGAGGGTAAAGTTCAGAATCTGGTTGTGATGAATCGTTTTAATTCCTCAGTACCCACTGACATGGCTTTTACTTGCGGCAGAACGAGCACAGACAGAAACGGCTAAGTAATGAAGATGGATGCATCCTGTTAACAGGCAGCCATTTATAGGGGCTTGATGTAACCTTAAACATTGCAGATAGCTCAATGGCACTTGCTACAATAGATCTAATTAATGAATAGCAGCCTTGAAAGAAGATGAGACCGTGTGCATTTGCAGATTATTTCTGGACACCAATTAAATGCTGTTCAAATATCACATGTAAAATTTTTGGTTTCTTCCTCGTGAGGCATGCTTAGAGGTGCTTTCAGACTTCTAGAGGTTTCATTGTGTTGGAGGAAGGTTCTTCCTGGTGCAATGCACTTCGTGCCCTGTGGTCAAACTAAATGTTTTAGTGACTTTTAGTTTGACATAGGATCTTGAGATACCTGTTTAATGGCATCTGAAAACTAGCTGCATAGAGGCTTAAATTATTGCAACATGGGTATTATATGGCTATTGGATCTTTTCAGTGTTCAATCAGAACAATCTACAGGAGAATATCTGTTATTACAGGAGTGAAGCAGACTTCAAATTTACAGCCTTACAGAGCAGAACCTCCATCACGCATCTCTGTGAAAGAGCAGCAAAAAGAAGCACATGTAACTCACTATACATTGTCATATCTCCTTCTGACTGCCTCAGCAAAATGGGAGACAACTCCACAATCATGTAGCTCAATTATTGGTAAGAAAGATCAAAGTGAACTAAGTAATCTGGCTCAGTTAGGTCTCCTACAATAGGATGCAGATGTAAACAGAGTAGATAGGAGGGCAATGCAGAGCCATCAAAAAAGCACAACAGGTGTGCCATGGGCTACCTGAAGATATATAAGTGAAACTGAAAAAGCAGCTGTCTTTGTGTGTAAAGGTAAAGAGCCAGAGTTTGCTAAATGCTATGAGCAGTGTTAGCCTGCTCCATGTCAGGAGGAAAGGCAGGAGCAGGTATGAAGCTACAAGCCCCTGCCACGATAGCTGTTTATTCTAACAACAGGGACATTGTTTGCTTTTCATTAGGAGTGAAACTGAGTTCAGTCAGATATCTGAAGGTCTATTGCTCTGAAAATAATGGAGGTCAGTCTCAAGTCTTAACATGGCTGGTCAGCTACGTGGCAGCACAGTATACTACATAGTTATCAGGAGGAGGCCTGTTTTATCTGTTAGAAATAGTTGAACAACCCATATCCGTCATTACAAAACACGCAGGTAGTATTGAGTGCTTCTGTTCAAAAATATGACTTACTCAAGCAGTTAAGAAATGGTGAAAAACATATTTCACAAATCCTTTTCCACAAAAAAGATGAATAAAAAGGTCATAATTTATTCATTTACATTTATGTAATGTTTCTGTTGAAAAGGAATGCTGTTTACCGATTACTATAAGTACTACTAACTGTACACAGTATTTCAAAAGTTACATTTTTCTCTGTTGAAAGATGTGTGATTTTCTTGTAATATTTTGAACATTTTCTGCTGGGGTGGACAGACTTTCTGAGCATACAGTACCAGTCAAAAGTTTGGACACACCTGATTAAGGCTAAGGATTAAGACTAAAGACTTATTCTTAAACGCTTGAAATTTGTTTCTTAGACAAATATAAATAGTGAAGTTGATGCCTCTGTATGAATTTCTTTCCAAAAAAAATTTTTTTTTAAATATGTTTTGGCTACTTTGAAGAATCTAAAATATAAGATAGTTTTGATTTGTTTAACACTGCAGAATTCCATTTGTGTTATTTCATAGTTTCTAAAATGTGGAAACAGTAAAATTAAGAATAAAAGTTGTGTCCAAACCTTTGACTAATACTGTATGTTTTGGCTCATTTGGGTGAGGAATGCTGAAGAATGCTTTGGGTAAGGAATGCTCTGAGATTGCATATATTGTTCCCCAGACTTTGAAAGCATTTATGAGAAATTTCTTGTTTTATTTTTAGTGAGAGGTAAACAAAATGTGTATTTGTATGTATTTGAGCTACGCAAATCACCTACTGTACTTTTCACAGCTTATTATCATGAGCCACTTTTGAGTACGAGAGCTGCTTTTGAATTGCTGACATACTGTAAGCCTCTCTCAGGGCCATACTGTTGCTTCTATACTCTTTGTGATAACTGCCTTGTGACACCTCATCTGGGATGATAGAACATGCTCATTTCCTGTCTGCTCTGGGGGTGGCAAACTTGGATGCTTATTCAGGAATAAGGGATTTATCCATGAGTAAACAAGAACTGAATTCTAGAAGAAGCTTCTATTTCTGCTGAGACATAATGTCCTGCTGTGTGTTTCCATCAGCATTATCTACAGAGGTGAGCTCCACGGGGAGCAGTGGCCAGCCAGTGGCAGACTTGGCTGGTCCTGGCCTTCACCCTAGCTCTGCTGGGCCTGGTCCCCTACGTGGTATTTCGCATAATGACAGCTTTCAAGAACCCACCCCCACACCCCTTGTTCAGGGCGGCAGCAGTCTGTTTTGGCCTGCTGTGGCCTGCTTACTGAGACCCTCCTGATGAACTGAGCAACTGTTGGACAGAAAAGGCCTTAGAAATTAATTTGGAGGCTGTGACTTTGGGGGGTGCTGGGGCGCACACATCTGCACCTGTCTAACTGTTTGGATGTCATTAATTATGTGGCCCCCACCTCTGTGTCCTGGGATTGGAGATGTGTCATTATTGTTTACATGAAGTTGAGACAATTGCAGTGGTATTGTCACAAAGCCTATGCTGTTCTTCTATGTTGGCTGCCGCAGCAATTAATGAAAGAAAAATAAATTTATATAGAGAAATGAGAGCAATATGCAGAGAGCTGAGCTTTGATATTCTGCAGCAGCAGATGGCTCCACAGTTTGTGTGAATATTTGTTTATACAGAACTTTGCTGCATTGAATCTTCCCAGGAGCTTGATTAAGCTGAATTAGATTTGATTTGATTTGATTTTTTCCCCCACACATTGACCCAAGCCCTTTCTAACCCTTTTCTATCTACTATCAAATAAATTTGGGAGAGGGTAACAAAACCACTGTAGGTAATGTAAAAGCTTCTTTTTCCCTCATTTACACAAAGAAATGAAACCCAGTTTGAATCAATTACAATTTGAGCTGGCTCTGCCTGTCTAATGTTTGTGTTGATCAAGGACTCCCATGAAAGCAGATGCAGTATGGGCTCGAATGTGATTTCAGTGGGACTTCTTAAAACTTCTTTGCTTTTTTAAGATTTCAGTGGCAGTCAGTGGGCTGATGGAAGATTTGCATATGAAACTTTTTTTTTGTTGATGTTTCATTTAAATTATGTTGTGGCTGAAGTGGATATTTCAAAGTTCAGCATGCTTCATCTGAAGGCAATGTCCTCTGCTCCCAGAATCTGTATTTTACCATTGATGTGTCATACATTTTTTGACTGCGCATGTAGCTATATAAAGTCACTTGGTAAAGCTGATTGAAAGAGATATGCACACTATTGGCATAATCAATCGTGGGTAACACTGAATACTTCATTGATTTTGTAATTCAAAATCTGTCACTTACGAGCATGACTTTTTTTCATCTGATATTACAAGGTAATTAAATGAATGTTAACTTGAAGAGGGTGAGTGGCTGAATAAAAGTGCCACAATACAGTGGAGGATTACATATTGCATCCAGTTATTCTGCCCTCTTCAAACACAATTTAATGAACAAAACATTAAAGACACACATGTGTGAACACAGCAGTAATCTCATTTGCTATGTGCATCTTTAAATGTTCTCTAATCATTTATGTTGTGAAATCAACACCAGCCCATTGGACCTCTCTACCGCATAATATTCTCATCACAATGTTGTGCAGTCTCATTTGGTTTATTTTGCATAATATCTGTCACATTTGGTATGAATGGATTACGCAGATTTTCCTTGGAGGTTGTTGTCTGTGGGGACATATGTCACCCTTGCACTGTCAATCACTGTCACACAGTGGAACCTGAACACACTAGGGAGAGTTAGGGTGTCCTAGGTGGGACTCTAGAAAAGTCTGCAACCATGTATGGCTCTGTGCTTAATGAGCAGCACATACCCATAATAAGTTGCCAGATTAAGACACCCATAATATGCAATTAAATGCCTCACCGCCTGGCTTAAAATGGTTGTTGTTCATTTCTTGTGCATAATAACTCAATCTGGCCACCGGGAAAGCTCTAATCAAAAGCAACAATTTAAGGCCTTTCTGATGGTTCTGGTCTCCTGAATAAATTATTTCAATTGCTGATGAAAAAAAATGAAACCATAGATTCTTACCATGTGCATAATAGCCATTTACTGCATATTGTCTACTTTTCTTCTAGAACACCTATGAAGTTACCATGTAGTATAGTGGATGAGATAACAGGCTATCTGAAAGGGATTAGGATCAATTATGCCAATTATGCTCAGTTTTGATTGGCTGATTAAAATAACCTTCAAAAAAAAGATTCCTGTATTTGTTAGGTCTGGGCAAGTATTTATTAAGCATCTCATATTTACTCCAAAGAATTCTGATAGTAACACCTCAGAGTAGGCAGTAGGAGCTTTCAGCTGGGACTAAGACCATTTCTGACGAATAGGCTTCACTTAAAGTTCTGCAAACAAATAGAACACTTTCCTCGGTTTGTCGTAAATATTGAAAAAAGGCTAATAAATGCAGCCATGCAAAGAAGTAGTGTTAAACAGTTTGTGAACATGATCATACATTTCAAATGCCCAATGTCAATAAATGTAAAAAAATTGCACAGCTAGTTTCTGCTCTTGATCAACTTGAAAGCAACAAAAATAATTTATTTCAAAATTTTTTTGTTAATAATCACAATAATAAAATGTTAGTCTAGACTATATTCTTGTTTTATCCTTCATTAAAGTTAATATGGCTTGCAGATATTGTGGGGAATTGTGTAAACTGTTATGTGGCTGCCTTTTTTGAGGCTGTGGCAGATCTATGCCTGTAGAACATTAAATCGCCTCTTTCACAGCTCAGTTCTCCTCTCCACAACTCTACCATGACCTCATTTACCCTGTAGATGACATAATTTACATAATGAAACATTCATTCAGTCATTTATGGGTTTCATCCCCTGCCAAGTGTGCTATAAACATTAAAATGCAACATGAATGTTTGACCTGTTGGAACTGTGCATTTGCAACTGGTTGTGGTAATGGAGTCATCAGCCATGTTTTTTGGGGGTATCCCTTATCACCAAGCAGGTAGTATCCTGGTGAGGTGAATAAAAGCTTTACCCCTTCTCTTTGAGGATCCATGAGTCATGATTTGACCTAGGCTGCTTTGGCACAATTTTGAAGATCATACAGTTAGCATCAAATACCACTTGGGTATGGATAGATGCTGTGATACTGTCTTCTGTTGATATACACGTTCTTGTATTCACCTGTGGCAAGGATGTATATGTGTGTGCCATCAATTATCCTGACAACCCCTAGAAAGCCATCAACTTTTTTTTGGATGAATTTTATACTGGGTGATGGGGAAATCAATAATTTTATGACTATATGAAGGAACACAAAGGCCATTATTGTTTTAATTGTTGCTTTGCTGATGGTTGACTGTGATAGACCAAAATAGTCATTGTTGCATTTATCCCATTGCCAAGAAATGCTAGAAGTTAAAATCATTTTCATTTCATTGATAAGTGCTAATGTTCTGCTAATGTACTGACAGCCATCTGTCAGTAAGTTCTTACAGGATGGGGCAGGTCATGAGGACTCTTAAACACCTGCTGAGAAGAGTACTTTTAAGCCCGAAGAGTCTTGATTAATAGATTTATTCTAAAGAGTAAAAGTAAGAATAAATTAGTGTCAGCCTGAGAATTTTTGAGTGCTTAGGACCCATATCCTACTCTATGATACTTGATAAATACCATCCCTGGAAGCCAAATTACTGCAAAAACTACCTACCAAAGAAAAAAAATTGCACCATATGCATGCAGAGCAAGTAAAGGTATCTTTCCAACCCTTGCCCTGACATAGACATGATATTTGTTACTACATCATCAAGGTAGCAGCAATGCTGTATATTTAGCGGTGGTCCCAAAGGTCACATACTATGTTCTTCACTTTTTCTGTTCCCGGGCTAGTCTGGATTTGCAGCTGTGGGAACAGACCCACTCTCTTCTCACCACCCAGATATCAGCGTAAGAGTCCTTTTGACCTGACCTTCTAGGCCAGAATATTTCCCTCACATCAAAAGGAGTAAAGAATCCTTTGCCATCTCACTACATTACTGCATATTATGCTTCAGCATGTTAGCAAGTAATGCCTACATTACAATTCCCTTGTGTACCCCTCTCCCCCAGGAAAAAGTGGATAGCTCTGACATGATTGTTAACATGTGCAAGGGACCAACTGCTGTTTGTGTCCAGAGCTGTTTATGAATAGTTGTCAGATCATGCAAAAAACTGTTTAAATGACAATGATGAAGTTCTACACCCTAACATTTTCAGGGAAGCATATAGGCTAAGGCTAGCTGACAGCTTTGACGACTCATCTTTTATCTGGTGTTTGAGTACAGTTCACTCTGCTATACAACATGTGTGTATATGCTTGTTTTTTCTTTACTCTAGCCCTTGTCTTTTCTCCCTCTTGTAAATGTCTTATAGTGTCCAACTTGTAATTAATGCATTAAATGCCTGGTCTAAACATGATCAACTCTGCTGAATTTGTAATGAAAAAAAGATGTTGTTTGACTTCCTTTCTGAAGTAATTGTAACAAATTCAACTTGACAGATGATATTTGTGGAAATGGTGATACAATTATAAATCACCTGGAGCATTTTTCCATACTAACAATGGAAATTAAAAATGTATACCCTTTTATAGGCTTTCATTTTTGCTCCCTTCCTTAATAAAACATTGTGACAGTATTAAAACAACGAGCTGTTTTTATTTAAAGCATCATGGCTCATAGATTTTCCAACTGGACCATTTTTGGAGGAGTTTGCCCTGTGAATTCAACTAATGCTGTGTTATTAATTTGCACATGTGCTGTCATTTTATGGTTTATGTTGTGATTTGCGGTTTGTAAAAACTGGTTTATATTTAAACAATACATTAAATAGCTTCATGGAATCTATGCTGCTTGAATGTAGACATCTTGCAATTCATTTGGAGCTGGAAATTGAAGTGGCAGAATGTGGCATTGCTCTGAAGTTGCTAATCCTGAATTGTAGGCCACAGTATATTTCCACAGTATATTTCCGATTACAGAACACATTGTTTGTTTTGGTCAACCTTTTCCTCACCAGTTTATTATTCTCTGCTAGGAATGCCACTTTTCTTCATCACACTGGAATAAGAAGCCCTAAAACAAAGACAGAGAGTAAGTAGAAAGTAAATATTACACAGAGTTTAAATTTATCACTTATATTGCATTATAATTTTTTCCATGAAGAGACAATAATTTAGCTATTAAGTGATGTCTACTGTAAAGTCACAAGACTGAAAGCATTCCTTTAAAAGAACACTTTGGGTCCTTATGGAAATCACAAGTAACAAGTAAATTCCTATTGTTCTGAAGATATTTACTTAATATGTATTGCTTTTCTCAATCAAAAATATGACAGAAAGATGTTTCCTGGTGTATGTGTGCATGTATTTCCTTGTGTCCCCATGATTCAGAATGCATGTTTCTCATGTCAATGAACAGGGAATACTTCAGCTGGTCATACTGTGTATGTATATATATATATATATTAGTGCCTTGAAAAAGTATTCAGCCCCCCCTTTCTCAGCTATTACAGACATCAGCTGTTACACACATCTTTTTGGATAAGTCTCTATTAATTTTGCTGACAAGTACTATTCTTGTTTAGGGGGGTGGCTTGCCCTAGGCAGTGTGGCTGTAGTTCCATATTTCTTCCACTTCTGTATGATGGACTGAGTTCTCCACAATTATATCTCTCACTTGTTTTTAGTGCTCTTTTCTTTGTTTTGGTTTGTTCAATAGAATATCCAACCATACTGTTTGACCTTATAGAGAGGGAAGGTATTTTTGCTCATGAAGTAATTCAAAACAAGTGATTCTGTCAGAACTCAGGGAGGGACTCAAGCGCAGACAGAAAGACTGATGAACACGGGATTATGGAATCCAAAGGGGCAATCCAAAAACGTAGTCAAGGCAGGCAGAGTCAAAAAACCAGAGCAGATACGGTGACCAAAACCACAGGGCAAGAACGATGAGTGAAGTCAGAAAAAACAGGCAAGGAAACAGAACCAGAACCAGCAGGCAGACACGAGAAAACAACAGCAAGTAGTGACACAGCAAACTGGGACAAACTGGCAACAAGACAGGCCATGAGCAGGACTTAAATAGGGCAAGGCTAATGAGGAGATGGGATGCAGGTGCGCAGGCAGGCAGGTGCAGACAGTCAGGTAATCAGGTGGGCGGTGACAGGGCGGAGAGCAGGGCAGGGCTGAAACACAGGGAAAAACAAAAGCACATGTACAGGGAAAACACAACCGGCTAAGACGCCGCAGTCCTGACAGATTCACATATTTCCTACAAAGGTGGAGACCTTAAACAAATTAGATGAGTTTATAATACAATATCTTGCACCTGAGCAAAGTTAGCCTTATAATTACAAAGGGTATGAATGCTTTTTAAATCTCAAATTTTCAGTTTTTTTTTTTTTAGTTTTTTATTTACATATTTTATACCAATTAAAAAAATATGTAGGTGGGGTAAAATGAGGAGATTTTAATAAATTCTTAACAGATTTACCTTTTTCTCTTTTGAAAAAGAGGTCACATATTATTTCATCATCCATTGAAACTCCCAGATGCATTGGTTTTTATTTTGAGCTAGTGCATGGTGTCGTAAATTCCCTAATTGACTGCAATGTGTTTCCCAAATGATAAAACAGAAAGACACATTAAGAATGTAAGGTCCATAGGGTGTTTAACATCCCTATTTGTCTCAGGTAAAACTCAGCATAGTATCCTGTAACTGGGTGCAGTGTGTCATCATTATAGATGTCATATGCTCCTTCCACATAATTTGCTTAATAAATCAGTAGACTTAACTATGCATTGCAGCATTGTAGACAAAACCAATGTGAAAATTTGTATCAATGAGAGGAATTTAGTGGCAACCCAATTAGAAAAGATCTAAAAGGGGCAATGATCCTTTTTTTTACAATAAGAGGTCCTTTGTGAAGCCTTAACCACTTCATACATACTGTAAATGTTGTTTTCTTGCAAATTAGTAACACTCAGGACTTGAAGTTCACCTTGGCTTATTTCTTAAACTGTCTGTAGCTAGCCTATTGTATGTCATACAGGTCTAAACCATTGTCATTAAAGTTTCTGAAACAACTAAGTTTGGCTGGGTCTCTCTTCAGAGAGATTATCTAATCTAATGGGACCACTTGGAAAAATAAAGGGTAAATTGTATTAAAAAGTGTGAAAATGAAAGTGTTTGCTTTGATGGATTATGACAAAAAATGTAAAAAAAAAAACATGCAGAAAGAATTTGAGTGTTTCTGAGAATGTCTTTTTGGTGTGCATGCGTGCCTGCATGTCTTTGTCAATCAGGGTGCACTAGGATGAGGTTCCATTTGATACATGGCACCTCGGGCACATACTATGCAAATCGTCAGGAGACAAGTGACATGCGTTTGCATAAAGTATTCCACCGCTCTCTGATTGCAGGGGAGTGGATCTAAAAACAAACGGATGCCTTTTTCCTCACTTAAGTACTCCCATTTCCCTGCATTGCCCTAACAGACAAAAAGGCTTCCCTTGCATTGCGTTCCCGCACTCAAAATGTCTGTTCAATTTCGCCCCCCCGTGGGTGGGGTAGCCTTTATCGGGAGCCTCCCATGTGTCCCAAACCCTCTGCTGTGTTCCCCTCTCTCGATGGGTGCTGTGAGTATGATGGAAGCATAGCCTATGGTACTGCTTCTGCTACCTTTCCCGCAGGTCCGCCAGCCTCCTGCTGCCCCCTGTCAGTGTGCGTCTCACTCTGAGCCCGCCTCAGGAGGCAGTCATGCAGGGGAGGCCCGCTGCTACTCACTAACTCTGAGACAGCGTGACATCTTAACCTTTGGAAAACTGCTCCAAGACAGCATTTTAAAAACACCCCAATCCCTCTTGACCTTTCACTGTTGTTTTCTGGTTGCCTCATTTTTATTTATTTATTTGCTGCTCTCTTAATTGAGTTTACCAGAATAAGAAGGCTTCAGTCTGGATTTGGATTTTTTTTTTATTACTATATATGACTGAAGTATGAAACAGCATCGGTGGTTATAACAGTAGTCTTGTGATCCACAAAATGGCACTTCCAGTGAAGTAGATGGGTGGTGCTTACCTTCCAGTTAATCTTGTATAATTTGCGGTCCAAATATAACAGCATGCAAGTTTGTAATTTTCACACACATA
Organism: Megalops atlanticus; assembly: GCA_019176425.1. NCBI lineage: Eukaryota > Metazoa > Chordata > Actinopteri > Elopiformes > Megalopidae > Megalops > Megalops atlanticus. The sequence goes on from CM032876.1 coordinate 41,355,321, forward strand.
AGGAGGTCAATTGTGGTGATTGATGGACTGCTTGGTTGAGTAGTTTTTCTGCATGTTTGAAAAGGGACTGTATTGAATCTGGCATCCAGGCAACCAGGACAGAGTGCTCTGATTAGGTATGTAGTAAGCTTGCACCTTTCTCTGCATCAACTGGCTTTTTGTAGACCACAAAAGATCTGTTTGATGTTTTGTCATGGGCAGCTCATGGGTTATGTCATTCTGATCTGGGGATGTCTACATACTCCTGGTCCTTTTCCTGCGTTATATGGTGTTCCTGACTCAGAATAATACCAATACCACAACAAACAGTGAATGACCTCCTCTGTATTTGAGGAAAGTAGTGGACGAATGGTAAAGAGGCACACCATAACAACATGACGCCTTGAGCACTAATCACTTAGGACTGCATGTTTCCCGCCCAGACTTTCTTGTCATTGATTCTGGAATGGCTAACATGTTTTATTTTGCATGTTCTCCAAAGCAAATTGTCCATGAGTGTTCCTGACCCAAAGCGTAAGGGCTTGTTCCTCCCTTTCTGTGGCTATGACTACATGGCAGTCTCTTCTGTAGCTGACTGCATGACAGACTTTCCTCTGTGGCCCTGCAGAGATGAGTGGGATTGTAATGTCTAGAGGCAGCTCTGAACTGCTCCTCAAATGCTCTCACTGGATTATTATTATTATTATTATTATTATTATTATTATTATTATTATTATTAGTCAGACCATCTCCATGAACAGACTGTGCTAGATTTATGAATTTTTGGATTTATAAAAAACTGAAACAGACTCCCTGCAGACTAATGTAGTGATAAAGAAACAGCTTCTAGTTGCTAGCAAAGTGCTCTTGGTAAGGGGAGAAATGAATTAGATCATTAGAAACAATTTGACCTTACATCCTGTTCACACAGCTTTTCTCCAAATGAAGTCATCTCCCTAGGTGCTGACTTGCTATGGTTGATGGGGTTGTTTGTTTACTCATCAGGACCAGTATGCATGAGAAATGTCACACATCTATTTCAGACTTTTTAGCTTTGAAGTAAATTTTCAGCCAGTCATTCCCAAATTACAAGTGACTGCAGTAGAGTGTGCTAATACGTTTTGGATCATGGTCTGAATGCTCTGAAAACTTTATCAAAAATGTCTTTCATTGCGTCTGAAGCGTGCTGCCACAGGTCTGTCATTATGCACGGCCAGCAAGTCACATGATATTTGTCAGGGATGAGCACCCTTAAAAAACGCTGTCACATGATGTGCCCCACTCCCTTCTGTACTGTCATGGCAAGAACTGTGGCAGAAGAAAATTCTGCCCCAGCTAAGCAGCTATACGCTGTGAATTTTTATATATCATTGCCTGGAGGTTAGAAACTCTCATTACGCCGTGCAAGATTTATTAAAATAGATTATGGAAATGTTAATTAAGTCATTAATTACATTATTTAAGTAGCATTGACAGATAAGATTGTGTGCATGGGGGAAGTTGAAGCTCTCTGTGTGGTTGAATGGAAATTATTTGTGACAGTGAGATGCTGTAGAGACCATATCCAGAGAGAGGACTGTTTTCGGGAAGTTTCATGATGGATTTTTAAGAAATTCCCTCTTCTTTTTTGTGGTTCACCCTGGCTTTTTTAAATTAATAGGATTAGCAATGTGTGAGCAGATATTTGCCCTTAGCCAAATACTGTATTTTAAGCACATGCAGGACTGAACACTATCTAATTAGAAATCAGATGTGAAATAAATTATATACATACACAGTAAAGAATACTACATTCTATAAAAAATTGTGGATAAGATGGTGAAACACTGTGGTGTCTTTTTTGCCATCTCTGTTTGATTCAAAATTAATCATCAGTTTGACCTGCAAGATGACCAGCACTGTTAATAAACTGGCAGAACATTGCGTACAATTGTTCAGTTGCTTGTGCGCTAGTTTCATTGCAGCATCAAATCTGTTATAGTATGAATGTTTGGAAAAAAAAACATTCAGCGTGACATTTGGGTAAAGGCCTCAAACCATATTTCCAAGCTGTTCAAAATAAAATACAAAGGAGCAATCTTGAGATGGATTACTACTCGGCTGATACTATGAACGCCCTTATCTGTTGACAGCTTTGTTACTGTTAATGACAAGAAATGTCTTTTACAGTTCACTGAAGATTGAGCTTTTTTTCTTCAACCTTGCATTTGAGACTGCAGACTTTTTTGAAAGGCTCCTGAACTGTCAATAGCTGTTTTGCTAGTTAAAACACTTACAAATATGTTTCTAATTATTACGTATTTACAATATTATTTATAGTATTTATAGCAATTTCTTTGTTATAACTCAAGCTAAATAGCAAGCACATGTTCTGCTTACTCACCCTTAAGCAAAAACAAAAGCAGGGACAAAGTCATCACTCCACGCTGGCTGACAAATCCATTGCTACAATTCGGTTTCATGCCCTCAACATGGATGTCCTACTGAGGGGTGTGAACACTGAACACTGAACATTGAGTCATGAGCACTGCACATGACTCATGGTGATGACCAATGACAGGTGTGATTAAAAAATTGTAGCTTTTTAAAAACAAATCTAATCAGAGCATGTGGTGCTCTCAAAAATCAGGGCATGTGTCACTTCATTACCTCAGTTTTGAGTTGCTATGCTTCGTGTATGAACTCATGTACTAAGCCTGCTGTTCATTCTCGAGCCTTCAGTAAAGGAAACTGCAAGAAATCCTAGGAAATCTGCAGATCCTCGCCCCAACACTTCAAAACTGTCAGGGTCAGGTAGCTTCACCTTCTTCCACATTGCCAAAATCATTGCCTTCGGCTCCAGTTCTGTTGCCTCAGCCTTGCAGAAATCCATGTTTACCAGCCACAGAGAGGAATGATGGCAGTCCAAGCAAGTGTCACTATCCTTTGAACTACAAACATCTCTGTTCCTGTCAGACCACTCAAAGGTGGCTTATATTATATCATTACTCACTGGCAAGGCACTTGTCTGGGCCACTTGGGAGCAGAGGACACCAGTTTGTTCAGTTTGTATTTTGTTATTCACGGAGGAAACAAGATGAGTTTTTTTACCACCCTGTTAGCCAGCATGAGGCTGCTAAAATATTTCTCCGGATTTGCCAGGGCTCCCATAGTGTTGCAAACCATTGAGTTAGTCATGCTTGCTACCATCCATCAAGGTCACTCAGAGGATATTAAAGAAGAGCTGGCTTCCAGGGAGTTGCTCATCCACAAATGAACTGGAGCGCTTATCAGCATGGTCATCCATGTGGATAATCGCCTTTGGGAGAGAAGGAGAGACTGACAGGGCTATCATCCACCACCTTGAACCCAGACCTCAGCTTGAGTTGCAGACCACCCGACCACTCTCAAGCCCTCTCAAGCCCACAGGTGCCTGACCCAGGGGAGCCCATGCAGTTGGGAAGGACTTGACTCTCGCAGCTGGAGCATGATTGAAGAATGCAGGAGGGGATCTGCCTATACTGTGGCGTGTCTGGACACTTCTGAGCTTCATGCCCAGAGCTTCAGGGAAAAGATAGGTCTTGTCTGGGGATAGGAGACCTGTGACGAGGTGAATCTTCTCTCCCACGCACACTACTCTTGGGTTCCTGCTGCCCACATTCCTTTCATGAGGTAATGGAGAGCACAGCCTGAATGCTTTCATGGATTCCAGAGCAGCAGTTAATTTCTTGGACCTCATGGTAGCCAGATGCATCCCCAGCTGACCTCAACCGACTACTCTCCATAACCGACGTGGATGGGAACCCCCTGGGCCCTGTTCAGGTACATCAATGTACTGTTCCCCTTCATCTCCATATAGCACAGCATCATGAGGTCGTTCAGTTTCACCTCATCCACTGACCTGAGCTCCAATTGATCCTGGGGTACCCCTGGTTGGTCTGTCATAATCCCCAGTTTGACTGGTCCAGAAGAGTGCTGGTCAAGTGGGGGCTATCATGTCATAGCACCTGCATCCTGAATGATCTGTCTCCCTGCTTTCCTGAGTCGTGACAGGTTCCTGTGGAGTATACTGATCTCCAGGAAGTATTTAGTAAGAAACAAGCCATATCTCTGTCTCCCCATTGTTCCTACAGCTGCACCATAGATTCCTTGGAACCTGCACCTCTCAAAGAAGAATCTTCTCCTGTCAGCCACTGAAACCACTGCCAAGGATGAGTACATCCGTGAGGCCCTCACCATGGGCTGCGTCCACCCCCCCACGTCTCCAGCTGGTGCTGGCTTTTTTCATGAGTAAGAAAGATGGGGGTCTCCATCCGTGCATCAATTATAGAGGCCTTAATAAGATTAGAATCAAGAACCGCTGCCCTTTACCTTTGACGTCTACCACCTTCAAGCTACTTCAGGGAGCGCCCATCTTCACAAAGTTGGACCTCCGCAACATCTACAGCCTCATCTAGATCTGTGAAGGGGATGAATGGAAGACAGCCTTTAACACACTCACTGACTACTATCAATATTTTGATCATGCCCTTTGGGCTGACCAATGCTCCTGCTCTCTTTCAAGCTCTCATCAATGATGTTTTTTGAGATATGTTGAATCTCATTGTGTTTGTGTACCTAGAAGACATTCTCATCTTCAAGTCCTTTTCTGACCATGTCCGTCATGCAAGGCAGTCCTGCAGCAGCTTCTCAGTAATGATACCTTTGTTAAATTGGAGAAGTGTCTATTCCGTGTTTCCACAGCTCCCTTCCTGGGCTTCAAGAACAGCTTCGAGATAAACCCCAGAAAGTTTTGAGCAGTGAGCAATTAGCCAGTTTTCTCATCTGTCAAACAAGGGCAGAAATTCTTGGGCTTCACCAACTTCTACAGGAGGTTCATTCAGAACATCAGTACCATCGCTGCCCCTTTAATGGCTTTTACCTCATGGTTCACCTCGAGAAGGCTTTCTGTATCCTCAAACAGCAGATCTCTTTGGTCCCTGTCTCAGTGTTTCCAGACCCTGAGCTCCCTTTTATTGTAAAAGTCAATGCATTGGATGTAGGGGTGGGCACTGTGCTATCCCAAAGATCAAGCAGGGACAACAAGTTGCACCCTTGTGTCTTATTGTCCTGTTGACTAGTCTGGGCCAAATACGCACACAGTACCTTGTGGTCCTCCTCCACGGGTATGTCACCTTTTGAATGTGAGTATGGTTTCCAGCCCCTGTTGTTTCCTGAACAGGAAGTGGGAGTGCCATCAGCGAAACAGTTCATTCAGCGCTGTCAGAAGGCCTGGAGGAGAGCTGGGGTAGCCCTTCAGCAGGCCTCCCATCAACAGATTCAGGCCAACTGACGATGCAGGCCTGCACCCTCTTTCTGCCCTGGGCCCAGGGTCTGGCTTATCACCCGAGATGTCCCTCTGTGAGTGGAATTCTGCAAGCTGGCTCCACGCTTCATTGGTCCCTTCAAGGTCTTACAGCAGGTCAACTCAGTCACCTACAGGCTCCAGCTTCCACTAACCATGCAGATCCATCCTACATTCCACGTCCCCCGCCTTAAATTCATGGTCTACAGTCCCCTAGCACTGGCTACTATATCACCTCTGGCCCCCCGCATCATCACCGGTCAGCCTCCCTACCCAGTTCATCACCTCTTGGGCTCATGCCAGGTCTGTGGAGGTCTCCAGTTTTTGGACTGGGAGAGTTACGGCCTGGTAGAATGCTCCTGGTTTCCTGCTTGGGACATTCTGGACCTAAACCTGATAAGGGAGTTCCACCGTCACCGATCTGACCACCCCAGGGGAACATCAGGAGCCATTCCTAGGGGCAGGGGTACTGTCAGATGCTGTTGCTTCCTACAATGACCAACAGGCATCCTCATAACATCCTGTCTGTGTTTCTGGCTGCTGCTTCCCAGGGCTACCACCTTATGGCTTCTCTTTCTGTTTGTTCAATGTCTCATTTAGTTAATGTGTTACACTTGTGTCTAGTTAGTGTTGGCATATGCTTTGTCTGTTATTTAAGCCGTGCCTTTTCTCTTCTTGTTACAACAAACCTTTGTATCTATGGATTCACCCTGCTCTGCATAACAGTCATGTGGCCAGTGCATTAAATGCATCATTTTTTGCTGAAAAATAAGAAGCCAATTCAAATTAACAAGACCTATAATGTTATTTTCTTCCTTTTTTGTCAGCTTAACTAGCATCCTAATGGCAATAACCATTTTATGAATCAGCTTGAATTTTGTCACAGGGATCAGATATAAATGCAGTCTGCACAGCAACCTTGAAGTGATAACCTAAATATGACACTGTTCAATCTTGACATCTCCACTTAAGTTTGAGGTTACCAAGCAACCTGTAGTGTACTTCAAAATGTCCTGACACTTGAAGTCAAGTGGCCCTTGATTGCAGTGAGTGACTGCAAAAATAAAAGCAGAAATCCCTGATGCCTTTCTGACATGGACCTAATGAGACCAGCATATGCACATTATTTCAGAGGAACAACAACCCAGTGATCCTGGTGTTGGCTAATGTTGCTTTAACATTGGCATGGATTTTAAATAATTTCCAAATCATTAAATCCTTCTCAATCTCCCAGCTATTACATCCTAACCATCTCTCATGTCCATCAATGTTGATGACCCTCTAATATATTGGTGTGTCAGAGAAGGCTTGAACAGAATCTCCAGTCAACTCCGAAGTTTAATAAAGGTTGTCTGTTGGGAGTAGGTTGTCATTGAAATGCAATTGACTGGAAAGCACTTGTTTGCATTGTGTATTCCGCCTCTCTCCAGTGTATCTGTGGTTAATATCCTCCCACTGGAGCTATAACCTCTTGATACAGTTCAAAGGTCAAAGTTTCCACAGAATGAAACAATATAGATTAGAATTATTGTCTTTTCTACATTGTCTTCCTGTTCACAAACTGAAAAGTGAAACTGTAGTCTGATTTTGACAAGACAGTTTCCTTGTCTTAAACTAATGAAGAAGATTATTGCAAACACATTAACCAAATTCAAGCTATATGATGGCGATATACTTTTGGGTCTTTCAACCACACCACATTAATGTACATTAATTATGAAATGGATAGACATTCCTTTAAAGCAGAGGTGTCCAAATTCTTTCCTATGAAGGGCCAAAAATTAGTCTGGATGGAGGGCCGTGTGCCAAAAATAAATGTTGATGTTATGTGAAATTACATTACATTAAAATGCATTATATTTTATAGAAAATTAACATTCTAAATATAAAATAAAATTTCAAAATGATAAAAACACTACTCTTTATTCTGCTTAACAGTAATTTTATTAATTTGCAGAGATGATTGCCAAAAGCATAAAACATCCATATGCTTCTTTTTGGGAGCATAAACATTTAAAAGGAAAGACACCTTTCTGACAGAAAGTGCATGCAACTCAAGGTGCTTTAGAAAATTAAGTTGAAAACAGCTGTAAATAATTTTATATTATTTAATAGCCTATAATTGTCAGCACTCCAGCCTGAGCTGCTGGTTTCTCCCTGTCTGTCAGCGTGGGTGTGTCTTTTGTTTGTTTTTTTCCCGTGCATGTGCTTTTGTTTTGTTTTCAGCCATTGCCCCTCCTCCTGTCCTGCCTATCTGCCCTGCTGCCACGCCCACCACCTGAAGCCCATCCTGCGCACCTGTTCCCTGTTCTCTCATCACCAGCCCATGTATATGTACCCTGCTGTTTCCTTTGTTCTTTGCCTGATCGTCTCAGTTTTGTTCCTGTGTTGTTCTCGCCAGTTGTTAGTTCTGATCTGTTTGGTTTTTGACTGTTCCTGATTCTCCCTTTTTTGCCTGCTGTCTTGGATATTGTGTTTCCTCCTGTGGACTTTTTGGTTTCTGATTTTGGACTGGTTTTTTCACTATGATTTTGCCTGTGCGTTTGGACCTGAAATTAAAGGATCTCCTTTAAATGCCTGTTTTGTCTGTGCCTGGGTCCTTCCCCCTATCAACCCTGACTATAATAAAATATAATATGGAAATGGCTACTAATACCCCCACATTTTTATGGTTTTGCCTCCCTTTTCTTCTATTAACCAAAAGCAGAAAAGACTTGCCAGTTTTGTGGTAGGCTATCTTTCCCCCACAAAGAGAAGGAAGAAAGACTCCCGAATAAATGCCTCATAATAAGTATAATTATAATTGTTATAAGAATATAATATTCTTATGTTATAAGAATAATTTTACATGTGTGGATACCCACTGGAGACAGATTGCCAGGCGTTCCGCCGGGGGTATGGAACACCTGTAGTTGGTGTCCATCCGTGCAATCTGGACCCCCATCCTCAACAGCAGGTCATCAAACTGGCCCCGAGTTAACCGAAAGTACCGCTGAAACCTGCCGTCATCCAGACGCAACTCCTGAACGAGCTGGTGGAAGCTGGGCACGTCTCCAGTTGATACTATGCACCCAAACTGACCACTGGCGCCGGGTCCGGCGGGACTTCCAGCGAAGGTAAAGCACAGCCACAGAACTGACTCTCTGTCATTGATCCATGATCACAAGAAATGACAAACTGCTTGTGCGCAGTATTTATATATGCTAATTAACTAGCTAGCTATTAACACAAGATAACTTAGCTGTCTTCTATTGTGTCTAGCAAACTTGCTAGCAGCGTTGGTTTAATCAAAAGTACTTGCTGTGACGTGGCGCGAAATCTGCTTGTTCATTTTTCAGGCAAGCAATCAAACCCGTGTGAGGAAAGCGAAGCAAAATGTCACTTCGCATTCGGTTAAAACGCAGCTTAACAGCACTGTGCTGTACATTGCTGTAAAACTCCGATTATGTACTTTTTAGCTGCACAAAATTTACATTTCACAGCACTTTCAAAATAAGAGGAGAATAAACATGAGCTTGTCAAATGCCATGGCGGGCCAAAACAAAGGGAGCGGGCCCGCGGGCCCCAAATTGGGCGGCCCTGCTTTAAAGCAAGGAGAAAATGAGGCAGAATTAGCTGAAAAAAAGTTCAGTAAAAGAAGTTTTCAATTTCATCACCAATCAAAGGGTATGGAAGCTTGATTGATTTCTTAAATGCATAGTCAATTCCAGTACTTCAAAAGTTGTTGCGCACTGGGAAAAGAAATACGAAGAATCAGGGATGTGGAAAAAAGGTTAGTTTTGTAAATATGTCCAATACTTTCATTTCTTGGCAGGGCATTCAAGAAGCATAACAACTTCTTACCAAGCTGCACCACTGTGTGACATTGCTTAATTAGAGATTTTTCATTTACCAATACTTTAAATATCAATTTACGAATGAACACCTGAATGGGATCAGTAATTTCAAATGTTATTCTATCGGCCTCCACTTCTTTTTTGTGTTACCTACTTCTTATTTCTTCCTTCAGTGCCTTTAAGCTTGTTTCCTTAATTATTTAACAGGATAAATGTACAAAGCTAGAATGCATACAATTATTTCAAACAGTACCTCTCAGATCAAAGGTATCCCAAATAGGGTAGCATTGTCACATCAAATACACTTCAAACTGTTGGAGGTGCAGAAACAGGGGGATAAACAGTTGTGTGGAACCATTGTCAATGATTAATAGTTCTCTCAAGAGGTTTGTCTGTGCCTGGTATGGGGCTTATGCATGAAAAGCAGAGAAAACAATAATAAGATTAGGTTCAGGTAATTGTACAAACCCAGTTATGTGTGTAGAGTGTCCAAAAGAAAGATGGGAGGGAAGCCGGGGGGCAGTCTATCACAGGGGATTGAGCTCCTTCTCTTTGTTTTGACTGATTGCTGCGTTGGTCATATCCTCAGGTGCCTCGCAAGCTACTTCACTAGTCCCTACCAGCAGGCTGAGCAGTCCTCATTGTGCAGTCACAGAAAGTGGAGTTTTGCGAGGCCAGCATGAGCCCATGGTGGTCAGCAGCAGCCAGTCACAGCTCATCAACAACTGTGGGCATCCGAGCGGGGGAAGAGGAAGCAGGGGAATGTCAAGGCCAACTAGAGCGCAGGCCTCAAGGTCTGAGAGGGAACAGCAACGAGCACGCCCCCGGATGGAACCCACAGAAAAGCCCAGCAGCAGTAAAAAAAAAAAAAACAGATTGACTCTCAGTGACTCATTTAGCTTCTGGACTGGACAGACTTCTCCCCTGCTGGCGACTTTGGCCTTATGCCAAAGGAACAGACACCACAAAGAGGAGACATGGCTTATCAAAATAATACTGGAGGCTTTTGAAGTTGGTCTGTTTTGGGAAAAAAGAGAACTTGTATACAGTAAAGTGATTCTGGGGCCTGTTACTGCTAGGACATTTCATTGCTTTACTGTAGAAAGATTGTGGAGTAAGAGGTGAAGGCTGTCCATGATTTCTGTGCTTGGCACTTGATGTGTCTGCATTTTGGGACATACTGGCAAAGTGAAAAACACCTTACTGTACATTCCCCTGTATAAAAATTTTCTCTTTGAACAGGTGTTCCTTTGCCATGCCCTTGTTTTTAGTAACAAATGCTCCTAGTCTCTCTCCTTTATCATTATAAAACATCTTTACATTATAAATTGATCTGCTGTGTATTGTGTTTCAACATTGTTTTCATGAATAGTTTTTTTGAAATAGGATTTTGCTTAGACAACAGTTTTGTTGTTGTCACCCAGAGGTGGTGGTGCCTTTATAAATGCTGTATGAAGCTTTTGCAGTCCATTACCCCAAAAACATTCCTGCATGAGATGTAATTTACTGTTTTGTAAAAAAAAAAAAAAAAAAAAAATATATATATATATATATATATATATATATATATATATATATATATATATATATATATATATATAATAAAGTAATAAAGTGTTTCCAATTATTCCTAGAGATTCTTAGACATGGTTTTATAATTGTAACTTATAATATACTACTTATAGTAGCCTGCTTTTTAACAAACTGCCAGAGAAATTAAGCCTTTGCAATTACTCTGTCTGCAATGTAAATCCATGTAGAGAAACTATTGCAGTATTACTTGCAATGCAATAATGGTTTGATTACAGACTGAACATCCATGGGATTATTTCATGATTTTTAAAAATATGTTAGTAACACCATTATGAAGCACCTTTAAGTTAATTATTAGTATATTCATTATCCATGCATAAATGATGAAAAGAATAGAAAGTCCTGTGACTAATAACTTCACCTTGAACTGACCATATCTGGGTATAACCACCCAAGTGAAAGAAATAGTCCATATATTCTTTGTCCAAAAATCATAAGTCATTGTAACAACCACTCATCAGGACACACTTAGCTTATCATTTACCTGCAACCAGTTGAAATTTCTGTCCAGTGAGACAGGTATCCAATCCCAAAATTGTCCCATTCTGGCAATGTTGTCTAATGAGTGGTTGTTACAATATCTCATGACAATTGGATACATGATGGTGTACACTTGTCTGTGCCTTAAACTATGTAATGTTGGGTAGTTTTGAGCATGCATGATCAGTTAAGAGCGCTGTAGTCGCTGTTCATTTTATGCATTGTAGCCTGGACTGTGCAGAGACCTTTAGAGGGGCAGGTGCTCAAATTTAAAAAGATTTCCCGATGCAGTGTAATACTACAGGCCTAAATATAACGTGACAACAAGCAAACAGGTGAGAGACGGCCCGACTGCTTTGAAACACAAATTAAACTTGCCATCTCTCAACATCGCGGAGTGGCCATCTCTGTATGAAGTGTGCAAATGGCTCACTTGTTGTGTCACATCAGATATTATAATGGTTCAGATTTTAATTTTAACTGGCAATTATGGAGAGCAAGAAATTACTGACCTTCCTGTTTGCCAGTGTCACTGACTGCTGCTTCTTCAAATTCACGGCCACGTGCGAGCTGGTGGTTGTGCACTTCATTTCTATTGGCTAGTGGGCCCTTCATTCAAAGAGGGAGGGGGATGCGCAAACAGATAACATAACAAACCTACGGCTACCGGCAACTTCACCCTTCAGCTTATGGATGACAGCCAGACGGGCATTTTTAACTTATAGTTTAAATTGTTAAAATTCTTCTTGATAAGGGCCATGGGCAGGCAAAAAAAAAAAAAACGCCTTGCCAAAAAGGGCACCATGGCCATTGAGGGGAAAAGGGGCAGGTGCTTGAGCACTTAAAGCCCCCCCTATGCACATGCATGATTGTAGCACATTCATAATATATGTTTAATGTGTCATAATGTGTTATGAATGCATGCATAATCCATTATATGCATCTTTCTTATTTCTTTGGTGCCATCCACACTTAGATTCTCCCATTGCCTCAGAGCACCTGCTCTTCTGCAGAACCCTGCCAGAAAAGCGCATATGGGCCTGAGGTACTGTGAAGGGTAAGAATAAAATCCGCAAAAATATTCCCCACCTCCCACTCACGTTGGCACCAAACACAGAGACAACACCATACCATCCCGCTGTTTGCACATTCCCACCATTACTACATACCCAACTTTCGCTCCAGACTGTCTCCTATTTCATCCTGTTGAAACAATTATCAGTTGAAATGAAGTCAGTGTGGAGAGGGCTGACCCCATGTATACCTGTTTGGTATGTTCTTTTTTGAAAGACAGAAGACATAAATGTTTTGTTTTCCATGATGTAGTTAATTTTGCAATGTGTTGGCTTACTAAAGGGAAAAATCAAACCTTAGATTAAATGCTATAAAGCCTCTTTATAACATACCCTACACTTCTGTTTCTCCCTTAATTGGCACTGCAGTTGGGTTGTGGTTGAGGGAATGATATTTGTTTTTACTTTGCCCATGAATATAGATAATGTTTTTAGATTGTTGATTTTTGACCAACAAAAAAGTGTTCAATTTTTTTGCTGGAAAGGTCTCAGCTAATATGGGCTGTTATGTCTCTAATTAGCCTATTGGCATTCCCTTGGTGTTTTTCTCCTGATTTTTCATTTTTGTATGATGCAAGCTACTGCACATCTGTCACAGTGAAATTGACAGTGAAACTGAGGAGGAATTTTCTTTTTTAAATCATTTTTGCTTCAATGTATAAAAAAAACTAGAGTATGTCTGCAGTGCAAGTTAGAATTTGCCCAGTCTCTATGTTTTTTAGTTATTTAATTTAATTAATGCATTTTCCTTCTGTCATGTAGCTTTCAAATAAATATCTAAATGTGCATTGGTGTATTTCATTTAGCTGAACAGCAAACAAAGATCTAACAAGCATTGTAAAGGGAAGATCTGTTGATCTGTCATTACCTATGTGATTAGAGATGGGAAAGACAACAGCCACTGATGACAATGACAGAGGCTCTCAGTTTGCATGCAAGCAGACCAAAACAACAAACTTCTGAAACATGAGCACTCAGGTCCTTTATGATGTCTAAATCGAAACAGTGCTGTGCTGCTCTGATTAGTGTCACCTGCCCTTGTGCATCTCATCAGATCCATTAATCTCCAAACACTCCTCTTTTTCTCTTAATTAAATAGCCCACAAAGTGGTGATGAGAAAGGGGCAACAGCCACATCCGTGCCTCTGTTCTTTGAGCTGAAATTAAGTGAAAGGGGGACTGCTGAGACAGAAGACAGAAGTGGGGAGTGGAGCAACTTCCATCCAGTTAGTAAATAAAAATATTCTGAATGAAATTTAGAGTGGAGGTGGGGGATGCTCAATCCACTTTATGCAATTTGCCTTCCCGGCTGTATGAAGTAACACAATATCAAATATCATTGTTCACAGAGATAAAATTGAACTTTTCTTAAGAGGCTTTCCCCTCAGCAAGCATGCTTTATTTTCTCTGCACGTTCCTCAGGGAGCATAAGTGGGTCTTTATTCTGCATTGCTTTGACAGTTATCCCAAGCACATCCAGTCTGTTTATTTGTCTGCCACTTCACAGTGTTCATCCTCTCTGTTGCACCGCCTTTTTGTGTGTGTGTGTGTGTGTGTGTGTGTGTGTGTGTGTGTGTGTGCGATCACACAGCGTCGGCATTATCTCCAGGAAGGATCACAAGGCTAGCACACGTGGCAGTGGGGGCTGCAAAATGCCATAACAAAAGTGAGCCCATGCCTACGCGATTTCAAGGCTTAATATTTGCATGGGCCAGATGGGCACTTTCATGACTGTGTGAACGTGGATTATTTCATTTCCTACATCTGGGACTCCACATGGTGAAGCAGAATGCTATGGGAGAGGCAGGCAGGAGGCAGGCGTGGAAGGCACACCTCCACCAGGACACTCTCCTGACATCCATGCCGGCTGACAGGGCGCTGGCACAAATGGCAACCTAAAGGTTACGTGCCTGGGCTCCTGCACAAGACAAATGTTCCTGAAATATCGCTGCTTGAAATGCAGGCCATGTCCAGCCGGGGCCTCCAGCCAACCGGCACTTACACATGCAGGCTGCTTCTTTGTTGTTTTGCCTTTTGTTATTGTGTTTATTTGTTTTTGTCTGTTTTGCATTTTGTTCAGATGGAGGGCCTTATATTAAGAGCCCTACGCTATGTTTAATTTTGCTCAAGGTGGCAGTGGCATAATGGGATTCCAGGTGAAAAATATTTTAAATAGATTTTCTGATTATATCATTAGTCTGATATTACATTATTTATTTTTTTCCCTCAGACACATGATGTTTAACACAAACTGTTCCATGTTTAATTCAACAATGACTTTTTCTAGACATTACAGTTAAAGTGTTTTTATCATACTAGAGAATCCCACAAATGAAAATAGTTTCCTCCTTTGTCACATGTTGGAGAAAATCATTCTTTCACATAGCATATACACAGTGTCAGTGCCTTACAAATTGCAAATGAATGTTTATTTAACAGAGAATAGTCCCTGTTGATACGCCTCCATTGTGAAGAGGCTTTACTGACTGCACTGAATAAATTTTATTAAAAACATGCCTTAAAAAACATGGTGTGCTTCTGTACACAGGCCATCAATTATCTTGTAGAAATGAATCACCACTCCTTTGTACAGCTCATTCAACTTAACAGCATTATGTGACATATTTTTATAGTTGGTCTGAAATATTTTAGAAAGGCACATTGGTAATATGAATTAAGTGCTTTTCAATTCATGTATAGTGCTTCCATCTCAGAGCACATTCTCCACTTACCTTTTTGGAAACATAACAAAAATGCTTTCACCATCAAACTCCAAGTCATATGGGTAATCTGCTTTGGCTGTGGCTAGGATCTGACAATGTAACTAGCTGTTTACCCATTGATGACACTCTGTTTCATGAGGGATAGGGTGTCTCTACTTGTACCCTCTTGGCAAACACAAAGATCTGGGTGTATATCATCCTTGCCATTTCTGTTTTGCTCTCCCTTTTCCTAATTTTAACAAAGACATTGCTTTGGAGGAAATCTGGTCCCGTTCTTACATCTATTTCTCTATGCTGAAATAACTGTTGCTAATTACTTTTATTACAGAAATGCAAGTAGCAATATCCTTTGTTCCTTTGTTACTGTTCTGTGTCAGCATGACTCATTTAATTGTAATGAGCAAACATGCAAACAAATCTAATGCTGTTCTTGTTGGGATTGTGACAATGCATGTAAAAGAAAAATTAAATGTATCATTTAGGAAAAACAACAACAGTTCCATATAAAAATTAATAATAGGTGAAATGAGGTTGCACACAGAAAACTGTCAGGGATGCGGGGTGAGGACTCACACGCAGACCCGGAGGTGAGTGGCAGAGTGGCTTTATTAGAGCCCCAAAACAGGAGCAGACGAGGACAGGGTAAAAGACAGGCAGGGTCAAAACCAGGAAGTCAGTCCAAAAACAAACAGAGCAAGCACGTGGTCTGGACAGGCGAAACTCCGAACAAACTGGGCAGGCAGGTCCGGAGCAGGGCAGACGAGAAGCGGGGTGAGTGAAGTGGGAGACCCAGGCAAAGGGAGAAAGGGGCAAATGGGCAACCCAGGCAAAGCAGAACGGCAGGCTGGACCGGGGCTGAGCAGGCGGGAAACAGGGTCTGGACAGGGGCAGAACCGGGCAGGCCAGCAACATGCAACTCGCACAAACAGGGATACACAAAGACAGGACTAAAAGTTCAGCTGGTAATGGGAAGCAGGTGTGCAGGCAGGCGGGCGATATCAGGTGGGCGGAGAAGGGCGGAGATATACAAGGAAAACAAAAGCACATGGACAGGGAAGAACACAAACACACAGCCAGGGGGCGGAGCACTGTCAGAACACAAAAAAACCATCAATGTGATAAAGAAAAAATGAAGTACACTGCTCAGCAACATGAATTGTGTTAAAAGTTCAGCTGGTAATTCATATAATATATATAGTCATCCATCAGGGTGCATCATAATGTGAAAATAAAGCCCTTTCCTTCCCTGACTGCAGCCCAGGTGGAGAGACCTGCTGAGCGCTAATCAGATGTGAAATAGCAGGTAGCTTTGATGTACCAACAAAGATTTGGCTGTCAGGGCCACAGAGCCAAATGTCCCTGTTGTGGGACATTTTTGATCTGTGGCTTGGGCAACCTCCCATTCGGCTACCTGTTGAGGAGGATTAAATGGGGCTAAGCCACATTTGCATTTTATACACAAATGGAAGCTGAAAACAGATGAAGAGAGTGCCTGTATTGCTGTCTTATTTCAAAGCTAAGGCTACCAGCTGTCTGCAGGGACGAGGTGTACCCTGCAGAGTTGGTATGTGGTACCACAGCGCACAGTTACATTTTTGCTGCACCAAACTGAACCAAGATGATTGGACTTGTACATTGGGCTCTGTGATGTCTTTTTTTTATCTAAATTGAAACTCTTATGAAATGCTTGAGATATATGCAATAGATAGCTTAATAGTTATCTCTACAACTGACAAGAAACAGTCTTTGCTATGCTTTTTCCCTTTGTAGATCTGTTTGTGGAATTGCAAATTACACATTCGTCATGTCTCACCACAATGTCCTCTGCAGTGATGGAGGAGCGCTGAAGCAAGACCAATGCAATCCAGCAACACACTCGCACACAAGGCAACAGCTATTTTTCATGCTACAAGCACACCACAGTGAAGTGGGTGCCAGTTAGAGGATAAACACTGCTCCAGTGAGGAACTCGCAAGTGCCTGAGGACTTGCAGCGTAGCTGAGAGCAGTGAGGTGAGGAGACCCTGGCAAACTTATCTACTGCAATCCCCAATGGAACAAAGCCAGTTTGTTCTGCCAATGTTGGCTCCCTGTCATTGGTGCCACGAAAAAAAAATCAGGTTTCAATAGGTATAAAGGACATCAGGGGTCCATCTGAACTTGACAACTGAATCCATTCAAAGTGGGATCCAAACTGGAATATGATGATTGTGTCTGAGCTGGGGTCAGGTGTGAAAATACCAAAGAAACATACCATGAGCAAGAGCCATGAAAACGGAATGACAGAGAAAATGACATCTATACTGTAGGACAAGGTTTTGATCAACATTGATGGAAGTGAGAAAAAAATTGGCTGCAAAATATATTGTATGTGGAACCTATCTTAGATTTGGTCAAGTGTGGTGTGGTGGTAAAGAGATAGGACTTGTAACCCAAAGGCTGTGGATTTGATTCCCAGGATGGCCACTGTTGTATTTTTTGGCAAAAAGTAAATACCTAGATTAGGGATGTGCAGAGAGCCCAGTATTTGTATTTGTCTCTGTATTTGTTGAGGCAGCAAAATTATTTGTATGTGTATTTGTATTTGGGTAAAAGTGGAAATAAGCATAACAATCCTGTTTTTGTTTTTATTACACTTCTAATTTTAGGATATTAAAGTGTTAATATAAGTGTTCTTCAATACACTATTATAATAATTATGGACACTTAAATGTAATATTGGTTTATGGTTTTCATAAACCCAGCAATAAACATGTATAACCATAAACACCATTGAAGTGGAGGTAACTTAACTAGTTGACAACAGAGCTAACAATGGAGCTAACAATAGATCTTGCTGTCTGCAAAAAGTAGAGTAGCCTAACAGGCTATGCAAATATCTTAATCCTTGTCAAGTGTAGATGCAATTCAAAACAATCACACAAATGGTAGACCTACTTCTACACTGCCAACAATATAGGCTAAGTTACAGGGCTAACAGGCGAACGCTAGCCTAATCTCCTCCCGGTCAAACAAGCACCACTGCGTCTGCATCTTCTAAGTTGAAATAGTGGCACAGGAACTTTGCTAGAATGGCTATAAATAGCGCTGTATTTCTCCAGTGTGATATCTGCAACCGTGTGACACACAGGCTGACTGAGCAGTGAGCACAGCGTGTAGGTGAACTAGCTAGTAACTACACTGCCAGAGCTAACGTAGGCTAATCTCGTCCTCCCGGTAAAACAAACTCTGCTTCACATATTGCAGGTCCAACAGGAAAACAAAAGACAAGTAATGTTATAATAAACTACCTCAGCAAACCAGTTAAGGTAAAAAAAGTACAAAAAAAAACCTAATCGAAACAAAATAGTGGCATAGCAATGTACTACGTAATCAGGCTGCACTGCTCCTTTTCAGTCTGTGCTCTCTCTCCCCTCCACTCTCCTATTGTCTTCCTGTCATGCCAGCACAAGCAGGCGGAGCAGAAATACCCACCGCACCCATAGTTATGAGGAACACCAGCTATTTGACATGTTTTTTTTTCTTCCCGAAAACTAATAATTTTAAAAATATTTGTACAAAATAAATATTCGTAAAAACCCACTATTTGTGCTTTGCCGCATACCATATTCGGATTCGGCTCCACCCCTAACCTAGGTGTATAAATGGATGCCATCTAAAAATTGTAATCTAGGTAAAGTGCTCTGCAAAGCAAAGGTAATGTAAAGATTTATTTATTTCAGAAGCTGGTTAAAGTAACTTACTTTGCTGGTACAATATTCTAATGTTATTTAATGTTATTCATTTAATATCCCTTTAATTTTCTTGGTTTATCCCTTTAATTGGTTTATTTACAGGTGTCAAAATGCAGCTGCTGACTATCTTGTAAAATATACTAATTGGTCAGGCCAGGTTTTTTTTTTGTTTAACCTGGTTAGGGTGGGGTATAGTGACATTTGGTTCTGGTCTAGGTCAGATGTTACTACCTCTGTCTAGTATGACACACTGTACATTGCAGTTACAAGTCAAGTATAAGGTATGGTATGCAGGCAAGTGAAAAAAAACCTTAACCTAGAATCCAATAAGAATGAATTAAGTGAATTACTGAATTATTGGGTAAGATTTGGGATGTAAGCGAGCATGGACAGATCATTACACCAATGGGAAGGATATCTGTAAATAGCTGTGTTAAAGGAAAGTAATGTAATAATTTGTGGTTTCTAAAAAGATAAGACTGCAGGATAGGGAATGATCAAAAACTGCCTGATGTCCTGAAAGCAAGAAAGAAGTTTTAAAGTGACATGATCGGATGATGCATCCGTCCAGCTCTTTAATGTATTTGTTTAATGGGGATGGTTAGGGCCATGTTGAATTTGTTTCATCAAATACGCTCAAAAATAAATATACCGATATGCAGAATATTTTAATTTGTAATTTTCTACTAGTTACCATTACTGTCTGTATTGTAGTCTATACAAATCACATATTTTAGGGTTCACCTTTGAACACTACTAAACAGAGGTACTTCCTGAATACAAGACAAGGCTGAGTGTCTTAAATATGGGACACGTGACATGCTGCCTGATAACTCTGTCTCCCGATTGTAATCTGATTGCATGTAGAAAGGAGGGATTGGGCCTAGTCTCCCAATGATTTATGATTGAGGACATGTTAATAAAATATCAAAAGAATCAGCACTCTGCTGGGAGAGATATTGCCCTGATGCGTACATCATGTGCGACAGGCCCAGGGAGGAATCCGCTGACTTCCAATGTAGGGCCTATTACATATGCTTTTGTCTTTAAATAGAGCTACATTTGGTTCACCTTCCACAGAGCCTCATGGTACCACAAGGTGACATTTGTTTACTTTTCAGCTTTCTGGGTATGGCTGACCTCACTCTTGCCATATGTGCAAACTGCTCCAGGTTTAAGCATGAACAACTGTGGACAACTCTGTGTTCTGGGCTTCCCATATGTCCAAAAGCACTGCCAACATTTCTGTTGAACATAAAGAGCATTAATTAAGACATGGGTACGCCATGACTTAGTGTACATCTAAGTCAAGGTATATTCATTGGCGACAAGACTAACTGACACTTCATTGTATATCACATTTGATGTTTTGCATACTTAATGGTCATCTTCCACAGTGTTCCAGATGACACAGAAATGTGGCATTTATCACACTTTTAGGTGGTTTTGAAAATTACTTCAAAAAACACTGCTAAATCATGGGGATACATTTCCAGAGAAACACTGCATAAAGTCAGGATTCATAGTTAATCACAAATTCATAGAATTCATCAAAAATATGACTAGTGATATTTTGGTCATACAGATTTCTGTAATGTCCTAGACATTCCTGACTGGTTTACATTAAAGGTAGACACAGATATTGTGAAATTTATACACATCTTCAGCTAAATGGATGAAGACTGTATTTCATCAGTTGTGGAAGGAGCATCTAGTGTTCTATTAGATCAGGTTAGTTTCACTGTTGATAGCCGAATAATGTTAGCAACATTATTTGAAGCTAATAATTGCATTATTTTGTGTTCCTCAGTTCCTCAGCCCCACAGAGACATGGATCACCCAAGACAACACTGCAACCCCGGCAGCCATCTCCACTGCATACTCGTTCTCTCACACCCTCTGATGAATGAAGAAGTCTCTTCATTCATCGCAGCTTGCCTGAAGGATATTTCACAGTGAATGGTGAATCACCACCTAAAGTTTACCCTGGCTGAGATGCTTTACCTTCTCTCCAGGTCTTCCCAGTTTCAAAACCTCTCTCTCTGAGACTAGACTCTACAAAGTTTTTTACCAATAGCACTGCTACTATCAGAAGCCTTCGGGTAATGTTTGATAACTAACTGTTCATCTCCTGTCAGGTTGCAGCAGTGTGATTCGTTCTGTACAACATCCAAAGATCCATCCCTACTTCACTGTGTATTCTATGCAGCTCCTAGTTCAGGCACTGGTCCTCTCACGTGTGGACTACTGTAACTCCCTCTTTGCTTGTCTTCCTGCCTGTGCCATCAAACCTCTGCAACTAATCCAAAATGCAGCTGCACGACTTGTCTACAACCTCCCTAAACACAGTCAAGTCACACCCCTCCTCACCTACTTCACTGACTTCCTGTTAAAGCTTGCATTATGTTAAAATCCTTCGTACTAGCATAGAGGACAGTGAATGGGACAACCCCCTCATAACTCCCCCCTCAATTGGTCTTCAAACTGCATGTACCACCTAGATCACAACTCTCTGCAATCATGGGACAGCTGCCTGTTCCACCCCTATGGGGTCACCCCTTTCACACACGATGCATGTCTGTACTGGTCAACCAGTGGTGGAATGAAGTTCTGATGGGGGTCAGGACAGCGGAATCACTGACATCTTTCAATGCAGTCTGAAGACCCACCTCTTCAGACTGCATTTCGGTTCCACCTCAATCCCCACCCCGTAACACCTGCTACTAATATTACATAATGTTCATTTTATGTGTAGTATCGCAATGTGTTATAGATACTGTGATCTAGTGATTAGGATGTATGGTATTGAGTGTACTTGGCTTCCCTTAATTTGTAGGCTGTCTAGTGAGGTTAGCGCAAGTCAACTTGTGGTAGTGCTTGAATGGTGTTGTGCTCACACTTGCTGGGAGTGTTGTTTGCCTGGCCTGACACTGTTGCTCATTTAATCTGAATAAATACACTTCTGTTCACTTGTGCTAGAAGTTGCTCTGGATATGAACATCTGATAAATTAATGCAGTGTAATGTAATGTAATGTAATGTAATGAAGCCTCTGACATCCCAGTACAATTCCTTTTCTGTCACTGTTTTTCCTGAGATCTCAATGATTTTCTGTCAAAACCTCCTACTTGAACACAAAATCATCTCCATGAAACATAATGTTCTTGCAAGAACCATTTATTCCGACATTAGCAATAGTACCTTGACATTGAAGAATTTAGAATTATGTGAATGTCAAGAGAAATGTTTCCTTCTTTTGTTCTTTGCCAATTTGCCAGCAGCTCAGTTCCCTCAGGAATGTATTAACAAAGCAATTGATTCTACTATTGATTAAAAAGGAACCACAATTCAGTGAACACTTCAAATTAATGTATTGAGATTTACCGTAATATTATATCATTTATTAAAATGAAAGAACTAAATATTCTTTATTCATCCAATCAACAGCACAGTGTACATTCTCAAGAAACCCGATTTTGATAATATAACAATGTTCATAGATAGGCAGGACACAAGTGCACACCACATTTGCATGCTCATAATGTCACTTTAATATAATTCATGGCTTTGTAAAATGAAAGATGTGTGTAAACTTTTTGGATTAGGCTGGTGAAAAATTTGCAGTAATTGAGTAATACTGGAATTTGACAAACAATACAACATTTGTGAAATGGTGTCTTGGGGGATCAAGTCATAATCTTATATTATTTTCTCTAAGTGTAAAACCTCTTGCAAAGAGGGAAAAGCCTTTATAAAACCTTGCCTTTTGTAAAAAAATTAATTGACTGTTTCGCATAGTTTACTGTGTGAAGATTAAAGGTCAAGGAACACTTGCTCCCTCCACAATCACCAACTCTCTTTCTAACCTAGTAGTAACTGGTATTGGTTGTGAAAAACAAACAAGTTTTTTATTACATTTAAAAACTCCACAATGTTCACTCCCTGAACAGCTAAATTATGTCAGGCTGAATCCAATTAAAAGGCACACAAAGAGGAGCAGGTCCCTTCTGTATGTAGTGCTTTCCTAAGACATTTGCAGGGTGTATATGTGTGTATCTCATGGCTGGTGTAGTAAAAATCTCATTTTCATTAATTTGTGACACATTGGGCCTGCAACCAAAATTTCTGTGTTCATTTACAAATGATATACCTTGCAAATGTAGGGAAGAATCCAGAGTTATAAACGTAATGATTTCATGATGGAATTAAAATGTGAATTGTTTTGGTGTGTTTTTTTTTCTATTCCATTGGCGATGATGTGAAATGTTTGCATCGTGAGGTCATGAGTCTGCTCTTATTACTCCAGAGAACACTTCTCAGACCTTTCACTAGACTCCCTCAGAAGTCGCTGCTCATACAGTCATGGGACTGGGATTAAAAAATAGACTGTTACTGTGTTGCTCTATCTACGAAACAATTTGGCGAGTGATAAAGTGCTAATTAGCGTCTCTTAGCAGCAATACTAGTCGCAAAGAACAAAACCCACATTGGCGTCGTCACTTGAACGTCTGCAGAATGATCCTCTCTCCTCTGCCAGCTGACTCCAAGACTTGAAAGATGTTCCTATTAACACTGGGAACCAGAAACCTGTTTTTTATCAACTAGCCCAGTCTGACAAATTAAGCCTGTGGAGTCATTAGATTAAGATAAGAATTTATCTTTTACTTTGAGATAGACTTTTATTTGTTGTACTCCCTCAGAGCTTGGATGGTAATTATGGGGCTGTGTAGCTGGGGCTGGCCGACAGAATTTCAACCCCATGAAGGTCTTGCATTTTTCAGAAGAGGAGATAAAGAAAGATGGTTTTTGAATTGAGTTAATTCTCATTTGAGGAGAAAAAGGCTTGAGCATTGCTGTTTTTCCACAAGTATATGTGCTGTGAGCCAAATGAGTGACTGCACCTTAGCATCCAGTCTTATAAAAGCAAAGAATGGAATCTTGGGGTCAGTGAGCAAGGCTGATGTAGCTCTGCCTTCTCCGAAAGCATCACTTAGAAATATTCAACAAGGCCTCTCCACAGGGGAGCAGAAAGCCATTTTAAATGCCCTTTTAAAGTTCAACACAACCGTGCACTGTTGAACTGGCTCGAGAAGCTGTGAAGTGACACTGCACTGTTCTTTGTTCCTGCTGTTTACTGTAGATACCCTGTACAGATGACAAAAACACCTCCTAAACCTCTAATACACATAAGCAACAAACAAGTCTCAGCCATCAAAGATAGGAATCCATCAACAAATTTACCATGCTTTCAAATTGTTAACATAATTCCATAATCTGTTTCTTACCCATTCAAATTAAACCATGTTAAATATTTGAATGACTAAGTCTGACTTTGATACTTATAATCTATATTTCTTTCTTTTTGAATTGCATTAATGCTGGAGGGATACTGCTCTGCACCAGCAGGGTGTCCAGCACTTTGGGATTCACTCTGATCACTTCTTGTGCCACAATTCAACTTTCATACCATCTGCTCCAATCACATCCAAGGGTTTTACACCTCCTTTACTGGACTGGACATTCTCCTTTACTAGACTGCGATAATGTCTGCATTCCCCACCACAGTAGAAAGTGGCCTGGCACTTTGAAGCACTTGTTTACCCAGATCTGTGAGAATAGAACAATGCTTTTCAAGGGACAGCATCTTAAACAATGAAGAGCCAACAAAAGAGAAAAGCACACCATATTTCTGTTTTAACGGCCTTGATGACATGGATGCCTCCAAACAGCAGCACTGAAAAATGTAAAAAAGGATAAGGCTTTGCTGAGACATAAATGGTAACTGCAGATCTTGGGCATGATGATATCTCTTTGATGTGAGCTCTAACAAGCTTTAAGTATAGCTTTATAGTGCATGATATACACATCCTGACTGATGTATATATTCCTTTTATACAAGGACACTTGCTTGGTAATTTGTGCCAACCGTACCTTTAATTCTAAATTCTCTAATGTTTCACTCAAAGTAACATTAAAGGACCAGTATATTCGTGTATTGTAGGGCTCTTCAGACAAATTCAAACAAATTTTCTTACTGTGAGCTTGACCATCTACTGTTGGAATGTTGTCATATTTATCAATACAACCCATAATGGGATTAGAAACTATTTACATATCAGATCAAATTTGCGAGAAGAGGACATTAAAAATTTAAATTCAACAAAATCAAAGGACAGCCTTTTTCTTTGTGGTTTGATGCCTGTGTTGACAGAAAAGCACACCAAGCCCAGTAAACATAATTATTTCAATTTTGAAAACACTGTGACTTTTTAAAAAAAGAAAAAATATATACGCTTGGACCAAGGACCAACAGTCTGGCAATGAAATACAGAAAATGTGTCTTTTTAAATCCTGTAACACTTAATATCCTGCCTATGGTGTAGTAGTACACTGAGGAGAAGCTATCTAGACTGCTGAGATGGGGTGTATACAAGTACTTCTGCTGCTTCCTACTTCCCAGCAACCCTTCAAGATGTGCCCTGTACTCCCAATGAACTGCTTGAAAGGACCAGCTGTAAAGCTGCAAAAGATGGCACTGCAGGTGATGCGCAATTAATGTCTTTCACAAGTTTTCACACACTTCTTTGCTTTTTTCCTGTACTGGTATTTGTATACATTGATGGATCGAGCTGATTGGGGACCCGCTGCCTAACTGTGGTCGAAAAGAAATGTAACTGCAGAATCCATCAACTGTCACAGGTTTGACAAATCAGCTCACTCCTTTGCACATATTTGATTTCAGATTTTCACCCTGTAGTAACTTCACTGAATTAACTGAAGTAAATAGGCCATGTCCTAGCTTGATGGTTCATAGAGTTGAAGCTTATTGCAATTTTTCGGCATGAAGCAGCTGAATATACAGGTGTGCCCCTTGATAGGTTAACAAGCTATCACAGGGTACTTACTCCCAGTTCATCTCTTTTAATGTAGAAAGGCAGTGGGTTCCATGTTTAAAATAATCGGTATGATGTGACTTCTCTGCCCAACCTTTATGCTTGTATGTTATTTTGAAAACTGACTGAGTACTAATGATCTTGATTATGTAGCTTATTGCATGCCACATTTGGCTTGCATTTGTATCACGATGGCATCGTGTGATGCCCCTGCAACTAACCAGCAACTTGACTGCAGTCAAGTTAGACAAAGTTGACAGCAATTCAACACCATGCAACTAGTTTCATGCAACACCCAAAATAAAACAGGCAAACTAATGTGCAAACTAGCCAGGTCTTTCATTCAGATGTAAGCATGCAGAATTAATTCATATTTAACTGTTGATCAAAGGAGGGGGAAAGTATGTTGTGTGATCTCCAGAGAAATAGTGAAAAAGAAAGAAATACTACTCATTGAGTTTTATGAGGGTCTGTAAAATTAGTCAAGTGGAAAATATCAACACAAAACATCCACCTTAAAATGTACTAGCTAGCTACCTAAAGTTGTAAAGAAACCAGTGGTTTTGCTATATCTGACCGAATTTTGGTAAATTAGCTAGCTAATTCAGGGTTTGAAAGGATTAGTCGCCAGTTTGCTAGCCAAATGTGACTTTATTTTTTAGTTCAATTATTTTTGTGAAAATTGTAGTAGGTTAATAATGCAATCAGTGAGGAATAAATTCTTTTAAAAACTGGTGATTGGATATTGCAAATTAAATCATGCTTGAATTGCTTGTGAATTGCTTTCTGTAACAATAAAGCTGCGTGTCATGACATAACATGCAAATTAAGTTGTGTCCTAGTCAGGCCTGGCGCTATGGGGGTGCTTAGGGGTGCATTGCACCCCCAGATGGATCTCAATGCACCTCCAGTTGTCTCATTACATCCCGATGACTATGTAGTATTTATGTATTTTTGTGCACCCCGTGGATTGCAATTGCACCCCTCTGCATTTTTCCTGGCACCGAGCCTGATCCTAGGTGCTTTGTGTAACATCAGCCCAAGCGTGCAGTCTTTAAAAAAATGCATACAAGTATAGTACTAAGTTTAGCTACAGTATGTCTTGAATATTTGTAATGAACATGGGTTTGTTAGCAATTATGAACACCAGATTGTACACTGATTATCCACTCTGTATAATGTTTACATTCCTGTCATATTAAAACGTATGATATGTAAAAACTCAGTGTACTTTTGACAGATAACATCACAATGTCATATTTTACACATTGCCACCACATATACAGCCAAAAAATTAGACTCCTTCTTGAGAGCACTCGGTCCTGAGTTGAATAGCAGTTGCAGGAAGATAACTGGAAGCTTTTGTTTTCCCAGCGTGCATATGATAAAAGCATGATCAAGATCACGAGTCACCCTCTAGTAATCATTTTAAAGGGGGGCCTTGTCCAAACTTAGATAACAGTGTGCTCGCATGTGTGGAATTAACAGAAGAAAAAAAAAAAACACACATTGCCAAAGTTTCCAAAACAAAATTCTTGTGTAAGAGTTTGCCATTTACTGGAAACTTTCCAACCCTTTGCAACCATGGTCATTTATTATTATTATTATTATTATTATTATTACATAGAATTAATAAATATTTCTTAGTGTTTTTGTTTGTTTGCTCATCTGAAAATATATTTAGATGACTGGGGCATATCATACATATCACATTACAGTTATGTTAAATTACTGTATAGTTCCACAGCTGGTAAATGCTACAAAATGTGGCTGAATTCAAAGGACACCTCATGACCCATCCATTTTTTCTCAGCACTAGAGGTACACTGTAAAGATAAGCAATCTCAGACAGCACTCTGGTCCTTTTGAAGGAGTCTAAATTTTAATTTGTATCTTGAGATGGAATAGATGTCAAAATGGAAAATAAAATGGCTTGTTTCATTGCTTCATCTACAGTGCTTGCAAGTGATTAGAACTTTTCACCAAAGCCACCACCTCATCTACTGTATATGCAATGGCATTTGATGTTACCCTTCTTAAGGCAATGATTCTAGAGTTACCACATACAAAAATCTTGAGAATAAACCTGTTTTCAATTTAGCTTATTAACCTCTTAACTGGGGGGCTAATAGAGTTTTTATGTAATTAATCAATTCAATGTGCAGGAATAGTGAGGCAATAAAAAATGGAGGTGGAAAGCTGTGGAACTTGGAAGCCATGGAAATTTTAGAGCAGCAAGTCTCATTTAACCCTGGCTTTTGGCAACACAGGTTAACATGCATTGCACATTCATTACTGTTTAACTAGCTGCTTCTACTATCCCAGGTTTAAATGAAGTAGCCTGTGGCATAAATAGATCTACATGTTCATTTGATATATTAAGAGAGGCACACAGTTAAAGAGTGTTCATTACAATTGTAAATTCCTGCCCCATGGCTCCTAGCCTGGTACTAGATTACATTAGGTCTATGTTCATGGACAGTGTTTGGCATCTGATTGAGGGTCCAGTGCAGCTAATTAATTTCATTAGAAAGTGAAGTCATCTTCTAGCAGGAATTAATATTTGGAGCTTCATGTTGCTAATTCATTTCCAGATTTAATTAGCTCAGAGAAGAAATGTTGCTTGGACAAGAGGACTTTTTAATTATCAGCTTGGATAAATTTGAAAATGTTGATGCCTAGGGGTTGGGTTAATTAAAACCTGCATTATTTTAACTTTAATTAGCTCCCATCTTTGTTTTGCTTCACCATATGGCCATGTCCTGTAGTCAAATTTAGTTAATTAAGCTAATTAAGATAATCATTTTAATTACTCAAGACAATGTGATTGGATAGAGGATGTCTACAAGTTTATGGCCAAGTACATGTCTTTCATTAAGTTGAAGGGACAGAGTTATTCCTGATTGCAGTTGGCAAGCACCACAGAGCAGTTCAGGGATGTGACAACCTCAGAGATATTAAGGCTGAAGTCTAATTGCATTCC
This sequence comes from Megalops atlanticus, assembly GCA_019176425.1. Lineage (NCBI taxonomy): Eukaryota > Metazoa > Chordata > Actinopteri > Elopiformes > Megalopidae > Megalops > Megalops atlanticus. The sequence goes on from CM032876.1 coordinate 41,383,936, forward strand.
TTGATAACACAGAAATGTCAGTAACACAACGCTTTTTAAAAGAATAATTTTGTTGGCTTAGAATTTATATGGCTAAGGTTATTGGTCATTCCTTCACAGGATAAAATATTAGTGAATATTCAGTCAAGTAAGTAAACTTGTTTTTAGATGCCCCCCCTATGTTTTGTTGTTTGTTTGTTTGCCTGGTTTGCTCTTGTTTGAAGTGGCTTTAACTATAGGCTTTTATGCTGTCAATGTAAAACTGATCTTCTTAAACCTAAACGCTCAGTAGTGTAATCTTATCTATATATAAAACATAGATACTACACACTTTCATTTAATCCACACATTTTTCAATAATACAATAAAAACAATAAAAAACAGAAGGTGTTAAAATACAATACCCACCTGACAGCAGGGAAGAAAATAAAATGTTTAAAATCAACAGATTGGAGGCAAACTAATTTAGCTGCCAGTTATATTCATTTTTTTTTCCAAAACTCACAATCATTCACTACCCGTCAATCATTCATTAGCGATTAGCAATTAGAGAACGAGAGAGAGAGAGCATCATGCCAGAGAAACAAACATACCAATAAAAACACACAATCAAGAAAAATGTGTACACCGGTTACCACCCCAAACAATAATCATTTAAATTTATCAGCTGCAGACCGAGACATTATTTTGATGAGTGAACAGGCATTAAATATGACTAACAGAAGCAGTTTAATTTTCTGAAGAATATTATCAAAAAAATTTGTTGATACATGCCCTAAATTGTTCTTCTGTATATTTGTCATGATGACATGGTTAACCTACAGGTTTTTTATTCAAAAATATCTTGTGGTTATTCACAATCAAATAATGCTACCTTTGATAATCACGTGATGATAGTGGCTGGAAAAAGGCGTGCTTCTTGACTACAGTTTAGAGTAGTATGAGGTGGTGTTGGACAGTAGCACTGTGCTGAGTTCCACTCTCTTGTATAGCCCTGGTCATGTGAGGAGTGGGTCCCTCTGGGTCTGAGAATGAGCAGCAGTGATCCTGTCACTGGAGCCCAGCCTGGCCAACACATGCAGAGACAAAACATAATAATGGAATAATGCATGGAGACACCATGTCCATGGTTTCCATCATTGTTAAAAGATTTTGGTCGTGGAGTACCCCCACTTAGGTAATTTGTTTCCTTGTGTAATCCTATTGCCCACAATTAAATTAACCAACTGGTCATTTCTGTTTTGAGACCATAAATAACTCTGTTGCTATGGGCATGGGCAGTGTCTCATTTGAGTGAAGCGGATGCACTTAATATTTCCATCTGAAGAGGTCACTTTCAGTCCCACATGACCTCAGTGGCCTGTCATGCAATGCTGGCATCAATATTCACTCACTTGCAATTTAAATACCTGTGACCAGCTTTGTACATCAGTGTATACGTTTCAGACCTGATTTTTCATGTAGCTATAATTCCACTCCGCACCAGTTATGTTTCGGCCTGTTTGTGGTGGGAAGCCCTTGTCTAGCATTCTCTCAAGCAGTTAATAGTGCAATGCCACAGCGGAATTACTCATCCTGTGTTCCCCACACTTCCAGGCAGGTAGAACAAGGTAATAATCCCACATTGTAGTCATGATGCAGTGCCAGCTGTGGACATGCAGGGCTAGTGCAGATCAGAGCAGGAGGTCTAAGCCATGGCACATTTTAGGCTGGCTACAGACACTTGGAAAATGCATGATGCTCTACCAGAGAAGCTAACAGGGGCCACAGGCTAAGCCCCCATGTGCTGCCATGTACATGTGTTTTCAAGTTCACAATGTGCTTTTAATTGGTTATTATATAAACTATGAAAATATCTTTTGTGAGTGAAAAAAACACCGGGTGCTACACCCAGCCCATGGCTGTAAGGCCCCACAAGTGTGCAAGTCTCATTTCATAGGCATTATCACCCGTAATGAAGAGACCCTATAAAGCAAAGCTGAGTTGGTGTAATGACGTCCTGAAAATATTTACAGCATTCCATTGTGTTTTAACACATCATTGCTGAGGGATCCACCAAAATAAAATTAACAGTGATTAAACCTTTTAAAAGGTTTAAAAGATCGTTACTTTTAAATAAATGGTTTGTTGTTTAGTGGTAGAAAATCACTTTTACATATTCACTACAATTGTATTTATTTGTACATTATGTTAAAACAATAACACAATATTTGTTCTATTCAAGTACAGTAATGGTTACTTGTCACTTATGTGTTCATATAAGGCTATTTCATGCATAGTCAGCTGTAGATGTGGTGTGGTTGAAAGTGCCTAGCTCCAGGTAGTTCCACATTTGGCTGTCTAGTACTCAATAGGGCCATGATGTAGTCACACTGTGTTTTAAAGAAGGAGACATGTTGATGGAATCTTGCTATGTGTATGACAAAGGAGGGAGTGGCATGTGAATAATGTGATCTCCCACAAACACAAACAATTATTTTTTAAAGACAACTATTGAACATGTCCAATCAGTGGGAGATGGGGGGAGGACTGTAAGAGGATATGATAATATCTCACTTATCTAATGACCAGATGTTAGCTTTTTCAGCCAGCCAGAAGTTATTGTTTATCAGAGAGAAGTGGTGGTGGAAAGGGAGTTGTCCTCTCATGTCCTTCCTTGGCTAACTGCAATTTAGAATAATGTAATGCTGTCTGTTTATTTATATGTCCCCATATCTACTGAGGCCCTCAAGCAATAGTTAAAAATGGGAAATGGAAAAAAGGCATAACAGTCTACCACACAGTCTGATGTTTTCTGTGAAGGGCCTGTGCATGATGAGACTATTATAGTACTTATCAAGACATTAATTATGAATTATAATGCCATAATGCAATATTATTATTATTATATTGTCATAATGCAAAATAAACAATGAAATTACCTAATCTTTACAGGACAAAATGAAAAATAAAAAAAATAAACCAAATAAGTAACATTTTCTAATAAAAATAGAAAATTGTCATTCATATTTTAACATAATCTCATGATGGACACATTTTAGAAATTTTCTTCTATAGGCACTGTTTTGATGTTAGTTATGCTCTTCACTGAAACAACACTCTTCCTATAGCTTACCATGCAGTAATGCTCCATTCATCATCCCTGAGTGCTAATTCCAGTCTCAAGCATTTCAAATCTCACCCAAACCCAGGCCAGAGGAGCTCAGCGAGAGCCAGCTTAATAGATTAGGTGACAGGAGGGAAGGCGAGCTACCAGCCAGCAGAGAGCAGGAGGAGCATCTGCTCAAAGGCCATCTCCCTGTGCCCAGGCCATGGTCTCTGGAGGAACCCGGGCACTGAGCCTCCATCCCAGGCTCCACACTAATTCCATCACCCCACAATGCACGACTAATTAAGGTTACACATTTATTTATTCAGTTGTTCAATTGGCAGCATCATCGGCCCTAACCCTTGTTCCCAATGGAAAGTTGGCTATTGCCCACTGCAATTTAGGTCACCAACTCTTCTTCTGTGTTAAATAGGAGCTGCTCAAACAGAAAAAAAACAATATTTTGAAGAGCAAGAAGGAAGAAAGTTGAACTTATTCCAGGTCCATTCTGAGCTGTATGAAGTAGGTGACCTCATACACTGTACAATGTAAAATGAAGAAAACAGTATTTTTATTAATTGTCATGAGACTGACTACAGTGTGTGCCATTGTCAATATTGTATTATTTGCCAAATAAGAATAATCTATTCAGTATGTTTTGATTTTTATTAGCAGTTGACTCAAAAACAGTCCCACATGAAAGTATAAAATGGACATTTATGCTTTAAACATATTGTTTTTCTGTTTTTTTTTTTTTTTTTTTGGCGCTGGGATTGTCTTTAAATAAGTTCTTCAAAAAAGTGTTCCTAGTATTTTAAGTGTCCTGTATTTTTATATATTTCAAATGGCATGCAGGCACTAAACTGCACAAAACATTTTTTGTGTTATATATAGGTGCTGTGATGTTTAACATGAGCAACAGGATCCTCTATATTCAAATTGTGAACTGCCTTTTTATATACTATTATGTACATATTATCTACTATTATGTGTTTGATTGAGTATTGTGTTACATATAATGCGGCTTTCTTGATTCTTTAAAGCAAACTATTTAAACAGTGTTAATATAGAAATGATTATATCCCCTTGTTTTTCATTGCTATATCTAGTTGATTGTTTGATCAGTAATTCTTGTAAAACAGAGTACACTGTATTTGAGAGGATTATTTGTCGCATCTGTAGCCATACATTTCATTACATGTCATTTAGCAAATGCTTATTTCCAGAGTGACTTATACAGCTGGAGGCAACTTTTACTGAGGCAACTGTGGGTGAAATACCTTGCTCAAGGGTACAAAAGCAGTGCCCTAGCAGGGAATCCAGCTAGAAAACTTTTGGTTACAAGCCCTGCTCCTTACCGTACATTAGACAATGGTAGTGTATCTGTTATTGTAAATGTGAAAATACAGTATTTTATAAAATGATTATTGACATGAACAATGAAAAGCATTTTCACAAAAGACCCTGTACTGTTACATTTTGCTGCATTACCTTGTGTTGCTCTGAAGGGTTTTAAGGGTCTGATGGCATTCTCTGCTTAGTCCACAGACAGAACAAAGAAATTAGGCTGAACTTGCCTTGAACCAGAGGGACCAGCCATGGGCAAGCTCAAAAGAGTGTGAATTGTGCAACTGATCAAAGATGTAGCACCACCACAGGAGTATCCAGCAGACATGTGTCTTCAGCACAGTCCCACTTCCAAGGTGTGCTGGGTTTCACTAGCCATGAAGTGTAATGCAATAGTGTGGAACCATTATTTTGCAAATGGTTCCTAACAAAACTTGCTATCATTAAAAGCCAGGAAAAACATCTGAGCCCAGTCAGAGGTAGGGTTAAGCTTGGAATCTGGGGAGAAGTGGAAATTACTTTTGGGGGGGATGGTCAAATCTGAGGGGAGGGACAGGGGAGGTGGTGGACATGCAATCCTAAGCAGATCCCACTCCCTGCTCTATAATTGCACAGATAGCACAAGCTCACAAAGATACCTCAGGAAACAGCCAGCAACTTTGTGATTAACTACACTTTAATGGTGAGAACTTCAAAGGCTAAGGATAATCATTAATAAATACAACAATGTGATCAGATTAGTCATTGCCAACATATTCAAGGCAACACTACTGAGAGACGTGGTAAGAATGGATCTTGAATGCTCATTAATAGGTAATGAGATTTTTCTATTTCTCTCTGTTTTTGTCACAATGGAAAAAGCCAGGGTAAAATCTTGTAAAAGAAGCATTAGTGAAGCTTTTTTTCTGCTAGCTTAAACCTCCCATGTTTCCCTGTGTTTTTCCCCTGCTGTTCTCCTTTTTTGTTGGTTGTGTTTACTGGTTAAATTTTTCAGTGAGATCACACTGCATAAGCAGGGACACACATTTGTTCTATTTAAGACCATCTTGTCCAGCAAAGGATATTTTCAATTAACACATGGAAGTAATTGGTATTCATTCAAAATTCATTCAAAAGTCATTAACTTAATCTGAAAGGTACTTGCCTGCATTTGTCCCTGTAATATGCTGAAGCTCAGATGAGGCCAAGAGGAATTGGAGTATGTATTCCTTCCATGCCTGCTCCCTAAGACTGAAAAGCATTTCTTGGCTTTAATAAGACAAATGAATGTCTTTTTGATTATCAGTCCATTTTGCTGTCAATCCATAGTAACTGCACAGTATTCTCTACTCATTTGTATGCTTAGTGGTCAGAATTTCATTTAGCAGCAACCCAGTGTGCTACTCAACCAGCATGTTCTAATGGGCTTTGAATAGCAACCATTTAAGGACACAGAGACTTGAAGGGCAAGTCTTTTCCTAGAGTGCATCTCAAAAACCAATGTGTGATTTATACCATGTCCTGGAGAAGTACAGGTCACATTAAATCCAGAACCATTCTAAAGCTTGACGGGCTTTACAAAGTATGCCGTTCATGGGGTTTCAGAGAATGTCACTCCCACCATTTGCTCAATGTGTTTAGAATAATGCAGTATACTCTAAAAACAAGTACACATGTAGTGCAAATGCATGCAGTCTATATTTTTGTATATATCAGATAATTTATAGCACAGACTTAATTTATGTTGACCAGCTAACACAGAGTCCCTTTTCGGATGTAAGAATAGTCACATTGATGACTACTGTAAACTAATAAAAGTGGTAGCATATGGCAGTAAATAAAATAATCTGGAATTCTATATCAGAAAGAACAACCTCATTACAAGGCAGTATGAGTATTTTTAACTGTTGTGTGAATAGGAACACTGAGTGTGGCTCCTGAATTTTACCTTTCACCAACACCCAAATCTGTGCACAGTTCCAAAACATTTCCACTAAAACACATTTTAACCTCATTGGTCCACACTTCCTATAATAGACTAGATGTTACATGCAAACATTGGGTGACTTATTCATACCTTTTACACTCTGTGGCAGGTTTTGCAACCAAAGAAAATTTCTGACTTTGATTGGTGCAATTGGATTAGGCCACATATCTGGCCAAGTCTGCTGTGGCAGGGGACATGGTGCCATTTGTTGAAGCCACTTGGCTATGGCACAGCATGTGGTGTTGCAGCCACAGTCCAGGGTATCAGTACAGCAGCCCCTAGCTTTTAGAGATCACACCAAGCATTAGCAACTCTTCATAAGTATGTGTCACCATTTATGTCACCTCTACAAGTCTTTGTTACATGCAAGCATACGATTGTGATGTATATTCATTAACCTTGTGCCAATTGGTACAAATTACTTTTATTTACACCAGCTTTCCCTCAGTTCCTTGCACATTACATCACATTCTTCAACTACAACAGAAATAAAGAATTTGAAAATGACAGATATACTGAAATACTGAATGCTGTACACACATGAACAGACAAACCCATGCATATACTGTGTGTGTAAAAATATAAAAACATATTTCTATGTTTGTGATGCTTTTCTGTCACACATTTATATATTAGTAATCTATTCATCAATTTATTTTGTCACGTGTCTGTTTATTGATTGTTAGTATTTTAGACTTAGCCAAGTATTTGTCAATTAATAAAGGTATCCAAAGCAAATATAGGCCTCACCAGAACAGCTGGTTGAGTCCTCTTTTTGTGCCACCTTTGGCTGCCCCAATCTGGCAGGACACCAAGACATCATGGCCACTGTTATGTTACATCCAAGCCTAGCTCTGGGAAATCATGCATTGCGGAAATTGGCTTTACCGTTATATGCCTGCTAATCGTTAACAGTCAACCATGAGGAAAGAAAAAATTATTCCACTTCCTGTCAACACTGGTTAACGGTCTCCCTTACTGCTATCATTTTACCCATTTTCATTTTTTTCTTTCATTTCAGCTAGTATTATGAACAGCTACATCCCCATTGCATTTGTTGTGACCTGTTGTATTTGGGTTTTCAGCAGGAGACTCTGGGAAATCTTTAGTGCTTTCCATAGCAGACTACCTCACCCAGCACTTAAGATTACATACTGAGTGTCGTCAGGCTTCCCAGTTCGCCTAATGCAATATTATTGTTACCACACTCTTATGTAGAATTGTTAGGGGCAGAACAGACCAAGAAAGGCTTTTCAACTGAAAATGCAAGGCTAAAAATATTTCCTCTGCATAGACTGTATAGCATGGTCTGTAGAATCAAAGCCTTTTTGTGGTCTAAAGTAGTGGCTATCGACAGAAGGTTGTTATTTGCTGCACTTATTCAATTCAGAGGGAGAAACAGAAAGAACTGTCAAAGCTAGCTGTTAAAAAAGGCTGAACACTGGTTTGATTCCCTTTTAAATTGTTGAAGACAGAAAGCCTCCATTCATTAAAACTTATCATATTCAGTTATGTCCATTGTTTGACATATGTACATAACAATACATATTGACATAACAATATAATTAGCATATTAGCATATAAATTTATTTTCTGTATATATTGTTATTCTGGTTTATGACAGAGTATTAGGGCCACATTGAGGGAAAAAAAAAAATCTGAGATTTTGAGAAAAAAGTCGTAATATTACGAGAATAAAGTCGGAAATGAGAAAAAAGTCATAATCTTACGAGGGTAAAGTCGTCATTTTAAGCTACGTGTTATTTTAGAGGGGAAATATCAGAAGAGCAAGTTTAAGTATTTTGTTATTTGTGAGACCTATACTAAAGTATAACTTCACAAGATGCTCCATGTTCCTCATTTTAACGCAGGCAGCAGGCTGCTCTTGTGATATTTTCCCTTCTAAAATAACACGTAGCCAAAAATTACAACTTTATTCTCATAATATTATGACTTTTTTCTTGTAAAATTACGACTTTATTCTCGTAATATTACGACTTTTTTTCTTGAAATATTATGACTTTATTCTCATTAAATAACGACTTTATTCTCGTAATATTATGACTTTTTTCTTGTAATATTACAACTTTATTCTCATAATATTACGATTTTATTCTCGAAATCTCAGATTTTTTTTTTTCCTCAGTGTGGCCCTAATACTCCATCATACTGTTTACTATCATAAAGGCATGACATATTTTTTCTTCCTTGAAACACAACTTAAGAAGCTATCACTGCTTTTACCAATAGGGTAATGCCTCTTGTGCATTGTTATTTTTTGTCTCAGGAGGTGAAAGCCTTCTTTCCTGCAGCTATTCGCTGGAGTTGTGAGTGAGCAGGTGAGCAAAAGAACAGAGCGCAGTCAAGGGAGGGAGGTGTGTCTCGTTGTTTCCTCATAGGTGTCGCGAGAAAATAAAAACTCACTTTGTCCTTGGAAAATGGAGAACCCCAAAAACAACTTTTAAAAAAAAAATCCTGTAAGCGAGCACAACTGTTATAACCTACACTTAATGGCAAACAAGACAATGTCTAATTGCCAGCCCAATGTCTGCATGTCCCTCGCCTTGTCACTGAACTCCCTACTAAGTAACAGGGCACCACTGTGAAGGCACAGAAAAATGACCACCTACATTTTATACTGTAATAGCGCTCTTAGGCCTTCTCTTGCCCAAATGGTGAAAAAGTATCACTTGCTCTGGAGCATTCTAGCTCCAGTTTTAACTTCAAAGTATTAATTATGTATTTGTAATCTGACCACGGCAGCAGGTCAGGGTGACCATGCTGATCATAATCCAAGAGCTAAACAGCAGCCAAAAAAATAAACACACACACACACACACACACACACACACAATCTTTTCTACATTACATCCCTTGAGCAAAAACACAACCCAAGATTGATGGTCATTTCAATAATGACAATTACTAAAATAGGAGGAAACAACTATCACTAATTGATTAAATTGGTCAACATTAGGTGTTTATGTCCATGTAACCCGTTAAAGTTAAAACCTTTAAGTTAAAGTGATTTTTAAAGACTCATAATATCCTCATGGCCAGCTGGCTTTTGGCACAGTGGTGACACTCAAAAGCTGATAGTGTGAGCTGTTCATAGTAATGATGAGAGTCTGAGACCATACAGTAACAGAATGAAAGAGACACACTCATTTGAGAGGAGAATGGCCTTTGTACAGATTCTTTCGTCTAAGGTGAAGAGTATACACTTTGCTCAGCAATGAGGGAATCTGTCATGGGTAATGATACTGTAGGTCCTCTTTATGCTGTGATTTTCTGTGCTCCCACAATGATTATACTTTGACCTAAAATGTGAATTAAGAAAAAAACTTTTTCATAACCTATGGGGTGATAGTGCCTTGCAATAAATGGAACTACTCTGGAAACATCCTGATTAGGTTTATATATGAATACCAAAGCAGAATGTAATTTTAAAATACAGATAGAAAAATATTTCCCTCTACATACAGCGAAAGTTGTTTCTTTACGTCTCTCAGACTGAAAACCATCACATCTCCCTGAATCCTCAGCATCTGCAGCAAATGCTCCATTAAGGCCAGGTAATTCTGAGGGGTGACATAAGTTCTTCAGGAGAAAGGGGACCCAGACAATAGCAGCTTCCATTTAAATGAAGCTTTCACATCCCATTAGCGAGCATAGGCCTAAGTAAAGAATAGATGGCTTTTGTTTTCCTCATACGCTTGCTTACTGATCCTCAAAGACGAGCACAGCATGACTTTTGTTCGTATTTGAAGGGCATGCCCAAACCTGTTGGGCCATTCTCACAGCCAGTCACCTTGCAACCTAACACACAAATGTCACTGATTTTCACTCTCAGTTTTTGAGAATCTACCCAACTAATAATTTTACCATCATTTCCTCACCAATGTACAAAGTACTAGAAAGGTACTTGGTGCATTTATGTGTTTTTCTTTGCCTTATTTTTGAGCTATCAGATTTACTGCAAAACAGTTACTGTTTCATGATTTCTTATGTCTCTGTAAGAACAGTTATCCAAACCTTCAGTAGGCACTTGAGATGTGCAATCCTTCAGCTCTGCCAGAATGTGAAATGTCTCATTTCACAAGATTAAGTGCAATTTTTGCAACTTCAGACTGTGTTCCCACTGAATCCCAGCCTTTGTTCAAGGTTATAAAATACAGGCAGTCATTTTAATGCACATTTGCAGTTCTCATTTCATTGCTTGTCTTTAAGTCTTGCAGGTTGTAAATAATTAACCCTTGGTCTAAGATGAATTTCCAGGGTACGTCTGTATTGTGGTGAAAAGCTACCCTCACGTGTCAAAGTTTCCCTATTGCAGAATTCCCATTGTCTGTCTGAGAACAGCTGTAGTTTGTACAAAGTGTTTTCCCTTAAGCAGACATACCATTTAAGTGTGCTCAATTGTTGTGAGCGGGATCCATTAGGGCTTCTCCAGTTTAGCACATCAAAGCACTGCCCCCTGCACTGACGTGGATTATGCCGACATGAGACATTTGTAATCTTACAGGTTTTAAACTAAAACATTCTTTCAATGCTTGCTGCTAAATAAGTGAAAATTTAGAGACTGTGTTACAATAGTTCATTAGGATCATATTAATGAAGAAAAAGGTAGTAAATTGCTGTGCCAATTGGGTCCCAGGCATGCTGTGCAGATATAAGGAAGGAAGAATGTTCAAATGCTAATGTTCAGTCTTATTAGAACCACGGAAAAAAACGCATTGACAAAATAGTATAATTATGTCTGCAAATCCATTCGCAACAACAAAGTATCTATGTGAGCAGGTAATTTGCCCATGCTATAAAATGCAAACACATTTTTATAATTATTTTAGTATTGTTGTATCATTGCAGGGAACAATGACCCTTATGATGATTCCATTTTAACTTGATTGGTGTAAAGAGATGGGCTTCTGATTACCTTTTGTTTGGATTAAAAAATAGCTAAAATGTAAACTCAGTAATAAAGGTTCTTTTCAGATTTGAAAATATCAAACACACCCTTGCAAACAAGTGGAAATGCTACAGAAATGCAAGTGACAATGCTAGTGGAAATGCTATTCAGAGTGACCATGACATGACAATGACAATGAGACACAGAAATGGAGCTAATGTGTATCCCTGTATATTATGATTACTGCCGTTATTATCATTATTGCTAAGTCTCCAACATCTGCTTCAGATGGGGTTGTCGTGTGGCAAAACAGAAAACAGCTGCCATGCTTTCCCATGCCACCTCTAGCTGCTCACTAATTTATTTTTAAGACTAATGCTATATCCATTACATATTATGCATGAATCAACCATGATCAGAAAAAGCTGGTCCAAAAAAACAGTGCCTTTGTTGGAAGGTCAGACTTTACAAGGAGACGCTCCGCTGATGCTCTTACCACAGCTTTGTCATTTAAAATAAGGAGTCGTTTCTCTCCTACAAACAAGCAAAGCCTGTAAACCTGGAATGAATTGACTTGAGTTCAAGTGACAGTTTGTAGTGTGCTTATGCTTATATACATTAACCATATTTGCGTTCATAATCCCTGAACTCTTAAACCGAGTCAGGACTGTTTTTTATTTTTATTTAAATGTTTGTTAAAAACCCATGTATTCAAAATGGAGCTCAACTCTAGACTCTTTGCTCTACCAGTTTAGGTTGTCTTAATGGCTGCGAAAACATGTTTCAACCATGACCACATATTCAAAATGGAGCTCAACTCTAGATGCAATTTAGTGCAAAACACTGATTCAAATATAATTTTTAGATTAGAAGAGCAGACAGCCCAAAACTACAGTAATGACCTTTAATGAATTTTATCTCTGATATTATTGAACAATTTGCTTTAAGAGTGCAGAACTTCATGGATGCATAATGATGTCTTGGTTTGTCAAAACAAGGAAGAACCACTAGATCCTGCAACAGCTGTTAATACCAGTTTGCTTTTAAATAGCCTTTTAAATAGTGTTTACCACTAACAGAGAGACATTTTTACTGACTATGATAATTAAGTCTCCAAAGACCATTTACATCCATTTCTACACAGTACTGCGCAAACAAATAGCATTATTCATTCACCTGTCATTAAAAAAATGCTATACATTTTCAAATGCAAAGTTATGTGCCGTTTATTAGCATCAGTGATTTGGAGCACAAAGGGCAAGCTTAATAGCCAGTTTGGATGGAATTTGTTTAAGGTTAATAAAGTTTAGAAGACTTTCCTGAAAAAGATATACTTGGAAACTACAGCTTTGATTCTGTGATTAGCAATGTGACACAGTAAGTAATGTCTGTTTTATCCATAAACAAGACATTGCTTATTTCTTAATGATATGTACAATATGCATATGTCAACCATGACAAAATGGTAATTGAAATTGAATGCATGATGATACAAAAATAAAAATAACCCCTTCACATGTGGTATATATAATATCTACATACACATAGTACATTGTTCTCCATGTAATAAGGTTCTAAATGATATATTGTAGATTTCTTGAATTTAAAACTTTGACTGACTGGAAAAATTTAGATTTCACACCTATGATGTGACATGAAATGCACAATCACCTGTACATTGAACAAATCAGGGTTCATATTTTGAGTATCGTAATTTTTATTAATTAAATACACCATACTGGAGCAAATGTCTCTGAAAATATCACAAATAAATTTATTTTATTCAGCATTTATAGGTTGGTGAAAATCTCTACATTATCAGCTATGAGTATTGTTTTTTCATTTGCCATGGATAAGGTTGGGTGTTGGGGTCAGAGTCCCGAGAAAAGGGGTGTGGGAGGTGTCAGGAGAGGAGTGTAGCCACATTGGGACAAAAAACACTTACATGCATACATACATGGCATTTTACAGATACACCAAAAGTGTTTATGATTGGATTTCCACAAAAGCCACGGATATCATTTTTATCCCATAGTCTTTTGATCCCCTAACCAAAAACATTCCCTTTACAACACTTAAAATATAGACAGAGGGAATACCAGGCTGTAGAGAAAGGGGGGGTTTAAAAAGGGAAAAAACAGTTATTTCCCACCAGTAATTGCTAACGAGGATATGATGCAGATTTAAAAAGCTGCACATAATTAGCTTCGTTTGTCATTTTTCTCTAAACCCAAAATGTCCTCAGGTTGGTCTCTCTCTCTCTCTTTCTCATTTTTTGAACAGTCTCCCATTAGTCCAGAGTCATGGAGTCCACAGATTCCCATCTCAGTGGCATGTACACAGGATGCTCATCTGTGGAAGGGAGGCAGCTGGGATGACAAGGGTGAGGTACGAGGGCCAGCCATGATGGCGGCACTGTGAGAGGCTGCAGGGCACAATGAGCGAGGGTGAAAATGAAGGCACGCCTCCTGCTTCCGGAACACCTCCCTCCTAACACACCTGAGAGAGGGAAAGAAATACACCACTTTAAACACAAATGACATAATCCAAAATTTGGCAAAAACCCAGAGAGAAAACACCTGCATTTATACCTGTGCACACTTGGCAAATCCACTTGATAGCAACTGAAAGAAAGGAAAAAATATCCTTACAGCATTCTGCCTGAAAAACTGATAAATGTCAAACTTTCACTGTCCCATGGTTCATAATCACTTGGAGATAACTCCTTTGTTTCGGTGGATATAACATGTAAAGCAAGAGTCCTGCTGCCAATGACAAGTTGGGTTTAATTTGAAGTCTATGGGGAATTACGTGTACACACGGGCAGACGTGAATCCTTCCTTTTTCCCTCAAGGCAATTGCAATATCACAAACAGGCAGAGTGCTCCAAAATTGCTGTGCCTCCATTTTTGCATTTAATGAAGTCAAGATTGCATCATCTATTGCCAGCTACACTTAAGCCTTGCTTAATTTATTGATCAGCAGGGCTGTGGAAGCCATCTGGTGTCTTATCTCGTTTGCATTGTCTTTAATGTACATTTATAAAGTGAGTCTTTCTTTCTGTCATTTTAACAATACAGTAACACACTCTCCCTTGGGGTGATAGATTTCCGTGAAATGTAGAGATGCTGAACAAAGAAAATTATATTCTCTCTGAGCAATTTTCTGACCAACTTTTATTCCCTCTACTGTTTTGTTTTTAGATTCTACAGAATTTGCGTTTCCCCTTTCCTCAAATTACTAAGAGGCCTGCAGTCTATTTGTAATTGCAAACCCCCACTTTCAGGCTAATTAAAGTGACTGAGGCAGAGAGGTTTAATTCCCCAGGGCTGAAGCTCAGTGTGAGAAAGGTAATTTGTCTGTCTTGAACAAAGAGATTAGGGAGAAGCCAGAGAGCCTACTTAATAAATGAGCATCAAATGTCCTCTGCTGTGGACACAGACAACACCAATTATGTCACCGTGAAATCGCACATAATATAAACAACGGGTGAAGAAAGGCGCTTCATATCCATGTTAGTGGGATTGCTTCGTTTTTTCCCCTACTCTTTTCCTGTGTACCGATTTTACAGATTTTCTACCGTTGCAGGAAGTAGTAAGTAAAATGGCAAGCTGATTAGTTCTGTAATGTCAAATGGACATGGGTGACCCTTCATCATTAAAAATTATATAATAGATCCATATACGTGAAAACATTGCCTGGTACTGCATTTATTCTTGGGAATAAATCATATTTACTACAAAACTCTTTTAAACACTTCATTTTAAACATTGCAATTACAGAAACAAAAAATTCCATATTTTATCTCAGGGAGGTGATTGCTTGTATTTCAGAATTCTTCCTCTGCTATAATTAAAGCACAAAGCCCAATGTTAAGATTTTAACATCAATAATTCATCTGTTTTCACTACAATTGATGTCGGCACATAAATAAACAATGCGACCTCACATTTACTGTTTCAACCACTATGAGAAAGGTAAAGGCTTTAAAAAACGTTTAAAATTAAGCTAGATAATGCTAAGGCTTTCAATTTCAATATTAGGTACTTTTTGCACTGACTGGTAAATTGACTAGGCCTTAACAAGCCTCTAATGGGTGAAAAGCTTAATGCAATTCTTCTCCACCAGGCCTTGCAACCTAACTCAGAGTTAAATGCACAATGCACAATACATTTAGCCTTCACTAAATTGCACAGATGTATTTTGCTGCTCCCTCATATCCAAAAGTTGATGCGCACTCCATATTTATGCAGACAAAATACTGTAGGTCTGTATTTTCTGAGCAGACTGTTCTCCAGAATAATAATTCTGTCACAGAGGGTCACTTTTATTGGTTTTAAAGGATGAGAGAAAACATTTACTTTTTTGTCTCCCCTCTAAAATCACGACTGGTACTAAGACACTTAGTAAGGCTTCCCACTTTAGTCTAATTCAGCCATACTATACACAACACAGATTAAACCATTCTGATGAAAACAAGATCCATGTAATGCCTCAAACAGATATTAAGTTCCCCTTGTAAATCCATAAAGAATTACCTTGTGATGTGTGTACA